>JAODJW010000046.1:17735549-17762210 GCA_026777045.1 Hyperopisus bebe
CCCTGCGCAGTAACCTTGGCGCCCTGCTGCCTCTGAGCCCCTGTGCAGTAACCTTGGCACCCTGCTGCCTCTGAGCCCCTGTGCAGTAACCTTGGCGCCCTGCTGCCTCTGAGCCCCTGTGCAGTAACCTTGGCGCCCTGCTGACTCTGAGCCCCTGTGCAGTAACCTTGGCGCCCTGATGCTTCTGAGCCCCTGTGCAGTAACCTTGGTGCCCTGCTGACTCTGAGCCCCTGTGCAGTAACCTTGGTGCCCTGCTGACTCTGCCACAGATGGCTGTGAGGTTGGCCCGTGGAGCGACTGGGGCTCCTGCACCCGGAGGAACAGAACCTGTGGATTCAAATGGGGCCTGGAGACCCGCACCCGGCCCATCATCAAAAAGCCCCCCAGGGACTCCATACCCTGCCCCACCATAGCCGAGTCCCGGAGGTGCAGAATGCCCAAACGACACTGCAGAAAAGGTAAGTGTGACGCAGGATGGACCAGACTTCCTGCGCTGAGGACCTACCTGACAGAAGGAAAAGCTTAATTTGGCTACCATGCTCTGTAACGAGCCTGCTTCATTATTTAACATTACCTAAGTTGAAAGGCACTTTTATTGTGTTTTGAATTTGTCAGATCCATCAGAATATAAAAGGAAATCTCAGTCTGTTTAGTTTTGTACGTTGGAATTTAGCTAATAAAGTTTAATTTAGGTTTAATAATGATACGCTTTTAATTAATGCACTTCTTTGTTTGACATGTATGGCCGTATGTGTTTATTTGTACGTGCAGATTGAGTGTAGCAGTCCTCTTCTGTGAGTAGTCGTTTAATGGGGTGCGTTTCTCACAGCCCGTTTTTCATTTCTTCATGCTTCCAGTTATTTTTTTTTTTTTGCGCGTGCATAAGGAATTTCACTAGTGCCCTGTTATGATTATAGCCTTACCGTATGTGCGCAGCGCTGATTTCAGTACAGTGCGAGGAAGAGCTGGGTTACATCCCAGGTGACACATCACATAACAGTATTAATGCCCCAAAACATTTAAGACCTTCTTAATCTCTGGAAATATGGCTACGTCTAGAAGTTTGACAAGTAAAATATTTTAAAATACTGTACTAAAACTCACTATTCGGCTCCCACTGTTTACCTTAACCCCTAACACCTTTAACTTCAGCTTATACTAGGGGTACGTTATCAAAACTAGCATTAAATAGTGTGATTTCTGTATTTTGGGATGTAAATAACCAGTTATCGACAGGAGGAAATACATGGCTAATATGCTTAGCCAGTTTTGCTAATGTATTAGCCCAAAAGTTTTGTCCTGTTCCACTCCTTATGGTGCTTCCTGTTTGCAGATTTGTGGTAGCACACAATTATTCCCACGTAACAGAGCAGACAGGTCTGTGTTGTCTCTTGAGTACCCCTTCGATGAACAGGCACAACATTTCCCAAGGACGTCAAAGCGTCGAGTAGCGTCTCAGGGATACCCTGTCCCCAGGGGAGTCTTTTTCCCACAATGCAGCTGAATCGTTTCCTCCCAGTGCCCTGTTTGGTGTCTCCACTGGGAACAGGGATTCAATAAAAACCCAGACATATCATCCCTGGTCTACATTACGTCTCAAGGCCTCCTCTCTCTCCGATTATGCGGTGTGTCACGGATTCCCTGCACTCATGTTTAAACGGTTAAACGGTTTCTGGTTTTAGCAAAGTTCAGCTCTCACCCCCTCGATGCTCAGCATGACAACGCTGAGCCGACCTCGTTTGAAAAACTATAGTCTATAAATTTATTCGTGTCAGACGCACCTTTCAGATGTCACTGACCTTTACGTGCATGTTTACGTGCATGTCTGTTTTGGCAGACAGCTTGGTGAAAATGCGCAAAACGATGAGCAGTGATGGTCCAGCACGGAATCCGTAGGTGTGGTAATCTCATTTATGAAGTGCTAATAACATAATAGTTGACAACCAATTAACATGGTATTTTATTTGGCAGGCGCTTTTGTCTAAAGCAACGGGAAAAGGGCACATTACAGACATACGGCTGTCAAGCAGTCAGACAGGCATGAGAACAGCAAGGCTGAACTTCCAGTGAATGACCAGTTAGAAGAGCGTAAGTAGCATAGGAGCATGAGCAACACAATATTTTCCAAAGAAAGCAAGACCCAATGAGCAGGAACCTAGATGGACTATTGTGTAGCCTAAACAAATTACACCAGCTGAAGGACTCCTGGGGCAGCGTTCATCTGTAACTGATGGCTCTTTGCCTGGGGGAGCACTGGACATCCACCTCTGACGCTCCAGTTGTCTGTGAAAACGAGCTTATCGGGTCCCAACGGGGGCATGTAGCTCACTGGAAAAGTCCATCAGAAGCAGCTTTGAGATTGTGCCCCAGTGTAGCAGGCTAATTAGAGCTGCTTTTTGAAGACCGTGTTAGCTGAAGTTGCCATATTTACATTTTTTGTGTGGTTGAATTCCTTTCATTCATTATAAAAAAATCAATATAATATTTAATGTAAATTGTGAAGGAAGGAGGATATGGGCAAAGCCACATCTTGCCTGTATTATTAAAATGAGTTATGTTTTATTTATGTTTTTAACATTTCTGGGAGAGACACATGTACAGCAGGTTCTTTTTCCAAACACAGCTGCTCAGTTTCCACGATTCCAGATCCTATTTAATTGCAGTCATATTTTAAGGCCTTATCTGTCAGTGATTTTAACTGCAAATGCATACCAGAGTCACACTCTCTGTGTTGGACAAATAGTAAAACTGTATGTGTGTTTTTTTTTTTTTTTTTTTACGGTCTACAACACCTTGGTGCTTTAGGGGTGTCTAGGGAAAGGAGGGGCTGAAATATCACATTAGCTCTGCAGCAGGTGAAAAATGTATCCCATTCAAGCCCGAGGACAGGAAGAATGCATTACCTCCATGGGACCAGACCGTTTATATTGTTTTATTGATCAGTTGTCTTTTTGAAAACTGTTTGAATTTGTCATAGAGTATTTGTGTATATGATGGTCTCCAAGAACTTGAAAGCTTTCTGCCTGCTTTTGAAATATGTAGCATCGTCTGTGGGTGATACGGTCATTATTGGGAGCTCCTTCGGAACAGACCATCGTTGTTTCCTGTGGGGGATGAGAGAACAGCTCCAGACATCTTTGGTCTAGTCACGTTGCCTTTCTGCTCGTTGACCATCCGACGGAGGTCATGTCTCTTCTGCCACCATGAAAATAGTGTATGAAACATTCCTCACATTGGTAGATTTTAGGTGGAGGATCTAGCTCCAGAGCACAGTATAACACATAGGGCTTCCGAAGGCTGTGTGAAAGGGCCGACTATGCATTATGCTAGAAAAGGTGTTTTAAAATCATATTACTTTTCTAGATCAAGAGGTATTTTGGTGTCTTCTGGTCACTGCTGTTCCCTAAACCGCAGTGCTTCACTGGTGCCCGTAACGACTTGTAATTGTTTATTGAAGGAATAATTCAAACCACACCACTGTCTTGTAATTGTTCCGATGGTCCGCGTTACCCTCTGTCGTCAACATCTTCCAGGATGTCGGGGGCGTCTGTGCCAAGCTTGTGGTGAGCGGATTCCCCCCGCGAGTCTGAGCGTACCATTATGCGCTCCACAACGTGACGTTTTGGCGTCTGGAGTCAGAAGGGTTCGAAGGCTGCTGCACATCCTGTGAGATGCCAGGCTGAGTGACAGCAGGCCGGTAGATATCGCCTGGAGAGCTGCAGGACAGAAACAGCATGTGAGGTTCAGCAAAACGGGGAGTATAACAGCCTGCAGTGGAAGCTTCCTCTGACATCTGGTGAAGATAAAAGCGGACACGCTCTGAGCAGCAAAAACAACACAAGAAAAACTACTAAAACAAGAAGGCAGCGATTGGCTAGATGTCCTCACTGGCTCTTATTAAATCTGTCAAGCGCTCAGACACATTCCCTGCTGGCTGTGGCACGTTTCGCAGTCATGGCTTGTGACCATCACTGCAGCTCCCAGGGTCTCTGGGGCCTGCATTCTGTCCCAAACTATGTAGACAGGACCCCAGTCCCTCTTTTTTTCAGCTACAGAATAAATGTTTTCGGTTGCTCAGGCCTGCGTCTGCTCTGAACTCCCATTTTTTTTTTCGTTTGCGAAGACTACCACCCGCCATACCTGCAAGACAAGTATTCCCTGGGCTGCGTGTCTGCAGCAGCACCTGCACTCTGCGTGAGGGATTCAGTACAACAGTATTCGATGTGGCCAGTTGTCTGCTTGCCTGCATTTGCCTGTGGCCTGTGTTGGTGTCGGAGAAATTTTCCCGAATTGTAAAATTCTGATGTTTATCGCGTCAAGCATACTCACTGTATAATTTAACTGCAAAGGCTCACATTTCAAAGTTTTTCATTTTCTGATGGCCGAGGTAACTGAAGGTCAACATGCAAGATACTTTGTAGATATCACAATGGACTGGCACCCCAGGCAGGGTGTCCCCTGCATCAAGCCCATCAATCATGTTTCTTCCGATCGGGTCCAGACTCACCGCGACCTTGAGGTCTGGGTGATGGATGTATGGGTACAAAAATGATTCATTATTAAGAATGACATACTACTATATATTCTGCCCTTGATTTTTGTTAGAAGAACACAAAGCAGGAAACATGGTGATGTTTTTTCCAGCGCTGAGGAAGATAACAGGCCAGGAGGCCATTCATCCAGACCGGTGTTTCCTCACCCGGTCCTCAGAAACCCACAGACGGTCCACGTTTTTCCTCCTTCCCACCTCCCTGAGCAAAAACCTGGACAGTCTATGGGTCCCCAAGGACCAGATTGGGAAACACTGATCTAGACACATCCAAGCAGTACATCTGTGGGTCACGGTCCAGTAACGTGCCAACGCAGGTTCCAAAAAGAGAAGAGAAAGGAAAGAGCATGACACCCCCCAGCGCTCTCCTGATAGCGCTGGCTACGACAAGAGGTCTGGTGGAGAGGCAGCTTGGAGAGGGATGATGCTGGCGTTTGGCACAGTGCCACAGTGCTCGGCTGACTGTGAGAACAAGCCTGAGGATTTAGTGGAGACGAGAAAATCACAGGTTCAACCCTAGACGAGTAACGGCAGTGTCAGCGATGGCTCTTCTCGAATATGGTTGTTGGTTGTTTTGTTGTTGTAGTGCTTTTTTTTTTTAAGAGTTAGAAGATGAGCCATTCTATTTTGGGCTGTCGGCAACACTGCCTTAAATCTCGCCTCCCTCCTCGCTTGAGGAGCATTCCTGGGAGCAGGCTCTTGATGTCTTCGATGGTGCGGAATCCCAAGCTGACATAGAAGATGAATGGGGCTCGGACACGGCCATTAAGGGCCACCGCCAGCCCTACAGGCTGAGGGATCTGGGGGTATTGCACCCTTAGCAGCTCTGCTTGGCTCGGCGTGTTTGTGGCAGCATTTGAGCTGTGAAAACATGCGTAACGTCTCTATAAGCATTTCTTGGAAAGTCTTGCCCTTATGAAAAGTTTCACTGAAAGCAAATCGACTTGAGGGACTTGATCAGCTGCCCCCCTCCCAAACTAGAGCTTTTATTTTTCTCTATAAAATATAAATGATATGCTCTAATTGTTTCAGCAGAGATCTGCCCTGAGTATCCTTACAAAGGAATAAATGTCACACCAGTGAACACGCATGATAAGTTTGCAGGGTGGTGATGTTTCTATCAGTTATCCTGCACAGCTGCCCGAAGGCTGTGGACCTCGATACTCAGAGCACTGTGTGCCAGCTGATGGCCTCGTCTTGGTGGGGGAGGGGGGGGGGAGTGGTGTACGATGAACCTACGGAGGATCACATCTTCTATGGCACAGAGCCTTTTCTGTGTTTGCTTTCAACATTTACTGCATCTTCTGTATGATCATTTTCTCCTCTGGGCAATGTCTGTATTTTAATTTGTATTTTTTTGTTCTGCTGTATTTTGGGAGCAGAATGCAATTAAGTTCTACTTTCCACTCTGGCCACATATAAATGGTTTTTAATTCTAATAATAAAATGATCCATTGAAAATGAAGAATTGCCCTGTAGTTCAATGTTAATTCAATAAATAGGACCCTGGCATGTTTGTATTTACAGAGCATTATTTTGTTCGGTTTTGTTTCAAAAATGTTTGTTTATATGGTGGTGATGTGGAGTAAGGAATTGCACATCATTAGTTATTTTTCTTACTGCTGGTTTTCCTAGTAGCTGTAGCCCTCTTAATCAGCCCCTTACTGACAGAGCTGGATGTGACGTCAGCATTTTATAGGCTGACAGCAGAGCAGAATGAAGACGCTGCTTTTAGGATGACAGGGCGTGTATGGGCTCTTTTACAGGCCCAAGCCACAAATAACATCTGCCAAGCTGCCACAGTATTCGATTTTTAGGATCTAAACACACTTTAGGTCAGGGGTCACCAACATGGTGCCCGCGGGCACCAGGATGCCCCCAAGGACCACATGAGTCGCCCGCGGATCTGTTCTAAAAATAGCACAACTCACCAGTGAGCACCGTCTAAAATTTAATTTTATCCTGTTGCTATTCTTCTTTAATCACATTTGCATTTATATAGATTTGAAAATGACAATATCTAAAAAAAAAACATTTAAAACATGTTTATTATACATGAAGTTTAGATAAGTTTAGGAGGGCATTTCAAACCGGTAGCCCTTCGTATGGCTCAGTACCCGTGAAGTAGCTCTCAGTTTCAAAAAGGTTGGTGACCCCTGCTTTAGATCCTAAAAATCGATCTGTTAATTCATACTGGGGGTCTTCACATTACAAGGTGGCATGAAAGGAGTGTGAATGTGGGAAGAGACAAATTAATGTGACCAGTTTTTATTAGTTTTTAAACATTATTAGTTTTTTAAATTTCAGAAGAAAACATCACGTGTAGTCAGTTCAGTTCTTAGAAATGATCGAACCTTGTCGTGAGTTTTGCTGTGCACACATTTTTGTGCATACATCGGTGCCGTCTTTGGCAGAAAGTCCCTGGATGGCAGCCAGCTGTCATGGTCGAAAGAGTAGAAGACTCCAGCTAGTGATGCTGTCTGCAGCTCTGTGATGTGATGATGTCGTTTAAGGGCACAGATTTGAGGGCACCTTTGAAATTGCCCCCTTTCGACCCCTTTAGTATCTAAACAAAAAGTTGACAACAGTTGCCTGCAGAGGTGGAATGTTCAAGGCCAGAAAGTAAAAATCCAGACTAGGCTTTTGTTTCAACTAGCCAGTTGAGTTTAAAGGGTCACAAACGCTGAGTTTCCCGCTGGTTGGTTGAACCAAAAGCTTGGTCTGGATTTGTTACTTTCTGGGACTTTCCACGTCGAGTTGCCCCTCTGGAATTTTGAGAGGGCCCCAGACTAATGTGGAACTTCACTTACTCGTTAATGCCCATCGATATTTCCATAACTACGTTAATAAACATGGCAAGATAAGCTGGAGATAGGAAGTGCAGTGCTGTGTCCCAAGGTTTCTCCACTTCATCTTCTGTGAAGCATCAACAAGGCCTCAGATTACTGAGCTCAGCGAGTCAGTGATGGTTTGGATGGTTACTAGGCAAATAGATGGTATTTACTGTAAATCTTCCCCTAGTGGGCTTAGTTTATTAGTTATCCGCTGAGTTATCTGAGTTATCCGCTGAGTTAAACAGTGATTTTTATGGAAAATAAATGGATATTTGTAGGTTGTCGCTTGTACCGATTTTGCCTGGATCTGTTCTTGCAGGAGTCTGTCTTACGGTTACATGTTATTTTTTTAAGCTGTCAGAAAATTAGGCTTCAAAGCCAGAAACAAATCCTGCTTAATATCTGAGAACCTGTGCATGAGAACATAATGACCCCTCTAATCCCAATATTAGCGCTTTAAAGCATAATGAGCACAGTGTCTTTTTAAATCCCTTTCCATAAGCCTCTTTCTGTCGGGAAAGGCAGGGAAGGCAGTGCTCTCTGGATTAATGCCGTTACACTGAGAGGAGCCGCAGACGGACTGACTGAGACTCTCCGTGTTCAAACTGTGTTAATGAAGTGTTTTACGCTGTGTCAGGGTAACGTGATATACATAAAGAGATCACTTACCTTGAGCCCTTAGCAGCACAGTTTTAGCGTAATTTGGCACGACCTTGCTCTTTTTTAATCACGTTAATATAATTAGTGCTAGAACCCCAGTAACATGCTGCACTCGCAGTCAGAGTGACAGGCCCAGATAGAGTCGCTGTGAATAAGTATGATATTAATGTGTGAGGCCCCCGATGGAGAATAACCTAGTCTCTGGAAATCAGATTCTGCTAGCACCAGCAATCTTCAGCTTTGTTCAGGAAAAGTTCTATGACAAAAACTCTAATGAATGCCAACATGACTACCTTAACCCCTACCCAGCCTTAACCTTAACCATAAGTAACCAAGCAGAATATGAGACTTTTTTTGCTTTTTCATTGCATTGACATTCACATCAAAATAACAGGTTTTTATTACACTGTGGAGGACATTTGGTCTTCGCAATGTAACATAAACTAACCCACATGCACACATACATACATGTGTATAGGTTATGTCATGGTAACATGCGATATACATAACCCATATATATGTGTGTGTGTGTGTGTGTGTGTATAGGTTATGAATCTATTAAAAAGATGACTAATTGCATAGTTGTCTACGATTAACCACAGTCAATTGCACCAAATGTTAAAACTTATCATAAATATTTACACGGTGCCTACCTATTTGGCGAAAGTGGTTCAAAATAATCAAATGAGAGCACCGAACGATGTATTTTTCTATATCTAAAACCGAAGGTAATATCAATTGCTCTACACAAAAAAAAAAAAAACAAATACTGTATTTCATTGTAACATAGCTTTGTTTAATTTAATATTTGTTTAATGGATTAACTTAAACTTCTGATTAGCAGATTATTCATTTCCAACAAAAATGCAAGTACAAGCTGAATTTCAGCGCTTTCAAAAAGGCATTAAAAGGCATTTACCACATATGCACATATAACCGCAGGTACTCAGCTGACGGATCGACACACTGTTTAATTCCAACCGCATGATCCAATCTAAAACTATTTGGCAAATGGCTCTAAAAACAAAAGCCTGACAACGACTGAAAGTGCACTTAATAACAAGAAAGATTTTAAGGTTTTAAGGTATTAGCCATCAATAAAATAAAACAAATACTGCACGTTAGATTTTTATGTGTGCCTTTGTCTGGCAATTTTTTAAGACAAATAAACCTTTGAGGCACTAACTGAATGTTTTCATTTTAGCTTTGAATTCTGGGATTCTGTGCATTGCCCTAACCTAACCTCTTGTGTTGTTTAGAACCATGGAGAAATATTATAGGTCCCTATTATCTCTAAAATCTTTGCTCATACTATGGGGAATCATTTGGGTAACAAAGTACTGCATGCAATCAAATCAAAAGAAATAATAGTGCATTAACATAATAAGTTTCCTAGCCCTGTATATATAAAAATATATATTAAAAAGATCTACTTTTATCAAAGAAGAATTTTAATCATTCATACATCTAAGGGACGTCAGCCTAAAGTAACATTCTGTTAGACAAATCTTCACCACAGGGACAGGCTACAGAGCCCTAAAATATCCATCCCGCTCCTCTGAAAAAGGGAATCAGACCAATCAGGCTTATCTGTGTTTCATTAGGCGAATGTAAGCACTCGGAAGGTGATCAATCGCCAAAGCAATATAGAAGAAGATGCCAAAGTCCAGCCCTCTTCCGACGCGCTACATCTGACAGGCTCACGCTAATTTATTCATTGCTTTCTGCTTTAATAATTTCCCGACGTTTCTTTCCTGAACCACAAACCACAGACATGGGATGCTGTCTTAGACCTGAGTGCCCAGCCTGATTAAGTTGCTCTCCAGGACCTCCTGCACATGTAACTTCCAACAAGATAGTATGTTTGTAGTTATGATTTGTAGATGTAATACTTTCTCTGTTTACAGAACGCTGCCTTTTCTTGCACGCTACAGCTGTCGGCTGATGAATTTTAAGGCCATCAGTCAAATGGCTAATCTTGTAAAGTACTGGTTGTGATTACATTTATTCTGTAGCATCAAGAGTTGAAATTGATACGGCCATATATCGTAGAGCCCTGAGCCAAATGGAGAAATACAAAGCTACTGACTCATATTGTCCATCATTGGCAACGAACAGCAGAACCCACGTGATACGTGACTTGCTTTCTAAGCGACCTTACTGGAAGAGAGGTACCACTCCCTGGATGGTAAACACCAGACACTCAATACTGGTATCCATCATGGAATAACTGAGAGTACATTGATTAGCACACTGCCCGCTCTTCTTAAAGCACCTCCTGCCAGTCATCCTCCAGCTTGTTCGAATGATGGGAAGGTCACTGGATCAAATCCTAGGGTTGGCAGAGTGGCTTCACCATTGGGCCCTTGATCAAGGCCCTTAATCCCCCAGTTGCTTCAAAGTCTGACCCTGCTTTCTCAAAAAAATGTGTCGCTTTGGATAAAAGCGTGTTCTAAATAAATAAAATGTAAACATACAAATGAACATTTAAAGCATAAATGTAAGCGCCTCGTCTCCAAATCCACTCCCAGCCCTACATGAATGTTCGGTCTGTCTCCATCTTCCAAAGCTTCTTGCTCACATGACATTTTTGACTTTGAATTGATCTTAGCATGGGTTGTGTGTGTCCTAGGTGATGGACTGATATCTCTGTGGTAAGGTTGGATTCTGATCACTGTGACCATATATTAATAAGCAGTGGAAGCGAAAAAGAAGTAGACAGTGGAATAAAAATTACTGAAGACTTTTTTTCCAGTGTGAAGGACACACTGGAATGCAGAGCTTACTCAAAACACTAGGGCAGCTGTTTTGTATAATAAATTATTTATAGATGGCAGTAAGTCCTGCTTTTGCTTTGAACTTGCCGATGACCCTGCTGCTTATGTAACATAGACTTATCTAATGATTTGTTGGTAGAATGAGAAAATACTTGGTAATAATTTGCATGCCTGCACAATGAGTAGTGGACAGAGAAGGTCACAGTGCTCTGCCTCAGCAGTGAGCACAGGCGTGAGTGTGGGCTTTGCCGAGGCTCCCCTTTAAGCCAGTTACGTTTCAGCAGCGGCGATGATCAGGAGTTGGTGAGGAATGCCATCTAGCTGTAAGCTTCCAAACAAGGCTGAAAACGGGTACTCAGCCAGGGCATGGTCTTGTGTAACACCCTGGAAGTAAGAATCTCTCCTCAGTGGGGGGGGACACTGCCCACATCCAGAGAGTGAGTCAAGTGACTGTCATCATTCACACTGATCCATTTCACCTTCTCCTCATTCCCTGTATTACTGGGACCTGCTGTCTGACTGTGACCCCAGACTGGGGCTCTGAGGTCTTTGCAATGTCTTTCTTGTATTTACTTCCCCAGCCAAACAGAAATTTTACACTCATTTATTTAGAAGGCTTTTGGACGTCCCATTCCCTCCCTGTCCAGTCCGCCCTGAAAGGGGAATCCCCAAATAAATTATGGTCTGAGCTCCCTTGGTCACATGGTCCTGTTCAATAAGCCGCACAACTTCCCTTCTATAATGTGTAAAAACATACCACATGCTATTTGGAAAAATTATATAATAACTGTTATTACTGCACTGTAAAAGACGGCTTTTCTAAAAATGAAAAAAGGATCAAGTATATCCAGTGTTAGATTACTGTAACAGGCAGTTGAACACCAGCTTTTGTGGCATACCAAATACACACACAACAAATACATACCAAATACGCACACAACATAATGGTAACACTGAGGGAGCCATTTTGAAGTGCTTACATAAAACATCCGATTGGATTGAATATATGAATGAGGCATTGACACTCCAAACGCAGTCTGTGCTCCTATCCCACAGAGGTCTTGTTTTCTTTATTTTAACGACATTTCCTTACGATGTTTGTTTCTCCAGTGCTCACCCATTTAAGTCCGGAATAAGCCAGCCCTGAGTCATTGTGCAACAGTAGGCACATCTAACAAACGGACCTTCATTCTCAGTCTGTGCTCATGTCGGACACGCAGAATATCATCCAGGAGGCCTCCATTTGCTTGATGTTACATGTATTTGCCAGCTATTGTCGTATCTGTGTTTTTCTGAGGCGACACTGGGGTCTACATTGGGTTGAGTTCTGACTGAGGTACTGCATCTAAAATTAACAAATGACTCCACAACCCATCCATGTACTGAACAAAGGAAGAAGAGAAAGTAAGAAGGGAAAATATTCTGTAAAAAATCAGCAGCATGTTAATAAATTTTGGGGTTCTTGGCCCCTTAGAAAACTTGGCACAGACAGGTGGGGAGGCGTACCTGCAGTGCCCAGCATCTCATAAATCACACTAAACAACATCATCAGAAATATGTGCAGTTTTATTTGCATGGCACTATAAAATAAGTTCAGCTGGGTTTTTCCCCTTATAGCTGTGAAATGTTGCTTTACACCATCCAGATAATACACGAGCGATGTAATTGGACGTGACGCTTCTGGCGTATGGAGAGATCTGACCGCGCTTTACACAGCTTTTCCTAATTTTCATGTGTGAAATGACACACGAGAGTGCGATGGCGGCGGCGAGCTGACCCTGAGATTGAAACGTGCCCTCAAAACGCTCTTTTTGCACAGTATTCTAGCAGATGATAATGTCAGCAACACCTCGCCAGCTGCAAGGCCTCCAGCCCTGTTATGATTTTACCATACAGAGAAGCTCCATTGTCCATTCTCTTCTCTCACTATATTTAATATCTTTCAGCAGACACAGAACACAGGGAGGCCTGTCAGTCACTCTTTCCCTCGCTGTCTTTCCGTCTCTCTCCCACTTTCATCCATTTTGAAACTGGAGTTGCTCCCCACCTACATCCCCATCAATCCTGCACCATCTGGACTTCATTAACCTCGCGCCCAAGACTTGGAAAGAGGGCAGCTCCATGTGTTCTCCGTCTTCTACGGGAAGCTTCCCAAGGAACGGGGGATGAAACGTGCGCGCGTGTTTTTGTGCACGCGTGCGCGTGTTTTTGTGCACGCGTGTATGCCGCGGGAATTCCAGAGGCATCAATTAGCGCTGGCAGGCCCTGTCTAAGCTGAGCTGGTGGAGGTGGAATTGAAATTTTTGAACAACGTGGCCTGAAGTGCTTGGAAATGTGAGATAAATGAATTGCTCGTTCTGTGCAAGGCAGCAAAACTTAGCTATTCTTTAAAAACTTCAAAAGCTTATCAAAATCGTTGTGCTGTACACGGCCTGAGAGACAATGAATGGTTCTTCATCGTGTCCCACACGTCGGCCTGTCTGCTTTTGTTACATGCATGGGTCACATGAATGCCGATCCACGTAGAAGAGAAAATGAACAGATATATTTGTTATGGTACGGTGGTACAGAGTCAGGGGGTTTCCCCAGTTCATGTGTGGCTTTCTTCTGGATACTCCACTTACCTTCTTCGGTCCAAAAACATGCGGTTAGGTGAAGTGGGGTCTCTAAACTGTCCAGTCTGTGAGTGTGTATCACCGCCATGGACTGCCATCCCATCCAGGGAGTCCACTGCCTTGTGCGCTGTGGTTCCTAGGACAGTCTCCAGGCTGACCGCGACCCTGGGGTGGATTAGTGGTTAAAGAAGATGGACAGACATAACTGTTTATTATGTGAGATATTACTTTCAGCTTGTATAGAATAAAAGATGCATGGTCACATGGCATGTGGTGGCTAGCAGAACAGCTCACTGTTCGCTTTAACCAAACAGACTTAAATATCTCTGTGCCCCCTCAGGGTCAGGGAAACAACGTTCCAAACATCAGGACAGTTCCTCTACGAGGAGAGACTCAAAGAGGAAGTCACAGAAGAGTCTGCGGGCCCAGGCACAGGACCAGCACAGCGCTCACCTGTCTACGGCCAGGCCACGCCCCCGTCACCGCCGATTCGCCAGCTGGGACAAGGCCGCCGCCCCTCAGTGCCAGGCTCCTCTGCCCCAGTAACCTCGCGGGCCCCGGCTGTTCATTTGTGTCGCACAAGTTCGGCGGCATTCGCTCTCTGTGATCTTGATTCTGAGAAGGTGAATTGTGGCGAACCGGCGCTGGCCTGATAACCCATCAGAAATAAGGACAGCAAGAAGCCAGATAAGCCAGCACTGCGACTTAGGGGGGGAATGCAGAATGTCATACAGGAAACCAAAGGATCGAAATGGAGCCAAGAAATAGGGGCATTTGTATAAACATATTTTTTCTGATGGAGATAGTTTCATATACAGCCCTTATGTTTATAATAATATGTACATTTGAGAGTAATGTATACAGAAACCATAGGCTGCAGTGTATGTTTCATTTTCTCAGCACTTAAATGATTACTTCAAACTGCTTTTTGCTATTAATGTACATTGTGGAAGTTCTGTCCTTTAGCTAAGCATGGCAATTCTGTTGTGTACGAAGTGCTGAGTAGGTGCTTAAATATTCTTAAAAATGACTGTTTTTTCAGTACTTCCGCTGTGTTCAGAATGTGTAAACATTAAAATTATAATATGCAAACACATAGCAGCCACATTTATACCATTTGTATGGTATCTGGGAATTATTTATTTTTTTTTAACTGCTCTTTTTTTATTTTGAATGTTTCTAGAACATTCTTTCTTGTACAGCAACGTCTAATTTTGCTGGAACCCACGCCAAGGGTGAACAGTGGATCAGTCTAATAAAGTCTGGAAAAGACCTGCTGATCTTATTTATTAAAGCCAACCTGAATCGAGTATTTACAGTGCAACGCTGAGTGTTTCCTGGTGTCGTTAACAGTAAATCAATAATGCAGTTAGGTGTGTATAATATTAGCCAGGAAATGTGTTTGGTGTCTTGCGATTGTGCATTTCATGGGAGTCTAATGAGTCCTGGTAATTATGTATATATAAAATTAGCTAATTGGCAAACCCGGGATCCATTACTCAGCAATCATGTATAATATATCCACACGTGTTTATTCTTATATATTACAGTTTCCACTTCAAAAGTTTTTCTCTGCACATTTTTCACATAAGTTTGAACTTTTTTTGTTCACTTAAGATTCAGAGCTCAATTTATTTATTCCCCCGAGTTGCCAAAGTTTAATGGATGTCATGGCCAATTTAAGCTTGACTCATAGTAACTAGTGTCCTTTGAAAACGTGAGGCCCAGACAGCCAGCTAGTTTATGAAAGTATCACATAAATCATCTTTTTTTTTTTCAACATGCAGAACTTCTTTGAAAATTCAGCCCACAGACTAGATTTACTAAAACGCAGGCTTCTCAGCTCACGCGCGCAGTTTCCAAATGGCCAGAGGTCATCACTGAAAATACTTTCCTTTTTTCTGCCCTGTGAGATTTGCCTAATTCCAGGTACCGTTTTCCTCCGCTTTAGATACAGCCGCAGGAGATAATATCACCGTGTTCTGGCAATAAATCTTTCATGGCTGTGGGACCCTTTGTCCGGTACAAAGGAAGCCTGTTCCACGTAACAGTCTCGAAAATGCATAAATCAAAATGAATCTTGCGTGCATCCTGGTGACGTGGGAGGTGTCCATCTTTTCAAAGTGCTCCCCAGTGCAAACTTGCTTTACCCATTACAGCCTCTTATTGTTGCACATCTACAGTTTAATGAGCAAATCCCAGTTACCCTCCTGCAGTGACTTAAATGAGCCAATGTGAAAGAAAATGAAGGGTAGACAGCGCTGGTTGAGTGTGTTTATACCAGCAGACAACACAAGAAATTTGTTTATTAAAATAAGAGAAATCAAGAAATATAAGTTGCATGAACACTGCACTTTTTAGTTTTTTTTTAATTAATTATTTTTTCTCAAAATGTAAAACATTTAAAAATTAACAACTAAAAAACACATAGCTTAACTGCTATTTTAACCATGTACAAATTCTATATACAGATACAGAGTGAGTAAGGTAATTCCATCCGGAGCCTAATGCATATGTTTCATTATATACTTACGTCAGCTACTTGTTGATTGGTAAATAATACCAACTGTGCAGATTTGTGATTTGTGCATTGTGATCCTAATGCACTCCATTAGATTACTTAACATTTATTTGAATTAGCTTTAGTTCCTTTAATTCCTCCATGTTTAGACATGACATGCATTGTAGGCCGGCGAAACAGTCTTTACGTTGGATGCTCTTTTCGATGGATCCGTATTCCGGTGAGGGACCTGGGTTTTATGACATTAATCAGAGAAACAGTACTTTCACACACCTCCTGAGATCTGAAATGCTAACCTACCCCTGTTCATTATGCAATGAGAATGAATATGAATGGAGTCAGAAAAATGTGTCTTATGGGCTTACATTCGCCCATCAAGCAGCGCTAATTCATTATTGATTGCTAACGCTGTCAAGTGCACATTTCAGGTTACACAGCCGGGCTTCATTAAGCTGCTTTTACTCAGTAAAACAATCATTATACGCGTCAATAAATGTGTTTATAAGGAGTAATTGCCTGTGACGGCTGGTGGAGGCAGCAAAGGGAAATGAAGCTATTGTATGGGAGGCATATGTGGCGTGAAAGCCGGGATTGTTCCCTACAGCGCAGTGTGATGGGAATCACCAGAAACAGAAAGCCAGGAGAGGATGGCCGATCTGATCATGACTTTCTACTGAGCTTCACAAAAGAAGTAAAACCTGTAAATCAGAGGAAAATTCATTTTCATAAGAAAATTTATGAGTCTGCACACTACAGTTACCATTTCACAGGTCATAAAAGAGATACTCGATATGTTTTACACAAAGCCCCGAAAAGCCGAGCCACGGCGTCCCGTTGAAAATCTAAGGCAGCCTGCAATCTCCATACATGCTATTTTCCCCTATTTTCACGGTGCTAGTAATTACTTGGAAATACGTTTTGCCTGGATGTTTATTCCATTAGTGCGAAAGGGGAGGACACTGGCTTTTTAAAATGTTTTTCTAAGACGCTTGAGGTAATATTATCGACCAAGGGCCGTTTCCTTGGGCAAACCGCTTAATCGTCATCCTACTGGAAGTAAAGCAAGTGTAAAGAGCTGCAGAGTCGCATGTGCTCTTTATGACTCATGGCAACATGCGTCTCAAACCTGAGCAAAAAACCATTAAAATAAAGTATTCCTTTCCTGTGCCAGCTGAAAACAGTGGAAACACAGTTTGGTTTGGCTAATTCTTAAAGCAGCTGCAATGGACTAAAAATCCGGGATTACCATTCTTTGGCACACTTTTTCCACTCGCTTTGATTAAATGAGCAGAGCCGTCACATACTGAGGTTTCGACATAATTGAAAGTAAACCACACTTTAACCCATTTTGGACTCTCTTCGCTTTCGATAAAGACATGGAGACTGACGTGTAGCGTTTGCTCTGCTGCTACCCCGATGAAAGTATATGAAATCTTCATCACAGTCACATGCCGCGGTAATTGCTGGGCACACTGCTTTGTGAGGCAGAGGATGGAGACAAAGAGCTGGATTGGTAAACAGAGCAATACTCGCGGGCACACCAAGGTAGACTATCATCTTAAATAAGATTAAGTTGGGCTTTATTGATCCCAGAGGGAAATTCCGGTGCAAACAGCATCAAGAATGTAGTGCACAGATTACCATCCATCCATGTCCATTTATTCAGGGTCATGGGGGGGTACGGAGCCAATGGGCACAAGGCAGGGGATAACCCAGGATGGGGCACCATCGCAGGGCACAGCCACATGGGCAATAACAACAAGCCTGATATGTAACCTAAACCATTTGGGGTGCCAACATCTGAGGGGGCACGGACCCGGTGGGGGGGTTGGGGTTGGTGTTAGTATGGCAGACTCGGGTGTCGCACAGACCGGAATCGGCCCTGGAGGTGACAAAGATCCAGGCATTTTTTTCTACCAGGTTTGACTCAGGATACTTCAGATGTTTAATGCACATTAATGTGTGTGACAGATGTGACTGAAACAGCCTCATAAGTTATTCGCATTTGGGAATTTAGCCACATCACATTTTTATTCAACAGGTGTTGCTTTCGTGCCATGAACGGAAATGGAAATGCTTCATGAACGTCATCTGTCTGTTATCAGTTTAATTTTAAAATGATTTTAATTTGTCAATATTTATAAAGGAAAACTAAATTTGCATAGACTGCGTAAAGGTCGCTTCTAAAGCTTATTTCCTGTGTTGTGAATGTTTGACAAACATTACCTGTGGCAAAAGTATTTTGAATAAATTTAAGATGCTCTGAAACCCAAAAAATATCAGTAGCATAAAGCAATTTTGCGACATAATCTGGTACAGATCTAATTATGCATGTTATTCAGCTTACACAGAAAATCAAAGTTTCAAGAATAGGCAGCCCACATTTCACTAAGGAGCTGAGTGTCTGTATCAATGTGTGGTCTGGGTTACTTTTCCTAAACTGATGTTAAATCTCTTGAGGAAGCTTCTGTTTTTTCCACATTCTCTTTTCTTACTTTTTTCTGTTCTCCATACCTGAAATCACATACTGTTCAGGCTTATTTCAAAGGTTTATGTCTAAAGAGGTACACCAAGAACCAGGAAACATGCTGTAAGTGTAGGAAAATGGGATTATGTAACTGGTCAGAAATCCAGAGAATGGTGGATGATATTATAGTTCTTTTAAGAGCTTGTTTTATGCAAAAAAAATTCTTTTGCACTGGATTTATACAAGAAACACGGTAGGTATATGCTTATATAACATGAGGGCAAATTTATATTATAGAGCATATTAAGGTAATTGCTGAACACCAAAGGGGTTTTTTGTAGAGTTTGTGGGGGGAGGGGAGGAGAACGTGAGGAAGGGCCAGGAATCATGTGACACAGGCATGATCATGTGACACAGGCATGATCATGTGACAGGTATATCAGAAAAATGTGGGATTTTTTTTGTTTTTGTCATGTTTGCTTTTAACGTGCAGTGTATGAAATCTCACACCAACAGTAAGAACAAAGAAAAAGAAAAATATTGAAGAAAATATATGGATGCACAGAGTGTCGGGGTTCATGCTCATACTCTTAACACCCCATGCATACCACAGGGCTGCTAACATCCACTCGCTCATTCTGTCCTATGCTTCCTGTGGTCTGGCAGGCGGCAGCACACGCAAAGCGTGCATGTGACTCTGCTCTGTGGCGGCAGGCCAGCCAGCGCCGGTTTGGGCCAGATTTTGGAGGCCGGTCTGGCAGCTTGGTGGTCGGATGGTCATTTGACCGTGGGAATCCGTCTACAATTAAACGTGAGTTTTGTTTCTTCAGCTCTCTCTGTCAGTGGCCGTCACCTTTCTTACGCCTGTCTCCATAAAGTTTGACCGTCTCCCGTTTTCTTCTCCTGCTCAATAGACCCTAATCTGTCAGCAGGTGTATATTTCACAGAGGGCTGGTTTCTAAGAACGTGTCTGCTTGGCTTGTCAGTGACTTGCGGTTGACCTGCTGGCTGATTCTGACTTGTGCCAGTTGCCTGTTGGACATTCCTCTTGCTTAGCTGACTGATGTGGTCAGCGAGTAATGGTGGTCGGCTGCTCGTCTGGTTGTTGTCTAAATTGATACCACGTGTCAGACCTGTAGGAACAAACCAGGAGTGGGGAGATGTTCTTGCTCCACACCAGTGGAATTCCACCACATTTCTTGACTTGGAACAAAGTATAAATTCTTCTTTAAACAAAATGGTTACATGTTAATGGGTTTAAATGGGCATATTTGACATATGTGATATGTCACTCCTTGCTTAAGATATAGAGTCTATGAGTGTAATCCATTCATCCACCCATCCATTCATCCTCGACACAACTTTTCCTGTATAAGGTTACAATGATCTTGGAGGCTGCCTCAGAAGGTGTAGAATGGGACGTGCTGGACATGACGCCATTCCATCACAGAGCATTCCCATTCACTTCCCATTCATGAGTGCAAAATATGGGTTATACCCGGGGGGGGCTCACACAAACAGTAGAGAATACGTGTAATACTGAGATGGACACTAGTCTGCCGGCTTTGTTTCTTATGGTGCCTATCGTGTGTTTCAGACCACATAACATTCTTCAATCATATGCGTCGCACAACACTCAGTTGACCGAGGCCATAAACCGGCACGTGGGCTCCTGAAAAGTCCATCTTGTTATGTTGCATGTTTTTTGAGGTGGATGGGTCACAAACGAGACCCTTCGCCGCAGAGAGAGACGGGATTAAGCTTCGTTTGTGCTGTGATTTATTCAGGTTGTGCAGAGAAATGGACACATCCATCTCAGCCGGTGAAATGGGCACATGCTCGCTGCCGTTCCAGCGCTCTGGGATGCCGAAAGTCCCGCTAGGAAAAGAACGTCTGAACCGTGTCTTCTAACTGCAGATTGTAACATCAGTATGGCTCCGCGCTCCTGCTTTACCAACCTTTGCCGCATATTGCATTTCACTGTACATTTTATTCAATGATCATTTTATTGACTGCTAATTAAATTCATTGAACGCTAATGAACTCTAAACTTTCCAATTACTTTCCATCAATGTACATTACTCAGGAATAGATCAAATGTCATTGCAAATGAAATAATTGTTATAGTAAAAATATGAAATAATTATAAACAGTAGTCTTTTGGAATAAGAATTATATGAATAGTAGCAATTTAGCATTGTGGTTTCCATGATATTTAGAAGTGCAATTGGCATGCCATCCATCCATCTGCCAACCTATTATCCTGGTCAGGGTCAGAGGGATTGGAATAACAACACTGGCGAAAATAACACATGTGAGTTCCTTGAGTTATATCCTTCATAACTGCTAGTCACTCCATGGTACTCCATAACTTTTTATTGTATATCAACGAAATGTAACATGTTACACAATGAATAATTTTATGCCATCCATTTTCGCTAACAGTCAGGATGAGCCTGGAGTCTATCCCAGGATGCAAAGGGCCTGAGGTGAAGGACACACTGGATAGGATGTCAGTTTACTGTGGGGTATTATGCGTAATTTAGAGATTCAACTGCACATTTTTGAACTGAGGAAGGACACCTGAGGAAGGGTAGGGAGAATGTGCAAACTTGAAAATTGAAAACCTCAACCCTAGAGATACGAGGCAGATGCAATTATATAAAATTAAAAACACCATAGAACCACATGTTCCTTTAACGGCTTTCTTCAAATGTTGATTAATTTAAAAGACATGCCGTTAAATTTCAGGAGCTGTTTTGCCCCATCGCTCAAGCACCCTTAATTTTGGTTAGCACTGGAAAACAATCATCTGCACATTAGCATTAGGTACATTTACCTTTACTTGACGTCTGCCTTCTCAGTTACTCTACCTTCATCTCCTTAGACAAATGTGGGTTTTAGCTAACAGCTAATCCCAGGACAGCACAGAAATGGGGGCTGGCTTGAGAAACAACTGTATAGAGACTGATTAAGGTTTGAAATCTGGGAGATATGGACCTTCTAACACAGAGTTTCTCAATCCAGTCCTTGGGATCCCCAGACAGTCCATGTTTTTGGTCCCTCTGAGCTCCCTGCCAGACAGTCCATGGTTTTGCTCCCTTCCAACTCCCTGCCAGACAGTCTATGCTTTTGCACCCTTCCAGCTCCCTGCCAGACAGTCCATGTTTTTGCTCCCTGCCAGACAGTCCATGTTTTTGCTCCCTTCCAACTCCCTGCCAGACAGTCCATGCTTTTGCACCCTTCCAGCTCCCTGCCAGACAGTCCATGTTTTTGCTCCCTGCCAGACAGTCCATGTTTTTGCTCCCTCTGACCTCCCTGCCAGACAATCCATGTTTTTCTTCCCTCTGACCTCCCTGCCAGACAGTCCATATCTAGGAGCTGTGAGAGAGCAAAAACTTGGAGTGTTTGGGGGTCCCCAAGGACCGGATTGGGAAATACTGCTCTAGGAGACCTTTGAGACAATCGCCTACAGTATCCACACCACTCCTGAACAGCTGCTGTACTCCATGTACTGTTAGGTGGAGTTCCTGAAAAAGACTATCAACCTTACATTGTGCACTTCTCCACTGTGGGCCCCACCTGTACAGTCAAGGACAGCTCACATGACGTTGGGTTCAGATTCAAATGGGTTATTGATGAGCTGAGAAGTACTTTTGTACTATTTTACCCTGAAACAAAACTCAAAATTTGCACGATCTTGGCCAGATGCATGATTATATTTGAATTAACCCAAAAGTGAGAATGCAGATGTGATGTGATGTTCCAGCATGGAAGTCTGATGTTTTGCAATATGCTAGACAGATTATTTACAAAGATAAACTATGTTTTATTCATGTAGTCTTTACTCACAGATATAATAACAGCTCAAATATAATTCCTGGAAACAGAAGTGATCCTGTATGCAAGCCCTTATTTTTATTGCTTTATTACAAAATATATGAGGGAAAAAATACATCCAGATTAAAGAAGCTCAGTAATTTGAAGTGAACGGTGTTTTGAGTTACAGTAATAGCGCTGGACTCTTGGGTGCGATCAAACATTCTTTAAATTGCATAATAAAACAGTTTATTAAAACGGGCACATATCCAGGGATATCCTGGGACTTTGGTATCCCGGCGTTCTCACTGAGCGATCAACTGGGATATTGTATATAGGAGATAGACAGTGGTCAGCTCACACAGGAGCCCTTGTGAGCATGAGTGTGCATCCATGAATAAGCAGCCAGTCTTCTACTTGAACCTCCAGCTTCCCCCTGCGATACGAGACCCTGGATCTCGCTCAATAAACCTTCACAGTGCTCACATACTGAACACTGATGCCAGCATGCATCAATTATCCACCACCAAAAAACAGAAGAAAAAAGAAATTATGTACTGTATAAATATGTATATTCCTGTTTTTGACAACTCTTGCCAGCTGGAACCAAAGAAGTCGGATTACTGGCCATTATTCACTTGGTTTCATCTGTTAAAAAAAAAAGAGCTGACGTGGGATGCCGTCTCCTCGTCTGGGAATCTGCCGCCGGGGATTAGCCTGTGCGCCCATAGCGATTCGAAATTTATGAGTCAGAAAGATGCAGGGATCACAGGGCAGAGTTGAGCAGGATGGAGCACCGTTCATCCATGCCACAGGTACCCAACCCCCTCAGGGGGCCCACACGGCCAGAAGGCCCCGGGTCTTAGCACACTCGCTAGCAGGCTTGCTCAAAATAAACTTTCTGGATTTATGGTCATTCTACCGAGCATGATTTGGAGATTTACATCCATGTTAAAGTCTTTCGTCGTCTTGCGTTCCCATTGGAGACAATGGAAGTGCTCAGGAATGCCACTGCAGGGCTGGCCCTGGATGTTCCGGTGCCCTTAGGCAAAATTCTGCTCAGCGCCCTCACATCTCTCACCCCAGAACAGCAGAAAACAAATGTTGTCATTTAAAAACATAAAAACATTATTTTAGCAGGCACATATCTGGTGCTAACTAGCTAGCGTCTGCGTCGCCAGAAACATTTGGTTTTTTGTCCCCTGGGTGCCCATACGGCGTTGTGTAGCTGGGAGGCACACGCCCCACTCCTCTGTCTGCCTGTCTTTCCTCATTCGTTCCTCTTCCTTTTTTCCTCCATTTCCTTGCTGTGGGTAAAAGTCGCGGATCCAGCCAAGCGATTCAGCCTCACTGAGGATCCGTTTCTCAGGAGCTACTTACTGCCTGGAAAGATGGATCCTGAATGAGAAACAGTCCTCTGACTTTCACCAAACTTCCACAACATACACATATAAAGAATGCATACATGTTTCAATTATAAACAAAGCCATTCTTGTTGGTAAGGACGTATATTTTATACTTGTATATTTGTGTACTTTGGTATATTTGGTTCATTTTGAGTAGCCTCTTGCACCCAGATGGACTGCAGTAGGAATGTCTTAATGCCCCATCAGCCACCCAGGTAAATCTGGTCTAAGTCGCACGTGAGTCTGCGGCAGACCATAGACTGATATAAAAGCACAGGCCAAAGGACAATTCATCTACACATAGGCAAGATTCAATGGTTTGTTTGGCTTTCACTGAATTGACTACAGACTGCTTCGTATGACCACGTTTTCAGGCCTTGTGACCAGTACGACCCAGGAAGCAGCAGCTCTTTAGCTCTGGAATGGACACGCTTCCTTTCTTCAATTTACCGGCTTGTACACTTGGCTGGCTGATCCACAACATGCACTTAATCATTTCCTCTCGAATTTCCTCCAAAACGATCAACTTAGTGCCCATGATTCCATATATACATTGAAAAATATATGCATGATTGAAATAAAACAAAGGGATTATGAAGATGCAAAAGGACAATACTGGATTGCATACACAAATACCTACATCAGTAGTATTTGATATACCCTACTATCATGTGTTAAGGCCAGCTGTCGTCCTCAGTCTTCCTTTGCCATAAAGCTTTGATTTATGCGTTCACATTCTACACACGGAGGCAAAACACCATTTGGTCACTGCATATGAAAATATATTTTGATTTAGGAACTGATCTCTGAAAATGTTGATTACAGAGAAGGAATGATCAATCATAACAAATATTTGTGATTGCGTTACTTTTTCATTTGCTTGTTTACTCTAAACCATGCAAAAGTTCCAAAATGATGTTATGTGCAATTTATGGAGATGGTGGTTTAGTGTGTTCAGTTTTTATGGGAAAACGGCTTAAATGACAGATTCCCACAAATCATGTGACCAAATACAAGTACGGTATTGGTTTCCATACTCTACGCCCATTCACAAGAAATATATTTATTTAGATTATATTTTGCTAAATTTTTATTTTAGTCCCAGACTGCAACTGCATGATACATTTCCTTGAGGCATTCCAATGTGAAAGTCTCCGAATGTCCGAATGTACTGAAACGTAAAACATTCTTGGTCATAAATGATTCAGAACATAACAAATTCTTAATTTTCATTTTCAGGATAATACGCAGGGCGGAGCTTGCACAGAAAAACGGGCAGTTGATTCCGATCCGAATGTTATATAGAAATTCGTAAC
The DNA here is from genome assembly GCA_026777045.1 of Hyperopisus bebe. Taxonomy (NCBI): domain Eukaryota; kingdom Metazoa; phylum Chordata; class Actinopteri; order Osteoglossiformes; family Mormyridae; genus Hyperopisus; species Hyperopisus bebe. The sequence continues at coordinate 17,760,514 of JAODJW010000046.1, forward strand.
ATTTTTCATGTTGAGCATTGTCGGTCATTTTGTATCACCTGCCAGATTTTACTGGTCATGGATGGAATTGCCTGTAAAATATTCATATTATTCCGCATACTGCTATATTTCTTTCTAAATAAGAGTATAACACTACCTGACAACTGTAACTGAAGTATGCACGTTTTGATCTGCACACCTGAGACATTTCGGAAACATTTGCCATCAATCAGCCTATTAAACCGCTAATAGCCTGACAACTCGATTTTATGAAGCACACGACCATGTTTTGGTCATATTCAACCGCAATCATAAATAATTGCCAGCGGTGACCTGCGATGAGTCACAGTGTACATGTGGCCTTCATAAACACAACCAAAGACATTTTACAGCGAACACGTAAGAACACGGCTCAGATCACGAAGCGCATTTATATATAAATACACATCAGACGGCTGAATGAACAGTTTCAAGATTTCCAGGCCTAGTGAACCACATGTCCATAAATGAAGTTCATTATAAGACATCCCAACCGGTTTGAGTCATAAACAAGTGCGGTTTGTAAGTTTATTTATTATTTCTTTCTGCATCATACTTGTAAACGATCCCCGCAACACGTGGCCGTATCGGCGGGAAAAGTCACTGAACCATCAGCGGGGTAATGATAAGCTATGCCTGGGTTTGAAAACATCGCCCATTTATGCGTTCCGACAAAATGTTAATGTTGCAGAGCCCCGAAATGCTTAAGATTGTCATGCAAATTGCTGCTGGCTAATACACCAGGTTCGCGAAAGCAGCCACGTCGGTAAAAGGCAGAGATTGCCAGCTGATCGCGATTATATAATTGCAAACATGCATGTTTTTCCAGTAACAGATACATATTGAAACAGTAAATTTGACTGTGATTAAATCCCTCGATTACAGAAAGTAAGAGGTGCGCAAGACCTCTGTCTCAAGGGCCTTTGGTAGCATACAGACCTAAAGCCAAGCCAAAGAGCTGTACTTACCCGCAAACGTTCCCTACTTTACGACTCACTTTTAAAGGTCATTTCTCTGACACCAGATAAGTTCACCGCGGGAAAATTCTTGAAATAAAACTTAAATTGGTCTTAAAATGCCCTGTGGTAAACGTCTGTATTTTTACTGATGCAAAATTTCAGGGAGGGAGGCACAATGTGAACATAGTGCAGAGTGTCTGTTGGTCCGTCCAGCTAAATCTAAGAGGTAGATTTATTAGTCGGTGGAAACACTGACCATACAGCTACCGTGGGGCAAGGGCAGGAAGCTGGAGGAGGAAGAAGTGGTTTGGGGCAAAATGTGTTCATACTGAGCAGCTGCAAACAAATTATAATTGCTACAAACGCAACCACTGGCAAGGAGCATAACTACTTAAACGTTAAAATGCTTTAAATAGGAAAAAACTGCATGTTCAGTCATAGCACTGATGTACACCCTTTGCGAACTTGCTAGGGAGTGCTGGCTCCCTCTAGCGGGGCAATCAATATTTACACCCTTACTGTCGAGCTGTCATGTCTTCATGTTTTGTGTTTTTAAAAGATGTATGTTGCATGAACATTTTGTCACGCCCAGCTCCGTCCGATCCTCCTGTGTGCCACGCCCACCTCGTTACCTCGTGTTAACTCCCGATTGTTCTCACCTGTTACCTGTTATGTTCAGCTTGTCATGTGTATTTAGTCCTCGTCTGAGTCAGTCTTCCC
>JAODJW010000046.1:17767682-17780814 GCA_026777045.1 Hyperopisus bebe
GTTAACGAGGGGGCGTGGCACACGGAAGGAGCGGACGATCGGGGCAGGACACATTGTTTTTTTTAACTTTACACATTAATTGTTTGGATACATTTATTTTATTACTTTACAAATTACTGTTTTGATAAATGTGCTTAGATGTGTTTAGTACAGCATATGCTTCTTGTTTTATCCGGTTCATTTTGTGTTTAAATGCTAAAAAAAAATTACCAATTAATTGGTTTTCCATTATTTCTTATGGGGAAAATTCGATCACAACTCGAACTTTTTAGGATTGGATCCGGAGTTCTGAGCGGATTAAGTTCGAGTTTTGAGGTACCACTGTATATTAATTTGTAATATATTTGTTTTACATGAAGTTAAGATTTTATTCAGTTAATATGTTTTGTTTTTCATTTTAGCTAATTTACCCAACTCTGAACACATAGCTTATTTCAATTACATAAATTCTCCTTGTTACTTATGAATGTGAAAGGGTGGAAGATGCCATTCCAGGCTTTAACTTGTAACCTTACCTAGACAGGCTGTAACAGTATGTTTTATGTATATAATGAGTAGTGAATTTAATCATGCTGGAATTATTAGAAGATGGGTAAATTGTGGCCATGAAGGGATGCACATGATCAGCAACAATAGTCAAATAGGCTGTGATGATTGATTGGTATCAAATGCCCAAAATGTGCCAAGAAAACATTCACCACACAATTACACCACTACCAGCAGCCTGAACTGTTGACACAAGGCAGGGTGGGTCCATGGATTCATGTTCTTGACACCAAATTCTGACCCTACCATCTGTGTGCCTCGGTAGAAGGTGAGATTCATCAGACCAAGATGTTTTTCCAGTCTTAACCATCCAATTTTAGTAAGTGTGTGTGCACTGCAGCTTCAGCTTTCTATTTTTGGCTGGCAGGAGAGGAACCCAACATGGTCTTCTGCTGTTGTAGCCCATCAACCTTAAGGTTCAACGTGTTGTGCATTCTGAGATACTTTTCTGCTTACCATAGTTGCGCAGAGTGATTATCTGAGTCAGAAGTGCTGCTAGACATTTTGGGCCCCATGAAACTATATCATATTGAGCCTCCAACCCAGACCAAATTAGTTTTTATTCAATTCAATTTTTAGGGCCCCTGTCACTCTGTGGTGCTTGGAATCATCCTAACTTCCCCCAATGTATGGTGCCCCTGATCAGAGTTACTGTGGCCTTTTTTCCCTGCTTGAACCAGTCTGGCCATTCCCTTCTGACCTCTCATCAGTAAGGCTTTGCCATCTGCAAAACTGCGGGTCACTCGATGTTGTTTGTTGAGTAAACACTAGACATTGTTGAGTGTGAAAATCTCAGGAGTGAATCTGAAAACTTTAAATAACTTTAAATTCAAATCTGGAATGTGCACTTTAATCATGTCCGAAATGTTTGATTTGAAATTTTAAACTGTGGAGTAGAGGGGTAAATCAAGAAGAAATGTGTCTTTGTCACAAACATTATGGAGGGTGCTGTATATGAGGCTGAATCATGCTTTGTTAACATGTACAATACGGGCAAAAGTATTGGGACACCTGGCCATTACACCTACAGGAACTTTTATGACATCCCATTCTAAATCCACAGGCATTAATATAGAGTTGGTCCCCCATTTGTAGCTGTAACAAAGCAAAGGCTTATGTCTGTGGGAATGTCTCCCATTCATCCAGAAAAGCATTTGTGAGGTCAGGCATTGATGTTAGACATGAAGGCCCGGATTGCAATCTCTGTTTCAGCTCATCCCAAAGGAATTTGATGGGGTGGCCAGTCAAGTTCTTCCACCCCAAACTCACCCGATCATGTCGTTATGGTCCTTGCTTTGTGCACTGGGGCACAATTATGCTGGAACAAAAAAGGGCAGTGCCAACAAAGTTGGAAGCATAGTTCCCTTCACTGAAACAAAGGGGTCTAGCCCAACCCCTGAAAAACAACCCCATACCATTATTCCTCCTCCCCAAAAATTTCTGTTGGCACAATGTAGTCAGGCAGGTAATGTTTTCCTGGTATCTGCCAAACCCAGAATGCCGGACAGAGAAGTGTGATTCATCACTCCACAGAACACGTTTCTACTACTCCAGAGTCCATTGGCGATGTGCTGTACACCACTCCATCCGACGCTTGGCATTGCGCTTGGAGATGTGAGGCTTGCATGCAGTTGCTCGGCCATGGAAGCCCATTCAACGAAGCTCCCATCGTTTTTGTGCTGGAGTTACACACTATGCAGGGTCACTATGAAGGTGACATCCTATGACAGTACCACACTTGAAATGGGTCTGATTGCAACACCAAAGTTCAATGATTAAGAGGTGTGTCACAATATGTTTGTCCATATAATGAATATAACAAAAAAGTGCAGGAAGTATACATGAACCGGACACATGCTTTGTTAACATAGAAGGTGCAAACTTTAATACAGGTGGAACAGCATGGTGTTATTTTAAAATTGAACGAGCAATATCGCGAAGGCAATATTTCCCACTAGATGGCAGCATTTAATCAGAATCAGAATCAGAAAAACTTTATTGATCCCGGAGGAAATTGCTCATGTTACTACTAAACGGTCACACAGAGACACAAGACAAGAACATAAAAAAATATATCAGATAAGTATAAGAAACTGAAATAAAATTATAAAAGAGATACTGCGCTATATACACCGTGATATATACATGAGAGACAGAAATACGACATATATAAATAGAATACATACTGTTAAGTGTAGTAATACAGGTAAATTACCAGATGAATATTGCACATCCGAGTAGCAGCAGGTTTATTGCACAGGCTAAAGTATGGGTGTGTGGCGGGATAGAGTTTATTTTTAGCGTCTGAGGCTGGGTGTGAGATCAGTGTGAGGAGTTAGAGTCTGATGGCTGTAGGTATGAAAGATCTTCTGTGGCGTTCAGTGGAGCACTTAATGCCAGTCAGCCTGTAGCTAAAAGTGCTTCTCTAATCAGCCACCACACTGTGGAGCAAAATGTACATAATAATATGAAATTAATTTACATAATAATATGACTAAATCACTCTTGAGACGACAAATATAGAGCATTGTACATCAATACTCCGCGCGAATATATACGTAATAAGACATCAATATATAACAGGAAAATGGATAGTTCAGTGCAGGGAGTATACATGAAGCAGAAATACGATTTGTAAATACAGAAGGCGAATACCTTAATGCAAGTGAAACAGTATGGCGAAGAGTCAGAGTTCGTGTCCTTTGAGTTGGGTGATGTTATGGATGAACACTAGAATAATTAATATATAGGCATAGTATTGTTCACTTATTGTACAGCTCTAGTTTATTTTCAGGGGAGGGGCATGGATGGACAACAGCAAAAGGCGCGGTATATCCGAATAGGAAATATTACAGCCGTCACTGCCTGCTTTCTATAAAGTGAAAATAAAAACGTTTTTTTAAATTGCACAGTAATTATATGGTTATGTCTTGTTACTCGTGTGCTTGTTCAGAAAAGTTATAGTAAAATATATTTCGCCAATTTCTTCTAAACTTTGACTAAATCAAACATTTATATAAGGCACTCTGCCATCAACCACAATTAATATACCAAACAATGAAAAGACTATTAGGATTTTAACTAAGAGTGAACTACCAGAGAGTACGAAAATGTTACCATAATTTCAAGTAACTTTTTGGACGCATTTTTATGTATTTAAAGAAAAGGCTTATAATAATGGACTGGTTTAAACCAAAGCACTAAGGACATTTTACTCGATACTAAACTCCCCGTTTTTTACCGTCAGTGTTGGTTCGGCACCGAATCAGTGATACCAACGATGGTATTACTTGGTATCGGATCGAAAAGAAAATCGAAAGTACTATCACCCGTCCCCACTGGGGACATTTTTGAAAATCGGTGTCCTGCCTTTGACGAATGACAACACTGAGAGCCAATGAAAATGGGGGAACAGTCTGGGAAAGCCTATCGGATTTTGGGACGCTGGCGCCAGCCCGCCCCCGTGCAGGCCCCCCATTGCTGGTGACCTCTGTCGTCGTTCATTTATGATGCAGCTTTTCTTCATGAAGTTTGAAGGTGTAAAATATACTTGGTTAAGTTTTATATACGTGCGGTGCTCGGTTTTCGTGCCAGTCACCGTGAGGGCGCAGGCTGGCTGTCCTGGAGTGAGTGAAACGGCGGCTTGAAGAAGCCGGTGATTCTGGGTAAAAATGGAAACACCGAGCGGCCGTGACCAGTGAGTCACAGATGAGTAAATACGGCGCCGCAAACCGCCATCCAGGCGGCGTTTCCGTCCTTTCCTCTGTTGCTGTGCATGTAGGTTGTTCTGCAGAGCAAGCCCTGTTTTCAGCTTTTTGGCAGCTGATTAAGGGAGGGTTGGTGTGGTACCAGTGACGATAGAACGAAGCAGAAAACGCTCAGTTACTTCTTTAGCTCATTGTTTATCAAACATTTATTTTGACTGAAGACGCACACTGAATGTGCTAAAATTTGCTATATGCAAATTAATGCATTTTAGAAAACGTATGTTTATGAATGAGTTCACATAACCAATCCAATAGACATACATAATGAAAAAATGGGGAAGCACAACAGCATTAACACAAATAATGAGAAAAATGAGGAAGCACAGTGACAATAAACACAAATAATATAAGAAGAATGAGACCTTTCGTATTTACACATCACCCTGGGTGGCTGGGTCTCGCCACAAATGGAGATCCCACCCACCTAACTCTTGCACCTTATACCTGCATGGAGAAATCAGCTGCCCTGAGGAGCTAATTTGTAATCCTTGGCCACCCCCCAAATTCTGAAACATTTACAGGACATCCTGCAGCGCCTGTTTGACGAGAGGGTGCCTGTGTAATTCTCTGAATTGTGCCCTGGGAGTGGCTACCGGCTCGCGTTCCTCGCTGAGGAAGAGGCGCGGCCAGCCAGAGCTGACGTGTGCTGAGGGAGGCCCGGGTCGCACTCAGCTGGCGCCCATCTGCTCACGCTGCCTCCTCAGCTAAAGCAGAGCAGCCAGAGTGATACGGGACCCAGTGTAGTAGAGAGAGAGGAAGGACCAGAGAGAGAGAGAGAAACAGAGCAGGCGTAGAAACTAATGAGAAAGAGAGCAAGGGAGTGAAAGTGAGACAGGCAAATCTATCATAATGGCGCCCGGCACTGACTGGGTCTTTTCGGACCCAGCGGCAGCTCGCTTCTTCTGGGTACTGGCCCTCGTACTGGCCACCCTCCTGGTGTGGGCTGTGTTCTTCTGCTGTGCTGCCTGGAAGCACGACTCCGCATTCCTCGGGGATAGACGACTCACAGGTACGTTCATCTCTGGTTTCTCCAGTGGCATGGAGGGGATCTCCTACAGAATATATCCCTAATGCATGAGACAATCTGTTCAAGAAATGCATCTTCCTGTGGAAAAAAGTCTTATTTTAAGCTTGTGTGGGTTTCCCAGGCAACGTTTTTCCATTTTCCCAAAACTGCCTCTTTCCTCTGGTGTGGTTGGCTAGATGTGCTTCAAAAGCTTATAAAGAAGGACTTTTAGGATCATTGTCGGATCACTAGAAACAAGTGAACCTTTACTTTGCATGTGAGATGGCTGTGGCATATACCTCAGATGCAGACATAAATATTGCCGAGAAGTAGGATCATTTGTTCTTTTCTGCAAGGCTTAGGTGGGATATGAAAACATATGGATGCCTGAGTGTAGGTACGTATATTCTCTGCAAAGACAGCCATGGCATGCCGAATGCCATCATTAGTTGCAAGAGAACCTTAATACTTGTAAAAACCCTTTTTAATGAACTCCTCATCATTTTACATTGCATTTTACAAGTTCAGCCTGATAGTCAAAATCAATTTTCCCCTTGTTCTTCTTCACTCACGTGTCTCCTCTACCTCTGCCTAGAGGAGAATTTCTTCTGCTGACCTTTGACCTTCCTGCGACTGTGATCATGCACTCACGCGTCCCCCCGTGCTACGGAGCTCTCCAATCTCACTCTACTTCTCACTCATTGGGATGCATTGGTGGTCAGCTTTCAACTGGTCCAGTTCATAACCACACAGAATAATCTTTCTAGAGCTTTCCACTCCAGGGAAGTCACCATATAGACTTTGGCAGGCTGTATTACTCTATGTTACTGAATAGTATACATAGGATCACACATCATAAGCAGAACTTCACTCTATCTATGCCTTTACAATCTTTAAGTCACTTTTATTTATTTTATTTTATTTGCTTGGACACTCTTTAAGTGAATGCTGAATATTAAACCTGTTTGATATCTGCATTGTCAATTCCCATAAGACCCTTCTGAGTGAATAAAGCAACTCTGTTTCACTTCTCTTTACAATGTTATGATGATGCTTTGAAATGTAATTATTTCTCTCTTTCTCTCCCTGCTTCATTTGCCTGATTCAGTTGGTTCCCCCGTGATGTAAGCAATAGTACTTTCACACAGTGGATATGAGGCAAAATCACTTTGCATCATGCTTAATTTACCTTTTTCTTTTCTTTTCCAGAAATTACTAAATCGTCAAAGAAGAAGCAGCTAAGCCAGGTAGCTATTTTATAAGAATGACATAAAACATAGTATATTGTCCATATTTTCAGTCTACAGTAACACAATCTCCAGTAAAATGAACTAGGTCCCTCTCTGATCCAAAAGGTTATTCATTTAACAGCCTCCAGGGGGAGCTTTAGTCTGCTGATGGGATGCTCTCTGTCCACATTCTAAAAAGTCAGCTTCAATGCTGAATCCATAACAGTAGTAGTAATATTAACAGGAGTAATAATGCTTGGAATTAAGTAGTATAACATAAGCAATATTACAGTTTTTAATTTTGCTCACAATGTCTCGATTTCCGGATAGAAAATGGTTGGTTGGTGGTGGGGCATGGCTGCATTAATGCCACATACCACATGGGTGCTGCACAGGACTCCTGCACAATTTCCATACTCCGCTAAATTAAACCTGAGCTAAGATGTATGCAGTGCAATTAACGAGAGTATGGCACCTTTTTAGGGTGTATTCATATGTTAAAGGAGGATAACTGCACCAGCTGTACGTATGGAAGCTGCAAAGGATCCATCCATCTGTTTTCTATAACGACTTGTCCTATTCAGGGTCACGGGGGGGTCCGGAGCCTATCCTGGAGACTATGGGCGCAAGGCAGGGTGGGGCACCAACTCATCGCCGGGCACACTTACAGCTATGGGCAATTTTGTCATTCCAGTTCACCTCAGCATGTTTTTGGACTATGGGAAAAATCGAAGAACTTGGTGGAAACCCCATAACAACACGGGGAGAACATGCGAACTGCACATACATAGAGTCAGGGCAGAGACTCGAACCCTGGTCCCAGAGGTGTGTGTGCTAACCACTGCGCCACCCTGCTGCAAAGGAGCTTCTCTATAAATGACGACTTCAGTGTGGTTCACTGTAGCCCTCTGAGCCAATGAGAAGCAGAACAGCTCAATATTTCTAATTACTGGGATGAAAGCCCTGCACCACATCCTACGTGTTTGGTGTATAAGTCCAGCCTGGATTGGATCAGGGCCCTGTCTGCATGAGCTCAATTTGGATCATTAGTAAGCTACCAACACTGCCCACGCATGCTACACCATGTCGCCACATTGTGGGCAATCGCAGCCAATGCTCCATCTCGGAATGAAGGTACAGCTGGCAGCTGTGTGGGCACATGGGCCTGGTCTGCGTGTCTGCTGTAGGGTGGCGCTGGAGGCCCACTGACAGCATTCTGGGTTTGATAAAGTGCTAGAGTGAGACCCAAAGAGATGGTACAAGATGAGACAAGACACAAAGGGCACGCTTTGTCTGTCCATGGCAATGAGCAAGCCGAGCCATTTCCCCTCTGAACATACAGTAAGACTGGGAACACTGGGTGCATTTCAAAGCTGGATTCCTAGTGTAAATCTCACCTGATTTTACTTATATGAAAGCAGGGCTGCATACTGAAATTCATATACATACCTTGGGCTTTGAGTCTTTACTATGTGTAGGTATAGAACAAACTTAGTAAATAATATTAGAAATCGTGATTGTTATTCGTATGGCTCAAGAGTAGGTTAGCAACAAGGTTTATTATAAATATAAAAACTAATGGGGTGGTGCAGTGACCTGCATTGTTCCCTCACACCTCTGGGACCAGGGTTTGAGTCTCTGCCCCAGCTCCGTCTGTATGGAGTTTGCATGTTCTCCTAGTGTTTTGGTGAGGTTTTCTCTGGGTACTCTGGTTTCCCCCAACATGCCAAAAACATGCTAATGTGAACTGCTGTTAGCAAATTGTCTGTAGGTGTGCATGTGCGAGTGAATGGTATGTGAGTGTGCCATGTGATGGGTTGGCACCACATTCTGGGTTGTTCCTGGCTTTGTGCCCAAAGTCTCCAGGATAGGCTCTGGACCTCCTGAGACCCTAAATAGAGTATGATTTTGAGGGGTTGTCCGAATACTTTTGGCAATATACTGTATGTACAGTATATATAATACATAGAGAGTAAGAGCTAATAGTAGGTCCAGCATTAGTATTACTGTGGTAGAGGCATGTGTTGAGGTTCTTTTATCCTGTTCTTTGATTTCAGAAGAAGAATCCAAAGCCAAAGGGCAGCCTAGCCACACCTGTGCCGTCCCATGACACAGTGCCGTCTATGGGAGAAGAGGCTTTGGCTGTCATGAAACAACGGAGCAAAAAAGTACCAAAGCCAGTGAAAATATTGGAACCATCGGTTAGAGCAGGCAAACACAAGGTAAGGTACTACCTCTACAGTGCTGACTCAAAGCCAGTCTTAAGGGGCTACCATGTTCTGGGAATCATATCCCTGCAAGAAGGTAGAATGGGAACAATCTGCATAATGATAACTGGGTGCTTTAAGCACTCAGATAGACTGTAAACCAACAGCAGTACAAATAGCACGGAATGTGATGACTCAAATTCAGCAGTAATTTTATTGGGTGGCATGGTGACATCACATCTTGTGCCCTTAGCTGTGTGTCTATTTCTGTGATATCCGTGAATTACATTGTGGGGGCTAAATGTCCCCACAACCTGATAAAAACCTGTTATTACAGTATGATGCTGTGGGGACCATTGTTTCAGTCACCACAAGGGGAAGCTCAATCTTGTAAAAATCTCTGACTGTAATCAAAAAACTAAAAATGCCAAAAGTCTTGTTTTGTTACCTATGCTTAAGTTTGGGGCTGGATAGGGGTTAAAGTGGCCATAGTTGGCATTAGGGTTATGCCCACAGAAATTAATGGATGGTCTCCACAAAGATACGTGTTTGTGTGTGTGTGTGTATGTGTGTGTGCATGTGAGTTTTCATAAGTTTCCTCTCCGCCTCGTTCCCTCTGATTCCTTGATTCTGTCACTACATTGGATAAGCTGTTTAGTCATGCCTTTTGCTTTTGTATTGGATTTACTTGATAGATTTTGAAGGCACTTACTGTAATGACCCTCAAAGAGACCCCAGTAAGACCTTAATGACACTTTAATAACAGTGGGTGATGGAACTGGTTGGAGTGTGGACTTTTCCTGATGTCTGGTCTGATCTGAGTAGCTCAGTCTGGGAGGAAACAAATATAGAAAGTGGATGAGATCAAATCAGGGGTTTGTCTCTGTTATGTAATGAAGTATTAACAGCTTTATATTGCATGCCACCTCCGGCCTTGAGATCCTGAAGTATCCCTGCCATTTGCCTTTAGTTTCCCTGGCTAGAGGACAGTTAATCCCTCACCAGACCTTAGCTCTCACGGTGTGACTGCCTCAAACATTTTACTAAAATAAAGTGTCAGTCACCATCTGATGAAATGTGTCCATCAGAATTAAGCAATTGTGTAATTGCTGACTCGAGTGAAAAAAAACAACAGAAATCCAAGATTTAGCGCTAGATTATTTACAACTTTAAGTAATTTAGCATAAATACTAACAAAGCTCAACAGAGGACTCAGTAATGCCAATATCATGAAAACCTTTTTGGAAAGTTTCTTCAAAATAGTTTTCAAAGACTCCTTCCATCTCCGATTCAGCAGGAGTTCTGAGAGTCCATACTAGATTTACGGGAAGTTCAGCAGGCTCGGACGGGAAGCCCGGCTCATCGGGCCAGCATTCCCCGCAGTTGGCTGCTGCTGGTGCTGGGCAGCTTCAGCTCACAACACGGGTCTGGGGGGCGGGGGGACAGCCCTCCTATTGAGCACAGTGCCTGGACATGGGCAGCAAACCAGAGTGGCTCAAAAACAAAGCATCAGTCAAGCAGGCACTTCAAAGAGGCTGAGGTGTTACATAAGCAGTTTGATTCAGCGGGATCGTCACTGGCTGAAGGCCGTCCATACACAGAGCTGCAGCATTGTGTTGTAAATCATCCATCATTAAAAGATGTGACTTTTTTTCTTGCGTACAATGGGACCGCATAAGGTGTTTTGTGGTGTAGCTCCTATTCTGCTCTTGCTTGCTGTGTGCACTTTTATTGTTTTTTGTTTTTTTTTTTGCTAACTACAGCAGCATGTCTTCTGCTATTTGCTATGGCGTGTGTGCTGTAGAGGAGCTGAGGTGCCTTACTGTAGGTCATTCTGAGTTCTGCTCTGACTTATAACCCTGGTTTGAAGGGGCAGGGAGCTGCACGACGTTTGTAGGAGACTCCTGAGTCTTGAGCATTGCAGTTTTCTGCATTACTTACTCCCCGGATGAAGCATCATGTCAGTGTTCTGAAACTTATTCCAATTTATGCATTTAAAAACTATGGCAATTCTGTTGCTGAATATATGCATCAGCTACTAGGTAAATTATATTTAAAGGGAATGCAGAGTAGTAGCGATGGTTTGTTAAGAATGGTTTCTAAGGAGATGCTGGGTGGCTTTTCTGCAGCATTTAAGCAGGATCGTAGCAGTATTTCACGTAGCTGTGACGTGAAAGCAGCATGACGTTCGTAGTTTAAGAAAAAAAAACACTTCCGTGAATACAGTATACATCGGAAATGTAAATCGGAAATGTAATGTTAGAGGGGAAATGTATGTGGGGAGAATATCGCTAAAGGTAGTTGTGTTTGAAATTGCACCTCAAACAAATTAGCATATAAATATTAACGTTTTCGATTAGGATGCAGGTATCAAAAGAGACCCAATAGAGGAAGAGACTGTTAATGCAGCATCCACTTATTCCAGCCAATGTATTCGAGTAACGTCACTGAAACATGGATTCTTATAGTCACTGCCCGGCTTTTGTAGCTAATATAAAAAAATGTATTTTCGGCGTGCAATGTAATTCAACATCACAATCCAAAATAACCGCATTCGACGTAATATATCAGTGGTTGCATGACGTTAAACCATGAATTGCATGTTTTCTAATGCAGATCGAGGACGGTTTTGTGTGTGATACATACATACGCACACGCTCTCTAGCACAGGACCGCAGGATCCGCGTTTCGGGTCATCTCCCAAAGCCTGCCTCCCAAATAGGAGTGGCCGCTTAACCTTATAAACATAGCCGCCGGCTGGGGCTCGCTAAGTTTTGCCGGTGCGCCTCCATCGGCCGAGTCGTACACGTAAACCGCGCTGTCAGGTGCATCTGACAGCGGCGTTCATAGCCTTTGGCAGCTTTTTGGGGGAGCGGCTGGACCCACGATCGGTCAGTGATTTCAAACTGTTATGTCATGCTTTTCGCTGCATCTTTCACTGGTTTATCTCTCCTCCGCTTCTTATGCCAGGAAAAATACAATGGGGTGTTTAAGTGAGACGACAGCGTTTCGATAAGTATAATGATTTGCTGATGCAGGAAGAACGAATACCGTTTTTCAGCCTCTTCTTATGCTGCAGTGTTCCAGCCTTGGACTATATATAGCTTCAGACTAATACAGAGGCGGTAGAGTTATTAACTCTGTGAGCAATGATATGCAATTGGGAGATTAATGCTGTAATGAAAATGTTCTTACGTACTCAAAATGACCAGACCAAATCAACACCCTGTCATCGCGTATTACATGTTTGGAATAATCTTTCATTCTGCCAAAACATTTGCCTGCACTGATATGTACTCTGTCAATTTAAAAGGAAAACGCTAATGATCATTTTTCTTTCAGGTACAACAATCATTACAATTCAACTCTGAAACATACAATGCACTATTTATATAGCGATATTACTGCAAGGATAATGCAAATTAGATTTAATATTTAGATTTAAATAAACGTTTTGATATATTTAAATATGCATACTTGGGAGGGGGGGGGGGGGTACTTTTCTGAGTGTTTAATAGAATATGCACCATACAGTTCTCATGAGTGCTGTCACTGAGTAATATGTTGGATTGAAGACAGTGGCCACCTCTTAATTAGTACATCCCCTAGTGGACTTAAAACTTAATGAAATGATTTTAGATTGGAATTCCGCAGAGATTATGAGACCATGTGTAGCACCTGGGAGTTTAGCATGTGAGCGTCCATCAGTCTTCACCACAGCAGTGCCAATGCTGCAGGACTATCATCAGACCCCATGGGCGTGTCCTGGGGCACCCCCCGCTTGCTGAGGGTGGTCTCTGAGGGAGGGAGCACTGCGGCCAAAGACAGGCAACTGCATCAGGGATTCAGTGGTTTTATTTGTCACATGCAAGGTGCACAGTCCAAGTGTAACCTGCAGTGAAATACGAGATGATCAACTCTGACATAAGAATACTGAAAGCAGTAAGACAAAGTTACAGTATAATCAATGTTTTAAAAAAAATAAGGAACAGTAAAGTTATGCTGGTAATAAGAGAAAGAAGACCAGATATGTGCAACTTAGCGTTATCAAAGTGCTTGGTGCATGAGTAAGGAAGTTCAATTGCTGCTGTCAATTAGTGTTAAGTAGTCTGATGGCCTGGGGGCAGAAGCTCCTTCTCAGCCTCTCAGTTCTCTCTGAGAGACAGCAGAAGCAATTTCCTGACCTTAGTCATCACAATGACTATGACATTCCTGTAGGTGGCGCAGGGTGTCATTACACCTTATGAGTCTTCTTCTAAGAAGCAGCCAAAGTTAACAGACTTGACCTCTTTGGATCGGAAGGACTCTTTAATTTGCTGATGCATTTGAACTGGTGATTTGCTGTTAGAATAGCTTTTCATTTGCCACGTTGTTGTT
>JAODJW010000046.1:17780914-17800608 GCA_026777045.1 Hyperopisus bebe
AGGACTCTTTAATTTGCTGATGCATTTGAACTGGTGATTTGCTGTTAGAATAGCTTTTCATTTGCCACGTTGTTGTTATTGTTGTTGTTGTTTGTTTGGTGCATTGTTCGTGTGTCCAGCAGAGGAGTGGCTGACCTTTTCCTGTCTGAGCGTCCGTGCATGTGATATGCTTCAACCATTAGTGGCAGCCCGTCAGAGCCTTTATATTTAGCTGCTTGGCTATATTTGTAGAGGAAGGATGAGTTTTGAATTAGACAGAGTAAGATGGTTAAATCGGGTAACAGCAAATATAGCAAATGCAGAAGGCCGTCAAGCCAAGAAAATTGGAAATAATTGCAATAATCTACTGACATGCTCTTCCTTTAATCATTTACTTCTGACATCTCTGGTAAGTTAACAGTAGGTGGCCATGCTGTTGTTAGGAATACTTCCTCATATTAAAGTTTATTGACAGTCTAATGTGTTACAATGAACTGCTTGCTGTAGGTTTGTTATCTGATCATTTACTGTCATTTATACATTCATAAGAATTTTGTAGGGTACAGTGGCAGGGCCCTCTCTGTTATATGAGCATTCATTTACGCCACCTAAGTCTATATACATTTTTGACCAAGGTACATTGTTGAGGAGGATATTTGTTCAGTTCGTTAGCCTTCTCTTTGTGATGTCTGTCTTTATTCATTCTTTCAGCTTTGTGCCCAGGCTGTTGATTGCATGTTGGATGTAATATTATCTTCACACCACTATGGCTGTTACTCTATCACCTCAGGGCTAGATTTAGGTAATTGAATGCTTGTCGGAATAAAATGGCACTTCCTTGGAAGGGGGAAGTGCTGAAATGGAGGTAGTTAAATCACACGGTTTAGCATTATGCTTGTGCACTCCGTTTTCCGTCAGGTCCTGTAGTGTTTGTTTTCATCTTAATGTTGTGGGACTGCTTGCTGTATACCATAACGTAACTATAGAGATGAATGTAGATATTCTGAAACAACCACAGCATTTGTATAATTAATTCATATATGTAATATTACATGGGTTTCCTAAAGAGTTGCACAGAGATGTGTGAATTGGGATGAAGTGTAATTATTTGCCTACAAGGCTGACCTTTGTTTACCTTTTCAGCTACCCGGTTCTTAATTTATCTTGAGGCGGAATAGACAGAACAGGCCTCTGTTCATATTGGACCTTGAGGGACACAAGCCAAGGCCTTGTCGTCCCGTTGGCCCTCAGCTTCTCTGCTGATCCGCTCTAAGGTGGACCTGTGCCCAGCCACGAAGGATAGGGGATGGCTCGGATGGTGTGCATACCCATGAAGACAACAGTGGCTGACATATGTTCCTTGTGGGTGTCTGAGGGAATCCCTGGATTTGGACATAGGTGTTATGTTGAGTCTGCATGGTTCTTACTATGGCTGAGTGTATGATCCATCAAACTATGACTTCTAGTGGTCCCAGCGGTGAGCCAGTCCACTTGTGCTCCTTTGTGGTGCAGGTCTAGTACCACATATCGTCAGCAGTCATCGTCTGCTGATAGGAGGACAGAGACGGTCAGTGTTCTTCCTGTGTAAGCTGGTTCCTGTGAATCCTAGTCCCACTCTTTCAGTGTCTATACGATCCCAATACTTGAACAGAGGGTATTGACCGATATATGTACCGATCCAATACCAGAGCTCTTTTTAAACTAGTAAATACAAATGAAATTTTTGTATGCAAAAAAATCATTAATTAGGCTACTAGAAACATGCATAATGTACTCTTCCACCATCTTGTTTTAAGCATTTTTGTAGCGTCTCCAGTTCAATTTCAGTATCTTCCAAGAGAGCATGCGGAAGTGGTGAATGCTTAAAATGCCCCACAGTTTTTCTCCCACTGGAAACAGCATCACTTGCACTTTGGGGTGATACCAGCCCCTCCCAAATTATTGATTGCTTTTTTCATATCACTTTGTTTAGTAGGATTTTCCACTGAATGCTACTTCCACCTCTCAAAGCTTTGTTTTTACAAAGATTGCAAATCGGTGTGCTCCTAGTTGTTGTTTCAAGTGTAAAATACTTCTAGACTGCAGACATGTTTGTTAGTTTGCTTTGCTAGCATGCAAGCGGGATTTCACCACCCTCTTATTTGATGTTCTATTCTGCATCTGCTGCAGAGGGTTTGCACATGACGTCACAGCAGGTGGAAATCACTGTGCTCACACCCACTGAGGGGCAAGTAGACTGTGTCGCAGCATTAGTGCTCAGCTTGAGTGCCGCAAAAACACATCTATAATGGGAACGAGCTGATGTGCGATCGATTGTACAAATCGATTCAAGAAGAAAAAGAGGCTATCTTTTTACAGACTTCCGAAAACTAAATAAGTAAGTATTGGATCCTGAATATCAGATTGGTGCACCACTAATACTTATGGAGTCTCCCATTTA
Source organism: Hyperopisus bebe (assembly GCA_026777045.1). Taxonomy (NCBI): domain Eukaryota; kingdom Metazoa; phylum Chordata; class Actinopteri; order Osteoglossiformes; family Mormyridae; genus Hyperopisus; species Hyperopisus bebe. Next base: position 17,783,334 of record JAODJW010000046.1, read on the forward strand.
GTCATATCAGTCTAATTTTATGAGGTATCCAGGTTCTACTGGGGTTTAAGTTTAACAACCTAAGAATGATCAGCCAACTGAGAGTACTTCATGGAGTCCATATCATATGTTTCTTCACCAAATGACATTAGAACTGGAGGCTATTATTATTAAAGCACAGCCAATGTCTGTTTTAATGTGCCAATATTGATGGCTTCCTTTTGTCTGGGTACTGTTTCAAGAAAGCATGCTCTCTCCAGCTTTGTCAGGTTGCTTGGATACGCAACTATAATTGTCTTTACTTTGAGCTCATTTGAACAACTTCCCAACAAAGTGAATAAGGATCATTTAGCTTTGCACTGAATAACTCACAACTAATGTTATCAACCAGGGGGCAGAATTTCAATTACTTTAATAGTATTAATTTTCACACTTAGCATTTTTAATCTGTGCCTTTTTTGTTGTTTAAATGTATTGAGCAAATAATAAGGTGAATCTGGAAAAAAATAACAGCGTACATTAAGTCCCCAAGAAATGAACCAGTTCCATTTTAAGAGTGGGTTCACAAGCACCAAAGTTCCATTGTTTTGCATCAGTTGATCTCACTGTTTACCATTACCGAGCTAGCCTGCTCTACACATGCACACCTAGCCTACCTCTCTCCTCAACTCCTGTAAAAAACATTTACATAAGCAAATGTTTTTAAAAGGTAATATTTGTATTTTTGTTATTGGTTTTGGGTACATTTTAACAAACACCAACTAAGAGTTCTGTTTTTCTATTGTTCTCAGTCAGTTGATCTTACTTGCCACTGGCGAACTGGCCTGTGTTACTCTATCAAGAATACATACAGACACCTACCTCTCTCTCCTCCCCCCAATCCTCAACTTTTAACAAAAATGTGCTATTTGTACTGAACAGAAGAAACTGCTTTTAGAAATGAATCGGTTTAAATTTTCTTTGTTGATTTCGGGTGCATTTTAAGAACTGACAAATTTCTTTTTTTACCATTTCAGTCAGCTGATCAGGCGAGCGAGCCTACATTACTGTATCATGAATATGTATTCACATTTTTTGTAAATTGGTTAAAGGCCAGATTAAAGAAAAAAATCTTACTTTTAATTTATTGGACATTTTGACATTTGCATCTTTAGAGGATTTTCTGTAATTGTATTGCTTGTGACTGCAAATTAAAATAAATTTTAAAAGTAAGTAGTTATATTTGCAATTGAATAGTTTTATCTATAAAAACAAAAAACAACAATCTACCAAACAACAAGTCTATTGCAAAAAATATATGTCGAAAAAAAAATTAAGATCATACAATGGAGATCAGACACTGTTATGAAAGAAACGGACTGAGAATTTTTTCATGTAACACAATTTTAAGAATCAGTATTTATAAACTGGACTAAGATATGTTTTGTTCTTCTTTGCAATTAACTGCATTATAGGAATCATTTAATTTATGTGATATTTAGATAAGCCTGACTGATAAACATCTCATTGGCTGAAAGAAACCAATTGTGTTTTATGCCAAAGAATAACCTGTTTTCCTTTCTGATATGTGTCTGGGTTCTGCAGAAGACATCTCAAGCTTATAGCCTTCTCCTATCCTCATCTAATGTCTTATGTGATGTCAGATTTTTGCATATTAAAATCTAACAGACTATGCAGTACAGAAACCCTTAAAGCCTCCAGAGGTGCAGGCTGTACAGCTGAGATGCACCCACTGGGCTGCTGGGTGGTCGTGTGGCGGCACTGCGAGCTGCTCACTGTCTGGCATGGGCTCTGGCCAGGCACTGCATGGCGGTAATGAGGAGGTCAGCCGCTCGCTGTGTCACTGGGACGCCTCTGCTCCCACAATCTCTGTTCATCTGAGGCCCCAGTGACCCTTGAGACTAGGCTGCATGTTTTCCCTAATAAAACGGAGAGCTCATCAGGCACGAAGGCCCTCTTTTGTCGGATTGATGAACAGCCTGTGGTTCTAAATACCCTGACGTCAGTCTGCTCTGAAAGCTGATCGCTTGTTTTTACAAAAATTAATGTGCTTTATCTGTCAGTTAGGACAAAGGAGGAATTTAACACTCCAAAAACCATTCTCAAAATTCCAGATTTTCAAGAAATATATCTGATGTGTAGTGTAATGCCCTATGAACAATATTCTCATTAATTTTGCATTATTTGGTTCCACCTGCCACTCCACACTTGAGGTAACAAAACAATAACTCAACCTACAATTGCATCACTGCAGCATCACTGAGTATTACTGTCTGTGCTAGTAAGATTTTACATATTGTCAGCACACACACAGTGAACAAGTAGCCTATCCAGTACAGGCTTGGAGAAAAGGGGTGGAGCATAACAGCACATTATTGTTATGTCTTTTCTCAAAAAAGAATTGTGGTGATTTTTAGGAACTGAAAATATACTTGAGGAAGACGTATTAATAATTTTCCTTTATTCCCTTTGACTAAATGGCAGTGAAGTTGCACGCCAAGGCGAGCCTTACCGGGATCTGATGTCCTGCTCCAGTGTTGTACTGTACTTGACCCCTGCTAAACTCCACATCCCTCCATTGTTTCTGCCGCAGACCATGTCAGAGGTGAAGGATAGGAAGAACGGCCAGCAGGTGGCGGAGCTGGGCCCCGGCGAACGGGGGGGTTCCCCGAATGCTGGGGACACCCTCCCCTGGAACCTAGCGAAGCACCACAGGGTGAAGCGCTCCAAGTCCACCTCAGGGGACGTGCTGGACCCCGCAGAGCGGGCTGTCGTGCGCATAGCAGGTGAGGCCACAGCACAGGAATGCACACAGACACATGCCCCAGCCAGATGTGCATTCCTATGCAGGTATTTACCCACCTTTCTATGAAGTCTTTACAGTCTGAGCTTCAGAGACTGCTGTGAGAATATTTCACGATAGTTAGTTTAGCCTATGACTTGCGTTCGCTGACTGTAAATGAGGGCGTATGTATTATATGATGAGGCAAAACATTATGATCGCTCGCTTGTGAAGCGAATAATGCTGACTGTTTCATAAAAATGGTGCATGTCAAGATGTGGGATACTTAAGTCATATGCAGCTTTGGAGACTTCGACTACAGATGGAGATCCGAACTGTGTGACCTGCTGCACGTGCCGCAGTCATCCAGAGAGTAAATCATAAGCACCGAGCTGCACTGACTCCCAAGAAAATGGTTGCCCAAGGAGTAGCTCTGTTGCAGTACATGTGATAACAATGTCACCTTCATTTCTCTAGAATACCAGGTTTTCGATTATAACACTTCTGTAAGTACCACCAGATTTCCTATGAGAGCCGCAAATCCCAAAACAAACTAGGTCTGTCTCATCAGTCATTAGTATGATATGACACAGGCTCACATATTGCTGAACTGTAGACTAGAACTTGCAGGTGAGTGAACAGGAATATCTGGTTATACGGGGCTCTGTTTCTTTCTCAAGCTCAGACTGTAGATCTCAGCGGAGAGCTTTGCATGGAACAAACAGTGCACCTCAGAATTCTGTTTCAGATTGTTGGGCAGTTCTGGTTTATGATGATTGGCATTATATTTCAAGTTGTTGGAAGGTATGTTTCCACTTGCTGGAAATCCAGCCGTCTGGATGGCTACATACATCTACCATATTGTGCTACTTTAAAAAAAAAGCATTAGCAAGTTCTTTTCCTCCTGGTTATGTATTTTGCTGTGTAGTATAGTTGTCACCGGTAATCTCGTTAGCACAGCAATGTTATGTAATGAGTGTTCAGGTTATGGAGCACATTGTTCTTCTAATCACTGATTTTAATTACTCATAACAGACATCTAATTGCTACCTAAAGAATTCACATTTTATTTTGGATAAAAAACATTCTAGGATATTATATACAGATGCTCCTCTACTTACAAATGAGATACGTTCTGAACGGCCGTTCGTAACTTGAAATGTTCATGTTCAAATGTTCAAGTCGTTATGCAACATCATTTTAAGGGTTTCCACAAGTACAAAGACCTGGGATGCTGGGAGTCCGCACGCTACGCTGGTGCGCGGCGGGAGTAGCGGCCAGAAGTCATACTAGGCGGAACTGGCGCACAGAAAAAAAAATTGATGTTGCGGACAGGAAACCGGAGCCTAATGCTCACAATTTGGACTTACAGTCCTCTTTGTTCGTATCTCTGAAAGTTCGTAAGTAGAACAGCGTCTGTATTTCCTTTTGTGTTTTTTCCCCTTTGTTAGTGGATTCTGTCAGCAGATTATTCAATCTGCTGCTGGATCAAAATTTCCTTTAATCTTTTTATGGGCATTGCATGACCAGTTATTTTGCATTGAGAAACATTCAGATGCAGTCATATGATTTCAGGTAATAAATGCAAATGTAATCTCCTGAATAGCCTTGCTTTGGTGGCACTGATATCAGTATAATGTCAGACACCAGTATCATTAGAGATGAACAGCAATCACTGCGTAAAATCAGTGATGCACTCACACGTTACTCTAGCTAGATTACATGTAACTCATGCTGCTAGGACAGAGCTACACATACACTGCGTTTGCCTGTGATTGAAGAGAACCCTGTTGGTGTAAAAACCACAAGGCACGGGATCTGCTGTTTTATTTTCTGTCATTGATGTGGGCTGAGGATGATGTAAGCCAGCAGTCTGGCCTCTGTGCTCTGTGCTCCACCCCTCTCTCCCTGGCTCTGCCCGGCCGCCCTGACTCAGCGCTTCCCCAGAGCTGCCACACGCTCTTTTGCTGCTGGCTTGCTGTGGGGTGGCCTGGGCAGAGCCCTGGGTCTGCCATGTGGACAACAACTGGCCAGCAGGTGGCGCCCTGTGTGGAGCTGAGTCAGGGATGCTCCCTGTTTTACATCATTCCTCCTGAAGCCTATCCTGATGCTCTTTCACCTTAAAGACATTTAGACATCATTTTGTCACACCTCATATTTAGATGTGAACGTTTGCGTGGCTTTTCCTCGACGCTCTTTGGTTTACCCCCTCAATTTAGAGATACATGGTTAGGCACAGGTACTAGAGCCAGATCTGACCCCAAACTGAATCCATTGTGTGACTCGTTGTGAATATCGTGCATTAGACTGGCTTGTGATACAGCTGTGTTCTTTGGGGTTGGCTCTGGATCACCGTAACCTGACGGGTTTCGTGGTTTTTAAAAAAGGACCCTGGCACAGTGACAAATTCAGAAAGTCTTTGCCGACAAGGTTGGCGTCTCTCAGACACCGTAGTCATGAGCCACTGGTGTGTCTGTAAACATGCTTCAGTTTTTGTTCCATCACAGTCCTTTTGAGGTCCTGTGTTGTTTACAATGAGCTTGGAAGAAATGTAGCAAGCAAGGAGTTTAATGGTGACAATTGTCCTCGTCCATCATCTCGTCGCCCACACAGAGGAGACGCAAAACAGTTTTGTTGTGCATTCTGCATCTCTCATAAACAAGGAGGGTCGTTGTGATGCCATACAGTTACTCCCCAGCCATGTTACTCTTGAAGGAGCATGCAGAGGATGGTGTTTGGTTGCGACTTGGCACAGCTTCCTGGCATGTATAATGGCAGGGAGAATGTACTGTGTGCAGTCAAAACAAACGTAATGAGTATAGCTGCAGTCTTAGATTGAACACACTGGAGTGATCAGTGTGAAATGATGCTAATTACTGCTAAAGCCATCCTGCAGACCACAGAAAAAGGCAGCTTTAACTTCATCACACTAACATTGTGACTTTCTGGGTTCTAATATGACAAACTGCAGCTCCACATGGAGAGAGGTAGGATAATGGGGAACTGGTGCCCTCCAGGTCTCACATATTGCATTGGGCTTTCTGCGCTATTAAGAAAGAAAAATAGTGTCATGGAAAATGTATGGTGACCTTTGACCCAGGCCGTTGCCCCCACTGCTCCTATGAGGTGACCTGACCTATGCAGAGCCATGTTGTGGGGGAGGGGATGGTTCCAGATCATTCCTTCGAAGGTGTGGCTTGATATGCTTTGATGATGCAGGTTTGACCTCCCGCCAGAAGGAGGCATGGCAGGCATGTATAAAGACATGATGTGACATGCCATGCCAACTTTTCTGAATGAGAGGGTTGGTGCTTATTGGGTGGTCTGGTCAAATAAACAACCACTAGCTCAGTTTAAAAGATGTTGAATGACAAGTGGGAATGTGTATGAAGAGTGGCACACTCTGCATGGGGGAGGTTCCTCAGCACACTGGGCTTATTTGTTAATCCTCCATAATGCAACAGACGCACTGTATTAAATTAGCAGTGGAAAGGACTGTCAACTACCCCACAAGCCATGATGAATCAGCAAGTGGGGAAACCATGCTGTTACACTAATTTTACCCCAGTGAAACTTTTTAAACATGTTTATCTAGCATTGAGCAGCATCCAAATTCACAAAGGAGATGTTATTGAGATTTTATTTGAGACGTGCAATCCAGATTTTGCTTGCAAAAACATTGCACTTTTTATTTTTATAAATGTCTCTTTCCTCGCCGTCCATGAACTATGGAATTAAAGAGTTTAACATCAGCAGGTGCTGTAGCAGAATAATAATAGCAATATATCTACTCTCTGTGGTCATCTGCTAAGCACATTATGAGAGCCAATGAATTATTTATTCTGGTCTTGGAATAGTACCATTCCTTATAGATCTCTGTCTCAAACTGTTTTTAATGACCTTTTGTGGGTAAATAAGAACTTTGAAAAACGTGGCTCCAGAGGAAAGTAATTTGTCATTTTTGAGAAGTTATTAACATGCTGCAACATGTATATTTGGGGAAATGGTGCAATTGGAAGCAAAAGCAGTGTAATTATGCAAGAATATGAGGACTCCTCTTCAGGCTAAAACCTGGAGGAGTTCTGTTTAATGTTAGCAGTGACATCAGTAGTTTCAGCAGTTTTCTGAAGTGCTGAGTTCACAGTCTGGATCCTATTAGCACACGTGCAGTACTCACAGCCCCCACAAGGGGTCATTTAGCAAAACAGTATGAATAATTAATTTATTTTGTTTACGTTCGTAAACCTATAAGGTTTAAACCTATAAGGCCTATAACACCTTAAACGCAAACTCACCTTTACAGTACAGTTTTTATAATACTTTCCATATTTTTCCAGATTATTTATGATTGACTTTTTTTACTGTGTTAAAGTGACGCTAAATAATTGTATTTGGAGTGTAATATTTCTAAGAACACTATGTACCTTTCTTAAGTTAATGACACTGAAGTAACACTAAAGAATTTACTCTGACACCAGTATTATGATCTCATGTGCCACTATTCCCGCATCTGTGTATTGACCTCCTGGCAGGATGTAGATTCTGTAGGTTCATTGGCGATTGGTCGGCCGGCTTCCTCTCACAGATGAAGGCTGGGCGCAGGGCAGGCTGGCAGGAATGTTTCAGTCTGGTTGTAATCCAGCATTCCCTCTCTGTGTGCTGTCAGGTTGTCTTTCTCTCAGTTTCCCCATAGTGAGATGATGCTGGATATTCATTAACATGCAGGGTGGGAGGGGCACAGTCACTGGTGTCTGGGCTGTAAATCTGTTTTGTCTGGTTGTATAATGTTCTGCTGAACACCATCCAGGCCACAGCTTTTGGTTATAATGACAGTTTTTTTATTTTACCTTTCGGCAGCAATTTTATGCACGTGACCTGCACTCTCCTACTGTTTTGACACTCTGACATTACATGCCACGTTTAGGTAACAAATATATTTTTATATTTAGGGGCGATAGTGGTTTGTGCTTAGAATGCTGTTTGGGAGCTGTGGGAGATTTACAGCTAAAAGGGAAGAGAGGGGCATGTGAAGTCAGAGACACCAGTGAACCAGTGAAGAGAAGGAGTGGTTTCTGATCAGGAAGGTGAGTTGGTGTTATCTTTGGGAGATACACCCCCACCCCCCATTCCAAGGCTTCGCTGAAGAGGCATTTTGCCAGCAATGCAGTCGTTTAGATCCTGAAGCTTCTCCACAGTGTGCTGGAAGGTCATTATGCTGGGGTGCACATGAAGGCCCTTTCGCGGGGGGGGGGTGGCATCTCTGGATGCGATGGCTGGAGGCCTCCCGGCAATAGCTATGGCTGTGAGACTGAACTCCAGCTGGGGTCGGATCAGGTCCAGATTTTTGAAACCTAATATGGCAAGTTTTCCTATTTTCACGCCAACCTCATCCTGGGTTCACAACCGATGGGACAACACCTAGGGATCATTTCCGTAGCTGTTCAAAATGCCACATGCTATGTTTATTTTACCATAGATCCTGTACAAGGTCATATGGGAGCGTGGAGTCTATCCTAGGCAGCATAGGCCGTACGGCAGGGGATGCCAGACCATCAGAGGACTCGCGTTTGCATGCACACAGTCACAGTGTGCATTTTATAAGTGCCAGTTCACCAAACTGTCTTTGGATTCCCACAGAGCACCAGGAGAACATGTAAACCCCACGGAAGGGGGGGGGGGGGGAAGCTATATACTGTACTGTAACTCTCTTTAATTACTTTAATTAATCACAAATGGGAGACTTAATCAATCATTGATCACAACGGTAACCATGTAAGTGCTACAGTATTGTTTCAGTGTTTCAGTACTTTTTAGATTCACATTTAAAATGATAGTTTTAAACTTTCAGAGTAAAGCTATTTTGTTTCATTGTAGAAGTTCGAGGAAATGAATGCATTTTTCAAATGACTTGCCAAAACCAGAATCATCCAGGGCTTTGGACATATTGCTGATAATTTTCCCATATGTTTGAGCTGTACTTCCTTTAGTCATTCCTGCGGGGAGTCACATGATTGTTTCAATGTTCGATCAGCCTTGTGTGGTTGAGCAAAGCATAAATTGGTATAGACCTTACACATGCATCTCCTGCAAACTAGTCCTATGTTCAGGAAAAAGACTTTATTACGATTTGATTGCTTCTTACTCTCTGGTAGATAATCTGTTTATTTCTCGTTTTGCCTACCTAGTTTGCCATTCAGGAATGGGAGGATTTGCAAATGAGGATCTGATTAAAAAAGCCTGACAAGTTGCCAGAGTGCAGGCTGGCTCGAGAGGAAGCCAGACTGAGCTCCAGGCTGTGTGTCATAGCAACGCAGGCAGCCATACAGGCAGCTACCAGCTACAATTAAACGTTTAATTGTCAGAGGTGGCTGTTACTCAAGGTACATAAAGACGTGAGAATCTGTGCTTATCAAAGTGAATCAACTAAAGATCATTTTAGCACTTGCTGTAATCAGTTATCACCCCATCCTAGTTATTTCGTACATTGTTTCATGATTTCAGTTTTTGGTGGTGGATTTCCATTTAAAGGAGAATTTCACCAGCTTTTGAAGTTTGTACACTGTATCTCCTTCTTCATGTAGTAGCACCAATGATTTGTGGGGAGCTGTGGACTAAACCCTGGTAACTCTGGAAAGTGATTTTTATAGGAAACAAAAGAGTTTGATAAAATTGCACGTGACTGGTTGGTTTCCCATTAAATGAAATGACTCCATTTCTTGGTGGAATTCCCCCCTAAGGTGGCCGACTCAGAAATACTGCAGTTGACATTTGACTTGAAGGCTCCAGCACTGCCTGAGTGAAAAGGAAAGTCTGGAACTGCCTCCCTTCTCCCAGTTGCTGTTCTTTTTATTTGTCAAAAAGAGTCTTGTGGCTTCCAGCTCAGGTTTTTACCAGAAGGATTTATAACTATTGTTCATTAGTCTTAACCTCTCATTAGAGCTATCCTTAAGATAACAATTAGAAGATCTCTGTGCTAAAAGCGATACAGATATTAGTGAGATCACTAAAGATTAAAAGCATCTGACGGTTAACTTTCCTGTTTAACAGGACAGTAAAAATTATTTTTTTAGGGGTCAACGTGTACATAGATTGCAGAGGGTTCATATTTATTAATGTCAAATATATATAATTAAAGGTGTTCTTAGTACAGTATCTTTGTTAAGATAGTTTGCTCACACCTGGGATACAGACCAATGTAGGTAAATAAGTAAATGCAACCAAAAATGAATCACAACGGCTTCATTAGTAATTATTTAATGGCCTTTTGGGTTTTTTGTATATTGATTAACTATTCTGTGCTTCTTCTGCTCTAGGATGGATTGATGAGAATTTTAACTTTGAACCCAGCTAACCCAGGCTATATCCCCGACCCCCTTATCTGCACTGACAATCTAGATCCGGTCACATTCTGTCTGGGCCTTACTGTGTTTTGGTTACCCGCAGAGGTCCATGAAGAGGTCAATAGAGAAGGAATGAGCAGGAATGTGGGAAAGGGAAGCCTGGCTATGGCACTAAGAGAGTGGCCGAGGTCTGCCAGGGGGCTGCCGTCACCACCAGCACGGCGACCTCCTTCCTTTAATATACACGTACATACGGAGATTTACCAAGGTCTGATGCTTTATGTTCTCATCAAACTAAGTTAGTCTTCTGCACTGTCTATCCAAATGTGGTCGCCATAGAAACTGGTAGTAAATACCAGTGGAATACGGAGGGGGGGAATGGGACTATATCTCCTTGACTTCAGATTTGCGAGTAATCCTGCAGTGGACTGGTGTAATGAAAAAGGCTTAGTTAAATAACATGTCTTACTTAATCTTTAAATAAGTTACATTCCCATAGATAAATATCAAATATCAAGTACAGTTTTTTTATTAAATGTCCGAGTTGTCCATATTACTTTTAATGTATGCTTTTTATTTTACTATTTAAATTTGCAATAGATTTTTAAAAATAAGTTTTGATAGTTTTTTTTAGTGACTGTAATGAAAACCCGCTGCTACTAATGTAAATTCATCCTGGTTCGTTGAACGGCTTCTACTTCGTGTTATCCTGTTAATCTGTGATACACACCCAAACCCACACAAAAATCAAATACTGTGCCTGACATTTGGATTTTCAAGGAGATGATTTATTTTGTTACTGTTTGCCAGAAGCCCCGCAGCCCCGAGACACTGTGCAATACCGGTGTGTGTATTTTGGTGTATGTGTGTGTTGCCCGTGGCATGCGGCATCTGTGCCTTTAAGAGGCGGGGCCAGCTGCTATGCTGGTGTGTCTCTGGCTGCGGAGGCAGCGCTGATGGTGTGGAATGAAAGGCAGTGCTTTCGGGAGGGTGTACCGAGAGGGAACGAGCGAGCTGAACGGGAGGCAGAGAGCACCGCACTCCGAGAAGCAGAGGGGGCTGAGACGGCTGCTGCAGTCAGTGGGAAAAGCGGACCCGGAGAGACAGGAGCAAGGAGACAAGGAGGCGCACATGGCCTTATACAACCCAGCCAAGCAGGCAGGTCGCACTGAGGAGCAGGACTACGTTCAGGCTTATGAGAATGTCCGGGAGAAGTATAAAGGTAATGACCATGGCCACAACTCTGCAGGAACATCTCTAATGACAGGAGTCAGGACCCATGATGCCTGCAGGGCAGCCATTGGCTGTTAAGTGCAGGAGTTCTGTACTGACCAGCACACTGGTGTAGTATGAACGTGACATGTAGTGATACTCTGATGGGGTGGCATTGACCGGTCATGTTACTGGTAGGTTCTATGGGTAACTGTGGTGATGGAGTTGTATGTGACATCTGATGGCAAACCTCAGATAGCCAAACGGTGTTCTTTCCTTCTTCATGTGTGAGAAGGCTGTATAGTTAGTTTTATAACAAGGATTTTTTTTAAATGACTAGGGAATTTTAAGCAGAGCTTGAATGATTCAAAAAATGACTGGGACCATGATGTCACACCTGTCAAATAAAACAAGTTAATTAATTTTCGGTAATTGCTGGCACATAATGAATGTATTTGACATAAATAGCTGTGCATGAAGTTTGCAGGCATCTCCAGAGGCCAAAGTATGCATTATACCACACCCTGTTACACACAAAGCCTTCCTTGGACAATGTTTTAAAATTAAATTTGGCTTTCATTTATGCTCCCAAGGTTGTCTTAGGAAAAAGCACTTTCTACTCTTGTAGTGTAAGACACCAGGCTTTGAGGATCAAATCAGAGGACAATCAAGCACAGACACATTTCACTCAAGTTTGGAGTATGGTTGCTGATTGAGTTGATATTTTGAAAATCTGGAAATGGATGGGAGTTCTAAAAATACCGGCCCAGTTCCCAGGCAGGCGGATAGACGCAGCCGTGAGGTTTTGCTGAAGCATGGCCGTCTGTGTGGCCACACCTTTGGTGGCAGAATCCTGTGTGTGTGACAGCAGGATTTTGTTTAACGTTTCCTGCTTTAGTCAGATCCTTGTCCTTCCCAGAGGAAGCTTCTCCTCACCCAGCCAGCTCTGCATCTCCACTAGGATTTTTTGGGGGGGCGGGGGGCAATCGTACACACTCCTTGTACATGAGATGCGGGTGTGGCGGTCGCTATTACGAGCGTGGGCTATGGAGGAGGTGGTGGGACTTCACTGATTACGCCCCCCTCATTCTGCTGTGTGAGCGTGGTGTCGCTCCACTACCATAGTCTCCCCTCCATCTTAGTCGCTGGCTTTATTAGCCCCTGCTTTGATCTTCCACTGGGCCTCTTTGGGTGCTGCCTACTAAACTCCTTACTTGTGTTGAATGGAAAGTCCCTCTAACACATATGCAAGAACATGATGAAATTTGTCTTTAATCATGTGTTGTGGCACCCTGTCAGTCAGTTTTGGATGTGTTACTCTAATACAGTATACTGTTAAAGGAACTTGTTCCTTTTGTTTTTTTCCAGAACTTTTGTTCCCCAGCTGATTATGTGTAAACGTATTGTAAACAGGTTTTATTCTGGACATGTTTTGAAACCATTTTGGGTGTTTCATTTTTTAATGTAATCGAAAGTGAGAAACATCTCTGCTGGTTTATTGGCAGTTGGTAACACTAGTTTGAGGTTGGTTTTTCTATGTTTTGGATAAATACACCAAGGACAAAGTCAGACAGTCTGTAATAGTGTGATCCGTAGGTGTGAAGAATGTCCCACACTTTTTTTGCACTTCTGGTATCCCATCTGCTGTGAATTCCGGATATTTACACGTTTAACATGTTTACTCTGCAGCCTGCACAACTCACGCCGTCAATTTAATCAAAGCCAGTTTACTGAAGTTCGGGTTACGAACCATGCTCCAGGGCGTGGGATCCCTGATGGTATCTGAACATGTGACTATCCAATTCGAAGTCTGTTTTTTCAGGATCTGTAGCACCTGCTGCCTTGAAAAAGACATCTGGCTTCCAGCGGTGCATCTACGTTGGGGTGAGCCAAAGATTGCAATGGAGGGAGGAGGTCAGATTTCAGGGCTACGCTTCGTGCGTCAAGCCAGCAGCACTTCCTAGCGAATGCCCCTCCTGAGTCCCCATCAGGCTTGGTTACACGCAGAGGTGTGTAGTGACAGGTCTTGGGGATCCTCCAAAAGCCAAAGGGTTCCTTGTTTTCCTTAGAGTGAAATAGGTTCATAATTGAGTAAAATAATCAAGATAAATATCGTCCTGTTGTGCATTGTCGGTCATCTAAAGATTAGGTAATATTTTGCTTGAGGGGGCAAAAAGTACTTAGTAACCCATTTACTACTCAAGAAGAAATCATGAACAAATATAGTACCTGCATGAAATACATGAACGCTCATGACTGATTAATGAAGGAACTTGGGATCAGTACTTAAACAGTTAATTATTCCATCAGGTATGAGTGTACTACTAGTACGTTATTTTTGCCCCCCTCAAGTATTTTTTGTTTTTTTTTTTAGTGCTGTGAAGACTCTGTTATTGAACCAGTTCTGCCCTTTTGGAATAGAAAATGTATGACTCCACTATGTTATTAAGGAGTGAAGTTTTTAATTGTGAGTTTGTAACTGGTCCATGATCAGCCTGGACAGTCTGCTTATTCTGTTTTTAGATAAGACTGTGAGTGAGATCACAGGTGTTTTACCAGATATTTACAGGGGAGAGTGACAATACCTCGCGCTCTCCCAAGTAGTCCATGACTGCCACTTCCCGGAGACAGTGAGGGAAGGACCTCTCCCATCAGGGCAGAGCATGTCTGGGAAGATGAACAGCTATGAAGTTCTGTTTACCACACTGACCTTCAAAAATTGATTTGTCAGTGTATTTCTGTATTCATCATTCATAGAAATAATAAGCAATGTTTTTTGCTTAGGATAGGACCTGCTTTCATGGTGAATCACTGTCCTGTATTAGTCCCGATGGCTCAGTTTGAAACCCTCCCCAGAAGTTCTCCTACACTTTTTGAGCCTTTTGCCTAGGCTCTGGTTTCATGCAACATAACCTCATCATTTCTAAAATAGTATCTTTTAAAGGCACACACAGGGTTTTCTCTGGGTGGTCCTGGACTCATTTGTCTTACGAAAGGATGCATGTAATATGCACAATAATTTCCTGTAACACTACGTGCTTTTTCTGCTTTTATATATTTTAAGTAAATGAACAGAATTCTTCCCAGATGCATCGGTAGCATGGTATGAACCAGTTGTGAGCTGCTTACAGTGTTGGGCAGTATGTTTTTGGCAGTTTGACCATCAGGGAAGCAATTTGTTACTGACTTCACTGCAAAGTTCTGCACTTTGTTACAGCTTCGATATTATAATTATATAAAAAACAACTTATTTTGGTTAAAACCAGCTTGAACCATTTGAGTAGATGCTTTTGCGTTACTCTACTGTCATCTTTTGCCTTTACACTAATGTTTAAAGTCTTTTTAAACCAATGCCTTCAGTAAACAGAGGGGAGAGGACTGAGCTGTGAGAGGGATCAAGTCCTGACTGTGTTGTTGCAAGTGCTGGGCGTTTCGTGGGATCAGCATGCCCTGTAAGTCCAGCGGTCTGGAACAGATTAGCCAGAGCCTCCGGCAGAGGCTACTTGAAGGGGGCGCCTGGCGTGACAAGCGAGGGAAGGGTGCCGTTATGCTGCAGAAGCTGCAGGACCATTCTGCAAATGAGATTTCGCCCTGTAGTGTGTGGCACATGTTTTGCATTACTCAGCTGTACAGCCCATTGAATGTCATCAATGTCACCTGTTGGCATCTACTAGCGTAACGTTTTACCAGTTTGCTGCGATACATTTCCTGTATCTGTTTTCTGATGAACCGCTAACGTGAGCTGGATGCTGCCAGATTCAGACAGCAAAGTTTGAATGAAAAACAAGGTCATTTTTATGCAGGTCATGGTGCCCCAGAGGGCACACAGGTGGTAATGCCAGGTAACAGTCGGGCAAAGGTCGTCCTGCGGACAAGGTTCAGTGCCCACACAGCAGGCCTGTATCTCACTGGGCTGTGCTGTTCCCAGTCATACCAGTGCCACTGCAAAGGTCCAGCCAGCAGGCCTGTATCTCTCTGAGCTGCTCCCAGTCATACCAGTGCTTCCTCAGTTAAAAAAAAAAAAAATGAAAACATAAAAAATACGAATGTCCCATTCCAGCCTGTGACAGAAAATTATTCTAGATGGCCCTAGACTTTGAAAACACATCACAGCAACATTCAGAAAATGCTCTGCATTACGCAAGGATCAAGTCAGTAAAGAAAATACCTGCAGTGGTTTGCACCAGCTAAGTGTAAGTTCGATCTTAGCCTACAATGGATTAAACCGCCCCTACCTTCCAGGTTATGTACTCCTTGCAAATAGTTTGAATGTAGCACTGAGTTATAACATAAATTTTTACACTACCTTAACATTACCTGTAAGGTCCATCATAACAAAAAATGTTTAAAAGCGGTGAAAACAGCACAGATTTAACTAATCTAACAAAACTTTTTTTCTTTCAAAAATGTAATAGTATAATGTTATAAGAGAGAATTCTAATAATTTGTTACCTTTTCTGCATATTTAGGATAAAACAAGGTCGCTGAGTTGATATATCAACCTTAATCTAGTGAGCTAATGTTAGATGGCAAGCTGGAGAAATACAGTGTAGCCAAAAATTATTTCTGCACTGTGAAAAAATGGTCAAAATGGAAATTAAATTGAGGATATTGATTGTGAAATTTTATGACTCTTTTTCTCAATGCGTTGGGTATTTCAGTAGTTTTCGCCATGTTGGGAAACTCAGCTAACCCTACAAAGCTTGTGTGGAGAATGACCTCCAAGGCTACTTGTAGAAACTAGGGGCAGCCAATAAGTTTCTTATCTGAAACACCTACTGTTATGTATCGTGTTAAATGATCTTTTATGACTGGGAAGCCCTCCCATTGTTACATATTCGTTCAACCCCATGAATGGCCAGGTGTACAAATAATTATTTGAAGGCAATAAATTAAAGAATTTTAAAACAATATCATACAATATTTTTAATAAAAGCTTTTGTCTTGTTTCTTTACATAATTATAACATTTTTGACAGTTTTTTCTTCAATATCCTCAATTTCATTTTTGACCAGTTTTTGGCTGCACTGTATATATGGGCCAGTAGTGAAATCATTTGGCTGAGCCTTGGATTTGAACCAGTGATCTTCTGGTTTCAAGCACAGGATCCTAACCCAGTGAGCTGGACGCCACCCCTGCGGATGAATGAGTTGCAGCTGTTTAACAGAGGATGGCTTAAGCCTTTTAACCTCTGGACCCTGCAGGCTTCTGCAGCACCACTGCAAAACAGCACAGTCTTTATCGTCAATGAGTCTAAATTTAAGCAAGCTATGATGCTTGTTTTATTTATTTTTTTTAATTACTCGTAGTTAAAACAGCGTAACTCCACGCTGCTCTTTCTCCCTAAGGCCCACTGGACATCATTTTCCTCTTTGAGTAATTGTTTTGGAGGCTGGCAGCTGTCTGCTTTGTCCATTGTTCATTCTGCTGAAGCAGAGACACTAAGTAACGTATTATAGGTCTTTTAGTTTGTTCAAGTCAGTCTGGTTGGGAAACTGACACTTCTTTGAAGGACCTTGATTAATTATGTTAGCCTGGCGGGTACATTTCCAAGGTGACGATACCTATTGCGTGCACAGGACAGCACAGTGAGAAATTTGCCAGATGTGTGAGATTTCAGTCGCTGACTTGTTTGCAAAATAAGTTGATGTCTTTCATCCTGGCATTCTTGTGGGCTGGACTGAAATAAGGGCCATGCTAGAGTGTGGTGTTTTACAGGGCAGTCAGTGGTCCTGCGTGAGACTCAGTGGCAGCACCGTATCCTCACACCCCCAGGCTGGGGCTTCAGGTTTCCGTGCTGCTCTGCATGTGTGTACAGTTTGCATGTCCTCCCGTGTCACACAGGTTCCCTCAGGGTGCTCCAGTTTCATTCTGCACCTTAAATGGCTTGCAGTTTGCCTAACTGACGTCTCCAAATTCCACATAGAATATGGTTGTGTGTGTGCGCATCCTGCAGTGGACT
>JAODJW010000046.1:17821514-17834594 GCA_026777045.1 Hyperopisus bebe
TTCTTTTTCAGGTTAAATGCAGTGGGCGTGTCCACGCTGAAGAGAGGAGAATACGTGTAACTCAAACGTGCACAACTTTTTAAGCGCTTTTTTGACTTAAGCACCTGATGGGGGAATAGATCCCTAACTGCCTGTAAACATAAATAACATGTGTGTCTGTCTGTGTTCCGTGCCAAAACTTGCTGTTTTTTCTTCTTTTTTCCTCCCTTTCCCATAATGCCAACTTGCTTCTAATGACTTGGAAGGAGTTCATGTGATACAAACTTCAGCCCATAAAGTAAAGAATTAAAATGTAGTCCGGCATCGACAGAAAGAGAAGCATGAATAGCTCATTATTTACAAGCCGCAGTGAATAGCCTTCCTTTGAGATCCTGACAGGCTGGATAAGTAATCTGTTACTCCTGCACAGCCATCTCTGCTCTCTCCTGGACTCTCTCGCATTGCGTGATGACATTTTTACGTGCAGGAGGTGCCCCATTCAAATGTGAAGCAGGTTAAATGTAAGCCAGAGGCCGTGCCCAGGGCATTCTCCAGACTAGGCCTCAGAGATGGATGCTAGGCAGACTTTTATTGCCAAAGGGAGGAGCACACAGTGGCCGTTATGGCTTTGTGGAGCTGAGATTCATGGGATTACTGTTGATGTGTTTTTTAGGAGCGGGGGGAGTGTTAAAAACATCTCTTTGTGCTGCTGGTAACCACCCCCCATGCTCCAGTCCTCATCTGGGGTACACCATATATTATGGGGAGTAGTTGCAGATGCAGGTGTTGCTGAGTTATGACATGGGCTTGCTGGGCAGACAAGGCATGCATACCTAATACATTCCTATTGTTTAGAGAGCATTAAAGGTAGCAGACGGTAAATGAATGTGCAGAATTTCCATCTCAAGCCAACTTGGTCAAAGTTCCCTTTTCTCTTTAATTGGCTTTTGGCGATTAGTCTGTAATTAATGTCTTTAGCTTCCTGGCTCCTGGCACATTTGCTTTAGCTGCGGAAAATCACTGTCTGTGAAAGGTGCATTAATCGTGCCGGCATCACAGTGGAGACGTTCTTACTGTTCCGACCCGAAAGATATTTAGTGGAACACTGACTGAACACAAAGTCTCCAAGCTGAACGAGGGCAAAGCAAACAAAATTGGGTCATGCAGATATATTGCTCCCAGTGGGAAAATGGGGACCTTTTCCTATTTACACAGTACTCATTTAAGACTTCATGTCTTCATCTATGTCTTCAGCATATGCAGTGTGTGTTTCTCGCTGCAAATGTGGCTCTGTTGAACCCCAAAGAGTTTTTTTTTTTCTAAAGTCATCATTTGACTTATGTTTGGCAGCGATTTAAATAATTTGAATATTGTTCTGATTTTTCCATGTTCCAATTATATTCTGCTCTTCTTTCCTCAAAATAATTTCCAGTGGAGGCCTTCTGAGTCTTCTCTCACCGACCTAATGAGCTGCAGAGGGCAGTGTCTGCATTTTGTGGAACCCAGTCCATCCCTGTAGGATGAGCAGTGAAAAGACCATTCACATATGTGCACCAGATATTCTGCCTCTGGGTGATTTTGAACTTTCTATAAGTTATATGAGAAACAGCAAGGCAATGGGTTAAAAAGCCTTTTCTCCTTCAGGTTTTCCATATTTATATGAGCCACCTGTGCCTTCATATTTCTTTCCATGCGGGACAGGAAAAGCTGATTTGATCCGTGACTCATGTAGCTCAGAACACCAGTTTGATTGTCCTTTTTTTTAGAGCTCATGGCACATTTTATGGGCTTTCCATATGTGCAAGTAAGCTTTGGGTGGGGGTGGGGTCTGGACCTATGGGGTTGAATGCGAGAGGGATGATTCTCGAATTTACAGGCCAGGCTCAGCAGTTTCCAGTTTAATTTTGTCTTGGCAATAGCTCAACCACACTGTTCTACACTTTTCCAGAGAAAATCAAATACAGAGGATATAAACCTAATTTAATTGATATAGTGGGGAAAAACATTCCTTATGCCCTGTGATAGACTGGCATCCCATCCAGGGTGTCCCCCACCTTGTGCTCTGTGATAGACTGACATCTCATTCAGGGTGTACCCTTGCCTTGTGCCCTGTGATAGCCTGGCATCCTATCCAGGGTGTATCCCAGCCATGTGCTCTGTGATAGACTGGCATCCCATCCTGGGTGTACCCCACCTTGTGCCCTGTGATAGACTGGCATCTAATCCAGGGTGTATCCCAGCCGTGTGCCCTGTGATAGACTGGCATCCCATCCAGGGTGTATCCCAGCCGTGTGCCCTGTGATAGACTGGCATCCCATCCAGAGTGTACCCCAGCCTTGTGCCCTGTGATAGACTGGCATCCCATCCAGGGTGTATCCCACCTTGTGTCCTGTGATAGACTGGCATCCCATCCAGGGTGTACCCTTGCCTTGTGCCCTGTGCTGCCTGGTATACACAGCCCTGATTATGATAAGCTAAGATAATTATGATATCTGTCTTCTAAGGTTCACCAGTTGTTCCGGTTTTTGAGTTATATTTACTGAGAAATGGGAGTTTGATGTGTGGGATTATTGTCTAATGTCAGTCAGTGCCTGCTTGCCTTCCCACTCTTTAACCTACCGGTTCCTCGTTGTGGCTCATATATCAGTTGCCTCCCATGCACTAAATGAATACAGTATAGGTCACTAGGTGTGGTCTCCCTCCCATCACAGCCCTGCACCATGTGTCCCGGCCTTTCAGGAAGATTGCTGATGTTGCTTCTTGATGGCCGGCTGTGATCTTCAATTTTATGACGTCTCTGGTTTCTGTAACTGGACCTGGCTGAGGACCGTAGCGACCCAGCTTCCTGGGCGCCTGGAATGCACCCGTCACAGTTACGACGGAGCAAAACAATAACGGTTCCAAGGCAGAATCTGGCACAGTCCTCCAGGCACAGGCTGACCCTGCTTTCGCAATAACACTGCAGGCTGCTTTGGGTAAAAAAGCATCTCCTAAATAATTCCCAGACTGGAGGCGTGTCGTACGAGGAGGAAGATAA
Organism: Hyperopisus bebe; assembly: GCA_026777045.1. Classification (NCBI taxonomy): domain Eukaryota; kingdom Metazoa; phylum Chordata; class Actinopteri; order Osteoglossiformes; family Mormyridae; genus Hyperopisus; species Hyperopisus bebe. Next base: position 17,824,531 of record JAODJW010000046.1, read on the forward strand.
AAATGGATTGCAGCATAATTTGGAAAACCTCCTGTTGCACTTTGCACTCAGGCCACTGGTAAATCTCCCAGTATGCACTGTGCCCTGGAAGCTGCTGACCCCTGGTAGACCTGGATTTTACATGCTCCATCCAGAGGGTCTGTCCATTATCGACAGATACATAATATGGCATGACCTTGGTCAGAATCCCCCCCCACACACACAGACTCACATTTCCACAGCCGGCAGTGAAGATCTTTGGAACACATCACACAACTCCTCAAAAGACTGGAGTCAGTCTCATTTATATAGGTCACCCATTAGCTCCCTGATGACTCTGCAGGGGAAGTAGTGTGACAGAATCTGGGCCTGGCTGCAGCCCTCTCTGATACAGTAGCACTATGCTGTCCAAAGTGGGGCATAAATCAGCCAGAACCTGAACCAGGAGTCCTACTGGAGAGAGCTGTAATCATTCCCGGCCGTGACCTCACTCTGGCAGAACATTCGTATTAAATTTACACTGCTGCCAACATTCACAAAACAGTTAAAATCCATATCAACCGATATGACAGTTGGAGTCAAAAACAGGAAAGAGCCATGCAAATGCTCAAGGTTGCTGAACACAGTAAGGGTGCTGAGTGACTGCTCTTCCCAGACTGTGTACTGAAATGGGCTTCGTGTGCACAGCTTAGCTTTAATTCAGACCGGCTGTAAGACATTTCTCGTGTGCGGGAGACACCCATGCCCTGGAATGATAAGCTGTTAAAGGGGTATTAGCACAAGGAAAGCCTTAGTTACAGCATATCAATGGCGAGCCTCCGCATGCAGGGGCCACTTAGCCAGCAGAGTCCCCTGTGAGACTTATTCAGGGCAGATGGGGCAGGCGGCCTGCGGACAGCTGCTAGCTGGCTCCCAGACGGCCAGCTGCGGGGACTCCTGCTCAGCCATGCTCTGCCATTCATCAGGCGCCTCCCAGAAGGAAGCCTGCAGTGATCAGCACTTTACTGGGCAGCTGGACGCCATGCCTGCTGTGACACTTGTGACAGTAGTACGGGGTTAGGGCTAAGCACCACATACAAGCTGCTTTTGTGTTTTCAGTTTAAACACCGTCCTCCAAAATATTGTTTGAAAAGACTGCAGTCGAGGTTCCTGTCACGGAGAGCCCATTGATTATGTTTATTGGATGTAATGGAAATGTGTTGAAGCACAAACACCCTCAGAGATTTATGGTGTTTCTTTCTTTCTTTAGAAGAGGATATCTGTTCCAGGTCTAATTTCCTCCGCTACTATTTGTTGTTGCCCTCATTTGTACCCTCCGAAGTGGCTTTTTATAGTCTCCGCAGTACCTCATGCGACGTATCTCCAGACGAAATGGCATCGTTTCATTTGGACACAATGGCCTCTTGGACAAAGGAGAGCCTGTTTGTGGATTGCAGTACACAAGGGAAACCCTCTGCCATTCCGTCTGTTCCTGTTTTTTGCATTCGCAAAGATGTTCTGAAGGTGAAAATTATCTCAGAAACACCGTATGAAGAACCTCATGGCCAGAGAAGCAAAATAATGTGATATTGACATAATTATAATTGACGTGGGGTTTCCTCCGGGTACTTCAGTTTTCCACATAAAAATGAATGGAGATTCCCCATAAAGATTGTTACAAATCTGTGTGTGTATGTTTGTGTGTGTGTATGTGTGTGTGTGTCTTGGCACCCCATCCTGGGTTGTTTCTTGCCTTTTGCCCATAGCCTCCAGGATAGGCTCCTGACCCCCCCTCCAACCCTGAATAGGACAAGCAGGTACAGAAAATGGAGAAATGGTTATCCATTGAGTATGGATATTTTGTTGGGCATTTTATTGGTGTTTATAACTTTGTCCTGCTATTTTTCACCAGTTTGGATTTCCCAATCAAAATGAGCTTGACCACAGGTTCCTTCTCAAGGTACCCCCAGAACTATTGCAGAACAATTGTGCAGATGTGGCAGAATCCATTGACCACTCTGTTCAATTGACCTCATCTTACATGTGGCTAGCCTAATCTCAGCATGCTAATGTAGAAGTGAGCCCGTCACGGAATCAGTCCTGTTTGAGTCTCGAGGTGTCTGCGGCGTGGAGAACTGGCATGCGAGTCTCCCGCTAATGTGCCTGCTCATGCTGACTCCGCAGCTGTTAGCCAGTCTGGGCACTGCCAGGCCATCTTTATGGAGAGTGCACTCAGCACGGCACTGTGACTGCTCTCTGCTTATGGGAGATCTGCAAGCTGAATGGCTTGCTTTAGATTGTGTTAGTTCTGGGATGAATAAGCAAAACTGGGGATATCCTGCAGATCAGTCATAATCATGTGCACTGGAGGCTTGTCTTAAACATGCTCCTGCAAGCTAACTGAGCTCTCTGGGTCATTAGTTCACTAATAGTCCGGGCTGAATTATTGTCATGTTCCTCCCAACTGAATCTGGCTGCTAATGTTAGCATTTCAGATGGGCAATCAATAATGCAAGCTAACCTTCTCAGCAATATGCAAAATGCCTAAAATGTATTAAACCACCACATATGGACAAGCAGGTACAGTAAATGGATGCATGGATGCATGGATGGATGGATGGATGGATGGCATATGTGTCCATGCCTCTCAAATGCTGTTATCAGATTTCCACATTTCAGCCAAGTAAATGATGGACCACAATGCACTGCAAACCTTTTTCCGGGAATTTGCTGAATCATCGGGGCAGAGGCTGCTCCCCACACTCTGCATATTTGGGCCTGGCTGCTGGTCTGTGACACCCCCCCCCCCGCCAGTGACACCCAACCCAAACTAACATGACTCTGCTGAGTACCAGTAGCAGGCGGGCACTGTGAGCCGGCATGACGGATGATACACCGGTGCTTCACCCACAGTCACTGCATCGAATCTTATATCTGCCCGTCGCTGTCATCAGAATTTCAATGCTAGTCATTCCTAGAAAGTGGGACTGACAGAGGTGTCCAGCCATTGGCTTCAGAGGAGGGTGACCTGACTGAAAGACAGAGCAGGTGTGACAGAGTCGCATGACATTTTCCATGTCTCAGAGCCAAAGCCTAACCTTCCGCTTGGACTCTCCTCACTTGTTATCCAGGGTTCCTGACTGCCAAACACTGTTCAGTGTCAGCACCGAAAAGCTGGCGAGTTATGTGCAAATAAAGTCATTATAATTTGGAATAAATATTTTCCTTGAATCGACTGCTAATCTTTGACTGCCTGTAGAGCACATTAATAAGGGTGAAAGCTCTGAGCTGTACCTCCTGGCACTGCTCTTCCCAGGGTGTATTCAGCGGGCAGTGATCTGCAGGCAGTAACCTGCAGGCAGCTCGGCATACTGCCACAGCCATTGTGCTGTCGAGAAGATCAGACCTGACGCTGCAGGTGTCCACATAAACTGACATAACAGATGTTTACCACTGTGCTAAGATTCTGAGTGTCCCGTGGCCGATTTATGACCGTGTCTGTTCTCCACTGGGAAAGCTTATCTCTTCTTTGGGATCAGTATTTTCTTTGTGCCAAAAAAAGAAGTGTGAAGGTATTGATTAAGCACCGTGGAAGTTTGTGGGATTCTCCAGAGGGTGTGTGAATTATTCACTCCAGCTTCATTTTTATTTAAGTCCACCCTCGTCAACACATGAACACATTGGCAGGTGATTTGGGTGCTAGACGTCAAAGTACTATGTGCTAAATAGAGTGAAGTTATACTAATTCCACAGTTATAATAAGACCTGGGTTCCAAATGCCAGTCCTCCTCAGTGAGGTAAGACTGCATGTGAACACTCTGTCGCAGCAGGTTGCAGCTTTTATACCAAAGACTAACATTGTGATCCCTAATGTAATATACTTATTTGATTATTGTATTATTGCTGTGCATGCAGGACCATGAAGACTGTAGAGGAAATAACTTCAGTACCTGCTCCCTATATATAAATATAAAAAGTGTTTTGTGTTTGAAGCTCTATATGTTTGAATACATTTTTAATTGTATAAAATAAACCTCTAGAGCATATCCTTGTTACTGATAATATAATAATATATAAGTAAAACGGTAGCACAAATAATACAGTAGTACACTCTTACTTAAAGTATTAGTTAACCATAAACTGTTAAAAAGTGTTAGTTACATACTGATCACGTGTTCACTCGTCATTAAACAGTAATGATTTTTTGTGTATTTCATGCAGTCACTATATTTGTTCATGATTTGTACTTGAGAAGTAACTGACTAAGTGAAGTCTTACTAATAAAATGATGAGCAGAATAATATTTGTACTCTAAATGCTGTGGTGCACCTTCTAACAACAGTTGCTGACCGTTGACAAAAAATCACTGTTTGGGAAAGTTTAAAATTGATTTATTTTTACAGCAGGTCATTGCAAAATACCCGAGGTGAGAGTAACACATGGTGAAATATGGTCTCTGAGGGCTTCATCAGATGCATTGTAGTGTGATCCCCCTGTCCCTGCTTCTGGACAAAGACAGGCATGTTATTTACGGCACAGGGCATGCTGGGGGGGGGGGCATTGCAGAAGTCTAAATTTGTCAGTGTGTCAGGAGTGCGGGAGCAGGGGGTGCTTAGTGCGGAAAGGCCAGCAGATGCCTGCTAGGGGGGCCTGAAGTCGGGAGGCGGACTCATGCTGCCTTTGCTTTTCTGTGAGGCCGGCCCCATTCCGCCATATGTGGCGGTAGGTGTGTATTTGGCTGTATGGTGTGTGTCATACATTGCCATCGAGCTAACCTACTCTGTGTGTTGAGTGTGTGCAGAGGTCTACCGCTTGGCTTTCCCAGTTTGCTCTCTCTCAGTTTTGCATACTCATTTGCTACCTTGCCACTCCTCCTTCCTCTTACTAGTTTTTCTGCCACTGGAGCGCCGGGTAGGAGGAGCTGTGAGCGTGCTGTGGCCCACCCTGTTCAGCACGCGGCTCACTTGACCAGCGCCTGCTCTGAGGCCAGTCTCATCCTGAGAGGTTACATTTGTATATTCATTCCCTTTGAGGACTGCTTTGTGTTTTTGAATTTTACTGTTATCTTCAATCAGGGCGCAAAGAAGAGCGTTCTTTTTGCTTTCAGCAAATTCAGAGAACTTGGCAGCTGGTTCTGCCCCTGCACTTTTCAGTCATTGTGTTTTGCGATAGATTTCTAGTTGTTCATCAAGCTTTGCAAGGACAATGGTTGCCGGAATGTTAATGCCTCTGGAGAGCTTAAGGGCGATTTATGAACTGCTGTTTCGAGATGGAGTTTTGGTGGCTAAGAAGGACAAGCGGCCCCAGAGTAAACACCCTGAAATCCAGGGGGTCTCCAATCTGCAGGTGATGAGAGCCATGGTGTCCCTGAAGTCCAGAGGCTATGTGAGGGAGACTTTTACCTGGATGCACTTCTACTGGTACCTTACCAACGAAGGCGTCGTGTATGTACGAAATTACCTCCGACTTCCTCCGGAAATCGTCCCGTCATCCTTGCAGAGAGTGCGCCGACCAGCAACTACCTTGGGTATCAGAAGCAAAGCTGTGTGTACCCAGTCCATAGACGGCCCAACGTCTTATACTCCGAAGCCTGCTGGAAGAACTCACTCTGAAGGCCAGGAGTCACTGGACCGGCAGGCCTACCGACAGCGCAGGAGGGATGCTGCCCTGGATGAAGCACAATCTAAGAATGCAGCAAAAGATAAAGCTACCACAAAATTAGGTCATCTGTTTACATCTACATCCTTAAGGGGGTTGGATGTACAGGATCAGTCTGTCCAAGGAAGTGGGCGAGGATATCATAGAGAAGACACGATTGAACCAAATCCTGTAGTCAGTACCTCTCATTCTCTTTCTGTTGTTAAATGTGCCATTGCTGACACAGAAGAAATTTCAGTGGAGAGGTTTACTTCTGGACTCCATAAACAGAGTCCTAGACCAGATGGAAAAACTCTTCTGAAAAAAAGCACTTTATCAATAAAGCCAGAGATGCCTGCAGAACCAGTGACCATTGAACTACCACTGATGTCTGAAGTACGAGTAGGTACAGCAGGAACAAATAAAGTGAAGGGCAATGTCATCAGTGATTTGGAAGAAAAATCTGTTGAACCTGATATCCACAGAGCCTGTAAAGTATGTCCAAAATCTATTACTGATGGTTTGGAATTGGAGGCATTTCATGCTGATGGTCCCATGGTAGGCAGTCATCAGGGGACATCTGATGTGGAAGTGGCTGACAAAGCAGTTTTGATGGTGTCACCACAGTCTGAATCACCTGGAGACGGTTTCACAGTAAACGAAGATAAAGTGCTGATCAACCAGGACATTCCTATCCTAGCCAAAGAAAACACTGATTCTGGAGCAGCACAAATAAATGTCATGGTACCTGACAAGCAAATGCCAAAGATTAGAGAAGGAGCTTGTTTAAGTGTGACCATGGAGGCTTACAAGCCAAAGAAGCCTCTAGAATTAATTGTGCCTGTTTCTGAACAACAAAAACCAAGCTCTGGCTTTGCACCACTAGTGTTGGTGGGAGAGGTACAGAAAGAGGGACTATTTCCCAATACAATAGCTCAAGATGCCTCCAAAGGAACTAAAAGTAAGCTAACATTGTCACCAGCATCCACAGATAGTGATACCAGCTTCGTTTACGAAGTGAAGGAGCAGTGCAAAAGTGTTGTGACAAAAGTATTACACACCAACAAAATCCAAAATATGACTGAAATGAAGTCTACTGAAGTCAAAGTGATCACTGAGTCTTCTGAAGCATCTTCACAGGTGGTAGAGACATCCATGTTGAAAGAAGTGCAACTGATGGAGTTAGAAGCTGTCCCAGATGCATTGCCAGTCCTTGAGAAGTCAAAGAAAATGATCATTCCTTTGGAAGCAGCTATGACAACTGCAGCAGCACCTGACACTGAAGCTCAGGAGGAAGACTCTCTTGGGAAATGTAAAGAGACACAAAAACAGAATCTGCACACTGAGACAGGATTCCCTTTCCAGCTTGAGAAGCACATGGGGGCTTCCCTTGACTTCAAACCTGTGGAAGACGAGGTCTCTAAAAGCCACGTGCAGGTGGAGGATGCTGGAGAAAGGCCCCACCCAAACACCACAGAAGGTCTGAAAGCATTCAAGTTCTAGTTCCAGTTCTCTCTTCCAGTTCTGCTTCTGTCCTCCCCTGTGATTTCTCTGCTCAGGCTGTGGCCATCTTTCGCGGGTTTTATTTGGGTTTTAGACGCTTATGAGTCATTTCCCATAGGAAAATTTTACTGGTCATAGCTGACATTTTTGGGCCGTACTTAAATTGCTGTTTTGAGCAGAAACCACAAGCAAAAGACAAATGTGTGATTTATATGTCAGATTTCAGTGAGTCACTTGAGAAGTAATTGAGATTTTACATCAATATTAGAAATAAGAAAATATTTGTTGTAATGAGCGTATGTAGTACAATTCACCTTCTCCTGATTTGATTCGTGTGGTGCTGTGATCTTGTTTAAGGGAACTGCATACAGAGTGAAAGGCCTTCCAGGTTCTGCATAATACTCACCGCTTGGTCTCATACTAATGTTAATGAGTCTTTTAACTTTGATTTTTTCAGAAAGAGCTCTCCAAATGCTTTAATCGAAATAGCAGAATGATTGATCATTTTTAGAGGAAAATTGTCTGAGAAAAATCTTTATTCACACAGCTGTATGTGAAACGTTCATCTTCTAACCACTTAAGCTGGTGGGAGCCAGGTAGCGGTGTTACTGTAGGTCCTCACGAGATGCATGGACTGCAGGAGGACAGCCGCAGCAAGGGGGAAACGCATGCGACTTCCAATCACACAAAACCGAGATGAGATCCCTGGGGCTGGCAGACCACAGCACTGCCACTGAGGCACCATGAAACCTATATTTTGAGCCTAGCACCCTTATTGTTAACAGAATACTAGGAAGATACAGCTTTGAAGTAAATGATCTATAACAGAATCCTTATATTAAGTAAATGATTGTCCTCTGAGCCAGTGCTCTTTCTCCTCCATTTCTGCTGCTAGATTGTATTATCCAGCCAAAGCATTGGGTGGGAAGTCACATCTTCTGCCCACTGTGTCAGCTTTGGGAATGGTGAAGCATGCTGTTAGTCCCCAAAGACTCTTTTGCCTGTTAAAGCCTGGCTCTTCTGCTGATAGCTTTCTAAAAATAGATTTGCTTCCCTGCTCGAGGGATGGTCCTGCACTCTATAAGTGTTTTGTTGGCATTGTCACAACTACAATATGCTCAAATAAGGATCAGAACCGCATGAGTTTGTTGGGGAAATATTCGCAGTCAGATGATCCTTGAGCTTGCCAACAGTGACTCGAGGCTGCAGTAATGTATGTATGCTGCAAATATTTATGCAGGCATGCAGCTCTCCTGCTTCTCCGCTCTTTCGTACCCAGCAAATATCAAGAGGGCACTGAGCGAGCAGAAGAATGAGTGACCTGTTAGGGTGCTTCTCAGCCGCTTTTGCTATTGGTGGAAGTCCTGTGATCTCATGGGTGTCACATTCTCTGTGTCACATGTGTCCTTTGATTTTACTGCCCCACTCAGAGGAAGGCATGTCAGTGAAAGTCTATGAAAGATAGATGAATGAATGTCTGATCAAACATTCACAGTATTTTACATGTAGTATCTTTATGAATTATAATCACCAGGCATTATGTACCTTTAATTTGTATAATATTCTATATAAATAATAATCTATACATCTATAATTGATGTAATAAATGATTACAGGAGTGATGTCCCGGCCCCCACCCCAGCCCTTTGCTGAGAGACCATGCTGCCACCTGCTGAGAGAATGCCTGCCTTCTGCTATTATTCCTATTTATAATTCTATTGATGGTGCTCTGGAGACGTGTCAGTCTGAGAGCTGAGGCAGTTTTATAAGTGCTGACTCATTTTTATTAGTTATTATCTTCAATCCAGACAGGGTGTATTCATGGCCTTAATTGCAATGTGGTTCATGCTTATAATTTAGCTGCCCGGAGCTCACAAAGGCCAGTCATTCAAAAGTCTCCCTGAAAAAAACAGGGACCTCATTGGTAAGGAGGTGTACTTCCTGTGAGCATGTGGATGTACAGGTTCCCATTTAAGGAACAGGGATTTCGCTTTTTCCTAGTTAGCCACCTGGTTAGCGCCCATGTGCATGTAGATGACTAAGTGGCCTGGGAGAGCCTGTGCTGAATCACCCCACACGCCACTATTTCCTGCCTTTTTTAAACAAGTATTAGGAGAAGTTTGGTCACTCTTACACAAAGTGGGCAATAACAAAACAGGGCCTGTGGGCACCCAGCTTCAGACACGGGAGATCACAGAAATCCAGCAGAGCCAAGCGAAGATCTCAGCCTGGGAATCCACGTCGGGGGGGAGCGGCAGACGGGCTGTGGTTCCTTTAGGGTACAGCTGCCATGGAGGCTATGATTCAACACGCTCAAGGTAGGAACTTATTTTTCTGGAAAAAGATACCCATAGATCCAGCGAAATAAGATCCATGATATTATGTCGGGTGGGACCTTTTGCATCTTTGTGAAGTGGCAGGAGGCCTCCAGCTGTGAGAGCTTATCGACCTGCAGTGATTTTTGGTGGAACTGGTCACAGTGTGTGTGTGTGAGTACATGTGACTGGTGACTGGTTTGAACCACAAGATTAACCACATCACCAAGTTCACAGTTTCCTCCATCATTTTACAACCAAACTATTCTAACTGTAAGAATATTATTATTAATTATTATATCTTAATTTGAAAGCAGTGGCTGCCTCACTCATGGTTCAACAAATGCTCATGAGCTATTCCTATGCAGAAGTTCTAAAAATAACACTGTTGTATAATTATCTAATTTTTAGCAATTATTATGAGAATATAAAAAATTCAGTTGTGCTTCCCGTTCAAGAAGAAATTGTGCTATAGTTATATTTATTTGACTATATAAATCAAACAGCAAATGATTTTCTTATTGATGTTTTTTGTGTGGTTATGTGGTTTAGACAGGGCTCTAAAAGAACCTGTAAATTATACATCAGCAGCTTACATGGAGCCTAGCAGAGCCTCCAGTGGGTCAAAGCAGATGATGGGTGGAGATGCTA
>JAODJW010000046.1:17842195-17862644 GCA_026777045.1 Hyperopisus bebe
GCTGCTGGCTTGCATCCAGTTTGGCACTTTGTAATAAGCTGTAGTATGTCCGTGTGTACACCTGGAGCGCCTCCAGTGATATTAGAGACAAGTAAACTTCCTCCTAAGACTGAAAAAACGGCTCTTTTCTCGGGGGTGGGATTTCTGTGTTAAAGCACCACGTGAATACAAACCGACTGCCAAAAACCAGACGCTATTTTGTTCACATCTGGAAGATGTAATAAAGGGACATATTTGCCCACAATGGGAGCTGCAGGACTGCTTCTGCAGGCGTATTTACTTGTTGGTCCTGCTATGGGTGCATTTATGATGGTAACATTCACATAAAAAAGAAATCGTAAAATATTTTAAAGGCTGCATATTTTCCGTTTATCTTCACTTTTGTGACCATGTTGTCATCGTGAGAGCAATAATAGCGTATATGTCAGCTGCTTTGTACTAATTGTGTAACTGATTGATATTAATTCTCAATTAATAAAATGCAGGAAACATAGTAACAAGCTCTTAGAGACTAGTATGAGTCAAATTTGATGGGACTACACCTTTGTCACAGAAAGGAAATAGCTGGCAGTTCATTCCTCCTGCGGGTTTTACTCTGGGTCTAAAAATACAGTGTCAGCCTGCTTGGTCTGCCAGCTTCTGTCTGTGTGTTTGGGTCGTTGTCATGGAAACCTTCTCACGTTTCAGTTTTACTCGTACTCAAGTATTTCAATGGCATGCCATATGTTTATAACTTGATTTATGACTTGGTGGGTACTTCTTGGTGGGTGAGTGTAGAGTCGAAATCCAGCTGTCCAGCAGACAAGGACTTCTAGATTATTTTCAGTAAAATTGGCAAAATGAAAGGTGTTGCTAATTTCTAATTGCATAGAGTAAGAAAATTACATATTTATTTATTTATATATTACATAGTAATAATGGTTGTGACTCATCTGCACTTCGGGGAACTACTAAATTTATTATTACATCACATATGTTCATACTGCGCAGTGTTCTCTGATTGACATCACTCAAATGGGGGGGGGGGGATACATTGGAGGCCAATCCGATTGGGGGATTGATGAGAGCCGCTCTCAACGGCTCTACCACTGCCACTACAGTTATTTCAGTCCTACTCTATTGCAATACAGTAGCCTAACTGGAGTGTGGCACTGTAACCAGCAGGGGGAGGTAGTTTATCAAGCTGATTTTATGCATATGGATTTATTTTCAAATACATTCTGATTAAATGAAAAGAGTACCATGACTGTCTGAGAGAACTGGGTCAGTGCATTGTGTTTAGTCTGAAAACAATGTTGCAAAGCAGTGTCTGCAAACAGACATTGATGAGCTGTCTGAATGCCATGCATGTCTGCTTTGGTAGTGCCATTAATCCAGACCGGGTTTGGATGCTCCGCCCAAGGTCCCATTGTTCTCTCTTTACCAGGATAGGTGTGCAGTTCCTCTTTTTTATGTGCTGTACAATGTGATGATTTACTGACACTGATCCCGGAGCACAGTACTGAGCACACACATGTTTACGTATCCCACCCATGCTCACGTGTACCACGCATGTTCCCTTGTATGGCCCATTTAGTAGGGAACATTAAGGCTCCTTCCTTCTCTGCCCCAGATCAGTGTGTTGTACTTGTAAGAGTGCGTGTCTGCTGCCGCCAGGAGGCCTTTAAAGTAAAACCGACGGCAGTTTAATCTCTTTTTCTGTCTCCTTCCTCTCTGAGAAAAGTGACACAGGATAGAAAGGGCTAGATAGTCCAGCAGGCCAATTTGGACAAGCCATAGAAGGGTTAGGGAGAGCATTAGCAAGTGAGGTTTTTCACCTTCCCAGCACAAATAGCCACCGCGCCATGATAAATAGCACCCCTATTCCCAAGTTTGGATGTTAATAGCTGCTTGATGAAGGATCCTTAGTCGTAATGCTGGCCGGTCTCAGTGTGGGCTGGTCATTAACTTTAAGAGCTCCACTGCGCTTATTTACGCCACTCTAACATCACTCTCAGTTTAGAAAGAGTAACTGGTTTAAAGAAAGAGGGAAAACCTTGAACTGACTATGTCTAGCCAAGATCAGGACTCAGAATAACTGCTCTATATTTATTCTGAAAGGTGTACGATATGTCCTCTAGCTTTACTTCTTAGTTAAGCCATGCACGCCAGTGTTCTGGGGATTAACCACCATAAAGAAGCACTTTAAAAAGTCAAACCCTTGTGGTCCGTAACAAACTCTTCACCAGAGAAGGTTTGCTGTCCACACGTTGTGTGCTTAACACCTGGGTAACATTTCAGGTTCCTCACGTGTGAATGCATTTAGGTCAGCATACAAACAGACCCCAATGGCAAGTAGAGATGTGAGGAGGCACTCAGCTCTTAACTGGAACACAAGAACTTCTCGGCACCTCCTGGCGTGTAGCACGCAGTCTGGGAGGGCACATCTAATTCTCACTTATTTTCCATTTGCCTATTTTTATGGGATGTTTATTTATATTCTAATAACAGCATGAGTCACAGTCATGGGGGGGTGGAGTGGGGGTAAACAATTAAACAAATACAGCCATCACTCTAGGATACGTCAGATTATTACTGTTCGTAAAAAAGCAACAGTCATGTTGCACTTCAAGTTTAGAAATGAATATTAAATCAGGAGGAAGCTGATAGACTCCATATGCCATGCAGGTAAATGCTATTAAACTCAGGAGAGTGTGACTGGGTCGGGTGATGAGCTTAGAACTGGCTGAATTTTGCATGTGAAAACGATGACAAGGGACAGGGCCATGATGCCTGTTCCCTGACTGCGAGGGGTGTCTACAGCTGCGATGGGGCACCGTGTCTGCTCACGCGCATGTGCACTGCACATCACAGGACTCAGCAGTCCTAGATCATACTTTATTCGGTGATGTGGAGGAGCGAAATGAAAAGGGCTGTTCATTTTCAGAATTCTGCATTTTTAAATGCTGACTAACATCCATAAATCTTTGTCACGCTGGTGACTCCCTAACCTGAGACTGACACATGCTGAGCCCGGTGTAAAACATTGTTACTGCTGTGGTTTACACCTTTATCGTGGTATTAAGAAAAGGGACGTTTGTTCTTAAATCTTCAGAACAGAAGTTTAGCTGTAACACGCTCTTCAGATAAATTTTAAAAACGAATGAATTGCAGATGTTCATTAGACAGGAATTCTTCGCAGGGGTTCTTGTTGGGGTCCAGAAGTGTATGTGACCTCCAGCCTTCTGTAGCAATTATTTGTAGGGCTTTGGTGTGCAGCTTTAATGGTGGCTGTAGCTCATTTACGTGTTTCAGGTAGGAGGCAGATATGCAGCTCTGCTGGCCACCTAGACGCGCTTCTTTTCTTCATACTTAAGTTCTATTTGTGTCCATGCTCACCGCAACTGAAAGGCAGGAAATCGCTCCTAAGGAAATGTGATGGTTTGAGGTAAAATGACTGTATAACTTCCATTCCTGTTAATAGCATTGACTGTGATGGCCTCATCCAAAAGAACCCACTCTGCCCAAACTAGAGACTCAGCGATTCTTCTGGTTTCAGTCCATTTTATGAATGAATGTGAGGCACCAGGAGACAAAACCCATTTTGTATTTGAGTTCCAGGGGTCCTGCATGTGGTCCTGTTTGAAGCTCATTCTTCCCATTACAGCGACTGTAGAACACCATAACAAGCAGCTACAGGATCTGTGCTATGAAGTCTGAAATGCATTTTCCCAAATATGTACGTGTTGTGCTTCTTTGTGGTGTTTTTAGGAACAAATGTGGTCAGTACAATGGGAATACAATATAGTTTATGCTAATTAGAATTTCAATGCTATTTGATGAGTGGTCCAAAGTGGAGGAAGTAACAACAATAGCGATATGAGACCCTAAGCTTTCTGATGATGTTAGTGCACTCAGCCTCCGTCTGCTTCCATACGGCCTTCCTCAGCCAATCGCTTTTTACATCCCCTTTGGTTCGTCAGCTGCTGTGGTCAACGTGGCTCGACAGGTTTCGCTGATTTTCATTTCTCAGTTCCATCACCCAGATGTGTTTCTCAACTAAGACAAAGAGCGAGTCCTGGCTGCCATATCGCTGCATCCTGGATGGTGACGAACGTTGGGCTTTTGAGGACGTTTTGAGCCCCAGGGCCCATTAACAAAGGGGTTTATTGAAATCTTGTTGTCTTGTGGAACAGATGATGATAGATTTCCACTATTCCCTGGTTTAACAACCTATCTTTCCTTTAATAATTAAGCCATTATTTTTAGCTTCTGGATTTTGTGAATTTCCAACTGTGTGAGGTCCTCGGGCTCTTCGTCCTAAGATTAAAGAGGCAGCGTACAATAAATGATAATATAAATGCATATAAAATTAGTGTCATATAAGAAAAACGGAAGCTGAGTTGCTATACTGTTTTTATATGGATCTTCATTGGTCCTATATTGTGGCAGCAGAAGGTGCGTTGATGTCCAGTAGAAAAGTCAACTATAACTGCACAAAAACACAGGAGTCTGGCTTTTTTTAGGAACTGTTTATTGGTTGGTGAGGACATACTTCCTCCAGCTGCCCTGTTTGCATTTGTTACATCCCCCGCTGGCTGCTATGCCACCTTAGGCTAGCTTATAGTGTGTCCTCTGCTGGCACGAAAAGCCACAGTGAGGGACATCTAGCCGGAGAAGGACGTCAGTCACAGCTCAGAGCAGGCCTGGCTGGGGCCCGGAGGCAGGCTGAGATTGAACTGTAGCTTTTAGGTGCTGTTTAGCAGCAGAAGGGGCAAAAATAGTGGCAGAAGAGCGAGACGCGAAGCAGAAGAGAGAGAGAGGGAGGGAGAGCAGGAGGGGGAGAGAGAGAGAGAGTGAGAGAGAGAGTGAAATTATAGGCTGAGCAGGACCAGAAGCTGCCTCTTCAGTACACCACATGACTTCATGGTTGTGCTGTTTCACAAGCAGCGACGGCTTAGATGCTAAACAAGCAGGACGCTGAGCAGAGAGAAAGAAGCACTTTTAGGAAGTGAATGTGTCACTGCGTACAGGGGACAGGATGTCTTCACAGCAGAGATACAGGAGTCCTTCCGCCAACAGTCTGGGGCGAGACAAAGGTCCCTTGGATGAAGGATATTATCAGATGATGCTGAAGGCGACAGATGAGAGGAAAGGTACCCTTGCAATATAATTTTATGGTTCATTAAAGCTAGAAAAGTGGCTGACTTTGACTTTACAGCTGTGGCTATAGTGATTTTATGTGATTAAGTTTTATCCGGAACAGTGACTATGTATGCGTATGTTGCTGTGCACATTACATCTTAATGTTTTTTTTTAACCTAGTTTTTGTGTGAAAAGACTTTTTGCACTTTGTTCAAATTATTTATGCAACCATACTGTTACCCCACACAGCTATTCATTGAGGCTAATAGAGGGGAAATCCATTAAACATGACTCTAATGTTCCCTATTGGCTACCTGCTGTGCTGATGGAACGCAACACAGCCAATCAAAACTTTGCATCATCAGGGCAGTAACATATGGATGAATTTGATACTGTATTGTATTGGTTTATTTGTATACATGCACACAATGAGAAAGTATTTCAGTATATGTCTAAAACTGTGTCTAACTTTTAACCCTTTAAAATAATTTAAAAAAAAAGAAATGAAGAAATTTGTCAATTAAAGTAACTGTTTCTTTTCTCTGTAAAATGTCCTTATTTTCTGAATATAAATTATTGCAAAAAGAAAACATAGTGCAGGAATCGGGGATTATCAACCTTACCTTGCATGATGAGTAAATGGTTGGAAATTGAAGGACATGTAATGAAATCCAGTAAGTGTGACCACTTTTGGTGTTATCTGCAGATAGTTACTCTGGGAGAGGGCCCCCTTTCTCCTGTGGTGTTCTGTTTTAAATTAGACTGGTACAGTAGTTAAAAAAGACCAGCGGCTCAGTTTTTACCATTGATTTATGTTGCTGGCTGGTGTTTCAAGTAAAGATGTTTGCTTTTGTGGTTTAAGTGGTCATTGCTGTATGCTGTGTAAATCAGATTTCTTTAGAGTGAAATTAAAATTTAAGCCAATGGAACTTTGATTTATTATTGTTTTATTGCTCGGCTATTTTTCTCACAAAGAATTCTATCTATTTATACAGCTGGATATTTTACTGGAGCATTTCTGGTTGAACACCATTGCCGAGTCTGAGGGGAGGAGGGGCATTGCCCTCTCAGATTTTCCTTGTGCCCACCCAAGAAGTATTCAGCCAATCACAAAAACCTTTTTTATTGACATTATGATTGGTCAGTTTGGGCATTTAAGGCATTATACTATAAACTTATGCTTTTCCATGAATGAGAAAGCTGACCAATCGAAATCTCTGATTGCTCCCCTTCCCCCAGTCATGTGAGCCTAGTACCACATGCAAAGCCCCTCTCCCAGGCTGACGAGTGGTATGCTGAGTTCGGTCTATGCTCCTGATGGCGTATTAACTCTGCTGTATATATTGGCCTGGTTGTTTGTATATTTGTGTCCGTCCACATGTCTGTGATGTCCTCCATGGTTATAAGATTGTCTGTAATTGTGATTGATGTATGAAACCCATGCTGTTTGTTCCTAAGGCTGGTTAGTCCTATAGGTGACATAGGCGGTCGCCTAGGGTACTAACTTCTGAGGGGGCTCAGCCTTGCCAGTCAATTCATTTTGCCTCAGCCAGGGGGCGCCAGCGTTGATGCTCACCTAGGGCGCCCTATTGGCAAGCATTAGTATTGTTTGTCCCTCCCCTGTGGATCGTGTGAGTGCCCCATTTCGATGCTGGGGCACACTATGAAAGCTGATTCAGTTAAGTTACATAAATTTTCTTCAATTTTGAGGACGTGGAGCTACTAAATGATCTTGGAGCATAAATACACTTATGGCTGCAGGATGATTCAGCCTTTACTCTCTTTGGTCGCCATTAATATATTTCCTTTGAATATTTTACATTGGAAAAAACAGCTTAATTCCAAGATCATGTGGTTTTTGAAAGCAAAATCATGCTTTGTGTCTAATGGGTCAGTTTATTCAATTTAGCTGTATCCTGGAAAATACTAATTAAATCACTTGAAATGCTGATGAAATTTATCCCCATTATTTGTGATTTCGTTATGGTGGCCTTGAGCAGGCCTATGCAGTCTTCTGAGGCATGTGCTTGTATCTCTCTGGCTGACGCAACGTTTCCGGAGACGTGCTGATGCTTCAGACAACCTATTTTAATGCCGGGGCTGGTGGGTCCCCCATGCAAAGACGTGGTCTGAGAGGGCCTAGACATCACGAGTAAAGCAATCAGTGCAGGGGTGACCCCTAAAACCCCTACAGTCTTGGGTTGGCACTGCAATGTGTGTGTGTGCGTGCAATCGTGCGTGTGTGTTTGTGTTTGCACAGGTTGTGGGGTAACTTAAATCTGTGTGCTTCACTGAAACAGTTCACAGAAATACTACTATTTAGAGTTTTAACAGGTTTAGCTGGTTACTGGATCGTCTTGTGCTGTTGGTAAATCAGGGGCTGCTGAAGTGCACCAGTGCCTTTGGCTGAGGTCACTACCTGCCATAACCATTGTGATGCATTTGCTCCATTGTTGTTGTACTGTAAGGGTGCATTTCGCAAAGTGTGATCGGGTAAGAATGCATAGCGTTAAGGACATGACAGCTGATTTTAGTCTTTTTTTTTTTTTTTTTTTACCATTTTCATTTCTGCCCTAAATGGTCACAGGCATTATAACATTCTGAGATGGCGATGATATTCATTCAGAGAGATTTTTACTTCAATCAACAGCATCTATTTGTTTAATCTTTGCTCTGTTGCTTCATGTATGTCCTATTTAGCCAATTTGTCTGTCTGCATATAGATAATGTCCTTCTTCTTGTCTGTTCCGAAACTGGGCGCTGTCACAGAGGAGCATGGTGTATCTCTTGCTGACCACGCCGTTCTTCCTTGTGTTTCCCACAGATGAACGAGACAGGGTGCAGAAGAAGACCTTCACAAAATGGGTCAACAAGCACTTGATGAAGGTAGAGTCGCATCGCCTTCCTCAGCTGACACCACCCAGTTCAACATGTTAATGTTCAGTCTCCCTCGATTACCTGCACTAGCCGACGGAGCTCATGTCATCGCGTGTCCCTTTACCCCACAGTGGACAGTTCCCACGTGATACCAAAGACCGTGTGTCCTTCCTACCCTTAGCTGTGTGTGTTTATATGGCTCCAGTCACGCACCTGTTGCTGATCACTGATTACATACGCTTGTCTTCCTCAGCAGTGTGTTATGGTCATGCAGCCTCAGAAAATGACCTCAGAGATCTTCATATTTAAAAGAGCAGGATTAAGTACGCAAAATAGAGATTAACAACCTATAAGGATAAAGTGGGACTGACCTGAAAGTGTTTTTGATATATCAACAGAATTGTGTTATTGGATAAAACACGGTTTTTTTATTACAGCATTATGCTGACTGAATCACTCTGATTACTTGCCTTTTATGTTCTATACAGATGGGCAGTTCGCATAATAATGTGACGGCTGTATTGTTCTTCACTTGTAACTTCACTATTGTATTTGCCAGTATAAGGTTTTCCTGGTCGCATTACAATGGGCACCTCGGTCTGAGTACTGAAGGGTCCCTTTCAGTGTTGCCTGACAGCTTTCCCATCATAAACTTTCTGAAACCTACTAGATGTAACCAAATGCCATTTTCACTTTGCATTTTTCATTGTAAACCATACTTTTAGGACCTTACCTCCTCCGTCTTTGTCAGCTGAGCTATTTGGCAGTGGGATAGGTAGAGCATAGTGTTTTCTGTAATCGATGAGGGTTACCCCGTATTAATGTAGAGTTTAGTGAGACTTGTCATTCTACTATGTTACTGGCCAGACATTTGAAAAGCATAGCCATTTCACTGCATAGCCAATACACTGCACAGCCAATACACTGCACAGCCAATACACTGCACAGCCAATGCACTGCATAGCCAATTCACTGAACCCAATTCACTTGTTATAGTTGTTATAGTTTTGGCTGGCTGTTTGGAGGGGTAGGGAATATATATAAAGTAAACTTAATTTAACAGTCATGCTTGCTTGTTTGCACTATTAGATGTGTTACAGTGCGTTTCTGCCTGATAATGTTAAGGTTATGCATATTAATTTGGAAAAACAAAATGTAAGACATGAAATTGGGGGTGAAATAATACTAGGCACGTTTAGGTTTGCAATAAACTAAAAGTTTTGCACAAGCAGTTTTTTTTCCCCAAATCTGTTTTTTTTCTCTCAAAGCATGTTGCCAGTGTTTTGCTGGTGAAAAATATGGACGGATGGATTTTTTCCTGGCATGCAGCACAAACAGCCGCCAGGCAGGCTTTGGAAAGCAGTGGCGAGCGCAAAGCCACTTTCACCCACAGAGAGGCACTTTCCCTTGACGATTATGGGTTTCATTTGGACTTTCAAAGAGACTAACAATTCCAAAAACCTTTGAAAGGGGAAAAAATTATATTTGTGGAACCATAAATATATACAGTTCTAAGACTGAAGATTAAGACTGAATGTTTTCAGATTCTTAAACGCAAGAGTATGGTAGGGGCTGTTTCTCAAAATAAACAAGCTCAAAGCCAGCATAGAGTTTGTGAAAGCTCACAGGATCCTGCAAGACCATGGCAGTCCGTGTTCTTCAGACATTTGGGTTTAAGTGTCGCATTTAGAGTGAAAATGTCCCATCTGACCCACAATCCAGCACATCACCCGAGCGACATCATCCCTGCAGCCAAGCACAGCTTCAAAGGGAAAGCACAGGCGAAGAAACGTGTTTGGTTTGCTGAGCGCTTACAGCTGGGGGAGGAAGCATACCTATCAGCAGCAGGACAGCAACAGAAGGCCAAGAAGGTCTTTTTTTTTTTTTACATGGCCTACATACTGCCCCCTACTGGCCTGAATGCTGGCTGTCCACTGGCTGTCCATATACTACCCCAAGCAGCTTGAACTTGGGCAAATTTATAAAGAAGCTTTGAAAAGGTCAGACTTATATAGTCTGTACTTTCCTCA
Source organism: Hyperopisus bebe (assembly GCA_026777045.1). NCBI lineage: Eukaryota > Metazoa > Chordata > Actinopteri > Osteoglossiformes > Mormyridae > Hyperopisus > Hyperopisus bebe. The sequence continues at coordinate 17,852,227 of JAODJW010000046.1, forward strand.
GGCAGGGATTTCAGTTTTTATTCACTTATTTATTTATTTACTTACTTGCTTACTTACTTACTTACAAATGAGAGGAGGCAATTCGGCCCATCAAGCTCGTTTGGGGAGAACTTATTTCATTTTATTTTCTTTCAAACAAACAACAAATAAAAACATTTCTCCATCAAAATATCGCACCTTTCGATTTCCTTGCTTGAAAAAGAGTAGGCAGAAGTGTAAACTTAGAAACTTAACTAATAGTTTTGTTAAAATCTTATCTAGCTCTGATTTAAAGGAACCCAGGGTTTTAGCTTGTGCTACACTAGCAGGAAGACTATTCCATACTCTGACTACATGCTGTGTAAAGAAGTGCTTCCTCAAATTCATTTGTTCTCCCGCTAATTAACGATTAACGCTTCAGTTTGCGTACAGCAAACATTTTCCCTCTGTGGTTTGCAAAATACTTCACAAAGTACCATGTATCTTAATTAATATTTTGTGATTGCTAAATAGCCATTGAATTGAACTGATTTTTATAGATTACCTGAAGTTTCTGACAGTGTCCCTGTGTAGTATTTTTATTGTCGTCACTGCACTGTTTCCAGCACTGTCGTGGTACTGTGTGTGTTCCAGCCTTTTCCTTGACTGAGCGCAAACCACTGAATGTCAGCTCTGTGAGTCATGACTTTAATTACCCTGTGGTCCCATGTACCATAGCCCTTCGTTAGTGGTTTATTCTACTTTTAATTAAAATGTTTTTAAAAATTATATTTAGGTTGTTTGAGAGGATGTTCCACAGCAAACTGCTGCAAAACATGGTATCTACATTTGATGCTGTAGAATTGTAAGGCATGTCTGCTTTTACACAATAGCAGGCAGCGCATCATATTCTCCTCAGTCCCGCCCACTCTCATTTTTATATCCAATCAGAAAGCAGAGTCTTTCAGCTCAAAAGTAAATGCCCATATTCTGCTATGAAGTGCTTCCGTCTTGCAGGGGGCTGGGGACTAACCCAGGCAGCAGAGGGCTCCGGGCTGCAGTCCACAGCAGGCCAGACAGCAGTGCTCCTTTAAATTTGACCTCCTTTATATATCACCTCCCTGTTTTTGTTGTTTTTTTCTACGCAAGAAGCCAGGAAGCCACTTTTGTCACTGTGCTGCCAAATTAAAATGAGAGAAATGCTTTGTATTATTTATAGTGCTAAGTTACTCTTATTGAATATTATATTTTGGATCCAAAGTCTTTAGAATCCAAGTGTAATTTTTGGGTTATACTCTTAGCTGTTTATAGTCTAGTTAACCTCTTGCTTCACTGAGATGCATTTTGAAACTGTTTTGCATGCAAACTAAATTGATATGATTTTCTAAAAAGCATACCCTTAATATATGTTATTCAGGGTAAAGGTATACAGTATGTCTTCTGTAGTATTAATTTTCCAATGAATACAACTTTTCAGATAAGTGGGCTTTGTAGTTAAACCCGTTTGTTTTCTTTCATTCCTCTCTCAATTATCACAGCATATTTAAGGACAGTTAGAGGTGGAAGATCGAGGCAGAGTGGTATCCTCCAAGGCAGATGGTAGAGGGCTAGTACAGAGCCAGCCAAATCCATTCAGTGAGATCATAAACACTTACTCTGGTAACTGCAGCTTTAGCGTAAACATGACTTGATGAGGACTTGTTTTTACTTTCAACTTCACCTTCAGCTTTGTCAGAAGGTCATTTTATCCTTCCTTTACAAGTGCCATCCTTCAGTGGTTTACATTCATTACTGAGCTGCCCTCACGATGATTTGCTGCAGTTTGTTTTCGTGAGAAAGTAAAGTTCCCACATCTGGGCTTGGTTTTTCTGCTTGAGATTTAAGCACCAGATTCCTGGGCCCCAGAGCCAGACAGACGGTAGCACATCTGGGTTACAGAAACCATGGCTCTTCAGTTCTGGAGGAATGAGCAGGAATTTTTAACTAGCCGAATTGCTTCTATCACATAAATTTTAGGCTTATGACCAAGCCAGACAAATATGTGTTCTTAACCTCCCCCTTGGACAATATCGGACTGAGCACTATTTGACAGATTAGTTTTTGTTGTGTTTGAGTATATATGTCATAAGTCCAATTGTCCAGTCAGCCAGTAAATACTAGTTATGGCATAAAAATCATCATAATGAACAAAATAGAAGTATTTAGTCTCTGGGATACAAGCTGAAAAATCAATGAGGTTGTTTAAACCGTCCCTTCATGGTCATGGACATGGCTGGTTCAAATCCAGGAGACTGACTGTAATACCCTTGAGAAAGGAAGGTAACCTGAACTGCTCCAGTAAAAATGTAAAAATATACAGCTGTAGAAATAGGAAAGAACTTGCAAGTGACTTTGGATTGAGGTATCAGCTAATAAATTAGATTGTAATAGTGCCCCCTTGTTATAGCGTGCTTTGGGAGTTTGGAGCTATAAACCAAACTCTTGTCTGGTGGAAGCAACATAATCTCTCCTAAATCTACCCGAGTGGTGCTGGCAGTGGGTAATATTCAGTGACGGATTTATTTTTCCATTGGAGTCAATAGGGAGGCAGAACTTTGTTTCGTTCCCTTTCAGTTCTGCTTTATTCCTGCCCAGTGCAGTCACTTGTAGCACAGTCCCCTGTGGGGCTCTCACAATGGAAACATGCCGAAAAGTAGAGGAGCAAGTGTTTTACAAAAGTAAGGGCCTGCTCCTTTCATCCAGTCATCCATCATCTTTTGGAGTCAACAGCTACACTCCTCTCCTGGGAGAAACTCTTGACTTATCAAAGTGCTTTTTGACAATGCAGGCTGGCTGCCCATTATTTTTGACTCGGCTTCTAAACACAGTTGAAGTGCAACCTTTAAATTAGGCACTAAGCTGCATACAGAATCACCCAAGGTACTTAAGAGCTCCACGTCTAAAATGTCATTTTCTTTTTCTTCTCACTCTGTCTTTATCTTGCATACTGCATATTGTGTGTGTTCAGTAAGGTTATCTGGAGGATTCATTCAGCACACAGAGACCAGTGATTCTGAGGCCTTGCCGAGAAGTGCACCTTTTTTTTTAAGGGATGTCTCTCTTGTCTGGAACCTCCTGGATCACTGCTAGCCAGCCCCGGCTTTTTTGGACCGTTTTCAGCACCGGGTCCCTGTATTTGGCTGGGCACTGTGCCCCCGCACTCAGAGCTGTCGGCCTTAATCAAGCGTCTTTGTGCTGGTATGAAGGCATTTGAGCACGAGCAGTGAAAACAGATGCTATCAGACCTTGGTCCACACTGCTAATGTGTGGACATTTGACATAAATATAATAATCTTTCCCAACTGCTCTAAATTTCTATTTTTTTTTCCATTAAAGCACATGGTATATACAGGTATAAATGCACTTATGGCTGCAGGATGATGCAGCCTTTACTCTCTTTGTTCACCATTAATATATTTCCTTTGAATATTGTACATTGACAAAAACAGCATAATTCCAAGATCATGTGGTTCTTGAAAGCAAAATCATGCTTTGTGTCTAATGGGACAGTTTGTTCAGTTTAGCTGTATCCTGGAAAATACTAATTAAATCACTTGAAATATTGATGAAATTTATCCCCATTATTTGTGATTGCGTTATGGTGGCTTGAGCAGGCCTATGCAGTCTTCTGACTGGGTCCCAGGTAACCAGTAGACTGATGTTGATTAAGTGACCAGAGGTATCTCAGTTTAACAAACTTTCATTAAGTAATCCATTGATCTTCCAGCCACCTTTTTTTGTTCAGGCATTTGTGGGGGGGCACATTCTCACACTACAGGCAATTTAAACTCACCACTTAAGCCCTTCTAGGGAGAACAAGCCAGCTGCCGCCAACAGAGCAGAGGTGGATTTCGTTGTGCTACCCGCTAAGCCACCATGTATTATGAAATGTGTTATTAAAGCTAGTTAAGTTAGTAAAATCAGCCCTTTGGTATGTCAGTTACCTCTGAACCTACACCTGGTACATGTGTCTGTGTCCCCAGTAGTGAAGGACAAATTACTTCTATGGACTATAAAGCTCTGTTTACAATGGGAACCAGTAAAAAGGAATATAAGAACGGAAAATTATGCATTTTAAGTGTATTTTTTATTACATCATAAGAGCATTAATTATTCATCTATCCATTCATCAAACTTCCATGATTCAAGGGAATGGAGCCTCTTCTTAGAAATACAAGGCATGGGACACTGATTGGATGCCTGTCCATTGCAGGGCACAAGGCATGGGACACCCTAATTGGATGCTTGTCCATTGCAGGGCACAAGGCGGGAGACACCCTGATTGGATGCCTGTCCATTGCAGGGCACAAGGCATGGAACACCCTAATTGGATGCTTGTCCCTTGCAGGGCACAAGGCGGGAGACACCCTGATTGGATGCCTGTCCATTGCAGGGCACAAGGCATGGGACACCCTAATCGGATGCTTGTCCATTGCAGGGCACAAGGCGGGAGACACCCTGATTGGATGCCTGTCCATTGCAGGGCACAAACTCACACACCAACATACATTAAGCACAATTTAAGACCAATTCACATAACTGCTGTTTTCAGACTGTGGGAGAAATGGGAACAAAGTGAGGGACAGGATCCAAAGCCCCAGTCCTGGAGGTGGGAGGTTGTCATGCTGTCCAACCCATGCTGCTCCATTCATATTTATCAGATTTTTTTGTTTAAAACATGTATTTATTTTACATCTGCTTTCCTGTTGATTTTCTCATTCTTTTGTTTCACTTCCACTCCATGTGTAACATCCATTTTCTGTTTCTCTCTTTGCATATACCTCTGTCTCTTCATCTTGCTTCCATTCTCTCGTTCATTTCTTCTCCCTGAAGCACTGGAGAGCTGAGGTAGGTGACCTCTGTGTGCAGCACTGCACAGAGTGCTGAATAGCTCGCATTCTCATCTGCATGCCCCCTGCTGTCCTCTGTGGGCTCTGTATGGGTCCCTCCAGTGCCTCGTCTCTGTTTCTCTTTGCCTGCTTCCTCAGGTGCTCAAATGCCCCTTTAACTAAGTTCCATTTGACCCACTAAGAAAAACATACCATTATACAAATACGCTATGTTTCAGTGGTTTAATTTATAAAAAGCATTGAGGCATTATGGGAAAGAATTGGTCACAAACCACTCAGTGTCCAACAGGACTGTGTGATTTTTCAGTCTTGATGTAACACTTGTATCCGCAATGCAACAGAATAGAATTCTAGGCTTTGTGTGCCTTGTTATTTTCTGTTCAATTGCTAACCTTGATCACAAATTGAATGTTTCACTTCTCACTAGAGGAGAGAGAGAGTTTTGTACATTTCAGATCATACTACAATGAACGTCTTTTAAGTCTTTTGAGTGGCATTTGTGCTTTTGAAAATCATGAAGTGAAAATGGAGCCTCTGTTGTGTTCAGACTGACGCGCCTTTTAGTAGTTTGTTCCGAGTTACGGCGTCCCTACACAGTGTACCCTGCTGGTATGATAACACAACCATTTGCTTTACCTGCAGCACTGGTATTGTCTTTAACAGAGGAATTTACAGTGGACCCAAAAGTCTGTGTTAAGTGCAGATGACGTCCCACTGGTTATAAATCCTTCCATAAGAACCAGAGGTTACAGGGGCTGCCTGTGCAGGCAGGACGTTCAGCTCATATGTCTTTGTCAGCCCTGAATTCATATTTTAGCCGCTATGCTCAAAACTGCTTTTAAGTTCCTTAACTTCCTAACGACCCTTTGCTCCCTGTTCTAATAGCCACAGTTCAATAACCGCATACTTTGCAAGTATAGCCATGTACAGCCAGCGAGTCATTCCAAGAGCGTTTGGCTTGACTGGGGACAGTCTGCTCCTGCTGCTGGCCCCCAGCGGCAGCGTTTATGCCGTCCCAGTCCCAGTGCCCTGCCATTGACTCTACACGATGACATCTAGAAACTGACACAGGGTTTTCGTTTTTCTGCGTATCAGTCTTTCGTATTAATACATGCTAAACAAGCTTAGGTGGCTGCAGTTTATGCATTAATTTGCAGTGTGCACCCGTAACGTGCTGTTTAAGTCTGCGTCGGTGGTGGTACAAGCCCCATAACCATGTCTTTCCCTTATAGGCTCAGCGACATATTTCGGACCTGTACGAAGACCTCCGAGATGGACACAACCTCATCTCCCTGCTGGAGGTGCTGTCTGGGGAGACGCTGGTAAGCGGAGCCCAGGGGCTGCGGCAGCACGAGCCTCAGCTCCCACCCCGGTCACCTCCCCGGCCCCCCCTTCCCAACTCTGCACCAGGCTGCTGCTTATACTTCTTAAGAATGAGCGACACTGCCTGCATCACTAAAGCACTGGGTTTATAGCGCATGGGTTGTTCCCAGGGATTGTTAAAAACCTATGAGTAGTAGGCAAATATGCAGAACATATGCTTGATTATTTTTTATTACGGTACCTTTGAGTACCTGGCTTTGTTTCATTAACACATTAACTTTTTTCCCTTCATTCTGTGTGTTGTGTGTATTTTTAACTCCTTATTTTCCCTTTCTGCCTCTTGTTTGCTGGCCATTCCACTGACCTGTTGCCCCCTCCGGTCTATTGCTCCCTCTGCCCTGTTGCCCCACCATTTCATCCCTCCCGCCCTATTGTCCTCTCCACCCTGTTGTCCCTCCTGCCTTCATGCCCCCTCTGCCCTGTTGCCCCGTCCACTCTGTTGCCCCCTTCACTCTGTTGCCCCCTCCACTCTGTTGCCCCTTCCACCCTATTGCCCCTTCCACCCTGTTGCCCCCTCCACCCTGTTGCCCCCTCCACCATGTTGTCCCTCCCACCCTGTTGCCCCATCCACCATGTTGTCCCTCCCCCCCTGTTGCCCCTCTCACCCTTGCCCCCTCTCTTGCACTGCTCTTACTGGGCTAGCCGCGGGAGCGTGACGTTATCAGGAACTTGCGGTTGGTGAGTGGGTCTGAATCTTGAGCTCGTTGGCATGGCATGGGTCACTTCCATTGGCTGAGCTGAGCATGATGTCACTCCTTATCATCACATGTACATTTTCTTATTTTAATTTCTGGACAACATGAAGTTATAAGAACTCAATAAAAATATCTATAATGATTCTTTATGACTCATACTGGCAAAGAGGGCCACCCAGAGTATTACCTTGTTTTCTTGTCATTGTAGAGAAAACGCCCGTTAGTTTTGTTTTCTGATATGTTCTAAAAAAAGATCACAAAGACTTTTTTCACTTATATGAAAAATATAAGCTAAACCTTCCATGTTCTTCATATTCTTTTGGCCTTTTACCCCACTTTGGCCATGGTTTGTCATCAGTCTTTTCATCAGAAACAGCATAAAGCCATAACTGAGGTCACGGCATCATTCACAGCAAGCCAATCTGTGCTCGACTCATAGTGCAGTTCATCTTGTGATTGGCTGAGGTAGTGCATGTGCTGTGCCACGTCTGTACAGTTACATTTAGCAAAGATTAATCAGGTGATATCGGGTGTGGATTTTGGTGGATCTTTTCTTTAAGTGTACATTGTACATGAATGATTAGGACAGTTTTTATCCAAACTAAAGGTAACCTGTAGATTAATAGGTTTTAGAATGAGGTGTACTGTGTTTTGGTATATGGCTGTATAGAGAGGAACAGCTAGGAGTTTCTAAGGGGAAAAAATGCATATTTTAGCCATAACTTGATTCTTCCAAGAAGCTTGGAGACAGAAACTGCAGAAGCCTCGCTGTATTCGCTGCTCTCCCCATTTTGCCTGGGATGGTCCTGTTACCCACCTGCAGGGCTGTGTTCATGCTATGCCCAAGCAGCATAGCCCCCCCCCCAATCTTGGAATTTTGCCCTGAATGCCTGCACAGCTCCATCCCTCTAACTCACCTCTCCCCCTCTGCTCTCTCCGCAGCCCCGAGAGAAAGGCCGCATGCGCTTCCACAAACTGCAGAACGTGCAGATTGCACTGGACTTCCTTAAACACCGACAGGTATGGTGACCTTCAAGGGCCATGACGCCCCACCTTGTTCTCAAGCGTTTAGCTATTGAGAAGTCTGAACAGAACACTGCTAGTCAGGTATTTTAAAGTGACAGTGTCCTTACTCAAACACATACCCTTATGTTACTTGCTGCTACTTGCTGCCATGTCATGTGTAGTGTCTCAGGGATTAAGTGCCTGTTTTACTCACAGGTCAAGCTGGTGAACATAAGAAATGATGACATTGCAGATGGCAACCCCAAGCTGACCCTCGGGCTCATATGGACCATCATCCTTCACTTCCAGGTGCCAGACTCTGTCTCCGCCACCTTTAGTTCCACTCGATGTTCTTCTTCTCCCCATTGTTCATGCAAACTCTCATGGCAAGAGATTTTCTTGCATTATTCACTTTTTGCAGGGTATTAGACTAACTTTTCAACACTCAGCTTAGAGAAGAACGTACTGAATTTTTTCTTCCTTTACTGATTAAATTCATTTTGAGAAATGAGTAAAATCCCCATTACTCATTAATTTTGTGTCCTCAACCAAGAATAAGAAGAGCATCAGTAGAGGTTAATGGTATGCCCGTTGTAAAATTGAGAATGTCGGATACAGCTGCCTCCCATTGGGTGAGTCAGCATTTCCTGACAACAGGGACAAGGATGTAGGAGGCTGCACCACACCCTTGTGACAGCCATCCCTGCCAAGCCCTGCGCTCATTTCTGGGCCCTGTGCAAAATTTGCTTTAATTTTTTCAGCAGATTGACTTGCAAGAACGGTAGTCCTCTGTGTGTGTTTATAGACCAGCCCTCAGACCTTTCCTTTCCTGTTATTTATTTGATTGTGTACCATGAATCTCTCAACAGATCACTCAGCGATATGGTAGATTTTTGGAACTTTGGGAACATTTGTGGAGTTGAGCTTATTGTGGCATGTTATCTGCTCGAACTTTGAAGAAAGTTTGGAGTTTAAGAAACTACTGCAGTTTTAAGGCTGATCTGAAAGATCGCATTTTGCCAACCTTTGGAAACCATCAGTAGGAACTCTAACAGCACAGCAAGAAAGTAGAAACGTTTTTTCCTGGCCTATGCAACATGTCACAAGGGAGAAATTAAAGCAATGGGCATTTTCCAGTGAGGAGGGAAATTTGCATTTGCGTACATTTTCCTAAAGATAGTTATGGCCCAAGGGTGCTGGTGACTCACAGTGCGTGCGTGCAGTCGGTGGTTTTCTGGTTTCTGGTGGGGGGGGGCTGCTCTTGGTTCTCTCATGCCACCGATTGGCAAATAAATAAGCCTCAGAATGAATAAGACTCAAACAAACTCAAAAAAAAAAAGGTCTCCAGTGAGAAGCCTGGTCACACTGACCACCGCCAAAAGGAAACCCGGGCAGTGACTCACCCGGCATATTTTCTCCCATAATGAAAAACAACCCCCAACATAAAAGCAGCTTTTATTCTCATGTGAGTCACTTATTTATCTTATGACTAAAGGCCTTTGCTGCTGGTTCGCTGGTGCTGCTGCGAGCCTTTTGTGTTTTGGGGGGCCTCCAGAAGCCCCCCCCCAGTCAGGCATTGCTTTGCACAGAGGTGCCCTCGACGGTTTCGCTAGGCTGCTGGCAGTGGGCTGTTTCCAGACAAGCTTCAGCACTGCGTGGCTGACACAGACAGACCTCAGACTCCTCAGTTTTCCTACATTCAGCTAATTGAATCTGAGAAGTATTCCTCCTATTAAAACTGTAAACAGCATTATCTGGGGTTGCCCACATTAAAATCTCAAACAGGCGTCTGAGTTTTTTTTTTTTGTTCTTTCAGAGGTTATGTCTATAATCAGTGCATTCTTTGTATTGTGACAATTCCTGCTCATGAGACTTTTTCTGCCACAACTATACTCAGTGACTTCAGACCTTTGTGTACTGCTGTAAACATTACCTCCATTAGCAAGACTGCACTTCGCAGCTGAGCCTCTGCTGATTTAAGGCAGTACATTATTATTACATTATTATTACTATGCAATTGGCCAGTGTTACACATAGCAGTTCAGTTTCAGTCCAGCAGTGGTCATTCCCGTGACCTTCCCCCTTAGACGTTGACATCCCTTATCGTGCCTGCAGATCTCTGACATCCAAGTGAATGGGCAGTCAGATGACATGACAGCCAAGGAGAAGCTCCTGCTTTGGGCCCAGCGTATGGTGGAGGGCTACCAGGGCATGCGCTGTGACAACTTCACCGTCAGCTGGAGGGATGGCAGGCTCTTCAATGCCATCATCCACAAGCACAGGTGAGCAGTGGTGAACCAAAGTCAGCGGCTGGGAAAGGCGATTGATCTGGAAGATGTGGATGAGAGCACCGGAAGCTTTAGCAATGTCCTACGACCTTGCCTGATATTTTTCAATATTTAGGACTTGTATTTAAGATATACTTAGTACAGCGTGCAGTGAAATTCTCGATTGCTGAGCTCCAAGACTGCGAAACAGGGAATGTAAT
>JAODJW010000046.1:17862769-17877545 GCA_026777045.1 Hyperopisus bebe
TTTATATTAGGTCAGCGTTCACGGTTCGACTTCTGATATTCAGATCGAGTTCTAGGTCAAACTGGTTTGTTTGACTTCCAAGAAATTTGAGTTCTAGTGAGTTCGAGAACCGAGGTACCACTGTATAAAGAAAAAAAACATTAAACAATAATCATAAATATCGCTTAAATAGTTTGTAGTAAAGTGATTCTCCTCTTATATTTTTATTTATCTCAGAAGTCTCAGGAGTTTGCTTTTGCTTTATTTTTATAAATAGTATCTTGATTGAGTGACCTATTTATATTGCCCTTAAATACAGAATTTTACAAAGTCACCATTGCATAAAAAGGTTGTTGTCAGTGACAGTTCTCCAGTGTCTTTATTACCTTTATGAGAGCTGAGAATCAGGTGTACCCCCCCCCCCCTTCAGGCGCTCCTCTAATAGTCTGCATGAAATGCTGGTGAAAAACCTTTATATTTATTACCGGAATGTGGAAGGGCCATATATCTGTGTCATCATACCTGTCATAGCTTGTAGGCATAAATTCTTTCGTGCAAAAAGAATTTCTTCCACTAATTTGGCAACTTTACAAGGATTATTTAATGACCGTCTGTAAAAATAATCATTATAAGTGTATGCTTCTTGTTGGTTTCATTTGTTTATATATTTGATAAAAGCTGTCTTGTATTGCAGTGCACTTTCAAAATCCTAGTCTGACTTCACCAGTCAATAAAACACTGGTACATCTACTTTTACAGTGAAATTCTTATAGAAGTTAAGAATGTCATTAGACCAAAAACAACAAGTGGTGGTCAGTTGCCATGTTATATGTGCAGCGTTTGTTTTTGCACTAAAATAAGTAAAACCACAGGGGTTATTTTGCAGTGGAGTATACAGGATTACTATATCACTGCATTGTGGACATGTGCATATTATAAGTGTCTCAACTTGCAAGTCCACCAGTGAAGTGTCATGATTTTATTGAATCTATTTTTTTGGTAACAGCTTACTTCATGGGCCGCAGAGAGTTAGTGATAACTCAGTTACTACTGAAGTACAAATGCTGAAAAAATCATGAATGAATATAAGTAGTAATTCTTTCAGTAGTTCCTTCAATAGTTCACAAAGAGTTACAGAATTAACAGGTAACAAATATACTAACTGTTTTAGATAAAACATGCATCACGGATCATTAAGAATGAATCAATATGAGATCAGTATGTAATTATGACAGTTTGTGGTTACTTAATTCATTAATAATAGTATAATACTATATTATTTGTGCCCCGTCAAGTAACCTGTTACTGTTTTTTTTAAAATCAAATTTTTATCCAAATGATATACAGTGCTCACATAAAGTGTTGGGATGCTTGCTTAATTCTGTTAAATTATGCAAATGTATTGGTTTCATAACACAAGTCCATTGACAAGCAGTATTTAACATATTTGCACATATCTTCTAAACAGATGTTTGCTTTTCATTAAGTGTGGTCATTGACTGACTCATAATGTTCTGTTCTTGCCATTTTGCTATTAATTGCAATTGTAGTCATTGGCTCCCAAAAGGATACTAAACACGTTTGGCATTTTATATTATTGCAAAGGTGTTACTAATTAAATGGCACCCAATGAGACAGCTCTTTTAGAACTGTAATTTGGGTTTCAATTCAGTCCCTGGAGCAGTTGGGTAAAGGGCCCAACAGTAAAATTACTCTACCAGCTATGCAATTTGAACCAGCAACCTTCCAACTGGTGGAGTGGTGGCTCTGAGGCTAGTGATCTGTGCTGGCAATCTAAAGGGTGCTGGTTCAAATCCCATGAATGCCAGGAATGATACTGCTCTGTTGGACCCTTGACAAGACCCTTAACCTGCAATTACTTTGTCTTGGGTACAACATTAACCTACATCCCATCCTGCAAGCAGGTCCTCCAATTTTCAGGGAAAATTTGGGGGGTTGGTGGCAGGATTGGTACTCCAACTACCAGAAAAAAAACTTCACACTGTTCCATTCCACTCAAACTAGTACGGTGCTGAGGTATGACTTGCTGCACGGCTGCACTCGGGTTCTCATCCCTGAGGTGGTTCGTCACATGGTTGGTGTGGCAACATGCTGTATGAGCGAGTGCTCCTCACCCCGCTCTCTTCTGGCATAGCACCCTAACCTGAGCCACACCATGCCTGTCTATCACTGTGCACCTGTGACAGGAGCCTAATGCCTCAGCTACCTTCCGCTAATCTAAATATGGGCCTGCCGTCTCATGTAGGCCAAGGGTTTCCTCACAATAATATTACCTGTTCTCTTTTTTATCATGGCATTTATTTTTATAAATTTTATAATTTTTTAAATAAATTTTTACTGCTGAGATTATTTGAAAAAGGGATTAACAGGACTTGGAGATTCAAAAGCTTAATGATGAGTGCTAATTAAGGGTGATGGAACATTGAAGGTGGAAGTATGAGGAGTGGCCCAAGGACATGAAAATGACAGGAGGGGCGTGGCAGTTCCAGGGTGGGAGTTCTGTAGGAACGCCCGGCTGCCTTAGCTCCCCTTAAGGCTTCTTGCCAGAAACACGTACAGATCGTCAGATTTTAAAAGCAGAAGACTGCAGAGCCTGCACTCCTTGGGCACGAAGACGTCCTCACATGAATTTATTGATGCGTTTTTTTTTTTGTTTGTTTCCCTTTTAATTGTTTAGCCGATTTGTTGTTGTTGTGTAACCAATATCTGCAGAACCCAAAGGACTAACAAGGACACAGATTTGACATAGTGAATTGCAGAATCTTTAAGGATTGAAACAGGTTCTGGGATTGCTCAAGAGAATTTGAAGTATATAGTTCCAAAGACGGGGGATATCGCTTTGGAGACTTGAACTCCTTTATGGACTTCGGTGAAATATCAGCACATGCTAAACTGAATCTTTTCAAGGAATGAACAGATAAGCGGAGAAACGAGGAGAAAGTGCCGCTTCTCCATTTGTTGTCCTTCTGCCCCATGCGCCATGATGCTCAGTCTGAAGAGGAAACTGAAGAGCGGGCGCTGGCGTGGCGGCTCCTCCGGCTCCCCGGCCGAGCCGGACGGCCGCGTGGTCATGCTCTGCGACGACATCCCGTCGGAAGCCTCGCTGGACTCCGGCTGGGAGTCGCGCAGCCTCGGGGCTCGCTCCAGCCAGGGCTCCCACGGCACGGAACAGGAGCTGGGAATCCCGCGGAGCCGGGAGGGGTCCCTCACCCTGCACCATGTTCAGAGGAGTCCGGGCGAATACTGCACCCTGCGCGTCAGGGAGCTGTACGTGCTTTCATAGGCATCTGCATGGCGCGGGGCAAGGCTGCGGGGGGGGGGGGGTGTACTTCTAGATGTTATCCTCAGGGGTGGATTATCAGGGGACCTTAGGCTGACATCAGCAGGGCTGGCTCCAGCTAAAGGCAGAACAGACAGTTAACTGGGGTCCCTGAACTGCGGAGGAAGTGAAATGATCATCAGTTTTCTTAGTTGGGCATGTAAAGCTTTGCTTAGGCCCCCGGAAAAGGTGAAATGGATCCTGGACATCAGCATGGACGGCGTTGCGTCTCTCCTAAGGCTGGGTAGGGCCCCTGGGCTGTAGCCTGGGATAGCCAGTGCATTAATCCATCCCTGGTTATCCTGTGCTGTGTTACCCTGCACTGCAGTCTCACATGTTCTGGAGTGTGAATAAACTTTTTTACTTTCTTGTCTCATGATTAATAGTAGAGTTCCCCCTTTCAAAACGGAACAAATGTTTTACGTCCTGTTACTTATTTTATTATTTGGATTGGTTACTTTTTTTTTTGTCTGTGCCACACCCTGTGGTGTTTTCAACAAGCGTTTTTTTATTGGGCTTGAAATGGGGCCAATTCACAGTTCCTGTGTTTGTGTGCCATTTTATTTGCATGATTATACCGCATCTGAGAGTTTGTTAAATCTGAAGAGCTACAGGAACTTTTTGGGCATTTTAAAGATTTTTTTCCCCTGCAGCCTCTCCTGGAATCGGCTCTTTACCACATTCCTGCCAGGAGACACGCCGGTGGTCAGCAGGCCGCCTCCTGCCATGAGCTGCCGATGTCCGCATGCTTGCAGACACTTAGAGGATTCCTATAGCTTGCAAAATAACCCTGCTGGACTTTTAATAGTTGAATTTATTTATAACGGACGGCATTATGCAGATGTGGTCACTTATGATCTGAATAAGCTTGATGATGTACTCGGTGTGCACGCTGACCTCTCTGGGCCTTTCTATCTGCTGTCCAACACCCTCCGACTCTGTGTCCCTAGACCCCAGCTCATCGATATGAACAAGGTGTACCAGCAGACCAACGTGGAGAACCTGGAGCAGGCTTTCAGCATGGCTGAGAAAGAACTAGGGGTCACACGCCTGCTGGACCCGGAGGGTGAGGGTGCTGACAAATCAGGGTTTGATCTCCTTTTTGATGTCCAGGCATGGAAACAAGCCAGCAGAGTAGACACACGCAATCCATTCAGGACTGAGGCCACCAAGGTCACGGCCTCAGCTGAAAAATTGTTCATGGCCTTCATGTTAAAAGAACCCACCTTACTTGTCTCTCTACATTTGTTTACCAGGAGCATTCAGCAATTGCCCATTCATAGATCTCAGTCTGGTTCCTGATTACAAGGAGCTGAAGGGTATTTCCCCTGTTCATTTCTGCAGATGTGGACGTGCCACATCCCGATGAGAAGTCGATTATCACCTACGTCTCCTCCCTGTATGATGTCATGCCACGCGTGCCTGATGTCCAGGAAGGTGTCAGAGCCAATGTGAGCTTTGTTGTCTAACGTTTAGCTGGGGCGAGCTTTGCAAAGCCCTCCTAAGTGCTGATTTGGCCTCTTTCATCTTGTTCCCTGGCACTGGGCGCAAGGTATGAAAAGGACACACGCTTAATGTTAACACGCAACGTCCTCCACAGGAGCTGGAGCTGCTTTGGCAGGAGTACTACGACTTGGTGACCCTCCTGCTCCAATGGATACGTCACCACATCGTTGTCTTTGAGGAGAAGAAGTTCCCTTCCAGCTATGAGGAAATTGATGTGAGTTTATAGGAGCATATGATGGATTAATGAAAAAGTCAGAGTCCTTGGCCTATCTGTTGTCAGAATGTGACTAATCTTTACATGCATCAAAACAGCCACCTGATGAGTTATGGTTGAATCTCTTTCAGTATCATTTCAGAATTAATTTCTACTGCTGTGTGTGTGTTGGTTTCTCATTAATATCTATATACTTACTGGCATTTTCACTTATCACCATATTCAGTATATACTCAATATATATTACATATGAAAGTCTAATGCGGGCAAGGCTCAGGACCAAGAAATCTTGGAAAAGCCCAGAATTCCCCTTTAGGAACAACAGGGAATTATTCATAGACAAACAGGAACTTGCTGTTTTGTAGGGATAGAAGACAAATGCTGCGCAGTGACATTTAGGGTCAACATTAAAAAAGAAATCTGGTCGAAATTGTCTGTTTACTTCATGATACTGAAGATCAAAACAAAAAAAAAATCTATGAATATTGAATAGAATTATTAATTCGGTCGTATTTATGTGACATAAAAACAAGTAACAGCAAACTGGCTAGCTGCACAAGCTGACGGTTTCTTCTGAAAGGTGACAAACAGCACGGACCCCTCTGTATCACACAGGCGTGAACCAGATTTCACCATTTTCATTATGGGACTGACTAATTTAAGTCCATTATAATCCATTCGCTTTATCGTCGTTTCAGTAAAAACAACAGAAAGGTATTTACTTAACCCAGTGTCTTTAATTAGATGCGGCCCCCATGATATTTAATGGGAAAGCAGCCCCATTTCATTATCGCTTCCATAACTTTACAGATTCTGTGGCGACAGTTCTTAAAGTTCAAAGAGACGGAGCTCCCAGCCAAGGAGGCTGACAAAAACCGCTCCCGGCACATCTACAAGTCCTTTGAGGTGAGTCACAGGCCCCGAGTGATATTGGCTCCAGTCGGACAGCAAGGAAGCCAGGAAGACTCAGCGGTTCTGCTTGGGCTCCTCTCTGCACAGGGCGCTGTGGATGCCGGCCAGGTCAAGGTACCCCCTGGGTACCACCACATTGACATAGAGAAGGAATGGGGCCGACTGCATGTGGCTATCCTGGAGAGAGAGAGGCTGCTCAGGACAGAGTTTGAGAGGTGAGTCAACAGCAAAGGCTAAAACAACAGATCTCCCAAAGCGCTGCCTCGCTACTCACAAAAAGCAGGAGAGTGATTAACAGTTTGTTTACTTACTTTTAGATCTAGGACATGGTCCTTCAAGGGATGTGTTTGAGTAAATGGAATCATCTGCATATTGATAATGTAACCAATTATGAGGACACACTGTAAAACTTACCAGGCTCAGTGCTGACGTGCAGCCGCACCCCACGCAAAGTCCGCAGGGTTCCCTCCGTACGATAGCGCCCTCGCACAGCGATCACAGCACCAGGCTCAGTGCTGAGCACCCAGACGATTGTGGGCTCTGTAAGCACAGTCAAGAGAAGGAAATATGCAAATGTTGCTGACAGTGCTACTGTGGGCTCTAAAATAAGCAGTGATTATTTTAGTTTTATCCATGTCATTAAACTGTGATTTCCCATATCACAAGAAGCAGGGTGTGACGCTTGGCAGGGCTGGATTATGTCACAAGACCACTATAAGCTTGGTACTTATTAATCAGGCCGGCAGCAGAGGAGCCCTGCTTTCAGCTCTCGTCCGAGAGACAGCTGACATCCCTCATTAGCTTCTCGGGCTGGAAGGTGCCCTGCACACAGTCTGACATTTCCCAGAAGGACTTGGTCCTGCGTGTTCCTCGGCCATGACTCTTACACACGACAGCTTACGTTTACAGTATCTGCTTCATCGCCGGGGTCTGTGAGTTTTCAGCTGTTTTTACGTGTTTATGACAGCTAATGACCTCAGTATTAGCATGTAAATGTCTGAGTGTACATAAGGATTAATACATTTTCATATATTCAGCATTTTTTCTTAATTTCACGTTGAATTTATTATTGCATTTTAGGAATTATGTATCTAAACTACAATTCTGTTCAGGCTGGAGCGCCTGCAGCGGGTTGTCAGCAAGGTCCAGATGGAGTCCGGGGTGTGTGAGGAGCAGCTGAACCAGGTGGAGACCCTGCTGCAGGCGGTGAGTTAGACGGGAGGATCCATCGCCTTGGAGACGGAGGGCTGCCAGTTTTAACTTGTTCGAATCCTTAGCGACTGCTCAGAAAGAGGCAGCTGGGAGTTAACATGGTGATGATTGGTGTTGTCTGATATAGTTTTGACAGAAATTTCCTCTGGTAATTATCTGATCAAGCATTACACTATCTGACACCTTTGTTTACTCTTTTATTTAATATAAATGTCAGAAAATGTGTGACCATGTGACTGTCTAAGCAGCATTTAAAACTGCTTGGTTCTATACTCCAGGACGTCCGGCAGCTGAATGCAGGGAAGCCGGCTCAGCACATGTCTGAGATGGAGAAGGACTTGGAGAAGGCAGAGGGGATGATCCGACTGCTCTTTAATGACGTGCAGTTGCTTAAGGACGGGCGCCACCTACAGGCAGAACAGATGTACAGGAGGTGAGACCTGCTTCATCAGGTGTAATCTTGGAAACAAATACAGTAGGAACATATATACTAAGTACTAGGTACACCTAGCTAATACCGGATAGGATCCACTTTATTAGGTACACTTAGCTAATACTGGGTAGGACCCATTTTATTAGGTACATCTAGCTAATACGAGGTAGGACCCACTTTATTAGGTACACCTAGGTAGAACCAGGTTGGACCAACTTTTTCCACCATAATAACTTTGAGGGTCAATGAATTAATTCAGAGAAACTTTTCATCACATGTGGCACCAACAATTACATTAAATTTGAAATTACATAAATCAAGTGTCTTAGCTTTTCCAGTGTTTGACCAAACCTTAATTGAAGCTTTTAATCCTCCTTCTGTACTGTATGTATTGTGTTGCAATCACATGATTGGCGGTTTGTAGGAGCATGCTGTATACACTATCAAGAATGTGTACCTAATGAACTGGACACTGAATGTATTTACATCAGATGTTGTTTTATGTGTGCTCTTGAATTTCAGGTTTGCGGTTGTGCATGTATGTAGTGTCTAAAGTGTATGTAATGTGTAAAGTGTTAAACGATACCTATTGTGTCTTATGCTTATCACCAGAGTATACCGTCTGCACGAGCGACTGGTGAACCTGCGCAGTGAATACAACCTGCGTCTGAAGTCAGGAGTGACCAGCGCTCAGATTCCCATAACCGCAACCCTCCAGCAGCCCCACATGAGGGCAAAGCCGGAAGTGGATGAAGTGACTCTTCGCTACATCCAAGACCTGATGTCCTGGGTAGAGGACAACCAACAGCGTGTGGATGGGGCAGAGTGGGGCTCCGACCTTCCCTCGGTGGAGTCCCAGCTGGGCAGCCACCGTGGCCTACACCAGTCTATCGAGGACTTCCGCTCCAAGGTCGAGCGGGCACATGCTGACGAGGTACACCTCTCACAGCGAGACACACGAGTATGTGTGACATTTTTGCAAAATCTATGAGTAATTTTTATTAAAAACAATCTTCATTTGCATAGTAGGAATATTTTCCTAAGTTATGTTTTTAAGTCCTTCAACAATTGTTGTGAACGAGCTCCATTGTACTTTAAGAGGAATAATTGTTTTATTGCTGTCTCCAGAGTCGGCTGTCTTCAGCGACTAAGGGTTCCTACAGAGAATACCTTGGCAAACTGGATCTGCATTATGCCAAACTGCTGGTAAGTGCCAGCTTTTAATTGTGCTCTTTTCCAAAGATCCCCTTTTGTTTACACTATGCAGTTTGCAGAGAGTAAGCAGTGGAGAGGTGACAAGTGTCTTCTTCTGCTTCAGAACTCCTCCAAGGCCCGTCTTCGCAACCTGGACCAGCTGCAAGCCTTTGTCAATGCCGCCACAAAGGAGCTCATCTGGCTAAATGAGAAAGAGGAGGAGGAGGTGAACTATGACTGGAGTGAGCGCAACACCAACATGACCACCAAGAAAGACAACTACTCGGTATGACTTCTCTAGATGGGTCCCACTGTATGGGGAAAGCCAGACGGGCAAATATGACATATGCCACAGGACGTGTTTCATTGACCTTGGGTGACCTTATCACTTAGGTAGCTGACTCTTACGGTTCTGTGAAGTATTCATTGAGGAGCTTTGTAGCATTTGCATATTATTGCCCTGTCCTGGTCAGGGTCTAATGCGTGAGCTGGAGCTGAGAGAGAAGAAGGTCAACAGTGTGCAGGCAACTGGAGAAAAGCTCCTGAAGGAAGGCCACCCGGGCAAGAATACCGTGGAGGTAAGTGAGGTGAACACTGGATGGCTGAAAGCTGGTAGCTCTCATACCGTGTTCCTCACCTTGTTCCTCTGTCCTCCCCAAGGCTTTTATTGCGGCTCTTCAGACCCAGTGGAGCTGGATCCTGCAGCTGTGCTGTTGCATAGAGACCCACCTGAGGGAGAACTCCGCCTACTTTCAGGTAGACTGGGAGCCTGGGCTCCAAAATAGGCCCTTGGGTTCATTAAAACTTCCTCTATGTTGGACCTTGAACCAAATGTACACTTTTTATCCCGCACTCAGCACTGGATTTAAACACCTACATTTAAACACCAAAGTATCCATACGATACACTCATGTTTTTATTGTATTCTAGTAGTGATGTTATTTGCTTATTTATTTACATATGCTGTCTATGGAAAGGGGTATGGAAAATGGAGGGATGGGTGGATGAATCAATTGATTAAATTATTATTATTAGAATTATGATTGATGCTGTTTATATGAAAACATGAATAAAATATGTCATATTTTAAGAAATGCTTTTGTATCACTTGTGACTTCCATTTTCCCCCATGTTTCTGTGTAGTTCTTCTCTGACGTCCACGAGGCCGAAAACCGGATGAAGAAGATGCAGGATGTCATGAGGAAGAAGTACACGTGCGAGCGCTCCATCACGGTCACGCGGCTGGAGGACCTCCTGCAGGACGCAGCGGTGCGTGTCGTCTCGTCGCCTTCCCCTTGTGCTCCACGGCCACTCGGCCAGCCTGGTGCTCAGTGCTGTCTCTCCTGCCTTCCGCAGGAAGAGAAGGAGCAGCTGAATGAGTTCAAGACTCTGGTGGAAGGACTGAGCAATCGGGCCAAGACCATTGTGCAGCTCAAGCCACGCAACCCAGCGTGCCCTCTGAAAGACAACCTAGCCATCCAAGCCTGCTGTGACTTCAAACAGATGGAGGTGAGATGCAGTCACTGCTCTTGAAAGTGGATTGATCTATTATCAATATTTAGCCGTGGGCTAAATGAAATTATGGGCTGCAGGAGTCACATCCTCTTGTTGAGATTGCCAGTGCTGCTGATGACATCACAGTTTTTTTGTGATTATTCATTACTGCTAACTTAGTGATCCTCCAGAAGTGAGGCGGTCCGCTGAAGGCACTCACATAGTTCACCTGGTGGTTTCTCCCCCGTCCCAGATCACAGTTCACAGGGGTGACGAGTGTGTACTTCTCAGCAACTCGCAGCCCCAGAAGTGGAAAGTGCGGAACAGCTCCGGGCACGAGGCCGTCGTCCCTTCTGTCTGCTTCCTCATCCCTCCACCGAACAGCGAGGCCTTGGACTCTGTCTCTGGGTCAGCCTTGCCGCCTCAGGTGCCTGCAGGTGTCCTCTGGATCGGCCCATATGAAGCTGACCCCATGCTCGTGTCCCCCCAGGCTTAGCACCAGCGTCCAGAAGCTGATGGCGCTGTGGCAGACGTTACACCTCGACATGAAGGTTCTTCTGTCCTGGCAGTACCTGATGAGGGACATCCAGCAGATCAATTCCTGGAACACTATCGTGGTGAGAAACCATAACCGCCCGTCTCTAAAACTGCTTATTCAGCTTCAGCTCATGGGCTCAGTGGGTATAGTCATTTAGTTCTTCAATGATTCATTTGGAAGCAGTTCTAAAATGCAGCATGGAGAGCGCTGCTAATATATGTGAAGTTACCAGGATGTCATCCTGTCATTAATTCATTTGGATGTTGGATGTGTTGGGTGGGCACCAGTGTTCCAGTTATATCAGAGGTTTGCGATGACACCCCATGACCACACTTAACCACACCCATGACCACTCATAGCCACACCCATGCCTACCTTTAGCCACACCCACAGCCCAACTTAACCACACTCTTAGCCACACCCCTTGATTTCCATTGTATTTTTCAGCAATGATCCATGCTAATAAGATAGTAAGTGATACATGGGTTTTTAAAGTAGTCTTCCATGCTATTACACCAACATAACAAGCATAAATTTTTCTAGTAATTCTATGCCTGCGATCGTCATGCAGGAAAAAGCATGGACTTAATTTAAAAACATGTGCTTTTATAAACAGCATTATAAATCGGAGAGGTGTATTTTTTAATTTCATTAACGATTCTGAGAAATTTAAAATAGTTCTTGGAAAAAACAATTGTCACGTGCTGTTTTCACAGATGTTTTTTAAATATTAGTGTGAAGCATCTTTAAATAGAGGTTGCCCGGAATAAGTAGATAAAGTCTTAAGCAGCAAAAATGTCTCTGACGTCAGCTCTCTGACATTCAGATCTTTCCTTTTAAAGCTGTTTGTACTCCCGTCTGGGCTCATTTGGGACTCAATGCCTCCCCGTCTCTCCCTCCCACCTGCTGTCCAGTTTAAGACGCTGAAGGTTGAGGAGTATAAGCAGGTCTTCCGCAGCTTGGAGCTGCGCTACCAGGACTTCCTGCGGGACAGCCAGCATTGCCAGCTGTTTGGGCCTGACGACCGGCTGCATGCGGAGGGCAGCTACAAGAAGGCGTCTCAGCACTATGATGAGCTGCTGTGCTCCGTGGAGAGAGGTGTGCATCACCACGTCCGACAGAAGGAGCTTCGCTTTGCCTTTTCATCTCATTCCGAAGTGCACCTTCAACTCTCGTGTTTTTTTTTACTGTCTAGAGCCGATCTAATTTCTACGAATGCAAAAGCCTTCGTTATATTCTACAAAATTCTACTCATCAGACGCATTTTTCTATCAATGTACTGTTGGAATACGAGCCTAAACATTGTTGTGGCTTTCTTTAGTGGATCTTAACATATTCTGAGTTTGGTAAAAAAAAAAAAAAGTAAAATGTAAATGTCACATTTACTTTTCAGTGTCACTGGTTGGCCATAGTGGTGAGTTAGGTTTGGATGACGTCGTTTGTTGGAACATAAATGAATCGACTGTCTTTTTAAAATAATTCAGTTGCAATGATTGCTGATGCTAAATACTAACAGAAAAGGTGTGAACTGCCCAGTGCATGGTGTGATTTCTGGCCCTGAAATGAAAAGTCCTTTTTCCCTGACATACTGCTGCCTGTTTGATGTACTGTGATCTAAATGTCTCAGACAGGAGCTCAAAGAAATAACTATAAATGGTTGAGTGAAGTGAAACTAATATCTAATTTCACGTAAATTTTATGTGGATTGATTCTGAGAATAATGATACAGGCACTTAGGGGTGGGGTGGGAGCACGACCCCACCCCTCAGTGTCTCCTGGGGCCCTGCACTCTGCTCTGCCCCCTGACCCCAAAATTCATTCCCACTTCTGTCTGTCTGTCTGTCTTATGGAGAACCAAGTGGGAAAGATGAAAAGACAAATTCCCCACGAGGATGAAGTATTATTATTATTATCAGCATGACGAATGGATATATTCTGACCTGGGGAGGTTTTGCACTGAGGCTCTGTTCCGGGGGCAGATTTAACACACTCTTGTGTGTCCAGGTGAGCAGGAAGAGTCCGTGTGCAAGAGCTACATCACCCAGCTGAAAGACCTGCGGCTGAAGCTGGAAGAGTGGGAGGCACGAACCGTCATCCGCATCCGCCAGGCCATGGAGAAAGACCCGCTGAGGGACTGCGCGCAGAAGGCTGCCGAGCAGGAGGTATGTCCCCTGGAAGCTGCCTCCGCTCGTCTGATAGAGGAAAAGGGCCCTCTGCGTGTTCATCATTCCGTGTTCGTCGGCATGTCTAGACTGTGGGTGTTTTATCACTTTCATCAGTTGTTTGAGGAATTGAAAAACGTGAGTAATTATAAGAAATAAATACCGGCAAAAGTTAGGGTTTAGAATTTGGTTTTAAAGGCCACACTGCCTGCCTGGATGACTGAATTTTTTTGTTTCATTCTTGAGAGAGTGGGCAAGAATGAGCAGAGGAATTTGACAGAGACAGAGAACAAAGGAGCAAGACAGGAAATGCTGAAAAGAACAATCAAGAAGCAGATGGGAGCTGCTTACTGGCACTGGCAGAGTTGGGGGGGGGGGGTAGGGAGTCAGGAAAGGGAGCTGGGTGGGGTGGCTTCAGTTGCCTGGTCCTTTTTCCTGAGCTGGTTGGCAGAGGGAAAGCAGAGAGAGCCCCAGCTCCCTGACCTTCCTCTGGGACGTCGTGTCTCCATGGATCCCACTGATGATTTGGTAGGAGCGCTGCTCGATCCCCTGCTGCGTCTCCTCTTGTTCCTCCTGGGGCTCCTTTTGCTGGCCGTGCTCTCGCTGCTTTTCCACTTCGACCTGCTGGAGGCCATTTGTCACGCCACGCTGGTTAGGCGGGCAAGACCCACCGACCGGGACCATCACCGTGTCCAACCATGGGTACTTCGGGTTCTGGGCTGATCATCATACCTATGAAATGATTAATGTTTTATCCGACTTTGTGGTTTCTTAACACATGCTGTTCTTTGCTGATTTGTCTTTTTATATTGCCATTGATCTTGTCTGTTTTTTTTTCTTAGAAAGTTCAGACCGAACTGCAAGGCATCAAGAAGAGTCTGGACTTGATGGTTCCAAAGGCGGAGACGGTGCTGGCTTCCCCTGTGCAGCCCAGCTCTGCCCCTGTTCTGCGCTCTGAGCTGGACATCACCTTAAAGAAGATGGACCATGTCTACAACCTGTCCTCTGTTTACCTGGACAAGTGAGTCTCATCCAGGGCTTTTTTACTGCCTGGTCTCCATGAGGAAAGAAATACCCTCACTGGCTAAGAAATACCCATGTTAAAAACGACACAAAGTGTTTCACGGTAAAAACGGCAGCATATGCGGCATTGCGTGAGGTGGTAACGTCCCTCTTCCCTCCCCCATCCTCTTCTCTTGTTTTTCTCTTGGCAGACTGAAGACCATAAAGGTGGTGATCCGCAGCACACTTGGCGCCGATGAGGTCCTGAGAAGGTATGAGGGCCGTCTGCGTGAGGTCAGGAAGGTGCCTGTGGATGCCAAGGAGCTGGAATCCGACCATAATGAGCTGAAGGTACTATGTGGCCTCCACATCACAACATAGCTGTTTATTGCGATGTCTGAGTGTTGCATTGTAATTTGTTGCTGTAGGATTACACTATGCTGTTTTGTTTTACTCTAGCAGATTTAAAAGGTCTCTGATTTATTAAAAATGGTTCTTTGAAGACTGAGCAGGATTAAGTTCAGAAAACAGGATAGAGTTATGGTGTTTCCAAACTTGGTCTCTTTCAACCCTCAAAACAAACTCAGAGCAATTATTCAACATTTTTTGTTCATATATGAACACTCCAAACAAACTCAGACCCCCCAGAAATGAATCAAACTGAGACCACCTCGGGAGATGGTCTCAATGCGGTTTGCTTCAGGTCTGTGTTGCAGTTCACTTAACCTGTGCATTGTGAACATAAAGTGCTCTAGGTATACTTCACCTTTTGCCATTGTGTTTTAGCCCT
>JAODJW010000046.1:17879387-17900961 GCA_026777045.1 Hyperopisus bebe
TAAGGGGGCAGTGATGCTCAGGGCTGGTTTGGTCTCTACCAATCAAACCTACACCCTTGCTCAGACCCTTTTCTGTTGGTCTACTTTTTGGTCCACTTTAATAGGACTGAGTTTGGTTTGTTTAAAATGGACTGTACATGAAAACACCATCCATGAAGGGGGGAGCAAGGCTTCACAAAGCCGGTGGTTGGTGTCCTATCAGAACTGGTTGACTCTTTAACTCCCTTTTTCATTGGTTACTTTATTGGTTCCCATTAGGTTCAACTGGGCATTGACTGATCTGAACAATTCCACCCTTTGAATCCTTATTTTCGTATTACAAATGTATTTATAGTAGGGCTGTCAATAGATGAAAATATTTAATTGTGATTAATCGCACAACTGTCCATAATTAATCACAAATTAATCGCAAATTAAATCATGAATTTATTCAACGTCTACCATTAAGGGGTTTTTTCAGGTGTTAATATTCATTTCAATACTAGAGTTGGCAAGGCATGATTGCTTTTTGCAAATGTGTGCATTTATTATTGGAAATCAATTACCATCAGTAAACAACAAAGATTGTCCAAAGGTCACCAGAAACCCTTAATCACTTTTAAGAAAATCTCAGTTTTAAATCACTTCGACGCGTAACAGTGCAAAGGTGACTAATATCGCAATATTGTTCAGTTCTGTAGCGATAGTCTTCACCCTCATTCCTCCTTTCATCTGGCTCTGTAGTCGTCTGCCCTTCACTCTCCACTTCGGTACTGTAACTCTGCTGACCGAGCAGTGTAAAATGTCCTCACCACTCTGATCCCAGCTGGCTATAATATGTAAAACGGAAAAAATATAATAATTTTACAAAGATCGGGGAAGGCTTGATGACGATTTACTATGAAAAGTATATAAAAGAATTACGAATCCCAATAAACTTAACAAGCCTACATCCAATCTCTGACACTGAACGGAAGGCATTCCGTTTGACTAGAGAAATACTCTCTTAGAGAATAACTTTGAGGAAGATGTAAATTATGTAGTTAAGCCATCATAGAAGTATGCGACGGACCGCCTCATTCACACGAAAGTATTATCATAATTTGTTAAGACATGAAAATGCAAATGTGTCTATCGTTCTGAGAAGAGCCATAGCCTGCATGGTAGATATACTTCAGCGGTAACTCATTTCACATCTACAGTAACTGCAAATAACTTTGGTTTTGTCGATGAACCCATCTGACATAGTTTTGAAGCTGAACCTGCCATTCAAAATACCTTTTTCTTTGTTTATTATTTTTCTCGAGCTCCCTTTCGGCTCAACACACATTAATGAAATTTGTCACATTATAATGAATTCCCGTTGACACGCTATTATCGCAACTTTGGCAGTCCTGATTTATATAAATACCAGAGTTATACCAGATCATATTGCATTGTATGATTGCATTGTATTATTTATATAATTATATATTATTTATATGTATGTATAAACGAATGATAACAGCAATGATAAATGTGGTTACAAATTAGAGTCAGTAATATTCATGGGGGGGCATGGTGGCCTCGCTCCTCCAGGTTGTTTGATAATAATGACAGATTTTTCACCCCTCTGGCCCCTCCCCCTCCGTGTCCATGCAGAAAATGCAGGCCGAGGCGCAGGAACAGCAGCCTCTGTTTGACCAGCTGGATGCGGAGCTGCGTGAGGCCACACTGGTCAGCGAGCACATGTCACGGGTGCACAGCGAGCACGACGCCGAGCTGGAGCGCTACCGGCAGCAGGCCTGCACCCTGCAGGAGCGCTGGCAGGCCGTCTTCGCCCAGATCGACCTGCGGCTGAACGAACTAGAGCACCTCGACCGCCAGATGGGCTCCTACCGTGGCAGCTACGACGCGCTGATGCTCTGGGCCGCCGATGCCAAACGGCGCCAGGAGGCCATTCAGGCCGTGCCCATCGGGAATAGCGAGGCACTCCGGGAGCAGCTCTCCCAGGAGCAGGTGAGATGCCCTCTGTGATCTCTGCTCCTCAATGAATAGAAGCACCAGATGTTTAAGTGGTAGACATTCTTCGGCTGGGCTGGCACAGTGGTGCAGTGGTTAGCACTGTTGCCTCACACCTCTAGGATCAGGATTTAAGTCTCTACTGGACTTCTGCATGTGCACAATTATTAATGTTGTCCTAGGGTTTTCTCCAAGTACACCAGGTTCCCCCCACAGTCCCAAAACATGCTGTGATTAATTGGAGTTACCAAATTGCCCGTAGGTGTGCATGTGTGAGTGAATGGTGTGTGAGTGAATGGTGTGTGAGTGACAGGTGTGTGAGTGACAGGTGTGTGAGTGACAGGTGTGTGAGTGACAGGTGTGTGAGTGACTGGTGTGTGAATGTGCCCTGTGATGGGTTGGTGCCCCATCCTGTGTTGTTCCCTGCCTTGCGCCCATAGCTCATTGGTTACAGAAAATGGATGGATAGATTCTTTGATTCTTTACCCATTACTGTTGTTTAAAGGTAAGTGTTCACTGTATCCATGACATCCCACACAGAAACTCTTGGAAGAAATCGAGAAAAACAAAGAAAAGGTGGACGAGTGTCAGAAACATGCCAAGGCCTACATTGACGCTATCAAGGTAACCATGCCGACTGGGGGAAGTCAATGCATTAAATATTTTCACCTTAGAACACTGAGTCCCGGAAACTAAGCACTTGAGCTCTCACATTTTCATATAATAAAAATGAAATGTGCTGGACCATTAAGTATGACGGAGAAAGCTGTTTGATGATATTTGTTTTGACTGCTCAATCCAAAAATCTTGTTGATTCAGGATTATGAGCTTCAGCTGATAGCTTACAAAGCCTTGATTGAGCCCTTGGCTTCTCCCCTGAAGAAAACCAAAATGGAGTCTATTTCAGACAACATCATTCAGGAAGTAAGTGTTGTGTTTCATTGGAATCAGAGGTTAAAAAGGTACCTATTAGGATTTAATACATGTTATGATGATACTCGTTATTTAGATACTTGTGATGTGCTGCAAAGTCTAATTAATGCTTTTATCCTCAGTATGTTGCACTGCGGACTCGCTATAGTGAGCTTATGACTCTGACCAGCCAGTACATCAAGTTCATTATTGGCTCACAGCGCCGCCTGGAGGATGAGGAGGTAAGTTACACACACTCCCGGAGGATAGAGCAGCATTAACCTTGTAAAACAAATCACACACCTATGGTTTAATGTAGGGGTAGCAATATATATTATCATGCATACATATTGCAGAATGCTGGTGGACAGACTGGGAAAAATTATCACTGTTTTTATATTAAATAATTAGATGACATATTAAAAATGAGCAATTAAAATAAGGAAGTACAAATAGAATATAAAATGTATTTTGTTAGAGGTTCTGAACTGACAGAGGATATATTTGCCTAGATATAAGTATTTGATTCTGTTTGATTGAACTGAGTTACAAAGCCTGTCCAAACCCTAATCCCGTCTCATCACGGTTAGCACAGCGCTAACCTGTAGCCAAAGAGACGTTTACCGTTATCCCAGCACCGCTCTGCTTTATTCAGTAGTATCTGCCTGCCATTCACTGCATAGTGTAGAGATGTAACTGGGCACTGGGCCTTTGCAGATGCACGTGCGGCAGCATCCTTTCAGCCTGAAGCAAACTCACCATCCTGATTTCCCAGTGTCCACACGTTCATTTATGACAGATTATAACTTAGATATAGAATATCTAAGCAGTGGACCATGTTCTTCCTGAGTAACACCATTACCTGCCTGTTTAATGGTGTTCTCTGTGAATTCTCATTAGCTTTCTTGACAGCTCACAGCCTTCTATTTGTTTTCTACAAATTGAAAACAACATGTATTATCTGTTTGGGCCACTGACATAGGATTTCAGTGTTGCTGCTGACACCGAGTCTGCTTCAGAACTGAGTGTCATGTCTTCCTGAATTACTTTTTCCAGCCGACACTATTTTTTTATTAGTATATTTTCCCCGTTTCTTTTCTAACCGTTTTTTCTGTTTGCTTTCCTAAAATGCTTGCCAGTGCTTTTTCATGATGAATTTTAATCTTGTTTGGGCGCTAAAGAGGTAAATTATCCACAAAACACCAGTTTCTTATTGAATCAACCTCCTCCATTCCTCATCACCAGGCTTCAATCCCTGCTTTGGGTCCTCACCATAAACTGCTCCGTCACGCAGTATTGCTGCAAACAGCCTCATAGTGCTATATTGCTATATTTGGCACAGCATCTCATGAGGCTGTGTAGTGTGTAGTTTGCCTGTCAGGTTCAGACATTGCTGTTACATGCCTTATTGTATCCAGTCTGGTTGTCTATTTTCAAACCAGGTAAACATATATTTGAAAAAATATGGTGACCAGATACTCCATGTCAGGGAGGACACTTTGAACTACTTCAGGTTTTACAAAACTTACTTAAAAACTAAAAGGCTCCTCGGCTTGGCTAATTAGTTCAGCTCTTCTTGTGCTTTGACTGGTTTGTTTCCTTGATTAAAAGACTTATTCAGCTGGTTCACATTAATGTTAGTGACACTTGCATGATTACAGGAGACTGACCAACCAGCACACAGCGAGAACGTAAATAAAATCCAGGTGCTTTTATTTGAAATGGTAGTTTACAAATTCTGTCCCAGCTCAAAGTGTCCTCCCTGACATCGAGTACCTGGTCACCCTAATATAAGCATAAACCATAGATGTGTAAATGTCGTTAGGGTGAATATTTGATAATAGCGCACAATGAATCCAAGTTTACACTATCTTGGGGAGCCAATACTAATAAATAGCTACCACCTTTGGTTCATAATAAGGACACATGGCCATGGGATTGTGAAGCTGGGTTGTCCTCCACCACATGTTATTTTCTTTGCTGCATCACTCAGCTGTGTCTTCTAAGGCAGAGGATTGGGGGTTGGCTAGGTGATCACGTCTTAGCTCAGAACCTCAAATTCCTGTCATTCAATTCAGCATATTCTTTAAAAACAAAGATTAAAGAAAAACTAAATTTTAACACTTTATAATGTATTCTAATTTGACATTTTTGTCTTTAAAATTATTGCCATAGACTTTTCATTAGTGTATTTTATTAGCGTCTTTTCATATATGCCATTTATCCTTGACAACAGCTCACATTGAGGACAGTACCTTAGAGGAGATTTTTCTCAGAAAAGTAAAACGAACTTCACATTGTAAACCCTAATGTGTTGTGGAACGTGTTGTGTAATAAGTAATGTTTCATTCTGTTTTCCATGCATTAACTGAATGTCACATGGCATCTTCGATAATATTCCAGTGCAGGATAGTTTACAATTTTACGTTGCCTGTAGCTACATGTACCTGTAATTTATTGAGCTTATAATTAACCCATTTTAGTAACATTTTTATTTGCTGTGTGCTTCTGCTAATACAGAAAGCTACCGAGAAACTTAAAGAGGAAGAGAGGAGGAAACTCGCAAAGATGCAAGCTGAGTTAGAGAAACAGAAGCAGTTAGCGGAGGCTCACGCAGAAGCTATCGCTAAAGCAGAACGAGAAGCTGAAGAGCTGAAGCTCAAAATGAAAGAAGAGGTCACCAAAAGGGAAATGGTGGCCGTGGATGCAGAGAAGCAAAAGCACAACATCCAGCAGGAGCTGCATGAGCTCAAAAACCTCTCGGAGCAGCAGATAAAATCTAAGAGCCACCAGGTGGAGGAGGCCCTGCAGAGCCGAACCAAGGTTGAGGAGGAGATTCACCTAATCAGGATCCAGCTAGAGACAACGACGAAGCAGAAATCCATGGCCGAGGCAGAACTCAGTGAGCTAAGGGAGCGGGCAAATGAAGCCGAACGCCTGAGGAAGACCGCTCAGGAGGAGGCAGAAAAGCTGCGCAAGCAGGTCAATGAGGAGTCCCAGATGAAGCGTAAAGCGGAAGAGGAGCTGAAGCGCAAAGCGGAAGCTGAGAAGGAAGCTGCCAAGCAGAAGCAGAAAGCCCTGGAGGACCTGGAGAGGTTCAAGCTGCAGGCTGAAGAAGCAGAGAGGAGGATGAAGCAGGCCGAAGTAGAAAAGGAGAGACAAATCCAAGTGGCCCATGATGTAGCTCAAAAAAGCGCAGCCACAGTATTAGAGAGCAAACGTATATCCCTGGCAGAGAAGACAACAGAACTGGAACAGTCACTGAAACAGCAGCACAGCACTGTTTTGCAGCTGCAAGAAGAAGCCGAGCAGCTTAAGAAACACCAGGCAGATGCAGACAAAGCCAGAGAAATGGCAGAGAAGGAGCTGGAAAAGTGGAGGCAGAAGGCTAATGAAGCTCTACGACTGAGACTCCAAGCTGAGGAGGAAGCCCTCAAAAAGAGCCAAGCTCAAGAGGAAGCCGAGAGACAGAAAGAGGATGCAGAGCGGGAGGCAAAAAAGAGGGCCAAAGCTGAAGAATTTGCCCTGAAGCAGAAGGAGATGGCAGAACAAGAGCTGGAGAAGCAAAGAAAAATAGCAGAAGAAACAGCCCAGCAGAAGCTCTCTGCAGAGCAGGAGCTAATCCGTCTTAAGGCTGACTATGAGCATGCCGAGCAGCAGAGGTCACTTCTAGATGATGAGCTCAACCGCCTGAAAAATGAGGTTAATGCAGCTGTGCAACAGAGGAAACAGCTAGAAGATGAATTGGCAAAAGTGCGATGTGAAATGGACAGTCTTCTTGAGCATAAAGCCAAAGCAGAGCAGGAGACCTTGTCTAACACTGAAAAGAGCAAGCAACTTATTGAGACTGAGGCAGCAAAAATGAAGAAGCTCGCAGAGGAAGCTTCAAAGCTTCGATCGATCGCAGAAGAAGCGAAGAAGCAGAGGCAAGTGGCTGAGGAAGAAGCAGCGCGGCAGAGATCTGAAGCTGAGAGAATCCTCAAAGAAAAGTTGGCTGCTATTAATGAGGCAACTCGGTTGAAAACTGAAGCTGAGATTGCTCTCAAGGAGAAGGAGTCTGAAAATGAAAGGCTCAGAAGGCAGGCTGAAGATGAAGCGTACCAGAGAAAGATACTGGAAGACCAAGCAGCGCAACATAAGAAAGACATTGAGGACCAAGTTTCCCAACTCAAAAAATCCTCAGATACTGAAATAGAAAGGCAGAGGGTAATTGTAGAAGAAACCTTGAACCAGAAGAGAATAGTTGAGGAGGAAATACACATTCTCAAGATCAACTTTGAAAAGGCTTCAGCTGGCAAGACGGACCTTGAGCAGGAGTTGAACAAACTGAAAAGCATTGCAGAAGAAAGTCAGCAGAGTAAACTACAGGCAGAAGAAGAAGCAGAGAAGCTTCGCAAGCTAGCCCTGGAGGAGGAAAAACTGAGAAAGGAGGCAGAGGAAAAGGTAAAAAAAATTGCTGCTGCAGAAGAAGAGGCTGCTAACCAGCGGAAGGCTGCACAGATGGAAGTTGAACGCCTTAAGAAGAAAGCTTCTGAAGCTAAGAAACAGAAAGAGAATGCTGACAAGGAGGCAGAGAAACAGATTGCTCTCGCCAAAGAAGCTGCAGAAAAATGCTTTGCTGCAGAACAGAAAGTACAGGATGTACTTGTGCAGCAAAAAGAGGATAAACTCATTCAGGAGAAGCTGAAGGAAGAGTTTGAGAAAGCCAGGAAGCTGGCAGAAGAGGCAGAGAAGGCCAAAGAGAAGGCGGAAAAAGAGGCTGCCCTACTTCGGCAAAAAGCAGAGGATGCGGAACGCCAGAAGCAAGCTGCCGAGGAGGAAGCTGTCAATAAAGCCAAAGCTCAGGAAGGTGCAGAAAAGCTGAGAAAGGAGGCAGAAACAGAGGCTTCAAAGCGAGCAGAGGCTGAGTCTGCAGCTCTGCAGCAGAAGCAGCAAGCTGATGCTGAGATGGCAAAGCACAAAAAGCTTGCTGAAAAGATACTGAAGCAGAAGGGTAAAGTTGAAGAGGAATTATCAAAGGTTAAGATGCAGCTGGACGAGACAGATAAACAGAAAACACTTCTGGATGAGGAGCTAAAGCGCCTCAAGGATGAGGTGAGTGATGCAATCAAGCAGAAGGCCCAAGTAGAGCATGAGCTTCAGAATGTCAAGCTGCAAATGGAACAACTCTTCCAAAAAAAGCTTGAGATTGAAGAAGAGAACAAGCAGCTAATTAAAAAAGACAAGGACAGCACTCAGAAGTTTTTGGAGGAGGAAGCAGAGAAGATGAAGAATCTGGCTGAAGAAGCAGCCCGTCTCAGCTTAGAGGCTGAGGAGGCTGCTCACATGAGGCAGCTTGCAGAGTCTGACCTTACACAACAGAGAGCACTTGCTGATAAAATGCTCAAGGAGAAAATGCAAGCTATCCAGGAGGCAACTAAACTGAGAGAAGAGGCAGATATGCTTCAAAAGCAGAAGGATCTGGCTCAGGAGCAAGCTAAGAAGCTGCTTGAGGACAAGCAGCAGATGCAGCAGCGCCTGGAAGAAGAGACGGAAGGTTTTCAGAAGTCCTTGGAAGCAGAGCGTCTGAGACAGCAGGAGATCATTGCTGAGGCAGAGAAATTGAAGCTGAGAGTGTCTCAGCTTAGTGATGCCCAGTCTAAAGCTGAAGAGGAGGCCAGGAAGTTTAAGGCACAAGCTGATAACATCAGCACTCGTCTCCATGAAACAGAGAGTGCAACAGCTGAAAAACTCGCAGCTATGCAGAAATTGGAGGTTCAGAGGTTACAGAGCAATAAAGAGGCAGACGACCTTCGCAAAGCAATTGCTGATCTTGAAAAAGAGAAGGAGAAATTAAAAAAGGAGGCAGCAGAATTACAAAATAAGTCAAAAGAGGTATTATGTCAGAATGTTATCATTGAAATCTACATTGAATTAATAAAATGTAACCCTCTAAGGGAGCTAACTTATTAAGCGTACATGTATGTATTTATTTGAATTACACTGCTAATATTATATGGGCACCAGTTTCTACATTAATAATAACCACACACTGTCTATACATATTTAAATATATTCTAAATACATAAATATGCATATTGCACTGAAAATGTAAATTTTAATGTAAATATTAAATGTAAATATGTGACAGCTTCATGTATAAAATGCTGGTCATTTTATGTGAGTGACATTATCTTTATAGTTGGATCTAAATTGTCTTTTTATTTTCTTGTCTTTTTACAATAGATGGCTAATGCTCAACAGGAACAAATTAAGCAGGAAAAGACAATTCTTCAACAGACTTTCATAACAGAAAAGGAAATGCTGCTTGAAAAAGAGAAACTCATTGAGGATGAGAAGAAGAAGCTGGAAAAACAGTTTGAGGATGAGGTTAAAAAGGCCAGCGCTCTGAAAGATGAACAAGAGCGCCAAAGGAAACAAATGGAGGAAGAGAGGAAACAGCTGCAGGCCACCATGGACGCTGCACTAAAGAAGCAAAAAGATGCAGAGGAGGAGATGCGCAACAAGCAGAAAGAGATGCAGGAACTTGAAAAGAAAATGCAGGAGCAGGAGAAACTTCTAGCGGAGGAGAACAAAAAGTTGCGTGAGAAACTGCAGGAGCTGCAGGTTGTTGAAAAAACATCAGCATCTAAGACAAAAGAAATTGAGATTCAGACTGATGTGGTTCCTGATGAACAGTTGATTGCAAAAACACAGATAGAAACAAAGAAGGTCTTCAATGGTTCTGGGGAAGTTCCAGGCCATCCGATGAGAAATGAAGAGCCACATTTGGCATTTCAGGGTATTCGGGAGAAAGTCCCTGCAAGTCGGCTATATGAAATTGGACTGCTATCCAAAAAAGAGTATGACAAGTTGAAGAAAGGCAAAACAACTGTGCAAGACCTCAACAAAACTGACAAACTGAGAGTTTGTCTGAAAGGAGAACACAGCATAGGCGGTGTCTTAATTCAGCCTAACCAAAAACTGAGCGTCTATCAGGCCATGAAGGAGAACAAGATGGCACCTGGTACAGCTTTGTTGCTTCTTGAAGCTCAGGCGGCCACTGGATACATGATAGATCCAATAAAAAACCAGAAGTTTTCTGTTAATGATTCTGTAAAAGAGGGTTTAATTGGTCCTGAACTACATAATAAAATGTTATCTGCAGAAAGGGCAGCCACAGGTTACAAAGATCCTTACACTGGCTCTAAAATATCACTTTTTGAAGCAATGCAAAAAGATTTAATTGCACGAGATCAAGGTATCAGACTTCTTGAAGCTCAATTAGCTACAGGTGGAATTATAGATCCAGTCAATAGTCACAGAGTGTCTGTGGAGACAGCTTATAAGCAAGGTCAGTTTGATGCAGAGATGAACAAAATTCTGTCAGATCCTACTGATGACACAAAGGGCTTCTTCGATCCAAACACTCAAGAGAACCTCACATACTTGCAGCTAATGCAAAGGTGCACATCAGATCCTGAAAGTGGCTTGCTCTTCCTACCCATTACAGAAAAGGCAGCAAAAAATGAAAGAACTTACACCGACGAAGAAACCAAGGATGTATTCAGCAAAGCCACAGTTTCTGTTCCATTTGGAAGGTTCAAGGGGAAGACTGTGACCATCTGGGAAATCATCAACTCTGAGTACTTTACAGAGGAGCAAAGAAGGGACCTGATTCGGCAATACAAGACTGGAAAAATAACAGTGGAAAAAATTATTAAAATTGTTATCACAGTAGTTGAGAACAAAGAGAAAAAGAATGAAATTGCCTTTGAAGGTCTTAGAACTCCTGTTCCTATCTCTGAACTTCTGGACTCTAAACTTATCAGCAAAGATTTATACAACAAGCTACACAATGGTGAAACATCTGTTAAAGAAGTCTCTGAGCTTGAACATATTAAAAAAGCATTAAAAGGCACAACCTCTATTGCTGGAATAATTATTGAATCAACTAATGAGAAAATTCCAGTTTATCAGGCCTTGAAGAATGGCATCCTGGGGTTTGGGCCTGCATTAAATCTGCTGGAAGCTCAAGCTGGATCTGGATTTATGATAGACCCAATCTCAAATCAGAAATTCACTGTTGATGAGGCTGTTAAATCAGGTCTTGTTGGTCCTGAGTTGCATGAAAAGCTGCTGTCTGCTGAGAGAGCTGTTACTGGGTTCAAAGACCCTTATACTGGAAAGACTGTGTCCTTGTTTGAGGCGATGAAAAAGGACCTTATAAACAAAGACCAGGGTGTACGTCTGCTTGAGGCACAATTAGCTACTGGTGGAATTATTGATCCAGTCAAGGGTTATCACATCCCCCTTGACGTGGCTTTTAAACGTGGCTGTTTTGATGACGAAATGAACAAGTATTTGAGCACGCCAACTGATGAGACTAAGGTTTTCTATGATCCTAACAAACAGGCAAATGTCACTTACTTCGAGCTTCAAAACTCATGCATTACAGACAACCAGACCGGTTTTCTTTTGCTACCACTGTCAGAAGCAGCCATGAAGTCAAAAGAAGAACATGCTTATTCTGAAGTGCAGACACAAGACGCTTTGAATCAGACATTAGTGGAGCTACAGTCTGGACCCTTCAAAGGAAGAAAGGTAACCATCTGGGAAATCATAAACTCGGAATATATAACAGAAGAGCAGAGGCTTGAGCTCATCAGGCAATACAGAGCTGGTAAAGTGACTATCGAAAAAATAATTAAGATTGTCATTACTATTATTGATGAAAGAGAAACTAAGAAAGAATCAGAGGCTTTGTTTGATGGCCTAAGGTCACCTGTCTCTGCCATCTCCTTATTAGAGTCCAAAATTATTGATAAAGACACTTTTGACCAGCTGCAAGATGGCAAAATTAACCCCAAAGAAATCAGTGAAGTTGATGCTGTAAAGAAGTATTTGAAGGAAACTGATAGCATTGCTGGTGTCTATGTTGAGCCTTCAAAAGAAAAAGTCAGCATTTACCAAGCCATGAAGAAAAACCAACTAAAACAAAGCATAGGCCTTGCACTCTTGGAGGCTCAAGCTGCTACTGGATTCATTATTGATCCGATCAAAAATCAGAAACTAACCGTTGATGATGCTGTTAAGTCCGAGGTTGTTGGTCCTGAGCTTCATGAAAAGCTTTTGTCAGCTGAAAAGGCAGTAACTGGTTATAAAGACCCATACACAGGTAACAAAATCTCCCTATTCCAAGCAATGCAGAAGGATCTTGTTCTGAAGGAATATGCCATTCCACTCTTAGAAGCTCAGATAGCCACAGGAGGAATAATTGACCCTATTAACAGCCACCGTGTGCCTATTGATGTTGCATGTCAGCATGGCTTCATAAGCAAAAAACTGGCCAAAAGTCTCTCTCAACCATCTGGTGACACCAGAACTTTCATTGATCCCAACACTAATGAAAGTGCCACTTACCAACAGTTGAAAGAAAAGACAGTAAGGGATCCTGAAACTGGCTTGTGCTTTTTATCTCTTTCAAAGGCTGAGATTTCCACTGCTGCAAAAAAGACATACCAGTTTAGCAAAGAACAAGCCCAGAAGGATTTAGCGAACACTCTTGTTGACATACCACATAGTGGAAAGTCAATGTCCATTTGGGAAGTCATGAATTCAGATCTGGTTCCTGAACAGGAAAGGTCCAGGATACTCGAAGAATACCGCTCAGGGAAAATTACAAAAGAGAGAATGACTATCATAATTATTGAAATAATTGAAAAAAGAATAATTACAAGAAGTGAGGCAAATATATCATGTGACGTTATTAGGAGAAGAGTTACCATCGAAGAACTGTACAGTGCTCGCATCATTGACTCAGACACATACATTATGCTGAAAGAGGGAAAGATGACTATCCGTGAGATCATGGAAATGCAAACAGTAAAACGGTACTTATTTGGCACAGGTTGTATTGCTGGTGTTGCATGTGATTCCTCCGCTAAGATCAGCATTTACCAAGCCATGAAAAGGGGCTTAATGAAACCTGATATTGCTATTGGGCTTTTGGAAGCCCAAGCTGCAACGGGATTCATCATTGATCCAGTGAAAGATGAGATGCTAACGGTTGATGAGGCCGTCCGTAAGGGAGTTGTGGGTCCAGAGATACATGATAAACTTCTTTCAGCCGAGAGAGCTGTCACTGGCTACCGGGATCCTTACAGTGGGAAAATAATTTCACTGTTCCAGGCCATGAAAAAAGACCTTATTCCAGAGGAGTATGCTCTCAGACTTCTGGAGGCTCAGGCTGCAACTGGTGGTCTTATGGATCCTGAGTATAACTTTCACCTACCAACTGACATTGCATTGCAGCGTGGATACATCAACAAGGAAACAAATGAAAGGATTTCTGATCCCAATGGTGATGTAAAAGGATACATCGATCCACTCACTGAAGAGAGTGTGTCCTATGCACAACTGCTTAAGAAATGTAAAGTGC
Organism: Hyperopisus bebe; assembly: GCA_026777045.1. Taxonomy (NCBI): domain Eukaryota; kingdom Metazoa; phylum Chordata; class Actinopteri; order Osteoglossiformes; family Mormyridae; genus Hyperopisus; species Hyperopisus bebe. The sequence goes on from JAODJW010000046.1 coordinate 17,892,700, forward strand.
ATAGAGATAGTGGTCTGCATTTGCTGTCGTTAGCAGAAAGAAAATTGTTGTTCAAGGGCCTGAGAAAGCAAATCACATTGGATGAGCTATTACGTTCTCAAATCATAGACCAGGAGACTGTCAGTCAACTAAATGAAGGTGCTATCACTGTAGAAGAAGTTACCAAACGACTCCAGAAGTATCTTGAGGGTACAAGTTGTATTGCTGGGGTATTTGTAGAGTCCAGTAAAGAGTGTCTCTCAATTTACCAAGCCATGAAGAAGAACATGATCAGACCAGGGACTGCTTTTGAATTGCTTGAGGCTCAAGCTGCGACAGGATATGTAATTGATCCAATAAAGAACCAGAAGCTGACAGTAAATGATGCTGTTAAATTAGGAATTGTGGGGCCTGAGTTCAAGGACAAGCTCCTTTCGGCTGAACGTGCCGTAACTGGCTACAGAGATCCATATTCAGGCAAAACCATTTCACTGTTCCAAGCCATGAAAAAGAATCTCATTTTGAAAGACCATGGTGTTCGTTTGCTGGAAGCCCAGATTGCCACAGGGGGAATCATTGACCCAGAGGAAAGTCATCGGTTGCCAGTAGAAATGGCCTACAAAAGAGGCCTTTTTGATGAAGAGATGAATAGCATTCTTACAGACCCATCTGATGACACTAAAGGTTTTTTCGATCCAAACACAGAGGAGAATTTGACTTATCTGCAGTTGATGGAGAGGTGCATGACAGACCCAGAAACTGACCTTACTCTACTGCCTCTGAAGGAGAAGAAGCGCGAAAGAAAAACTTCTTCCAAGTCCTCTGTCCGCAAACGCAGAGTAGTTATTGTGGATCCAGAGACAGGCAAAGAAATGTCAGTGTATGAGGCATATCGCAAAGGGCTCATTGACCATCAAACCTACATGGAATTAGCAGAGCAAGAATGTGAATGGGAAGAAATTACTATCTCATCCTCTGATGGTGTTGTAAAATCTATGATTATTGACCGTCGGTCTGGACGACAGTATGACATAGATGATGCAATTTCACGAGGCCTTATTGATCAGTCGTCATTGGATCAGTACCGGACTGGGGCTTTATCAATCACAGAATTTGCTGACATGTTATCTGGAAACGTAAGTGGCTTCCGTTCCCGCTCCTCATCTTTTGGATCAACTTCATCTTACTCCATGAGCCCTGTCCCGCCTGTCAGATCTCCTGCACCTACTTGGAATGACCCTACTGAAGAATCTGGACCTGTCGCGGGAATCTTGGATACAGAGACTTTGGAAAAGGTTTCTGTCACTGAGGCTATGCATCGAAACCTTGTGGACAACATCACTGGTCAAAGGCTGCTTGAAGCCCAGGCTTGCACAGGTGGCATCATTGACCCCAACACTGGGCAGAAGTTCTCAGTCATTGATGCTGTGAACAAAGGACTTGTCGACAAAATTATGGTTGACCGTATCAACCTAGCCCAAAAAGCCTTCAATGGTTTTGAAGATCCCAGAACCAAAACAAAAATGTCTGCTGCTCAAGCTTTGAAGAAGGGCTGGCTTTACTATGAAGCAGGTCAGCGATTCTTGGAAGTACAGTACCTTACTGGTGGATTGATTGAGCCAGATGTAACTGGCAGAGTCTCATTGGATGATGCTATTAAGAAGGGTACCCTGGACCCACGTACCGCACAGAAACTAAGAGATGTCAGTGCTTACTCCAAATATCTGACCTGTCCCAAAACAAAATTGAAAATATCCTACAAAGATGCAATGGATCGAAGCATGATTGAGGAAGGTACTGGCCTGCGTCTGCTTGAAGCCTCCTCACAGTCAAGCAAAGGCTTATATAGTCCATACAGCATTAGTGCTTCAGGGTCAGCTTCTGGCTCCCGCTCAGGATCCAGGACTGGTTCCAGGTCAGGCTCTAGGCGAGGTAGTTTTGATGCAACAGGTTCTGGTTTCTCAATGAATTTCTCTTCCCCTTATACCCCCACTAGCTATGGTCGCCGGTATGATTATGGGCCTCACAGTGGGCTAAACCAGGATGATCTAACAAATGCCATTTTGTTACTTGCACTGAATAGGAACTGCAGCTCAGAGCAACAAGGAACACTGATTCCAATATTACCGATGCACTCATCAGTTGCATAATTTTTTTAGGCAAATACATATATATTCTGCTCTGCATATTGTTATATTGGGAAATTGCAGTGTTGAGTAAATATTATATCATTCTTGGCTTTAATATGACATAGTCCCTGGTTCATTTTGTACAAATATTCAAAGTTTAAAGCCTTCTCATTTTGCTTTCCTATTTTTGCATTGTGGGATAAATTTGAATAATTCTTTTTAGATACAATTTTATCTATTATGTAAGCACATTCAGTGAAACCACCATACTGCTTATTGCATTTAATTTTTATTTTGTCATTTTATTTCTTAATGCAGCTAACTTTGGTTGGGTGTTAAACACTGGTTAATACTATTTTATATAAATTGTAGTAATTGTACTGAGTTTATTGTCTGCATTTCATTATTTTATTTGTATTTGAATATTTTGTCTTCTGTTTTTGAGTTATGTAATGGAAGTAGTCTATGTACTTAACCAAGTTAGATGCAGGAGCAGTAGTGTGATACAGATCTATAATATATTGCTTTATGTTTCTGAATTTGTACGTCTGATCTTTTTGCTTTATTCTTTAAAGTTATGATAGAGCAAAGTTAACAAAAGAAAATCTGTAAAGCATACAGTTCAGGCTTAAAGCTGAACACTGTTGGAAAAATGCTGCAAGATGCAAGATGCAAGACTTTCCCTGACATGCAACACTGCCATGAGTATTTAGAGTTTCCCTTTTTTTTGTGCCTGTTTGAACTGTATTATCAATTTACCCTTTAAATCAACACTTAATTCACTATATATATATATATATATATATATATATATAGAGAGAGAGAGAGAGAGAGAGAGAGAGAGAGAGAGAGAGAGAGAATCCAGCATTTTCTGGAAGCAGTTTTCACACCTCTTCACTCCAGCTTATACGGAAAGTACAGCAGGAGTACTCTGAACTCAAGTGTGGAGGTTGGAGTACTTTGTTCTTCTTCCTGTTGGTGTCCAGTGCAGCTGCATTAACTACACACTAATTAGCTCTAACGTAATGTACTTGCCCCTGTCCAGCTAGAGGTGATTCATAAATAAATACCCAAAAATTTACTTGAGGCTTAACATTTATCTGGTTATCTCTTTCAGCTCATGTGTCTTACTGCTTGGGGCTCATAAATATATATGTTTTACCTATTTGTAAAAAAAAATACAGAATAAAAACTCTTTAGTAATAATAAATGTGCATGCAGTTCATTTATTGATAAGATAATTAAGGTCCCTGTGTCACTTATTTCTCTTCAGTCCCTATAGATTTTCTTCTGCTGAATAACACTGATGAATAACACTGCTGAATAGTGGTCCATTGGAATGGAATATGACTTTGCCATAGCTGACATGTTTCCTTGGTGGTTTACACTAAAGCCTGACAACAGTTAACCATTATTTAATAGAATTTTGCAAGTATTCAACCATCTGTTTACTTGCTTGATATTTATACTATTGGGTTCAGTAACAACTCTGTAAATGGAAACATTGTTTACACATGTTTAGAGGCTTAACATATCTGGCCATGAACTAACATAGTATTTGACATGCATGAAAAGTTTCGGTTACAGAGGGAGTGTGATGTTGCGATGCCTGATAAAGAACCGCCACAAGACATACCAGTCATATTTTACTGGGCTTATTATCCAGCTTGTGATGTTTGTGTTATGAGTAGATATGCCCTATGCATTGTGGCTGTCACACATTACAGTCTACTCCACCGACCTGACATATCAGATCACCTCTAGTCAAGGTCCCTTGTTAACCGCCGTTACTCAGTTTACTGCTATTTTTATTTTATGATTTGCTTCTAGAAATACCAATTCTTTGGTCACCCAGCAAAATCATTTTACCATGAGGGCAGTGGGTAATGTAATTGCTGAAGACTGTAACAAACATGACCAGATGTTTGCTCCAGTTGTTTTTGCCCAGAAGTGCCAAGAACAGCCCTGCTGTGCTGTATTTGGTCAAGATACTCCACCTAAAATGTGATTTGGTTCCACCTTATTCAGCTCCATAGAAGGGTACAGTATTAATAAACTTTTGAAGGTGACTGTTAAATCTTTTAGTATCAAAATCTGTCTTGTTTCAAACATGATTAGGTGTGCATTTTTATTAACTTTTTTCAAAAAATAAATAAACATTCAGCTAACCCAGTGACTAAAGTGGAAATGTAGGATTTTATTTTGCAAACGTAGTTCACCTACTTGAATATTACAGTCCAAAAAGGTCTTATAGCTTTGCCATTTCGCCCAGTGTTAGCCAGTCTTTATTTTCTCAATGTCTTTTTTCTCTTAATTTTCTCTTTTTTCTTTGAACTTGACTTTTGTAAATCATCATGTTCTATTTAAATTGTCATAATATTTTGATAAAATATTAAATATATATTTTTGCTTTGCATGTTTTACTAATATGGTCATATTTTTAAACAGGATGCAAGAGGAAACTGTTTTCAATATTATCCTTTCAACAAAGCGATTTCTGCTTTACCTAGTTAAATGTATTTAGGGCAATAAATGTAATCCAAATTGCAGGTGTACCTACTCATCAAGAAATATGACAAAGCATGTTCAAAAATATTGTGTATTTTTGATTATGATAATAATGTAAATAAACTAAGGTGCTTTAAAGATTAAACATATATTTGTCATGTTGTGATTGACACATAAATATATAAGATATTGATATTTACATCTTCAACAATCTCTGTGTTGCTTATTCATTAACAAAATGTTAATTTCTATCTGTGAGGTAAATGATGCTTTATATTTAAATGCACTTAAAAGGCAGGTGTAGTTGTATTACAAGCCTTATATGAACCAGTGACTTGTTTGTATCTAAACAGCAAACATCGGGCTACATCTCCATAAAATGAACATAAAATACCGCATCTGATGGGTACTAAAGAGAAGTACCAGCATGGCCCATTAGAGGTCACTAGAGTACCTTTAAATTTAATTTAATGTTTTTGGTGGCTTATGGTAGCTGACCTGTTAGCACTGTAGCATCACACCTCCATGTTTGGGGATTTGATTCCCACCTTCTGTGTATATACTCCACTTTCCTCCCATGGTGCAATAACATGCACCTAGGTGACTCCGTGCCTCTGAATTGCCCAGACTGTGCTCTGCAATGGACAGGCATCATGTCCTGGGTGTCTTCTGCCTTACCCTATGATATCTGGGATAAGCTCTAGGTTCACCATGACCCTGTACTGGAATAGAAATGGGATTTTAGGCCGTCGCTATGTAACCAAATCTAGGTGGAAAGCATAAATACACCACATATGTATTTACACCCATAAAAATAGATGGGTTCATTTTGCTTATTCTTTTAGCTCTGCTACTATTTCTCTGTGCTTCACACTTCCAGCTTTGTCACATGAACGTGTTTGTGTGGATTTCTTCCAGATTCTGTGCCTTCATCCCACAGCCCAAAAACAGGCTGTGTAAATAAATTGATGGGTCTAAAATTATGGGAAGCATTTTCTGCAAAAAAAATTACATGAAAATCATAAAATTGCCTTTTAGTTTTCAAAGTCTATCTAAAAATTCCTGCCAAAATGAAAGTTAAAATGAAATAGCACCATTTGCATTTCCACTCATGTGTAAAATTAAAAAATAAAAAACCTTTTTGTCATCATTTTCTGGGCCAGGCTAATTTCAGTGTTTCCTTACAATGGCATACCTGCATAAATATGTATGCTACAGCTTCAAAATTCTATTCATATTTTTTATTTCGTATTTTCAGAATGTCCTAACTATAAACTATGCACCATGTGCCACTGTGAACATTCTCCTCTGGGAAGCTGGGAATAATTTAAGCCATGGAATAAGACACTATGAATAAGAAGCTAAATGAGAATCAGAAGCTACAAATAAGTAGCTTAGGCCATGTGTGACTTTGCCATTAATTTGGATGATATGGGCGACCACATGCAAGGAACAGAAGGACGATAGAATCCACAAACGGACTGAGAAAGCGCAGCAGTGAGCCGTAGCTCCGCCCACTGCCTGTTCCAATTAACATATATTTGCATGTTGTGAACTGAAAAAGCAAAGCAGGAAATGAAAAATTTAATTGGAAAATGAAAACACAAAAAGGCGTTTTTCATTTTACTTTTTAATTTTTCACATATGACTTACAACACATGAATGGAAAATTAAAATGCAAAATGGTACTATTTCATTTAAATTACACTGGTATACAGTGATTTTGGTACCAACGATGTCTGAACGGTTTTACATTAAGTTTATGGTGCTGATTAAAAATACGACTTCGGTTTTGCCAGATTGGCTCTAGTTTCAGAAATATTAATTATATAATATTAATTATATATTAATTAAATATTAAAATACCCAAAATCCATTCAAAAGACATTGGCACCTGAAATTTTTTTTTTTGTAGACTGTTATCTTTTTGCCAGGATTTTTGCCCATAGACTATGAGAATTAAATGGACAAAGTGGAGATTGTGTTTTCATTTTATCATTTTCATTTTGTTTTTGCAGAAAATACTGTACCTCCCATATAAAATGGTCATTCTGATGTAAAGGTGATACCATTTAAATGAACTAGCTATAATTTAAGATATGGATGAGTGAATTGCTCTTAGTTATTAGAAATCCTTGTAAAATGCCAACGTCTGATAGACGGATCCTGCAGGTAGACATCAGCTCATTCTGTCAGAATAAATACGACTCAAGCTTCTCCAGTGTGGGGGTCCCTTTGAGTTGCTTTTGATTTAGAATGTGCAGAATTGTGCAAAAGTCTTAGGCAGGCAAAGAAAGTGACGTCAAAATGATTTTATGTTGGTATTAAACTATGATATTTTGTCTGTCAAAGTGTGTCAGCTTAGCCTTTTCAAAATCTCTGCTAAAGTCACCCTGGATTTGAAGAAACTATCTAAGACACCCGTGTATTTTTTAACCTGATCAATGTTCAATCTTGTTTGGCTTATCAATACCTCATTGAGTTATTTAACTAACTAAATAACTAACTAATCAATCAATCAATTAATTGATTAATTGAACTGGTGGTGAAATTGACCAAATGGAATGGCTTTATATATATAATTTTTCATGATAGTTTGTTTATTTGACAGTGTTGCACAGCATAGCCATGATATTTCATGAGGTTTATTATCCTGCAGACTCCCATACATCTCAGTGAACCCTACAACCCTGTTTCATCATGACATTTCAAACTTTCAAGCAAGGACACCAATCATTATTACAGAGTTAACTTTTTTCTCCTTTTCGCAGTAAATACAGGAGCGGCACTAGATTTTTACCATGAGGGTCACAGTTATACCATGTTATGTTCCCTTTTACAGTCCTGGAAATTTTACCTTGAACTTCTAAAGCACTATACAGGGAATCTGACTATACTCTTATCTTATAAATTCACTGTTAATGATTTACCTAAAAGAGGTTTAATGTATTTTTTGGTTGTAAATGTAGTTACATACCAGAAGAAAATAAACAATCTGAGGAGTTTAATAACTACAAATGTTTTTGTAATGGATAATCTTCTGATGCAAGAAGTTACATTTACTTTGTTAAACATCACAAATTCCAGTGAAGATGTAGATCTGTCTAGATTGGTCAAGTTTCTTATGCAAAACCAAAAAACATGAGGAATGCGGTGAGTGCCGTGAGAAGGCATTCATGCTATCAACAATAATGCATACCAAAGGTATTAGATGACCAAACCAGGTGAGGCGCAAAACACTGGTCTGAACAGGCCTAGAACAATAAAATATTATTCAAATATTATTTACCAGCAGTTTATGTATATAGAGAATCCAAAACATGCAATATGAATCAAGCAGACTCATCAAACTCACCCAGAAATACTGAAGCACCTAATAATAAATGTAGAGCGTTGAATTCCGTGAACAGGGCATTGAGGCAAGTATAGGATTTTGGCTAGCAATGCTCAAAAGTTGGCATGGATAATTTTTTGTGAAATGTGTAATAAATGTCGTCCAGTTTCTGGCAGGTCTGGCTGAAGTTCATATTTCCCATCTCTACACATCTATCTATATATATTAGGGCTGACAAAATTAACGGGTTAACGCGGATTAATCCATCATCATGATTAATCTGATTAAAATTTTTAACGCAATTAACCCATC
>JAODJW010000046.1:17936359-17953176 GCA_026777045.1 Hyperopisus bebe
CTACATGTGTTCCTCTGTAGCTTTTTTTGCCCAGCCAGAAATAAAGAAGTTATAAGCCTCCAGGTTTTTAGTTGCTTTCATTTGCTTTGGCATCGCCCTCATCATTTAAGGGACTAGATAGGTTATGAGCCACCTGTGAATCACACAGGTGGTGTAACCTTTCTGCTTTCAGTGTCTATGGGTCCCATCCATATAATATCAGTTTCCCCTTTGTATTAGGACTGGGCGATATCATATCGATATTATACCGTGCATGCGCAACAATCACCACCCTGGTCAGGTGACAGACGAAACATTTGGCCGGACACCAGCTTTTCGGTGATATACGGACATTAATTTATGCCCATAATTTGGTAAGAGGATTAGTAGTATGGCTTAAGTATTAATGAGATGCGTTTTGTGATATACAAAAGTTAGTGATCTGTATAAACTTTATGTTTCTTAAATTCGATTAAAGGACCACCTACATAATACTGTTTTGCTGTACTACGGTTTGGTATACCTCAGTGCAATACGCACTGAAGTCGCGGTGAGAAGAGCAGCCACGATAGCTTTTAAAAGAGGAGATCTTGTGGATAAACAACGTAAAAAGACGTCGGCGGTGTGGTGGTACTTTTTGCAGTTCAAAGTCTGACACATTTATTAAACATAAGGATATGCCGTATTTATACTAATGATGACTTTTGGACGTCATACAAAGCCTCATAAATATTTTAGTCATACTACTAAACTGCTTAAATTATGGGCGTAAATAAATGTCCGTATAGCACCAAAAAGTTGGCGTTTGGCCAAATGTTGCGCCTGTCATCTGAAGCCCTGGTGATTATTGCACATGCGTGGTGCAATATCGATATGATATCGTCCAGCCCTACTTTGTATTGTCTGGTGGCATCTGATGGTAGCTGGTTCACATATCGCATGGCGGATGACGGTCTTTGCTTGTGGATGGTACAGTGTGATGTCACATGCTACGCTCATATGAGTTTGGAGGTGTTTGGGTTGTTAGGGTATGAGACATGGTACTAGAGGGTTGTGAGGTGTAAGGACATTGAAGCTATGGGCTGCAGTGTCGGCTACACTGTCTATGCATTACCCCTGTAAGTCTGTATAGGGCATTTCTGGTGGTTTGTCTTGCCAAAAAGCTACTGTTACTCATTACACATTATATATGTTTTTGTTTATTTTGGGTATTTATCTGCTTTTTGTCAGGTGAGGCATTGTAGCTGCAATTATGCATAGGTTATTTTTAACTTTCGTTATTGTTTGGTTTGCCTTAATTTTAGCAAGTTTGAATGAAATGCCTGCGATGGGCTGGCCCCCCATCCTGGGTTGTTCCCCGTCTCGTGCTCATAGCTTCCGGGATAGGCTCCGGACCCCCTGCGACCCAGTAGGATAAGCGATTTGGACGATGGATGGATGGATGAATGAATGAAATGTAGATGAACCTTATCTTTCAGTACTTCCACTGTTTTTTGTTTGGATTTGACTTGGACAGTGTCTGTTTATTCCTACCATCATACCTTCAAGATATTTCACACCAGGATATGGTGGTACTTTAAAAATAAAAAAAACCTGAATCATTTAGGTTATTGTGTACTTCAGAGGATGGAAATTAAAAGAATGGAATAGTCAAACCTATGCCTTTTTAGCTAATCCTGTCTTATTGCTATCTGTGACCAAGTCAAATACAATAGTGGCAAGGAAAAACACTGCAGTAGGAAGAAATCTTGGGAGGAACCAGGCTCAAAGGGGAAGCCCATCCTGCAGGGGCTGGGAGAGAAAGTCAAATGAACAAAATGAAAAAATCCTAATTGATACAGTCCAAATTGTAAGATTTAAGCTTAACTGTGGAGGGCAGGCAGGGGATGGTGCTGCAGGGTAAGCATCACAGGCAGAAGGGTGGGCAGGCTGGTAGGACGTCACAGGTGATGGGGGTGTCACAAGCTGAAGGGTAGGGCTCCAGACAGCACACCCCCGGAGGGGTGGGGGAATTAAAAGTGCACTAGCACTAGGGACAGTGCAAACAGTTAAGTGAGTGTAGTATAGGTTCTGGCAGGTCTGACTACGGCAGCGTAAGTTCATCCAAAGCCAATGGCACCAATCCCCACCTAGCTCTGCGCCTCACACTGTAGACCTAACTGGGGGTGACTAGCTAGCTAGAGCTAATAGACTGAACAAGTGGCTTTTTAGTCTAGACTTTGAATGTTGAGACTGAGCCTGAATCTGGCACAACTGCTGGGAGACATCCTGCAGCTGTGGAGCTCTGTTTGAGATCTCTGCAGCCTGCCATAATTGTGAGATACCAGTAGATCTCTAAAATATTCTGGTGCAAGGATGAAACTTAACTAGAAGCTGTTTAATATAGACCAGGCAAATCGCAGTAGTAAATCAATGTGTAATTATGTTTTTTGATTCTAACTAACGTTACTTAATGGAACCTGTCAAAGCAAAGAAATTACTAGAGATCACTTCAACAGCAGCAGCGCTTCAGACTGAGCGCCAGGACCCATGGTCAGTGATTGAATACTAAAATGATTTGCTGATGTGATGCACTTGTCCAGTTACACTGAACCTGTCCTAACAACAAGTCTGTTTTAATAACTGGTAAATACTGAATAATTTGAGTTTTTCCCCATAGTGCAGCTGAATACTCAATTAGTAATGTCATGGCTGAAAAGAACTTGTACAGATGTGGACAAATTTGTTGGTACCCTTCCACAAAAAACAACTCTCTGAAATAACTTGAAACTTACAGAAGCTTAATGGTATCCCTTATTGTTTATTCCATATTTTAGACAAATCAAACTTTGCTTTTGATTGATTCGGTTGAATATTTTATATAATTAAACAATTGAAAGTGGCACGGACAAAAAAGATGGTACCCTCAGTTTAATGTTTTGTGGCACCACCTTTTGCAGCGATCACTGCCAACAAGCGATCTCTGTACTTCACAATGAGATATCTGGATCTGCAAACAGGTAGTTTGGCTCACTCTTCCAGATCAAACTGCTCAAGCTGTCTCAGGTTTCACAATGATACCAAACAACACAGTAGCATGTTCTTCCCCTTTATAGGCTGAATGGCTGATGAAAAGCTTGAAGGCACCTGTGATACTAATTAAGGATAAACACTTACTTTGAAACATGACTATAATGCAGGGATAGTCTCTTTAGGGGTACCAACAAATCTGTCCATACTGTTTTACCATACATTCGTAAAATAAATAACACCGATTTACTCTATCACATACTAAAGGTATACATTAGACAATTGCTTTTAATTTAATCACTTTTCAGGAGAAATAAAGCATTGTTTCAATGAGCTGTAGGGGTACCAACAAATTTGTCCACGTGTATATTTTATTTGCCTCTGCAATTGTACATTTAAAAACTTTTAAGGCACAGCCTGGAGTGCATTAGCTTGTTTATACTATGTTTACTGTTCATTTGGCTAAAACAGCTGTACATAAAGACTGCCTACTGTTAAGCCCAAAAATCAACTTTGAACTAACGGCTGCTAATAAATGCATTTTCGGTACGTAAGCATGGGTGTCATTAAGTGCAAATGTATAAACTAAATGTGTGGTAGCCATTGTACAAGCGGTATAATGCTTTTCAGTGACCGGTGTACAACCAAGCCGTATGACAAAGAGAAACTAGCTATAGTGCAGTTCCAGCTGGCTTCAGTTTTGCACTGCATAAGTGTCAGCTCAGGTAAAGAATTGCTGGGTTTGGAGAGAGACTGACGTAAAACAGAAGACGCTTATTTACTGTTCACATGGTATGCATCATTATTTTTAATATGTGGTATTTTAATATTTCCTAATTTTCTCATTTGTAAATCTTTGTTATGAAAGCATTAATTGCTAGCAGAATTAGCATTTTCATGTGTCAATTTGCACTATGAATCAATTCCGTTTAGCTGTTCTATAGCACTTAAGTAGGAAGTGAGAAATTTTCATGTTTCAAATTTTCAAGCGTTATCGGGAATGCATGAATACCTTTGATGCTGCTACTAATAATGAATAATATCGAATATACCCTTTTTCCTTCAAATAACCCATGTGCCGAACACCAGTATTTCCGTGCATTTCACCCAGTCAAATGGTAGTGATGCAACAAGCTCAGTTTGGTCATGCTTTTAACCCTGCTTGTACGCGGGGCCATGTCAGTGCAGTTATAGCTCCGGTACGGCTCGCGTAATTTATAGTGGAAAACCGCCAGTTTGCGGTGCGTTATGTGATCGTTATGTGACGTTGCTACTTTCAGTCTGGCACAACTCAAGATGAAAACAACAACTTATTTGACAGACTATTGATAGATAATGAAAAGTTCTATTTGGATATATTTATTTTGGGTACATTCCATTTTGTTTCATAGGTAAAATGGTTTGCGATTAAATATGAATATCGCATTCTGAAATTTTTCCAATATTGTTCAAACCTACTCCATGCACACACATTGTTCACAAACTAAGTACTGTGTTATCTAAGCTAGTTTGTCAGAGTGATAAGAGAGAGGCTAGGCTACTCCCAGAGACACACAGTTTAATAGATTATAGTTGCTATATAGTCATACTGAATATCCTTTAAGATGTAGTTGCATTGTAGTGATATTGTGCTGATGTTAAAGTTCTGCTTTACAATACTGACTGACTGTACTTCATTCACTTCTAATGCGAAGTGCTTCCACGTGACTAATCAAGCAATCATGACGGCTTTCCAGAACTTTATTATACCTACCTCCAATGCAAACCAATCTTTGTCCACAGTAATGGAGGAAGAACATGGCTCTGTTTTCACAGAAGATACAGGCCAGTCTGTACCCAGTTCTGATTCTGATTTAAGTGAGTAAATTTATTGATTTCTACACACTTCAAATTCAAAATGTTTTAAACTGTGATTATTTTAAAGGGTTTTTACGATAACCACCTGGGTAAAACAAATCATTCCAGTTAACCCCTTGTTTTATGTCCAAATTTCGTTTGAGTTAACTTGAAAGCTGTATGGATATTTCATATGTACATTTTTATCATTAATTGTTACTCTTCAGGTTTTAAATGCTGCATGAATCTATGGCTTTCCATGCATGTAAACACACATTCTTCTCTAATGTACAATTAGATAACAGCATGTTAATGTAATGTAAAGTACTTTCCTAGTTTCTTACTTTTATTTTCATTCTAGGAGATGAGAGTTACTTGAGACTTGTTGAAGACTTTTTGGGACCCCAGTGTGGAGAGAGACTCCAACTCGATGGCACACCATGCAAGAACAAGCTCCTGATTCAAGTGGGCATGTTAAAAGAAGATAGAAAGGTTTCTTGGGGAAGTGTTGTGAAGTGGCTTCGGAAGATTTTCCCAATTTACCATTCATTAGATTTTCATGCTTTGATTGAAAGGACTATTGAAACATCTATGAGTTTAAATGGGGAGGCAAGGCAGTGTTTTCTGGAGTCAAATGCTGATTTTGAATTTGTTGGTCCAATATGTGAGACAGTTGGAATTAGAAGATCAGACCTTTTGAAAATGTCAGACTTTTCTGAACAAGATAAAGGTATTGATATCACAAATGGTCTTGTGATGGAACTTTACAGCTTTATTTTACGAGAAAAGATGGATCTAATGGTTTTACTTGCTTGGCTGAGGAATTTCAATCATAAATTTTGTAGTAAAGATAACCTTGATAAGACCTACAAAACTTTAAAAAGAAAACTCTTACAAATAAGACCTGAGTATCAGTTATATCAAAGAAACAGACATCGCTCCAATTGGCTGCGAGATTTTTTTCTTCAGACTGAATTTGTTTTATATAGTGGTCCATCCAGTTTTCAAACTAAGAAGCCATACAGTGCAAAACAGAAGAGGAACCATTTTTTTTCAAAATCCATGAAAAATGTGAAAAAGCCAACAGCACACAGTGTGTTTGGAAAAGAAACCTCAACAATAGATCAAAAATGTGTTACTGGTTGCTCTGTACTTGGTCAAGATGAAAATGAAGCACCCTTATCAGTGACTACTGAAGATGAACTTGGAATGAACAGTATAAGATCTGAGGCAGATAGTGTTCATCCATACCAGACAAGGAATTTAGTAAGCGTGAAGGAAGAACATGACCCTTCAAGTATTGAACACTGTCAAACAGAGACGCACGTTGAGAATGACACAGCTATAAATCTGAATGCAAGTAAAGCAGAGGTTTTGACTCTCCTTGATTTGTTTGTGTTAATTCTTCAGAAGTTGTCGAGTGTTCATGGAGTTAAAACCAATGAAGCGGAGCAGGTTTCTAAGGATCTGCTGCGGAAACACTTCACTTTAATGCTGCAAGAGGACAATATCATAAGAGAGTTCAATGAGAAAATCAATAAATATCAAGTGGATTTGTGTTCAGTGACTCCGCCGTTGCATTTTCTTGACTGCAACGCCCGTTTTCTCCTGGCTGTAGGTGAAGCAGTTGAGCAGCAGATAATTACCTTTGAGAGAGAAATTTGTTTGACTACTGGTGAAAGCCTTGGGCGGGACAAGAACCCAAAGTTTGTGAATTTTGTGAATTTTTCTGAAAGTGCATCGACACGTTTCATCCGCATGTTATGCGACTTCTTGAGTCCGCTCAGTGAAACAAAGTATAGCTGTGGTGGGCAGTGGCTAGAATATTGTCAAATGAGAAACAAGCGGCCCAAACTGGCAGCATGCCGGTCCAATCGCTTTATTAGTTACTTTGAGTGTGCCACTGGTGTGGCTCATCACCACACAGACATCGTGGCGTTTTTGTCTGATCTGAAGTCCAGTTCAGCATATAGAGCAAACATCATTCTGGAAAGCCTCGAGGATGATGCCAATGACATGTTCATTCAGGCTCTTGTTTGCGTACTTGCAATTGTCTACTGCAAAATCTTGGGTCCATATTGGCAGCTCCTGAAGAGCAGCGAAGAGTATATAAACTTCCACCGGCATGTATACAATCTTCATCAGAAGCTTGTTCAATGGAGTGAGGATGCTTCTTCGCTCCTGCTGCCTGAAAGCTCTGGAAACATTTTCTCTCAGTTTCCTTTGCAGGAGAGTAACTTCACGGAAGTGTTCTTGCACTGCACGCCCACTCCCGAGAGAGATCTGAGTTCCTTAATCCGGAAGTGTCTGCAGAAGACTGTGAAAACAATCACGGACATCACAGAGAGTAATCTGAAGGATTTCCTGCAGGGTGGAACTGACAACAAACACCTTTCCATAGAACAATGTTTAGAACTGAAAAGTTGCCAACTGTCACATCTGATGGGAGATTATCCCTATGGTCATGCCTATCCCTATGGGTTGACTTCAGCGCCAATGGTGAATTTTGCTGAGTCTCAAGATACTGAGGAATGGAACAAAACTCCACTCGAACACTCTAGCAAATCACCGATCCTAGTTGCTGTCACCAGACATGGAGGGCCATGTAGAAGCAAGCAGGATGTCGACCGCCTGTTGATGAGAATGAACCAGGCCAGTCTTGCCCAGAAACGGGAAGCAGTCCGTTGCGAGATAAATTACCAGAAAATAATGCTTGGTAAAGACAAGGACCTCACCCAAGTTGGTTTCTCCCTGGCAGACATGGTTGCAAAGTTGAAAAATGTGTTGCCTGAGATTGGACATTATGGGGCAACCAGAGATAATCAAACAGACGCCAGTGGGCAGGTGGCTGAAAAAGTAAATCGGCAAAATGCAAGAGTGGTTTCATCACAGTCTATTTCTATAAGTGCGCCACCTTACAAACAAACAAGACTTCACGACAGCATTAATTTGAGAGAGATTACGGTAGAGAATTACAGAGACTATAGGGAGAGCTTTAGTTTTGATGACACTCCATCCTTTGCCTGTTAGCTCCATGAACCATTCTCTGTGGTATTGGTATTTTTTTATTTTTTTTAACTACATATTGAAGCTGCAATAAATGACACCTGCTTGTGTCATTTGTGCATTTCTTGCTAAAATACTATTAAATGTGAAATAACTAAATCGGTTCTGTGCAATTAAAGTGACGTTGCCCCTCCTCTGCCTCATCCCCTGTCAAAACACCGTTTCTGGATGTGACACATTCATTTTCAGTTGTATCAGCTAGACATTTGTTTTTGACAAAAATCAAATGTTTAATTCAGATTGTAATTTGTAAATGTATTCAGGTGTTTTGCTTATTTGTATATGCATATCTTTTAATTTCGGTCTTATTTGCCTTGGATTTGTGAAAGCAAGTCCTTGATTTTAGACTTACTTTGGAGAATGCTGTGTGCTTTGCTCATGTCCCTTTGCTGTTTTACAGGTTTTTTCCACAAATAAAATTCAGTGGTTTTAAAATGTCTTGGGTTTTTTTGTGTGTGTGAATAAGCTGTAGCAGACTTGTCCTGTTATGATCTGGGAGGACCGCTGGATTTGCAAATATACCTTGTGTCCTGGTGTTTGCAGGATAGAAAGGGGGTCAAGTCACTCTGCAATCAGCAGCTTCACATGTTAAGCATAGGCAAAAATCAAGATAAAGCAAGATAAATAAAGAACAGTGTTCTAGAAGACAAAGCATATCTAGAGACCCTAGAGTTTCTTCATCTTTTCCGATGTGGTGGGTACACCTGATATCTCCGGGCTGTTCCGGGGTAGTCATAGTAACTCGCGTATGTCAACTTGTAACGTTGGTGTGATAGAAAACATGATTATCTTTTGATTGAATCATGATAAAAGTGAGGACCAGATATAAAATCAGAATATGCCCTATAGCTTACTTATCAGATAATATCCATAGTTTTTTTTCTTATGAGTATGTATGTGTGTGGCTACTGTATGTATAACAGTCACATGACAAATGAATAGTTTAATGATATGACCTTTCTGTCCACACACCATGTCATGGGACTAATATTGGGCACAATTGATCTTTTCAGCTTTTTTTTCTTAAAGAAGCAACAACAGCATACTTGTGTAGTTTTGAGTGCAGAGAGTTTAAGTAGAACAGTATGAAAACAACTACAAACATTGTTGAAATATTCCTTGAGAGGTCATCTGAAGGAACAGGGACCTATGGGTGCACTGTTTGATCACCATAGACAAAATAATATTTCACTTACGATTTTCTTGCATGTTCTGATGTCTGGTGCTCACTTGACAAATATTAGCGGTACATTTCCATCCAAAAATCAGCTGGAGCAGTTCTGTGTTCACGGTAGACCTGCTCTTTTCTCCATATAGAGGTATTGTGATGGATTCCTGGTGGAACAAAACACCTATCACTCATGTTCTGGTGGCTCTTTTTGGAATGGGTTCCTGGGTCTCAGTGAACTCGTTGTGGGTCGAGCTTCCCGTGGTGGTCAGTGTCCTCCCTGAAGGTAAGTATTACCATTGTCAAAAATATTTGAACCTATTCTAAAAATGTAGAAACATAATTGTACTTTATTTGTTAATGACAGAAACATGAGACTGCGAATATGAACCATGAATCCAATGGAGCTTAGCTTAATCAGAACAAACTGCCTATGCAATGAAGCTCATTTTAAAAATACTATAGAATATAAAAATACTTGTCTTTGTAAACGAGAAAGTCCAATAGTTTATCATGCAGAAATATAACTAAATTCATGTTTATTTACCTGTTTATAGGTTGGAACCTGCCTGCTTACCTGTCCATGTTGGTTGCTTTTGGAAATATCGGCCCAGTGAGCATGTCGCTGATGCACCATTTTGCTCCAGGAAGAATCAATGAGCGATTGGTCATCCATGTCATTCAGGCGTTGGCTGTACTGGCTTCCGCCTTCCTTGCTATGTTTTGGTTCCGGGTGGTTAGTGTGTTGGGGGAGATGCACTCTGTGCCCTACCTCCTGCTGGCATTTGTGTTGGCTCTGGTCTGCTGCACCTCCAATGTTACCTTCCTTCCCTACATGTATAGGTATCCACCCGAGTTTATCCGCACCTTCTTTGTTGGCCAGGGCCTCAGTGCTCTTTTCCCCTGTGTTGTGGCTCTGGGACAAGGAGTTGGGAAGTTGGAATGTCTGAACAGCACTACAGCAAATGGCACCCTGGAGCCACACTACCTTGAGGAAAACTTTCCTGCTCAGAATTTCTTCTGGTTTACGTTTGTCATGCTGGGAATCTCTGGCCTTTCATTCCTGGCCTTGACGATGAGGGTCACAGCTGATCCAGCTGCGCCGGACTTCCAACTTCCCGATGTTCCAGTTAAAGAAGACACGGAGGAGTGTTCTCCATTGCAAAACGGAGGGATGGCAGTGACTGACAACCAGGTGGTTGTGGTAAATCCTGTCCCTGAAGGAACTTTCTGGACTCCAAATAACATCTATCTACTCGTGTTGCTGGGCGTATCTAACGCTCTTTCCAATGGAGTTCTTCCCTCACTGCAAAGCTTTTCGTGTCTCCCATATGGAACAATGACCTTTCACCTCTCTGTCGTCCTTGGAAACATTGCCAACCCCCTTGCCTGCTTTGTGGCCATGTTTGTTCTCTGCAGGTAGGTACATAACAGAGATACACGTTTGCTACAAAGACATCAGGTGTTTGTGTCATTACAGCTAAATTTGACCATATTTATTTGTCTTTGTTGATTGCTTTTGGAAATATTAGACTGTGTTTTTAAATAGTTTTTTTTTCTACATGATGTAACTTGTTCCTTCATGCTGTCCTGTAGGTCTAGCATAGGTCTAGGTGTCCTGGCTGCTGTAGGGGGGCTCTTTGCGATATACCTCTTGGTTCTAGCTGCTCTCAGTCCCTGTCCTCCACTTTTGGGGAGCACTTCTGGGATAGTTCTTGTGGTGAGTACATAATGTATACATAAGAGTCTTATTACAGCAGGACTACATCATGTTAAAATACTAATTATATGGATCCATATCTTTATAGATCCGATTTGGTAATACATTTGAAAAGTCATGATCGGTCAGGCCGTACTATATAATTCACCCATTTAGAATACACTTGGCTGACTTATGTAAACCGTCCGTGATATTGAGTCGACATTTGGCACCACTGTGTAATTTCTGCCCTGTGATGTTTTCTCACCCAATTAGGTGACTTCTTGGATTATTTTCACGGGGATGTTTTCATACCTGAAGGTGGCCATTGGTTCCCTGCTTCACGAGGTGGGACACGCTGCCTTGCTGTGGTGTGGCGTCTTTATCCAGGCTGGCTCACTCATCGGGGCGCTCTCTGTGTTTCCGCTGGTCAGCGTCTACCACGTCTTCCAGAGGGGGAGGGACTGTGTGGACAATTGTGCTTGATGGTCAGTTCGCCAGGCAGAGAGCAGTGTCTGGGGCCGCAGCTGCAAGGGGGACAGTTTCTGTTCTTCGTAAGAGGTTTTTATTTAAAGGAAAGCAATTTCATTCGTCTTGTTTTAGCAGTTTTTTTCGGCTGGTTCAGTTTGTAAATGTACACCGCTCTCAGGGATATTTTAAGTATATTTTATTCATAGCACAAAATCAGAACTAGAATTATAGAGTTATTATGCACTGCTTCAGGTTCATTTTCATTTACTTTATGGATATGCAAACAGTTAGCTCACAACTAGCTACCCATCTGTTCGGCGTTCTATTGTTGTTTTATCGACCTTAAAACTTAAAAATGCAGTCTGTGTAACTCAGTTGGTCCGGCGTTTCATTACCTGGAATATGTAAGTGATTTGGTTCTAACTCCACTATTTGCAGAAAATGTGTCAGGCATGTCTGAGATTATCATATCACATTTCTGTTCAGATTCATAAATATTGATTTCCTGATGACGACTATTTAGATCAGGAGTCTCCAACTCCGGTCCTGGAGACCTACCATCCAGTAGGTTTTCTATCCTACCCAGCTTCTGAGGAACCACACCTGTTCTCAGGTAAATACCAGGGCCAGGTGTGGCTCAATCAGGAGTCTCCAACTCCGGTCCTGGAGACCTACCATCCAGTAGGTTTTCTATCCTACCCAGCTTCTGATGAACCACACCTGTTCTCAGGTAAATACCAGGGCCAGGTGTAGCTCATCAGAAGCCAAGTGGGACAGAAAACCTACTGGATAGTAGCTCTCCAGGACCAGAGTTGGAGACTCCTGATTTAGATAAAGCTAAGATATAATCCTTTATCAAAATTAAGCACCTTTTATCAAAGTCAAGTTACTTTATATAGTCTTTAAAAAATCTTTATCCTGTATGAAGAATGACATGCTAAATTAATACTGAATAATGATTGATCACCTATAGCACTGTTTAGCTGAAGTTTTATCCAAAGCACATATAGCTCAGCGGGGCTGGTTAAGTGATCAGTTGATAATATTGCATGGAATAATTACAAATAATTTCTAAATCATACAGATATCAGCTTCTTTTCCCACAGTATAATCTGTAAATGTTTCTAGAATCAGAATGGGTAACAGTTCAGAAATGTGCTACTTTATGTTTGTTTTAGGCAGAAATCTGAATTTAGTGTTGCTTTCTACATTTTCATAAGGAAAAAAAAACACTTTCCTAAAATTCTAAGTCAAAACTGACATTTGAACTGTTTAATGTTGCCCTTTAATTGGGTTCTATAGCTACAAGCCTGTGAAACAGTGCCTAAGCTGGTGATGTGGAATGTACACGTCTGCCAGGAGCTTCTCATTCTGCGCCTTTGTAGTGTTTTCCAAAGTAAACAGAGAAAATATTAAGATCACACCCTCAATTTTCTAACCTGCTATTATTTACTATCAGTAGGGGGCAGTGATGCCTTAATACCAAGTTCTATCTGTGTTATCTGTGGCTCATTGAATCAGAATCAGAAAACTTTATTGATCCTGGAGGAAACAGGGGAAATCAACCCAAAAGGTTCCCCGTTGGCTATGGGGATCGAACCAGCAACTTTCGCATTATAAGGCGACAGCATAAACCACTGTACCACCATGCCACTGTATTACCTTCTGGAATATAGAAAATATCTGTCCTACAAAAATATGGGTAACTAGCACTTAAAGGTTAACAAGACAGTTGGCTCACTACCAAAATGACGATGATTTCCAGTCTACTGACTTCTTAGGAAGGAAAAAAAATATTTACGGTATACTTTGGGGGAAAAAAACAATGCATCAAGTGTTATGAAATACTTATCTGTTGGAACATGCGGGGTAACAATAACTATGACTCAGTGGGAAAGGGAATGTGATTTAAAGTGATTTCTTTGAAATTTCGTCAGTGCAGACATAACTGTAAATATAGACTGATTCCTGCTACTTCAAGCAGATGAACTCTGGAAGGGGTCTGTTTGGCTCAGTTTTAGTTGAGGTTCGTGAAATACATCATACAACCCTTAAGGTATGATTAACATTACCAGGACCACACCTGATAAATACAGACTTCAGCCAAAATCTGTCATAGTGAACCTTTTAAATAACATCTATAATCTTTGTTCAAAAGAAGAAATTACCATGAATGTTCAAGTACAAAACAAAACACTTCTTCAGTTTTGTTTAATGATTCCAGAATGTAAATTTTCCAAGGTATTTTATTGCTCTCTGCAGGGTCTTTATTCAGAATATAAATGCACTAACCCTCACACTATGTGCCATGGAGTGTGTGCTTGTCAGCTTTTGTTATTTTGCTTTAAAAAATATTGTTCAACATGTTTGAGAAGAATAGTCCTATAATGAGAATTATAATAACTACAAGCAGTGACTGAGGGGTCCAAAGGGTCGTGATGTCATCCATGGCATAGAAGTAGTACATTAGTACTGATGGAAATTGGAGTACTGACTCTCACTGATGGCCAATGTATGAAAAGTCAGACAGCAGTAAATTCTGCTGTAATAGGATGGAGACCTGACATTACAGTGGAAATGCTCATCAAATTAGTACAATGGTAAGGAGGGTAGATGAGAACTATAAGCAAGAGTATGTGCTGAATTTTCCTTGGTTTTGCCAAGGAGATCATGAGATTAAGACAGTTTTTTTGTTGCAGCTCCTCTATTAACAATTTATGGCCAGTCTTTTGGGTAGGAATAAAGAATTTTATCACGGTCAGTTCATCACTCCCCATAGAAACACTGGGAACAGATGAAAATTGATAAAAATAGCTGTTTTCACAGTAAAAATTATGTCATGCCAAAACTGTAATGACTTTTAATGTGCTTTTATATGAAGTTGTATATCTGTAGGACAGGCATCATGAAATTGAATACTTTATAAAGTTCTAAGGAATTTTGTATTTATCTCAAAGGTGCCTTGGTTCCAGGGCCTGCCATTCACTGCCATTCACTTGACTGGATTTTCTCTGCATTTAGAGAAGGATGTTTGTTCAAAATCCATAAGAAACAAACTACTATAGGCAAAGAAATCCCATTCAAAGGAATGGTGGGGTTGAATTTGCCCCCCCCCACCCCCCATTCACTGTTTTACGGCAAATTTGCAGAGTCCTTCGATAGTTCATTCCTGCAGAATGCATCAAGTCTGGTGAGGTACATGAGATATAGCTGTGTGGTAGATACAGGCATGGCGCTGGCCTTGGCTTGTGGTCATACCATACAGGAAGGTAAAGCATTTTTTAATTAATCATATATAAGGGCAATGTGATGATTTGAGTGCTACAAGATTTGTCTAGGTAGGAATGTAGGATTAATAGAAAGATGCCTTTTTTGAATGTATAGAAATCACTGGGATGTGGAAGTGACTGTCTTTTAACAGTAAATGTATTTTGGTGGCATGAGTCACGGAACTGAATGTGAAAAGGATTTTGACCATCAATATGATATTCAAAGAAAAATTAGGAAAATGTCAGTTGTGATTCAGAGATATATGTTCATTTTCCATAGTGCCCCCTATTGACCAATTGGCGGCAAATTTGGAGCGTCCTTCCACAGTTCCCACAGTCTTTAAGTTTGGTAAAGATTGGCTGAAGCATGCATGAGATATGGCTGTCTGATATAAATGGGTGTGGCACGGTATAGTTTGGGTGTGGCTGTTGCCTGTACCGTACAAAAAGTTTAAGATATTGTTAATAAATATTTATGATTACTGTCTTTTGGGTGTCACGAAATGCATCTCATTAATATTTTAATGAGTTGGTCTATGTCTTACAGTTTAGGTTGCCCATTTCATTTTAGGGAAGAAAAAGAATAAGAAAAGCCCTAACAAAAACAATAGTGGTCTATAGCACTGTGTGCTTTGGACCCCTATTTACTATATTTAATCATAAATG
Organism: Hyperopisus bebe; assembly: GCA_026777045.1. Taxonomy (NCBI): domain Eukaryota; kingdom Metazoa; phylum Chordata; class Actinopteri; order Osteoglossiformes; family Mormyridae; genus Hyperopisus; species Hyperopisus bebe. The sequence goes on from JAODJW010000046.1 coordinate 17,951,523, forward strand.
GTTGTTGTTGTTTTTTTTTTTGTAATTAACATTGTTAAACGTTGTTACTCTTGATTGTGAAAGTGGCCAATTTGCTTGCTGACTGGGATGCATGTCATTGGTTACACTGCAGAGATGTGCTTCAGTAGCATCATTATCCTGCCAGCAGAATCTTTGAATTATCTCACTGTGGTTTGGCCTGTGCTCTGTCCGTGGCCTATTCTCTTACAATACTTACCATATGTTAGCCAATTGACTCCCTAGCCCCTTCATTTTTATGGCAGTTTATTTGCATATTTTTATTTTCATATTATGTCTTTTCTGTGAACATGTTTTTTTTTACTTTGTAGTACTTTGAGGTTTGTTTTAAATGTAAACTGCATTATAACTAAAATTATTATTATTAGCATTATTAACATCTTGATTGACTTGTTAATGAATGTTGGTATGTCTATGTATGATTTCTTTTTCCACGTGACTCCTGTATCTGGTGTTAGTCCTGCTGGTAATTTACTTTACCTGCTGGTAACTTGCATCTTTAAGCTAGTTTGAGCTGGTAAATTGCACAAACTTGTGAAGTTATAGGTATTTTTCAGACAATGGCTTATAAGTTAAGTTTTCCTAAAGTAAAAAGATGGAAATTTATTTAGATTACAAATGCATGTAATAATTGTTGAGTTTTTAAAAAAACACATGTAATTACATGTAAACTCCCTCTAAGATAAAACATCTTTGTAAGGAAGAACTTTGCTAAATGGCTGAAATGGAAAATGCATTTTGTTTACTAATCACTGAGGATTTTTTTTAAGAATATAAGAATATACTGTATGTGTATGTCTGGTGTTTACTATCTCTTGATGCAAATACATTCCTTAATTAGCCTCATATGTGTTATATTTGGAAACTGTGTTCTGAGTAAACTAGCAATGTTGTTTGTAAGATAAGACAGAGGCGCCGGTCTTTGCCAAGTTATTAGGGCAACCTGAGCCTCCGTCTGCACTTCTGATGCGTCATGCTTTATGCTCCACTCTGATCCTGCCCAAACAGGTTGACTGCTGATGGATTTGTGTTAATTATTGTTTTTCTCTTGAGACATGTTCAAACTGGAATTAAGACTATGCTTGTTGTTGTTGGTTTTTTATAGGCCTATTAAAAATGTCATTGTCAGTTCAGAGGAAATGAGAGATCGCACTGGATCACGGGTTTTCATTTTGAAAAATTTCTATTCAATAAAAGGACCTATGATGACAATTTGGCTGCTGGATTTGACAATGAATAGTATATAATCCAAGTGAAAGTGGTACATTACCTGAATTCAAATAACATTCTGAGGGATAGTCAACATGGATTTAGGAGAGGTAGATCCTTTTTAACTAATGTACTTGAGTTCTTTGAGGAAGCTAGAAGAGAAATTGATCACAAAAAGGCCTACGATGTGATCTACTTAGATTTCCAGAATAATAATAATAATAATAAATTCTATTTGTATCGCACTTCACATTTAAGACAATCTCAAAGTGCCACAGAGTAAAAGCATTGTCATAAAAAGCAAAAAAGAATATATATATATATATGGAACATAGTAGAAACTAACATAAAAGATAATTAAAAATAATTAAATCAAGAAATAAACCTAGAAGATGGTAAAAACTACAAACCTAACATAAAACCTGCA
>JAODJW010000046.1:17979165-18054026 GCA_026777045.1 Hyperopisus bebe
GTTTTTCCGTAGGGACCCACCTCCAGGAATTGTTTGGTGATGAAGGTATCTGACAGCTAAGGTGACGTTTCATTTTTTTTCCAGCGCGAGGAAGGCCGTGTCCGAAAAAACTGCAGAATGCCTCAAAGTGGCAAATTACGGTAAATGATAACGAGCTAGAACTGGAGGCAGCTCTTAAAGACTATAAGGTAAACAACATGATGTATGAATAAATTTCGTAGTCACATATTTAGATATATTTTGATTTGAAATTTCATATATGATATTTAATATTCTCGGATCCGTGTGTGTGTAATATATGTGCACACACATATATTACACACGCGTAAACCCACGGATAAACATTTGCATGACATGCTCACACTCTGACTCTGTTCGGTCACTCAGTGCGGTCAAGTTTTAACGTTTCCTTGCTTTTCCCGTTTTGTCCAAGTGTTTCATTGTCGTCCGGGTTCATTAGATCGTTCTTTTCACTTAAACGGGCACCGCCGCCCGTAAACAGCGCGGCGCACTCAGGCGCGCCCCGTTAGAACCGGGTCTGTGCGGGACGGCAGCTCCACGGTGACAGCCGGCAGCCAGAACATCGCGTCTTTCACCGGGTAACATGCTGCCATTCTCGGTACGCTAGACCGAGATCAGATATTATCAAAATAAATACGAAGAGAAAAACAACGTACTATGTTCGTATAAAAAAATCTGGGTTATCGTTTTATTGTGTACGCCATCCATAACGTTACTCTGTAAACAGCCTGTCCGTGCGAGAGCAGCGCTGTTGCCAGATCCCTGCTGCATTCGTGCCCGTGTCAGCTTGCGCGCACCCTGACGGATCCCGATCAGAGATCAAGCAAACTAGAAGTACTGCGCCTAACTGTCCTTATTCCTTCCGTGCAGGAATGCGGCGGGATATTGTTGCTCCCGGACGTTAATTTGGTGGAGGCTGTCGAGAGTGATGAAACCTTCTTTCTGCGGCGTGCTTGTTGTTACCCTCCACGCTTTACTTTCAGCCGTGATGCCTTTTCTTTCTATTATGCCTCCTGGACACCGATGTGTGGTGCTTTTGTGGTCTTTGCGACATAATCTCGGAAATATTTGAACATCTAAGGTGGCGTCCCTGTACACGTATTTGCATTTGCGTTTCCTCGGCTTTTGTTTGTATAGTTCATGGGACGTCCAGTCACCTTCACGCATATGGCTTAGACCCATATATTCTGAGATTAGACCTGGGATCAATACAAGTTAAAATTGCAAGAGGGTGCACATATTGTTTTTCCTTGTAGTTTTTCCTTCAGTTTTACTTGGAATGTGATCAATTTCTAATTTATTTTGTTGTTTTAAAATATCAAAGTGCAGAATGATGGCTCAGTTCCTGTCCCAGCCTCTGTGCGCGTGGAGTTAAACATTCTCCACGTGTGCAAGTGTACTTTCTCATAATATTGTGGTTGCTCTCCATAGCCTGAAGTTGCATCTTGTGTATGTGATTATGTGTGTTATCTCTGATCGACTGCTCTCTCCTACTGGTGTGTCCTGCCTGGAACAGGCTGTTCAGGAAAAATGAATGAATGAAAATTAATAATGGAACACAATTAAACTAGCAAGGATTTTCAACCATATAAAGCATTACAGGTATAAGGCTGACCTACCTGAATCCCATGTGATGCAATCACTATATCAGGAAATAGTTTATTTCTGTGGGATGGTTAACTGGATTATAAAGATGATTCTCTGTCGCAGTGGCTAATCCTACTGACTGGAGTTGACATCCAGTCAATCATCACTCTACAGTTACGTCCATCGCACAGGATTTGCCCCTTCGCAGCACGCGGCATTAACAGGTGCATGGCCAGCTTCTGTCCTTAGCCTTTCCGCGAGGCTGTGCATTCGCACAAACGTACTGGTCCATTAACTCGTGAGAACGAGCCTGGGAGGTAAGCGGCAGCAGTGCTGACGGAAGAGCTTTGAAATATGTCACGGAAATGAAGCCTATCTTTAGCGCTATCAGAGGAGACTTCACTCCCGAGGATAGAGAAAACTGAACTTATGTGACGGGGAAAACAGGCAGATTAGACACAAAAACTGTCCAAGCAGAAGGAGGCGACCGATTCAGAGGCTCACGTTCAGAAATATTATTTTAATGTGTGATGTATATTTTTATATTTGCCAACATGTGTTATGAATCAGTAATACTTGAATACAAAGGCTTGCACGGTGATGCAGTGGGCGGCACTGCAGCCTCACACCTTCTGAATTATGGGATTGATATCCTCCCGCGACTGTCGGAGGCCACGTGTTCCTCACCATACACAGTCCAAAAAGATGCAATTAGGCAAGCTGATGTCTCAGACACCCTTAATGTGTAGCTGTGTGTGAGAGTGTGCGCTATGCAGTGACCTGGCATCGCTTCCTGCCCCCTGATTCATTTCGTAAGCTTTCTTGGATAGAATCTAGGCTGACTGTCATCCTGAAAAATCAGTAACGAAAGATGGAAGGATGAATGTATGTATGAGTAGGTCAGCATTATTACCTCACATATTTAAGTCCTGCCCCATGGCCATGTTTATAGGATTTACAAGCCCCCTCTTTGATTGTGTGGGTTTCCATTCAGTTCTCTGCTTTGCTTGCTTAATAAAGACACACCGCTCAGGCATTTGATCCAGAGTCACAGGTTTGTGCTTCCACTCTGCTAAATTTACTGCTCTGGACCTTGGAAACACTGGATGGATTATTTTGGAAGACATACTCAGTGTTTTTTGTGTTTGCCTATTTACTATATTTATATTTGTTTTATATACTATTTTTAAAATTTAAATTCATTGTTATTTGCAGAGAATGTATATGGAAGTACTTTGGAGATACAATGACATAAGAAGCAGGCTTTCATGAGAACAGTTGAGTTATTTTTATGATTAATCTACGTGGGCGGTAAGCTGTTTTAACATATTACAGTGGTGTATAAACTGCAAGGATTAAGCGTATGAGGTTTGTGCAGGTGCCCTGTGTATATACCTGGATGGATACGTATGTATTGGCCTCTAAATTATTATTTTATCATGCTTGTATGTGTGCTTTATATCACTGTTTATATATATACGTGTGTGTGTGTGTGCATACATTCTTATCACGATCCAGATCCACGTGTATGTTTGTGTTACATAATATATGTACAATATATGTGGGTGCAAACATATATCTGTATATAACACATGTGTGTGCGACGCCGTACACAACGTGAAATTTCTTGTCATGTGTAAGCTATGTATTTGACTGTATGTTGTCTTTTTGACGGTGTTTCGTGCCTCTCTTTCTTTCCCGGTATGCTGTGCCTCTCCGTGTCCTGGATTGGCTGTTCATATTCTGAACCACGCTCTATGTGGTGATATCTGGTGAGTATGCCAGGTTAATTTTGTGTTTTGCATTCTGCCCTCTGCTGGTCGAACTAGTAAATAATTTTCTCTTAGCACTTACGCTGGTCACAAAGTTGTTTTTTCCAGATAATAACATATTGATTAAAGCTGGCTTTTAGAAACTCATGGAGTGTTCATTGATTTTAGGCTAGAACTGATAAGAAAGACTACAATAATTGTTGTCAGCACATACTTGGTTTGTGAGAGATTTTTGAATGAACTAAGGACATCATTGTTTTAAATATGCTCCTCCTTTTATACCACACATATCGTTGCTTCCGAAGATACAGAATAATGTACATTTCACACGATTTTTACCATAGCAGTTCCCTGAACAACCACTGGGTGGTAGCATATTGCCCCATATGGAAAAGGGGTGGAGAGGTGGCTGCTGGCTCCAGATGGGGATTATGCAGGAACATGCAGCATGCAGACTGGCCAGAGAACAGCCCTGGAGACAGGAGCTGTGCTGAAAAATAGAACGCAAAAATAAAATGGAAAAAATAAACAGGAAGCTGATGCAGCTGCCCACTAGGGGGTCTTATTATAGTGAGAACAAACCACTGGTTTCACCCAGTATGTCAAAGGACTGTTCCAGCTAAAGGGTAAATCACCTTTAAATGCACTCGGTTTTCTTAATGGGAACGCAAAGGAGACCCCTTCTGAATAGTTGTTGTTTGCTCTGTGTTTTGTTAAGGTGAGTACGAGGCAGACAGTGTGTCCCAATAACTACAGCAATCACAGACTATTGAGACCAATGAAACTCCCTTCTAAACACAGGAACTGCTGTTGGGCACATGAGCTATGTACTGGAGTTTAATTAAATTTGGACTTAATAAAAGCATACAAAAATAGATAACGGTACATGATAAAATTAAAAATAATAATTATTGCTCTATGGTTACATTATTCTGTACTTTGGATTACTCAAAATATACAGTCCTGTGATTTCGGGGAATATATTGAGCGTAAATATAGAGGAAACAGTAGTCACCTGTCATGACCATGTCTTTGATGAATGAATGAATGGATGGATGGATAGACGAAAGTCATTTTCAGTCGTACAAGGGAGCTCTGAGAGAATAACCAGCTTCTCAGAAAGCCCAGCTTGATTGGGGATTTCTGGCCTTCATTTGTGTGCATGTGGCTGTAAAGTTAACATATAATCATCGTTATTACTTTTTTATTGATTATTGTTTATTTAACCTTAACATTTTTGTCTTTTTAACGCCGGGGCGTGTCCTTCATCGTGCGCTGTGTTCTCAGGTTTCCCCAGTTTATTTAATAGTTATTTATTATTTTCTAAATTTATTTTTAGTTATTACCAGGGGGCGATGTTTATATTTAACCCGAATATAAATAAAAGCGAACAGGAAAATTCTGAATGAGCGACACGAGGCAGTGGTTTATCGTTAATATTTTACTAGAATTAAATTGGCTGATTAGAGAATTTGGAATTTCCTTTAAGATATACTACTCGTTATTATGTACGATGATCGTAGGGATTCTATGTTAAATGTTGACGACGTTGTTTTGTTTTATTGTCATATATGCAAAGCAGTTTAAAGGCCCTTGTTCGGGCAGCGACAGTCTTAGCGGTTGCCATCGAACAACGGCTATCTTTACGGTGATTGGACGACCTCTGTAACTGAACCTTTCCCATTGGACAGTTTCTGAAACAACTTTGCTTATTGCATTAGTAGCTCCACCTTTTTACTAGAACCGTAGCATCAGTTTATAAAGAGGAACGGATAAAAACACGCATGTTATTTTTAAACACCGTTGTATCCAGTGTATGAATGAATTGCTGATCATAAATATTTATTTTCTGGTGGACTTGCTTTGTTTTCCTTCATCGAAGGCAAAGAGGATTGGAAAAAAGGTAATTGCAACGCAGAGGCATTGTGCTTCATTGATTTATTGTGTATTGTGGTGTGTTGATCTCAAATTTGTATAGACTTTTTTTCGTACGTTCGGCGCCATTTTCGTACCGTTTAAATGCCCGCCTGCCAATTTCTATTCAGTGTTTCACTGGGTGCATTAAAATATGACAATCGCATAATATGCTATAAAGTAAATAGACTTGAAACGGGATAATGAGTAGTTGTGGCGATGAAAGGCTAGCTGGATGGTGGATGGGGGAGGCGTGAAACATGTAATAAACGCAAAATAAAACGAAATGTTACCGATAGATATTGTTTTAACCTCAGATTTATTTTAATATGACTGTAGGAGGGGTTGTTCTGCAACTGAATATGGGTGTGAACATTGTTTCACTGAGATTAAATATATACAATAAATGCAATCAAATACCTTAAACCTACTGTAAAAATGTAAGTTGAAAATATTGCGATCTCAATCTTAAAATCATATGTTGCGTAATGAGTTGCAGTTTATTTCCGACAATGGTGCGTTTAAGCTGCACGGTGTAGTACGGCTGCCAGTATAGGGACATTGGCAGCCACATGTACGTGATTTGTCTATTTTAATTGCAGCCACACTGATTTACAGCACAGCGGCTAATGCGTGTAAACAAAGCGCGTAGTTTGAGCCCCGGGAGCGGCAGGTGCGGGGGGGCGGCGGGGCTGTGTGCGGCGTCCGGTGCGGCTCAGTGAAGTTCCACTTACCTCGGGAGTTAGATCGACATCTTTAACATGGTTTGAGTCTCTTGGGTCCTTTCTTGGACATTTACTTAACTGCTGCTTTCATTCTTTTTCGCAGAATCTGAGTTTGACTGCGTATAGTATTATAGTAAACGCCGACAGGTTTAATAATCTGCCTGTAATAAACTGGTCATTAATCATATGCATATATGAGTGTATTTTATATACAATATATAAACTATACGTATTTGTATATGTGTGCAAGGTTTATATTTTCCTCTGTACTTATTCTTAATGTCTTAATCGTCAACATTACTGTTTGTGACTCAGTGCCATTCTTTGACAAAAGTTTTTAAATGCACACACCTTCTTTGTCATGTGGTCAAATATATGTTTTTACAATCATTGGTGATGCAGTGCATCCTAAGAACAGGAGTAGAACTCCTAGCGGGCCTGGCTCTGATAAACTGGACAAGCATGTAAATGTATTAAATTGAGTATGTTATCTAATTTCCCTGGTGAAGATGATGGTGATGAAACTAGATTAAATGGCTTTGCTTGCAAACACGTTGAGGCATGACTCCAGTGGGGCTGGTGAGAGCTGATGTCAGGAAGCAGGTCTCATCCCCGGAGGGGGGAGCTGACTGCCGCACTTTACTGTTTGTTTATGGCTCCTTAGTCCTCTGCATCCTCTGCGGCCTGGCTGTCAGTCTCCTAACCTGGCCAGTGACAGACACCACCAGGTGAGCGGTCAGAATGGGACAGCAAAGGACAAACAGAGGAGATGAGCTTCCAGCCACGATCAATAGACGTATAGTGCATTTAGAAATGTGCGTGTGTGTTTGTATGGTGGGTAAAGAGACTGGGGCTGAGTGCCGTATGCGGAGGTGGGGGGGCATTATTGTTGGAGAGGCTGATGAAAGTGCACAGCTGCACGCACTGACCACCGCACCGGTATCTGGGAAGCTCTAATCCCGTGCTGGGATTATTTCAAAGCAGCTTTGCCCCTGAGGCTTGATTTTGGTAAACGGTTATGAGGAAGGAAGCCTTTTGGGGTTTAAATGAGTTTTTTTTTTTGGGCCTTTCCATGTGCTCGTGCGTGTGCCTTTGGGGCAGTATTTGCACTCCTGTGGATGCTGTGGCCAGGAACAGGATGGTCAGACAGCCAATCACATCACAGGATACACCAGTTGCGGTGGGTTGATAGGATGTGATTCCTGCTGTGTTTTGCACCTGTTGGATGTGCCTGATTCAATGCAGTTGGTGAGCCACATGCCTAAGACGTAGCTGTCCCTCCTCTGCCTCGGCGATTCTTAGCCACAAGGTCTCTCTCTCTATACGTAGCATCCTGCTTCCCACTAATCGATTACGCACTGACTGGCTTGGCTGCTCTCCCAGCATGCACCAGCAGACACAGCTGCGTATATGCGCTTGCTCTTCTGTGCAGAGCTGCCAGTCTGCACTCTAAATGCAACCAAGCGGTGCTCAAGTCCGGCTCTCGCTGGAACTGAAGCCCGAGAGAGTTTATGGGAGATGAGTTCTCTAAGCCGGTTTGCAGAGAAAACCGTGAACGTAATGTGACCTCAGAGAAGGGGGGATGATAAGAAACAGCCTAAGTATGAGGCTGTGCAGGGGGGTGGGGGTCCCTGCAGAGGGTGCCGGCAGGTGAGTACTTACAGGTGAAGGTGTTTGTTAAGAGTTTTACAGTGTTTTGTGTAAAGGGGCGGCTTTCAGGAGTGTTAGCACTCTGATGTCTGTTGTAGGGGACCATGTCTGCCTGTGATGTAATTGAAAGCATGGAAACACTTCTTGCTTCTCGTTAATTAAAATTAATGTGGTCCCAGGAGGGTCAGTCAGACAGTCCATGCAGGCTTCAGAGGAGCTGCTAGCCGCAGGATTTGGATGCTCTATGTCTGCACCTCCCCCATTCATTCCCAGGAAGCCTCTTCCGCTGTCGAGGCAACAGACGCTTCCAGCACCTGGGCAGGAGAGCAGATTAAAGGCAGCGATGTAAATGAGTGGCACAGCTGTAGTATGTGCTGTTGGCCCCAAAGGGAAGGCTGTGGCTCATTTCAGGGGTGAAAACATTTGAATCTCTGCGGTGTCAGAGTTCCAGAATGTTCCAGGTTGTGATTCCGCTTTGTCTGCAAAAACAAAGCCATTAAGAAATCAATGGGAAATATAATAGGTAAGTTTCACTGAATCAGCGTAACGGGCTCATAATCAGTCAGCCTCCCAAAATGGACTCTAAGGTGCCAAGTTCTAGTGCTCCGAATGGGTTCCACTGAACGGTCCCCACTTTCTTCTGCAGTGGTGCTCAGGTTCTGCCTGTACTGCTGTGTTTCCGTTTTCACCTCACTGTGGTCCCTTCCCTCCTGCAGTGGTCGCCATGACGACAGACGAGGCCGAGAGGCAGCAGCGTAGGAACGTTCGCCCCAGTCCAGATCAGGATCGGGGCCCCGGCGGGCCCCCGGATCAGCAGGACCCCTCGTCCCCGGAGGATCAGGTGCCGAGACCTCGCACTCGCGGCTCAGGGGGGCGCGGGCTCTCTCGCCTCTTTTCCTCCTTCCGGAAGCAACGGTCACAGTGCTCTGAGGAGGAGCGAAACGGGCCAGGGGACCAGTGGGAGACGAAGGAGCTGAAGGCCCCCATCGCAGACCCAGAGCCGGAGCTCCGGGCAGAGGAGGACACCGCTCTCGACCTGCAGTCACTCAGCAGTGCGGAGATACAGGTGACTGGGGACTGCCCAGTTTTGGCATTTTAGTTGGCATACTGGGAAAAGAATGTGGCATCACAGCAGGTGATGCGAACACTTATTTTATGACGTGTGTGTGTCTGTATGTGTGTGTGCACGTTTTAGCTGGTCCACGCGGACCAGAAAGAAGACCAAGACACGGAGAAAGACTCACTGGAGGAAGAGGAGGCCGGGAGGGGGGGTCAGGAGGAGGAAGACGGGGAAGGAGGCCTCCAGGATCAAGAAAGGAAGGAGGGATCCAAGACACGGAAAGCTGGCCGCCAAGTGTACACCATGCACTGCAAGGTCACCCTGCTCGACGACACTCAGTACGAGTGTGAGCTGGAGGTGGGCAGAGAGTCTGAGAAGCTCATAGCACGTGTGTCTGTCTGTGTATCTGTGTCTGTCTGTGCGTGTTTGTGCGTGTGTTTAATAGGGCTTTGACAGGACTTAGCTCGCTAAGAGAGTGCAGATATTCTCTGTCTAAATTCTTCCTTCCTGTTTTTCCTTTCAGAAACACAGCAGAGGGCAGGATCTCTTCATGAAGGTGTGTGACCACCTGAATCTGCTGGAGAAGGATTACTATGGGCTGGCGTTCTGGGAGTCACCAAGCACGAAGGTATCGTATGCATTTAACAGTAAAAAAAAGAAAGATGGGCAAAATATATTTGATAATACAGGTGTTAAGAAACTCTTCTTTACTGGGAGCTGGGAGGGAGCAAAAACATGGACTAACTACAGGTCCCCGAAGACCACGTTGGGATACGCTGAACAGAAGGATCTTGATTGGCTCTCCCAGTTTGGGTTGCTCAAGCCGTGTCTCTCTGCTGCCTGCCCTTATTGGCTGCAGACTAAACAGCCACTCACTATTCAATGCGCCACACTGCCCCCAGACAAACTCTCCAGGTTGCTGTCCTTTTAAAGTCACGTCTATAATTACTGCAGCCAGTCAGCAGCGTATTGTCGATGTCGCTCCCAGGGCTGTCTTGACGCGGCTCTTGACGCGGCTCCAGTGGGCTGGGTGAAACTGAGCCGTCCCTCAGCTCAGGCGCTAATGATCTCCTGTGCTCACTCGCCGTACAGCTGTGCCACACACTTACTAAATTGATTTTTATCCCTTTATTGGTTCCTTCTAGCAAAGTCCTTAGTCCTGTCCAAACTCATATGCATTCAGGGTGACATAGAAACCCTACTGCTGCTATTTCCATCATCCTGTATTTTGTGATGGAGATGGACCAGGGGGCAACACCTGGATTGGGGGTTCAAATCCCACATCTGCTCTCTGTGAGTGTGTGTGAGAGTTTGGGTGTCCCTCCATGGTGCAAAGACATCCATTTAGGATGATTGGTGTCTCTAAATTGCTCGTAGCATGTGATTGTCAATGACTGGGTGCATGTGCCCTGTAATGGGCTGGCATCCTGCCCAGGGTGTACCCTTGTCTTGTGAGGTATGCTTCCTGTAATTCTCTCTAGGGTAAGTGTTTGGGAGATGGATGTATTCTGTGGTCATCAGTATTACTAAATTCCCTTCCTGTTTAGTTATTCAAACCACCATCATTTCCGTTCAACGTTACGACTGGTCCCCTGCTAGTCCAACCTAATATTAATGCGGGGAATAGGGGGATGTGTCAGGAACAGCCCTGCTCCCCTCTAAAGCTCTGAAGCAATTTGTTCTTCCTGAAGCTCCCCTCTGTAGCTCTGAAGCATTGCAGTGTTCCTCCAGGGCCCAAAGACGTGTTAAAAATGGCCCGTGATCTCTGAAGACAGGCGGGCTGGAAATAGTTGATGAGTTGTTATATTTGAGATAATGAGAGCAGATCAGCAGAGGTGTGATGTGTTTCAGAAACACAGGGGAGCTGAGGGGAGCCAGAGGTCACCGCTTTGGTCTTTTGAGGGTTAGTGGTTATAGTTTTAGGGCTTGAGGGAGTCATTGCTGATTGTCTGCTCACATCCTACGGTGTAGGTTACTTTTACCAGTCACTCACATTCTTATATGCTCATTCAAATAGTGCTGGCCTGGTATCTTAGTGACTTGCTGTCCACAGTTGTGTGTGTGTCTGTGTGTGGATTATGTTTATATTACATTGTGGGGACCAAATGTTCCCCACAATGTAATAGAAACCTGTTATTTTGACGTTGAGAGGACCATTTTTCAGGTCCCCACAAAGATCTGTGAATACATTCAAAAAAACTAAAAATGCCTTGTATTTTGTTTGTTTACTTATGTTTAAGATTAGGGCTGGGTAGGGATTAAGGTCATCATGCTGGGATTAGAGTTTCCCCCATAGAAATGAATGGTTAGTCCCCACAAGGATATAATGACAAACGTGTGTGTGCGTGTGTGTGTGTGTGTGTGTGTATGTGTGTATGTCTTGATATTGCACTTTGGGGCTTGGCATCTCTTTGGAACAATACTGTATAACTATCACATTGAGTCCTGGAGACGTTTCTTTTTTCTGCATGAGGTATTAATAAACAAACCAGCAAGTATTTAGCTGTCTGCAAGCTCTTTGGTGTTTTTCTTTCTTTATCAGACTTGGCTGGACTTCGCTAAGGAGATCCGCAAACAGACGCAAGGTGAGTGCCCTTCCATCATCGAGCTCGATGCCTGAATTTCAAAGGAAGCTGGCTGTCTCCCAGCGCTATGTTTTATGGGAAGTTTGTCTTAGAATAATTGAAGCATCTCTTTCGTAATGACCGCTGTGACAGATGTTCTATTGAGTTCTGAACATGAACATCACTAGAGATGTACTGTGTCCAGGGAACTGGCCTTAGCTGTAGGAGCTGAAGTCCAGAGAGGAGTGATGTAGGTAGTCAGCTATCACTTAGGCTGCTGTCTGCTGGAATTAATGTAGCCAGTCAATCGTGACGAGTTGTGTTCAGTCAGTCGCCTAGCATCATGAGGAAGATCACACGCTATGGTTTTTCCCTCAGGAATTTGTGAGTTTACCTTCAATGTGAAGTTTTATCCACCTGATCCAACTCAGCTGACGGAAGACATCACCAGGTAACACATCTAAGAGCTCAGTCCACCTGTGGCGCCCATTGGTGGACGACCTCAGCTCTGAACTGTCCCAAGCCAGCAGTGATCCTTGACCTTTGACCCAGAACCTCCTCCCCTCAGGTACTACCTGTGTCTGCAGCTACGCAAGGACATCTTTAGTGGCCGGCTGCCATGCTCCTTTGTGACACTGGCACTGCTGGGCTCTTACGCGGTCCAGTCAGAGCTGGGTGAGTACGATCCGGACCTGCACGGCCCTGACTACACTCGGCAGGTGCGGCTTGCCCCGCGTCCCAGCAGAGAGCTGGAGGAGAAGGTGATGGAGCTACACCGCACCTACAAGTGAGCACCGCCGAATCCGGCCTGCAGCCCTATGTTCACACACATGCACATCTGTACCTACGTAGGCTCCTTTGCTGCTGAGCAGTGCTGCATACTCATGAAAGCTCACTTTCTCAGTGAAGATCCTTTACGTTTGCATTAGTTGACCTTCCTGATTGCATCAGTATCTGTTTGTCAGCCCATTTTGTGTGTCTCTTTGTACATATCCTTTTCTGTCCATCTGGCTGCTTCACAGTGTGTCTCTCAGACCACTTATACGTCTGTCTTCCTGCTCACTGGATGTCTGCAGACCTCTCTGTCTTGTTAACTGTCTTCCAGCTGACTGCGCATCAGCCTTCTTCACTAACTTCACTTCCTGTCTGTCTGCAGGTCAATGATCCCGTCACAGGCTGACATCATGTTTTTGGAAAATGCTAAGAAACTATCTATGTATGGACTGGACTTCCATCCAGCTAAGGTAGGAGCCATGATGGATGTCCGTAATGGGTAGCAAGGCACAGCTGGGGGGAGGGAGTAGCCACTCAGTGTCAAGATCAGCTCTGTATCTACTTGGGTGGCCTGTTTCTTCATTGTAAGCCATGACTAGAGCCATGATGGACAGTGCCTTTGTTCAATCTGGCAATCAAGAGCTTTGCAGTAGTCAAAAGAATCATCATTACGTTATCTACACTCTAGTCAAATCCACCGAGATTATTGCTCAATGCATATTAAACAAGGAAACTATCATTCAGAGGAGTTTGATGAACTCCAGAGTTGAAGTGCCTTGTTGTGTTTTGTAACCAAAATGGCAGAGCCATGGAATCAGCCTGAGTTTTGTAAAGCTTCTGTTTGGACAGAACATAGGGCTGTGAAGTAGAAACGAGGTCAATCTGTTTGCATAAAGGCAGGGATTTAGATCAAAAATGGAATTTGTTAATATCAGCTGTTGGTTGATGTTGCCCTCTAGTGGTACACATCTGTCATTGTGCCTCTTGTTTGATTTGGACAGTTACAGCCAATGGAGTGTTTAGTTGTTCATTGGTGAGTAATGTTTCAGGACCTTGAGGGTGTGGACATCATGCTGGGCGTCTGCTCCAGTGGCCTGATGGTCTACAAGGATAAGCTGCGAATCAACCGCTTCCCTTGGCCAAAAGTCCTTAAGATATCTTACAAACGAAGCAACTTCTACATAAAAGTCCGGCCCTCTGAGGTATGTTGCCCTTTGCCATTCCACTATGCACAGAAGCAGAGCTTTTTAAGTAGTTCTGCTGCCTTATTTTACAATTTTCAGTTCTCCTGCATTTTAAATATCGTATTATTAGTATTATTTTGTTTGACTAGTACATTTTCATTTCTGCTAAAGCCATATTTGTACTATTTGCTCCTAAGCAGCATGGTGACTTTGCAGTCACCACTATATCCTCACACCTCTATGGTTTGTGGGTTTGAACCTCTTCCAGCCATATGCATGTGGAGTTTGCCTCTTTTCCCTGGCAATCTCGTTTCCTCCTCCAGTTTCCTCCTGTTGTCTAAGGGCATGTCAGCCCCTCTAAACTGCATATCGCGTGTGCGTGTGTGGACTGGCACTGTTCCCTGCCTCATACCCTACCCTTCCTAAGAGAGGCTCCAAACTCACTATGACCCACTTCTGTATAAATGGCTATGGAACGTGGATGAATTATTTAATTGGTACAGTGGAAGACACTTTAACCTGCATGTATGTGTTTTTTAGCTAGAGCACTATGAGAGCACCATTGGCTTCAAGCTGCCCAACTGCAAAGCCTCCAAGAGGCTCTGGAAAGTGTGTGTGGAGCACCATACCTTCTTCAGGTACAAGGTCGTCTGCTACTTCCCCAGGGGTGTCTGTCATAAAATCAGCACCGACGTGCTGCATGTGACTATTTACTGTATGGGCTAGCAGTGACCACGATTTGTATGTGCTGTCATTGTCATCTCCATGATGATGATTTGTACAGGTGCTCAGTGTTATCTCTGTGATGATGATTCATGCGGGTTGTCGGTGGGAGTGTAGCAGTACACGCATTCAGTACGGATCATAATGGATATTTATTTTGTTATGCTTTGTATTTTTTGAGACAATATTTGTGTCGCACAAATCAGGTACAGTTCATTTTCTAAATGTGCACCTTTATGGATATTTGTTTTATTTTTATTTGCTTCAGAGAATATTTATTTTGATTTACTTTTAAGTATATATGGCCCCCCAGCCAGCTAGGGGGGTGAATGGTCACAGTTTGACAGAGATGTGATGAACATCATCCAAGTTACAGCAAAAGGAGATGCCGAACACCGACTCCATACAATGACTGCCATCGTCAGTAGCTATGCGGCAGAAAGATTCGGCGCTTGTCAAGACAGGAAACATCAAGCCCTTTTACACCATGAACCACAGAGCCACCAAAATCCAGCAGCTGAGGCAAGAGCTCCGCACCATCAAGAAAAGATACAAAAGTTCTACTGAGGAGGAGAAACAAGCTCTAGCTGACCTTCGAGACATCCTAAGGAGAAGACTGGCAACCCTTCGGAAAGCAGAGTGGCATAGAAGGTGAGGAAGAGAGAGGGCTAGAAAGCATACAGCGTTCATCGCTAATCCCTTCGGCTTCACAAAAAACTGCTCGGGGACAAACGTAGCGGCCGGCTCGCCTGCTCAGCAGAGGAAGTTAATGCTTTCCTGCAGGACACTCTGAGCGATCCAATGAGAGAACAGGAGCTTGAACCCAACAGAGCCCTCATCAACCCAGCTCCACCAACAACAATGTTCGATCTGAGGGAACTGAGCCTGGAGGAGGTTGAGGAGATAATTAAGGCGGCACGCTTTGCTTCTGCTCCAGGCCCCAGCGCTGTACCATACATTGTGTATTAAACGCTTTTCCCAGCTCTGGCGTCACCTCTGGAAAATCTTGAAGGTGATATGGCGAAAGGGGGAGATCTGCTGACCAGTGGAGGTGCGCAGAGGGAGTGTGGATCCCCGAAGAGGAGAACTCAAAATGCATCAGTCAGTTTCGGTCCATCTCACTGTTGAGCGTCGGAGGATAGGTGTTTTTCAGCATTGTTTCCAGGAGACTCAGAGTTTCTCCTCAAGAACAACTACATTGATCCCTCAGTGCAGAAGGGTGGCATTCCTGGAGTTCCTGGTTGCTTAGAGCACACTGGTGTAGTCACACAGGTCATCAGTGAAGCCCATGAGAACAGAAGCAACTTATGTGTGCTGTGGTTGGATTTGGCCAACGCATATGGATCCATTCCACGCAGATTGGTTGAGCTCGCACTACACTGCCACCATGTCCCCAGTGCGATCAAGGACCTGATCCTGGACTTCAGGCTGAGGGTGACTTCTGGGGAAGTAACATCAGACTGGCATCAGCTGGAAAAAGGGATAATAACTGGATGTACCATCTCAGTCGTCCTCTTTGCCCTGGCGATGAACATGGTGGCCAAGTCAGCTCAGGTGGAATGGAGAGGCCCTCTAACCAGGTCTGGCGTGCGGCAGCCCCCCATAACAGCATTCATGGATGACCTCACTGTTACAACAGCATCAGTCCCAGGAGGGAGGTGGATATTGCAAAGCCTGGAAAAACCTGTCACCTGGGCCAGGATGAGCTTCAATCCTACCAAATCGAGATCCATGGTGCTAAAAAGGGGGAAATCCCCTGCCTCTGCCATCACCTCCATCAGTGAGCAGCCAGTGAGGAGTTTGGGGGAGCTGTTTGATGCAACTCTGAAAGACACCGCCGCCATTCAGGAGTCCAACAAAGAGCTGGAAAGTTGGCTCACCAAGGTCAACAAGTCCGGCCTGCCAGGCAGATTCAAGGCCTGGATCTACCAGCACTCCATTCTACTGCATGCGAGGTGAGAATAGGGAGGAAGTGGAGAAAGCAGTGGAGGTGGCGGAGTCACGCCTCAGGCAGAAGGAGCTGGTGGGGATGTTGGCCACCGGGAGAGCTGACTTGGGCTTTTTCCCAAAGACCCAAGCAGGCAAGGCCCGAAGGAAGGAGAGACACCAGCTAATCCAGGAAGAGGTCTGAGGAGGCGTGGAGGAAGAGCGAGTGAGCAGAAGAGTGGGGCTCAGGTAGCAGGTGGCATGGACAAAGTGGGAGAGTATCCTACAGCGCAAAGTCACCTGGACAGACATCATGCAGGCAGACTTCCATCGTGTCCATTTCCTCATTCAGGCTGTATATGATGCCCTACCAAGCCCAGCTAACCTCCATGTGTGGGGCAAGAGAGAGTCACCAGCATACCAGCTATGCTCTGGAAGGGGCTCCTTACAACACCTGCTGAGTAGCTGTCCAAAGGCCCTTGCAGAAGGTCGCTACCGCTGGCGCCATGACCAATGCTGAAGGCGGTGGCAGAAAGCATACGCAATGGCATCATCCCTGGCAAACACCATCTTGCCTTTGTCGAAGCTGGAGAGAAACCCTGTCGACAGCAAAGAACAAGGTCAGATCTCCTACACATAGTCTGTGACTGGCAGCTGTAAGCCAACCTGGGGAAGCAGCTGAAGTTCCCTCAGCATATTGCTACGACATCACTCCTGCCAGATGTCTGATGTTTAAAGACCCGAAACACCCTGTGACCCCAGGTTACATCACTGATGATGCGTCCCAGTGCATCCAGAAGATGTATCTTGTACATAGTTTTGTATAAGTGGGTTGCAGCAGTATTGACAGAGACTTCTTATTTAAGAAAGACAGTCATGCTTTGTTCAGTAAACTACTGTTTAATAAAGAGAAAAAGAAGCAATTTATGTTTTGTTTCTTTTACCCTCGCTGTACTGAAAATGTACCAAACTGTAACTTCAAAACTGAGGTACATACCGAACCGTGAATTTTGTGTACTGTTACACCCCTAGTTGTTGGTGTCATCTCCGTAATGATGGTTTGTACAGGCAGTCAGTGGTCATCTCTGTGATGATGATTTGTACACAGTCTGTGTCATCTCCATAATGATGATGTGTACATGCTATAGGTGTCATCTCCATGATGATGATTAGAATGGACTGTCTCTGTCTACAGACTCTCTTCTACAGAAGCAGCCACCACACCCCGGAGGTTCCTGGCCTTGGGCTCCAAGTTTCGTTACAGTGGGCGAACCCAGGCCCAGACACGCCAGGCTAGCTCCATGATTGACAGGCCTGCCCCCCTATTCCAGCGCTCTGCAAGCAAGAGGGCATCACGCAGCCTTGACGAAGGTATGCCTGTTTGCGCTGATGAAAAATTTCTGAAATCTTGTTTACTGCTTCTAGAATCTGAACAATTTCAGTTAAACCCTGAATGCATGGAACGCCCCAAAGAGAGCACAGTTTGGGACAGGATAATGAGCTGTGTGACACTGGGACTGGATGGTGACTGTCAGGCACCTGGTATGGACAGGATCAGCACGACCTATAAATAAAGAAAATAAACACAAAAAACGGGAAATAAAACTGTTTGTTCTGGAGGAGAAGAATTTAAAAACCAAAACAGACCGAAAATGTTTTTGAGAAAGCTTTTGTTCTGGTATTTGCTTGTAAAGTAAGCTTAGCGTTTCTGTATGTGAAATGTTACATTTTATTGCCTGGCCAGCCAGCTTGAGCTTCTGACAGCTCAACACATTTCTAACCGTCCATTTTCCATGCTTGTCTAGTAGAGGTTATGGGGCTGCTGCCTTCCTTCACATGTAATCCTTCTGTTTTTGAATCCGCTGACACTTTCATTTGCATTTTATTGACAGATCAATATCCTTCTTCCCATTTGTCATGCTTATGATTGTTCTGCAGCGTTGCACTCGCAGGTACTTTTGCTCCACTCTGGGTCCGGTCTTTCTGCCAGTCACCCAGAGACACTTGTCTTTCGCAGTGTGGGATCACAGAAAACCCCATCTGCCACCATCTCTCTGTTGTCACCTTCACAGCGGTGCTCTGTCCAGTGCTTTGTTCTACATGTGACTGCCACCTTATGTCACAGATAAGCGCAGCGCAGTATCACGGTTCTGTGCATGTCCTGCATTGTTGAGCTGTGAAGAGGCCCAGCAAGATGGAGCTCAGCACGTTGCTCCTACAATGATCTCAGCTCCTCAAACAAGACTGAACTGTCACTCACCCTCCTTCAATGCTTCAATACTCAGCTTGAAACACCTAGAAAACAACTATTCTAAGTTTTATATGTGTATTTTGGGTTAGTTTGGGTGTGAACGAACCCCATGCTGCTCACCTTGTTATAGTCTTTAGTCTTCCTCTTCATTCCTTTCTCAGCTATACATTTTGTGTTTTTTTCAAACGTCAGTCAAGGATAAACCTTATGCAGTGGATAAGAGGACAAAATAGATAATGCACCAGATACGGACCAAACCCTTTGTTTGTGTTTGATGGAATGTCATCATAGCTCCCCCCGGTGACATGTGACAGCTCCCCGGGTGAATAGGCATATGCAGTCAGATGGGAATGCTTAAGAAGCTTCTCTTGTAGTTGATGGTTGGAGTTCAGCTCTTTCCTGGAGCAGCAGCCTGGTGGGTCCCGGTGACCCACGGTGTTCATGGCACTCCCCTTGGTGGAACTGAACAGCGTGAGACCAGCGGGGGGGGCTATCCAGCGGGGGGGGGGCTATGAGAGGGATGTCAGGAAAATGACTCGTCTGAAATTGGCAGGGCAGCTGCAGACACAGACAAAGAAGGAGGACAATTGGTTTGAACTGCTGGACCGTGCCCCCATAAAGACCACCCCGCCCCCTCCAGGTATGGCCCCCCCAAATAAGGAGAACGCCACTAACATCTTGAGCTGTCTGGCACGTTCAGCTGCTCAGTGTGTGTGACTTTATTGCCAGTGGCTTCATCGGCGAGCTGTGGCACCCTTTATAGGGCCTTCGTGCCTCCTGAAGTCATGTGTCCAGTTAGGATGCTTTGGTAACTTGTGGTCACTCTCTGTTTTCATCAGTGGGGTCTCTTGGTGTCCAGCCGGGGGTCTTCTCCTCTGCCCAGGTAAGGCTAAGGAGAGTGGAACGCCACCCATACAAACGGGTTGGCTGGGTGATGGGCGACCCAGAAGCAATACCCACATTAGACCCTTCATTCCGGCTGGAGGGGTCCACACAGGAACTGCAGGATCAGGTGGAGGTGCCGAGGATGACACAGTCAGTCGCTGACTGGATGCTTAAGTTGCCAAACCTCAGAGAATCAGAAGACTGGTTTATTTTGATGGACTACATCCTCCAAAGTCCAGGTAGATTGCTAACCACCATGTCGAGCAAAGCTTTGCTAATGGCTAACAAGGCAGTAGCGACCCACTAAGTGCCATTTGCAGTAGCAACTATAAACGCTGTTTTGAGCTGTGTGAGACTCTATACCATGTTGAGCAGTGGATTGCTAGCTGCTGTGATGAGCAGTGATCCGGTAAACATCATGCTGAGCGGCGTGTTGGTAAGGACACTATAGAGGAGCAGATGCTAAATGCTATGTTGAGCAGTGATCCGTTAACCGTCATGTTGGTTAGTCCGTCCCTCTCTGGCATTTGGAACCATGAACCACGATGTGGACCAACAGACACTGAGTACTGTGATGACCAGCACGACGTTGATGGCTAAACGGAGTTGCTTTCTGCTAATCGCCACGCACAGCGGCAGCCTGATAGCCATTTTGTGACGCAGCATGATGCTAACTGCTAAAACCATCTGCAGCCTCCCAGCTTGACCACAATGCTTTTTGAGCTCCTTGAAAAATCAAAGACAAACTTCTTCCTGCAGGGGGGGAGAAACGGCTTGTTTTGAAATACGGCCCTGGCTACAGCAGCTTGTGATGCGGGGGTGGGTCGCTTTGGGGCTGTGACTCACATGGGGGCCTTCGCCTGATTCTGTGCATCCTATAGCTCAAAGAGGTCCCGCAAGCAGGACGCTTCCACCTCTACGTCCCTGCTCTCTGCAGCTCTGTGGCAGGATGATTCATTTACACTGTTGGAACCTCCACTGATGGGGCACCCCCTTGTGTCCATTTGTAGAATTACACTGTAATATCATACATCGTACATCATACTACATGCTGTGTAGCTTCTCATTCCTGACCCCTGGGCCTTGATCTCTGACCTACAGCAGTGGTGAAGACTCCAGATCGGAATGCCCGTCCTGTCAGCGCCCCCATCATGTCTCCAGTGTCGCCAGTCTCCCTTGGGGAGAAAGCCACGTCGCCGTCAACCCCACGTGCCGATCACTGGGTAGCTCCTACCCCCAGCCGTCGCCCCAACCGCCTGGAGGACAGACGGGCAGAGATCAGGAAGGGGTACCACACGGCAGAGTCCCCCAAAGCAGAGCTGCTGCGAGAGGCCAAGGTACCACAATGCAGCTGTGTGACACTGTAAACCCAAGTAAAGCCATACCTACACTCATTATACAGTGAGACCCCCAAATCCGCAGTTTCTGTGGATTACCACAGTGTTAAAAAACGCCTGCCGAGCAAGTGCAGGCTGTAAGCCAGTGAGTACCCACATTAGGACAGATATTTTTTAACGAATAGAATTTTCTCGTTAAAGGGTCATGCACAGGTACATGATACTAAATTTTTCATTGCAAAACGTATAACAATAGCCTGTGGTTTTTCATTGCTTCTTTGTCCGTTGAGGGGTATAAAAAGCATTATTTTCATTGCTCCATTATCCCTTGATACATGATATTTTTTCATTCCTCTATCGTCTCTTCAGAATTAGGCTAAAAGGTTAGAATCCCTTCCTTCCTAGAGAGTACAGTACTGTACAGTGCTGTATAATAATGTACTTTATTATTACTGTATTTAATGTTGATAATGTCCTACTGTGTGTAATTCATCAGTTGAAGATTATCGTATATACGCATATGAAAATCACATTATATGTGGGGTTTGCGGATGGTTGGCTATTATCCGCGGTTTTTGCCACCTGCAATAGGTCTTGGAACATATGACCCATAAGTATGGGGCAGTACTGTACACCACAGCAAAACCAAGCACCACCTATACAGCAGAAAGCAAAAGCCAGTTAGGATGATACTGTGGTGCCCATCAGCGGCCCATACAGTAGCTGATGTGCTTGTGTGTGTGCAGCCACAAGCAACGTCACGACGGGAGAGGAGAGAAACCCCCAGTACCGCAGCTCCCATGGGGGAGACACCAGCCCAGGTGCGTGTTGCTCGGCTTCTGGGGGAGGGTATGTGGGGGTGTAAAGCATTTAGCACACCTGGAAGTGACTAGAGGCATTCTCACAGCACTCATGCCCCGTAGGGCTGGTAGTTCATGAGCTACAGGGTTCAGTGGGACCCATCTTGACAAACAGCGTGTAGTTGGAGTATGGAATAGTCTTTCTGTTAGTGTAGTGCAAAAACCCTGGGTTCCTTTAGATCAGAGCTAGATAAGATTTTAACAACTCTGAGCTATTAAAGTTCTCCCCAAACGAGCTTGATGGGCCGAATGGCCTCCTCTCGTTTGTAAATTTCTCGTGTTCTTATGTAAACCACTTTCGCACTTTCATAAGGTCACACATGCGTCTTAAATGCCACCTGCGGGAAGTTGACACCAAGCCCGTGTTTGTAATGCTATCCGGGGCCTGCTGGGTGGTTGACCTCTTACCAGCTTTTCTTTCTCCCCTTTCTGTGGGTGCAGCAGCTGCCAAGGCCGGAGACGGAACCGGTGCGCATGAGAAAGGTCAGATCACACTCTTTTGGGGGCCGATTTTACCAAAAACAAACCTGTGCTTTAGGGGCAGCTGCTTTTTTCTTTTGTTTTTGCTGTTAGTTTGTCCTGCCTTCATTTTCGGTGTCTCCTCCCTGAACAGGTCTTGTGTATCACAGGTCTGTGAGTCGCTTTGATCAGCCACAGGCTGGCTGATCCATATTTCATGTCAATACATGCAGCTCATATCTCTGCTCCAGCCATGCGGGCCGCTGTTGTCTGGTCTTTGAAGTGGTAACGAGTGCATTAAGTGTGGGATTTGTGCACTGCCAATTCGTTTATTCTTGGTTTTTTAAACCAATCATTTAAAACTCAAATGATTCAAAGGCTAGATTTGATGGGTATTTAACCTGATATAATGCAGTCAGTATCCCCAAGACCCTGTACTGCGTAGGTGAATGAAGGATAGATGGGGGAATGGGCATTCAGTTTCTAAATCTGTCTGATATGCGACTTCCTGATTGATGTTAATTGACTGATTTTCCACAAGGCAATAAGACGTATCATCACGTTTTGTGCCTGCCTTGCCTTCCCCGACATCCTGAGTTTGCCTGCTGAATCGCCTCTCATTGCTCACCTGGACGGGTGCCTGACCAATACGCGGCTTACCTCTCATCCTGCTATGAGGTTCTCTAGTTTCCCCAGCCATCTTGCACCCTGATCATGCTGTTTGCACCGTGTACAGATGTGTGGTTTCTCCAGTCGTGCATTCATAATGTTACAGTGCCACACGATGTCCATAAAAGCAATTAGATGGCAGACTGAAAAGACCAACTGTTGCCTTTTTTTTTGTTTTTCACAGAAAAGAGCTAAGAAAATAGAGGGTGAAACTATTTATATCCGCCATAGCAATTTAATGTTGGAGGTTTGTATACACTCTGTGTCTGCTGTTGTGGTGCATGCTCTGTATGTGTGTGTGCGACGACTGACTGCTGCTTGTTCCATCTGACAGCTCCTTCTCCATCTTTATTAGCTAGCATAACCCCTGATTCTTGGTGCCTGCTTATGTTCATACCTCTTAGCCTTGTGTTTCTTCGGTCTCTGTGTCTTAGATCCTTGTGCTTGTTGCCAGCTACACACCGTGATATGGTGTACGTGACCCCTGAGTGTCAGGCCTCAGAACACTATTCTGGTCTTAATATCCCTCAGTGGGTTACGCGCTGTGTCGCTCATACTTCGTTGCCATGCAGGCCCCTGTCCGTCTTCTGTCTTTGTCTGACTGACTGTCCACTCTGTATCATTCTGTCCTGTTTGGCTAATCTGGTCCTGTTATCCATATGTGGATAAAAGCTTGTGTCTGAGATTTGCAAGATTCATTTGAGTAGACTGTATTGGACGTGTCTTTCCTTTCCATCACTTCCTACATTGGAAATTCGGAGGAATGGGCACGGCTTATAACCCCTGGCCTCTAGGCTGACGGTTGAACCGCGGTGATGCCTTCTGACTCCTCCCTCTGTCTGCCGTCCTTGGCCCCTCCCCCACCCCCTAGGATGTGGACAAGACGCAGGGCGAGCTGATGAGACACCATGCCAGCATCAGCGAGCTGAAGCGCAGCTTCATGGAGGCCATGCCGGAGCAGCGGCCCAGCGAGTGGGACAAGCGCCTGTCCAGTCAGTCGCCCTTCCGTTCCATCACCATCAACGGGCAGCTGCAGCCGAGTGCCAATGGGGTGAGAATGCCTGCCTCTTGGGGGCGCTCTAACACTTCCATCTACCCCAGCAGATGGAAGGGGCTTGCTCTTGTGTAGCACCTGGCCCTCCCTCTGCATACCTGCTGCTCCTCACACCCGTCACTGGCTGTGTTTTTTGATTATAGACAGGTTTCGATACCCACAATTTTGGGTTCGATTTTATAGAGGTTCCTTTATGGCAGATGTTCACATGGCTGTGATTAGTAAAGTTGAAATAGCATCTCTTTAAATGGACAAGGTTAGTGTTAAAGGGAATAAGAGTATTTGATGATTTATTTGCATATGGTGTGTTTTCTAATTTTTGCACCCAGGTGCCGTCAGGGTCAGGGAGACAGCATTTTGTTTGACTGCCTTGGATATAAATCAGCACAAAGCACTTGTTCCATGGGGTTGGAGTGCAAACAGACATGCAGCGTTTTAGCCGTGCCAGTTAAAATGTAAACAGACACGCACCATTAAATCTCAGTGGTGTTCTGGTCACTCCTACCTGGAAGTTCCTCTCTCCGGTATGTCAGCAGCTGGTGTCTCTCGCTTGTCTAATCCCAGAAAATGAGAAACTTGAGCCCTGTGGGGAGTTTATTGGCAGGAACTTTATCCGGCCGCGGTCGGCTAACCTTAATGTAGAGATCGGGACATCTGGTCCACTTGCATTTGCTAATCTAAACAGCGTTCATTATATTAATCGGTAACCATTTCTCAGTAATAAGGCTGATAATTATGGAGGGGATTTTGGAACATGTTGGTTTATTTATTTGTTTATCGCAGTTGACCAGGGAAGGAATCTGTGTGTGTGTGTGTGTGTGTGTGTGTGTGTGCGCGTGCACTCACACACAGGTGTGTGTCCAGGAGAAAAGCTTCTCTGTGTGTGTGTGTGCAGGTGAAGACCTCCAGCCTCCTGCCGGCTGGCACAGCAGTGGCAGGTGTAGCTGTTGCACAGGTAAAGCCTGTTTGCCGTTGAGAGCAGCCGCTCCTTTCTTTGTGGTAAAGAAAGCGAGCGATGATGGCAGGCTGCCCTGGCGTGGCCTCCATCACTCACAGGACTGACGCTCGGCTGTACCCACCCCCCCCACCCCAGGCTACACGCACTGCCCACCCTGCCTCCGCGTTGGCTGCTTTGAGTAGACGGCATGGCTGCTTTGACCTCACACAGAGCTGCATGGCAGTAATAGGCGTCTGACTTCTGTTGGTGAAGAGAGAAGGAAAAGAGAGAGGGAAAAAAGACAGATACTGAAGAAAGGAGTGATCAAACAGGCCGGGAAGGGGCTGCCCCAGCCAGAGCTCCACAGCACCCTCTCTCTCTCCTTCTCCCACTTTCTCTCACTCCACGAATATCTGTCTCGTCTTCTCTCTCCTTATCTCTATGTCTCTACCTCACTCTCTATCTTTCCCTCTCTTCCCCCTGCACCCTGGCCCCAAACAGGGGGTGTGCAAAGACTCTCAGGCAGGTATACACAGTGTGAGTGCTCCCCCGTGAAGCTGGCACAGCAGTGGGGCAGGTGGCCAGGGGCTGGGTATTAAGTGCCTGGGTGGCTGTAAGGGTCACACTACCTCAGGTTTCATGTTCTCTCCCTCCGTTGCTTGGCGACACTGCTAGCCTGATCGATTCGGACACACGGACCCCAAAAGCCCATGACCTGGAGCCCATTCAGTGTGCCGTGATAAGTGCCACAGCTCCGCATGGCGAAGCACGGAGCCGGAACGTTCCGGAGTGGAGTTCTGTGAAGGCCGTGAATCAGACGCTGCTCCAGCTCATCCCCTGGCTAAGGAGCCTCACCACCTTCGCTGCTGTTTGCTGGACGTGCTCGAGCACCGGTCAGGGCCAGACCCCCAGGCCAGACCCCCAGGCCAGACCCCCAGGCCTGGTGCAGAGCTGCCTGCTCTGGCGTCAGTTATGGCACGGGTGCCCAGTGATTCCGCCAGGTGGGTTTTTACGGTGTCTCTCCTGTCTCCCGAGGAGTTTTGCCAAAGATCTCCACTGCTGCTCCACCTTGCAGACCAAACCAGCCATGTGGAAGGACCCAATCCCCAAAAAACACCCAACAGAATCATGGTATTCATCCCTAGCCAAAAATAAAATGAACTATTATGCTGCATCAACCCCATAAAGAGCCTGCAGCCTGGCGGAACCACTGTGTGCACGATTGGGTCAGTCCAGGTTGGACCATACTAAGCACGGATGCGTTTTGCAGCACACTAACCACTTGGACACAGCCCATTACAGAGCTGCTGGTTACCATGGCTATAAGACGCACTCGTCCAACATCCAATCGGTGAACTGGAAGACGTCACCTGGCAACTGGCTGTCTATGATGATTTCAAGACTATTAACTGCTTAATTTCCACAACTATTAGTGAACTGAAGGATAGTGATGCTCAAGCAGTAGGAATGAGTGTGAAGTTTGAACTTCAAGGGATGGAGAGAAAAGTTGATTTAAAGTACGCTAAGCCTTCTACCGGCCAGTAGTAAGACCTTACCTCATTCTTTGCACACCCCACTCCCCCAGATTACCCCAAACCGCCTGCTGCCCTCCTGCTCCTCACGCCTCTCTGTGTCTGTTGATCTGCTACTGGACGCAGCCCGTTGGGCAGATTCCTCTAATACGGGGCGCCAAGCAGAGACCTCTGCGGGGGATCTCACCGGTCCCACGGGAGAGCGCCCAGGACGATGATGAGGAAGAGGAGGCAGAAGAAAAAGAGATGCGCTCTTCAAAAGTGGCAGTTGCCATTCTGGATGACAGCAAGCAGACGGCCAAGGCCTGCCAATACCCCGTCATGCTGCAGAGGCCGCGGGTCTCCTTCCTGCTGTCTTGCCTGCTGCTGATGACCATCACTCTTTGGTGGCTGGTCTTTATCTGAAGAAGTTCTGCTCCTTCAGTAGACATCCCTTCCAAACCTATCAACATGGTTGTCAGCTTTTCCAGGCCTTCCATGGAAAAGGTTTCTCTGGAGGAGAATATGGTACTGTGACAGACAATGTGATGATGTTGCACACGCACTCAGACCTGATCTCATTTACGTGTGTAGTCTACATGTAACCTTTGGGGGAATTCAAAGCAGCTTTTGCACTCAGAACCAGGAAGCTATGCAATTAATGGCTCTGTCAATGGCTAATGTTTTGTTGCAGTTGTCTGGTTTAGAATCATAACTTGCAAATGAACTGGTTTGACTGTATCATAAGAGTACAGGCCTTGTCATGAGTAACTATTCCACTACTCGCGATATCCTTGATGCCTTTTGCTTGGCATTCATTTGCAGTAGACCCTGTGTAAACTTTGGTTCATTATGGCTCTTTTCTGGAGTATTCTGCCTTGGCAACTGTAGGGAAGCCTTACTTACCATTACCAACACTATGTAAGCTGCAAGCTCAATGTCTGTCACACTTAGGACATGCTGGTTAACATGAGCCTGAGATAGCTTGGCATGGACATGAAATCTACATGCGTGTCACACAAAGGCTGCTTGGTGCTCTTTCTTTCTACGGGACCAATGCCGGTGGTGTAGGTCTTTATAAAGAAGAGGATTGTCTTAACCCGTTCCCTCATTTGGACGTTTAAGCACCGCTTGTTTTTATCCTGTTATTGACTGTAAGGGAATGCAAAAAAAGGAGAAGTAACTAATAAATGTTACTGTAAAATATATTTTATGGTACAAGTTGGTCTTTCTTATGGCTATAATGAAGTTCGGTCAGTTGAGCTCATTCTGATGCCTCGTGTAACTGCATGGTTGGACATGATGAGGAGGATACTGTCCTTTATTCCCTGCCTCTTTACTGGGCTAAAGCTTTACAAACTGGATGTAGTTCACTGTAATCACTACAGTGGGGCTCTTGGCATTATGCTGTATCTCAGCTGCCTGATACTCCAAGCATTTGCCTTTCTGTGATTAATACCCAGGAAGGAGTTATGGCATATACATCAAATCATATGCAGACCCATAATGACAATATCTAAATTAAACTATTGTCTTGTTAACATTGAACAACAGATAATAGCAGGACACCCAGGCAGTCACCTCAGCTCAGTTACAATGTTGCTGTGGCTGGATGGTATATTTGATGAACAAATAAGGGTGCTTTTCCACCACACCAGGTACCGTAATTTTGGTAGCTGGAGTGGTGTGCGATTTTGATGCCAACATCCCGTGTTACGCATATGTTATTCTCGCAAGGATAACGATAACTAGGTTGAGATCAGGCTTTTTCATACTTTCATACTGTCCAGACATAACGGGGGGGTGTTACATTTCAATAAAACATTTACTCTGTCTTTGGGAAAAAAAAAATTAGTAAGCTTTGCAATTTTAATGATTATTCCTTTTCAAGATTATTCTTTTTCCAACATTTTCTAGTCCCACCCCAAAGTACTGAAGTACCAAAAAAGTACCTCAGCTGGTTACCCCAGCAGGTGCTTTAGGTACTGAAACTTTTGGTACTGGTACTCAACCGGAAGTCAGTGGAAAAGGAAAATTACCAAAGGTATGGTAGGAGGTGCGATGAAAAAGCACCCTAAACCTTTTTGGATTTTGATGAGATTTTCAGGACTGGATACACAGCTTTGCATTGATTAATAGAAATATTCACTCACATTTATGGGCTCTTAGCAAAATCCCCTACACCAAGCACAGCTGTATCGGCAGACAGTGGTTCAAGGACCCCCTATATTGGCTTCAGACAGAGAGGAAATTGTATCAGTTAATTTCATGTACTGACATTTATTACTGTCTCACCTGTCAATATTCAACTGAACTCAGACTGTTACGTGATGCTGATCTGATTCTCATGTTCTGCTGGCGTCAGCAGTGACTTGCTTGAGGATTTCTGTAAGCTGCTGACTCCCTGACTGTCTCCTTCTGTCATAGGAAAGTCCAGTGTGCTCCTGTGCTCTTCTATATCTGCCCGAGGAGTAGGGATCTGAGATTGTCATTTGTAGTGGTTTGAGGAGCAGGTGCTGGTACTGGTGCTGGGCTAGATCTCGATTTTGGTACCTTTTAAGAACCGGTCTGTGTTTCCACTGGTTTCAAAAAAGAACAGAACGGTAACGGTACAATGGTGGAAGTGAGAGTAAAGTATAGGTCCATATGAAATCCATTATATTTTTCACCAATTTCAGTTTTTTTTTATCTGTTTTGGATTTAAAGTTTTTATGAGCTGCCGAACTAAACAAATTAGCCTTAAAGGAGAGAAAAGTTCTCAGAGTTTGACTCATTGTGCTCTGTTACTTTTGTATGTATTCACTTTTATCCCCTTAAAGACTGTATTTCTCCTGTTTGTGTATATCAGTTTTTTCTCACTTGCTGTTTTACCACTGTCCTTTTAAGAATCTGCTAAAAATGTAACTTTGCTGTCTGCTTCATGATCTCCTCGTGACTCCAGCGCCACAATATTTTATTTATTTGACCTGCAACATATTTTTAATTCATTATTAAATCTGGCCTGCAAATCTTTCATTTTCCACAGAATTAAACAACAATGTAACATTATTCCCTTAATAAGCACTGGAAAATTTGTTTAATGCTGGTACCAATGATATTAGACAAAATTATATCAGGTATCAATCAAATATTCTGGCTATGTGGAAGACTTGACGTGGTAGCCAGTCCCACTTCTACTGACGTTACAGTTCCAAGTTCTGAGAGCAGCTTTTCCGTAGAGCTGCATTGGAGCCAAATTTTTGCAGTGGAAATGCACAGAACCAGTTCCAGATTGGGGAAAACCCAGCACCACGTTGGTGGAGACGGGGTAAATGTCATTAAAGGAGTCTTGACACACCTTGCCCTGGAAGCCATCTAGGCTGAGTATTCTGAGTCCCGATTCTCAGTGTTTGTGTGTGTGTGTGTATGTATGTGTGTGTGTATATGTCTGTGTGTATGTGTGTGCGTGTATCTGTGTGTCTGTGTACCTGTCACCTTGCAGTCCCCCCTGGTGAAGAAGATGCAAACTGTCACCATCTCCGACATCACCAACAACATCCGTGGTGATGCCACTACAAAGGAAGTCCCTATTGTGCACACGGAGACCAGGACCATCACCTATGAATCACCACAGGTAAGTGCTGTGTCTCTAGCTTGTAGTCTCCTCTTTCAAGCAAGAATCAGCCATTTATAGCATGTCATGTGATATGCATTGTGCCTCATTTCAATGTGGATGTGAAGAAATGTGGGGACTGACTGCCAGTGGTGGTGTGATCTCCGGTGGTCCTGGAATGCAACCCATTTATACATTTTTAGTAGGTGCTGCATGCATTCGAAAGAGGTGTAGAACCTATAAGCAATAGTTCCAAAAATGAGCTACATGAATATTTTACAACGTACATTTAAATTTGTGAATTTTTTTGACAGTGTTTTTCCGAAACGTATTGCTGAATGCAGAGCTTTGCATAATTCTGACAGATGTATAACACCAGGGAAACAAATTTGAGCAAAGAACTAATCAGGATCAAAATCTTTATGCAGATATTATGAAGTCTTCTTTTAATTAAATATATGCTAACAACCAATTGTTAGTGACTTGATACAAGAACAGCGACAAAAATATGTCAGAAAGATTGCTCCTCACTCTTGCATCACTGCATTTCTCTTACACATCACATCTTGTAGGCATTCTCTACCTTTTCAAAAACATACCTCCAATAACCTTTCATCCCCCATGAACATGGACACATGCTTCAGACTGAATTTAGCTCACCTATTTTTGGAAGCACTGTCCTACTCGATGGAGGTACACTTTTTTTTATGAACGTGCCCCCATTGGGATGGGGCCGTTTTTGCCCTTGGCTGCCACCTAGTGCACAGTTCAAGCGTTGCAGACCCACTCCAGTGACGTCCTTCTTCACCGCAGACAGGAGATAATGTTCTGGACCGAGACGGCGGTATTCTGCTGAGTGCCCAGACAATTAGCTCCGACACGGTCTGCACCACAACCACCACCCAGATTACCAAGGTATTGATTTCCGATCACCGTGGCAACATTGTAATAGGTGCTCTGGCACCTCTAGTGGCACTAATGAGAACCACAGTGAGGTTTGCCTGCAATCATGGGAGCTTTTCCTATCTCATAGACGGTGAAAGGTGGCATCTCGGAGACACGAATTGAGAAGAGGATCGTCATCACTGGAGACATGGAGATCGACCATGACAAAGTGAGCTTTGATCCATCAGGACAGCCAGATGCAGCTATTCGTGCCTGGTGCTCTGTAAATCCATTGAAACAACATTACAGTAACATTGCACAAAAGCCAGTGTGTACTGAGCTCATATCTCAATAAGAATATATCAGTGAGAGTGGTGGTCTAACCAAGAGTATGTGTGAGTGCAGGCAACATGATCTGTGTGTGTATGTGTGTTTGTGTGTATGCAGAGGGGGGCATGTATATATTGCATTATGGAGACCAAATCGCAATCAAAAATCTAAAAATGTCAAGTCTTGTAATTCCTTGGTTACTTATGGTTAAGGTTAGAGCAGGGTAGGGGTTAAGGATGTTATAGCAGGGATTAGGGTTCTTCTGATAGACATGAATGGAGAGTCCCTACAAAGATAGGAATACAAACGTGTGTGTGTGTGTGGGGAGGGGGGGGGCATGTTGTGACTGTGTGTGGACGAGAGCCCTCCCCCAGTCCTGGTCCTGACTGTCCCTACCAATCCCCAGGCTCTCGCTCAGGCCATAAAGGAGGCGAAGGAGCAGCACCCAGACATGTCTGTCACCAGGGTGGTGGTGCACCAGGAGACAGAGATCACCCCAGAGTGAGACACGCCGCCATGCCCCAGAATGCTGGTCTTACTCCATCACACACACATACACTCACCCTCATATCAGTCACATGGAGACACAGATGTGTGTAAATTCCCATGAATGTCCATTTACTGTACCTCCTTCCCCTATGTGTGTGTGTGTGTGTGTGTGTGAATTAGGTTTATATTACATTGTAGAGACCAAATGTCCCTCACAATGTGATAAAAATCTGTTGTTGTTTTTTTTTTTGACATTGTGGCGACCAATTTTCAGGTCCCCTCAAAGATCTGTGAATGCAATCAAAAAAGTAAAAATGCCAAAAATTTCGTATTTTGTTTGGCTACCTATGGTTAAGGTCATTGCTGGGTAGGGGTTGAAGTTAACATTGTCGGGATTAGGATTTTTCCGAAGGGCATGAATGGAGAGTCACTAGAAAGATATTAATACCTAATCTGTGTTTGTTTGTGTCTATCTGTCTGTTTGTGTCAGACTGTGTGTATGTGTGTGTGTTCCCAGCCTTATTAAAATCACGATCTGTTTTATTTAATTTAATGTTTTATTTAATTCTGCCTGCCGTCAGTTAAATGTGCTGTTTTGCACACAACCCCACCCCTGTCCCCTCCTCCGTGCCAGTCATCACATCAATGCCCCCCCCCCACCCCTGTACTGCAGCTTGGCAGTATCATGTTCCAGCTGGTCATCTCTGTCAGCCCACTACAAACCTGCCCTAGTTCCCGTTCTGGCTTTTACTTCAGCATGTCACATGATATGAGCGATCATGCCGCATCTGTTGATCACATGACCTGATTATGTCTGACCTCACCATTTGCTGTACGGTCCAGACTGTGAAACTCCCCTTCTTGTGGAGAAGTCAGCTGACACAAGCTCTCTTTTTTGACACTTGCTGTGGATTAGGGGAGCAGCATGGGTCGTGAGCAGAAACGCTCTGCCACTTCTTAAATCCCCCCCCCCATTTGCTGTACCCTCCCTCAGCACCACATCTCAGTTGTAGACCAGCAGCCCCAGACAGAGGACACGCCACCACCCAGCGGACCAATCTGCCTCCCTTCTCCAATCCTTGAGACACGCCGGAAACACCAGCAAAAATCCGTGGGTGGGAAAATCTCAGCAGTGTGTCATGTCGCGTTACCTCCCTGCCTTCTGCGAACACTGCCATGACATGGATCTTAACCTCCAGCCTCTTGATTCCACCAGCGCCCTCTCCAGGACAAATGCTACAGCTTTTATTTCTATTTTGGGAAATTTTCTAAGTGTCAAATGGGTTTTGGTGTGATGATTTTGTGATAGTGGGACTTTTTCCAAAGACATTTTTATTAGCTGAAATTTGGCAAAACACCAGAGAGAAACACCAAAAACATTCCAGATTGTATTAACTGCTGTGTGTAGAAGCATTTTATTTTCCATTTTAATTTTTTTCTAACTGAGCAAAAAGTTTTGTGAATTATTCAGAACTGGAGATCAGTCCTCTTGATATTTGTTCATGAAGTTGTAGTGGTGTTTATAAAGACGTAGTTGTATTTTTAAAGATGTTTTAGTGTAGTTTTTCACAACATCACGAAGCAAGAAAGAGTAGCGAGGCTGTACTTTCACGTCTCTACCACACGGGGGTAGTGTGTGTTCATTAGACACAGAGATGTCCAGCACTCTGGAATGTTACATGAAAAAAAAATTCTAACTCGGCCTAAATCCAACAAGCGCCTAAATGGCTAAATGATTTTTCCTGTCCTCATAAAGGAAGCGTGCTCCGCAGCCTTATTCACAGAGCAACATTATTACAGCAATAGAATATAGATAACCGTCTGGAATATGCTGCCAGACTTTCCTGTAAACAAGAACTACAGCCATAGCTCTTTGATTCAGATGAGAAAAACAGAGCTGTTTATATCAGTCTAACTGTGAATTCCTTGTCTAGCCAGTGGTGAAGAACACTTAGTCATACAGACTACATGAGATTGAACAGCCAGATTCTGTTTTCCTGGGAACAGATTTTGGGAGTATAGCACATATATTTTTGGTCTATTTTAAATATGACACTTTTATAGGAATTTGTACAGATATCTGATTTTAATTATTCGAGTGTGCTTTTCACTGAACAAGTCAGTCGAGGAGAGCAGGTGCTGAAACTCACTGCATTTCAAGGTTCCTGTTCCCAGGTCCCTCTTTCGTAGTTTGCGGACGCGTGCGTAGAACGGATGAAACTCAGTTGTGTTTTATTGAGGGAAAGCGCCTGGTCAAGTGTCTTTCAAGTCGATTTCATGTGAAGGGGTATGTTTTGCACCACAATCGGTCCAGGCGAAGAGGATATACAACAATACGGCCCTAATGGCGCCACAGACGAGGAAGGAAGCCTATATGGTGCAGTATATGACCGGGAGACCAGAAGGGCACCTTATGGTGCTATTTGAGGAAGTGTGTTTTTAGTGCTATAGACCACATCTTTGATGATGTTGGGACACCATGAATGTTGAGTCCTGTCTATAAATACAGAACGCCGTAGACAGGCCGTGGAGAGTCACTGCAGCCATCGTAGCTAATTCTGTTTTCCGACAAATCACCATACATTCCTTCCCAGTATCTTTCTGATCCTTGTTAGCGCTCACAAAAGCATCGTCCTTCTCTCAAGGGACACTTTGGTGTTGGTTATACAGGCTCATTTTGAATGTCGTGGACATACCGATGTATTTCCTATGATGTTTTTCCATGTATTCTGTCAGTATTCATTTCACAATGTGTTTTAGTGGGGAAAAATATTGCTGTATTGCTTACACGCTTTTGCTTTTTCTGTTATTCTCGAAGGTGTTTGTGAGCATGTCAGCACTGCTCAGTTCTCTTCTGTTAGTTGGACATGTTTCAAAGCAGTTTTTTTTTAATAGTTTGTTTATTAAGCAAGAGCAGAAGTGAAAATGGATGGGCATTGAAAGGCCAGTGGTAAATACCAGAGTACAGAATGAATATTGAGAGGGCAGCTATGACCAGAGGAGTACTTAATAAGTACTCACGGACCAAATACTATTAAATGATAGTGGAATGGGGGTTGCACAATGGAACAGTGGTTAGCACTGTTGCCTCACACCTCTGGGATCAGAATTTGAATCTCTATCATGGCTCCATGTGTGTAGAGTTTGCATGTTCTCCCCGTGTTGTCGTGGAATTTCTTCCGGGTACTCCGGTTTCCACCCACAGTCCAAAAACATGCCAAGTTGCCAAATTGCCCATAGGTGTGCATGTGTGAGTGACTGGTGTGTGAGTGTGCCCTGTGATGGGTTGGCTCCACATCCTGGGTTGATCCCTGCCTTGCACCCATAGGCTCTGGACCCCCCGTAACCCTGAATGGGTTAGACCAGGGCTGCCCAATCCTGCTCCTGGAGATGTACTGTTCTGCAGAGTTTTAAGTGCCGCCCTAATTTAACACACCTGATACAGATAATCAGGCCCTTCAGTAATACCTCAGAGTGAGAGTCAGCTTCACTTCAACATAGCTGACTCTAATGCTGAGATATACCTGAAGGGCCTGATTATCTGTATCAGGTGTGTTAAATTAGGGCTGTGCCTAAACTCTGCAGGGTTATAGATTTCCAGGAGCAGGGTTGGGCAGCCCTGGGATAAGCAGTTATAGACAATAGATGGATGGATAATGGAATGAGTACTGTTATTGCTGAAGCACTGAATGAAAATGATAGAAGCAGCTATGATTACAGAGGTACCAGTACTTGAAGTGGGTCGATATTCACCGGTACACGGTACCACTTTGTCTTTCTCTTTAGAGAACCTCTCAATATCTGCTGGTACTAAATAACAAGGGTAGTGTCGGCACCTGATACTGAATAACAAGAGCAGTATCGGCACCTGGTACTGAATAACAAGGGGAGTGCCGGCTCCTGGTGCTGTATAACAAGGGGAGTACCTGCACCTGGTACTAAATAACAATGAGAGTACCTGCACCTGGTACTGAATAACAAGGGGAGTGCCGGCTCCTGGTGCTGTATAACAAGGGGAGTACCTGCACCTGGTACTGAATAACAAGGGGAGTGCTGGCTCCTGGTACTGTATAACAAGGGGAGTACCTGCACCTGGTACTGAATAACAAGGGGAGTACCTGCACCTGGTACTAAATAACAAGGAGAGTACCTGCACCTGCTACTGAATAACAAGGGGAGTACCTGCACCTGGTGCTAAATAACAAGGAGAGTACTGGCACCAGGTACTGAATAGGAAGAGGAGTACTTGCACATAGTACTCAATAGCAAGGGGAGTACCAGCATCTGTTTTTCTCCACTTCAAGCACTGAGTACTACAGAATGAGTGCTGAGAACTCAGCCATCCTAGGGCCAGTCTATGACATAATCTGGGGCTGCTCAGAGGCTGTACTCCGTATGAATTTTCTCTGACTTCTACAGTCATGTACAGTCTACAGTCATTCTACAGTCATCATACAGTCAGTCATTCTACAGAAATCAAACTGAACTGCTCCTTCCATTGTTTGTGTGCTTAGCAGATGCTTTTTTTGGAAAAGGCAAAATGCACTGATCAAGGATATGGCAGCATGGAGCAGCATGAGGCAGCATGGAGCGCGGTTCCTTCCTAAGGGAACCGTTAGGGGTTGGGCCAAGCACCTGGGATGTGGCTCACTTGGAACCGATTGCTAGGAATAAAAAAGAGGCCAGAGATTTGTGGTGATGTGCTGAATTTTCTCTTTAAATCATTCTAGAGTAGTTGTGCGCTGTAGATAGATGGCTTTGTTTCTCACAGCGCCGGGAGCTTGACGTGACTGTGGTGGCTATGGGAACCCTCAGGAAAGGCAGTTGCATTGACGGTCATGGTGTCATTAAAAGTATCTGCAGAAATTTTGCACATATCTATAAAAACACACCTGCCAAATCCTAAAGTGCTGCTGGTAAATTGCAATTTAAAGTTGTATATGAAGCGAGTTGTATGCACTGCTTTGTACCTTTTATTAGTCCAACTGTAAAACTACTGTTAAAAAATGCTAATCAAGAGCAGATTTTCATATAAGTTTTGGCATATTCCTACAATAACACATGATAATAATATTAACGCTTCCCAAACTTGGGTCACACTGATTTACTGCAGCTGGACTGAGAGAATTCTGCCTGAAAATGTGGTAAATTATAGTCTGTTTTTTGATACATTCTGTATTATTAACCAGGGAACGCTTTCCCCTAATCATTGACGTATGTTTTGTACCAGTATGCATAAATTGGGAGTTAATAGCTTCTCATATTCCAGAGATAGTTTTCATCCTATTTTAAATGCCATAGCAACACAGTATTTAAATTTGATGGTCTGCTCAGATTGGTTTATGTCATCAACAGTGTTGCATTAGGCTGTTGCAACACAGAAAAAACTGTGAAACAAATGGATTTGAAGTAATGCTCGTGCATTTACCCACAATGTACTGTGTGGGGCATTACAAATTTCCGGAGAAGGAAGGTAACATTAAAATGTGGCATGAGTAATGCAGAGAGGAGCTTGTTTGAAAAGGGCCCCCATAAGATGCGTAAGAGGGAGGCCTTGATGTCATTGCTGTATTATACAGGGCTCTGGCTGGCTGTAATCTCAAGAAGTCTGCAGGGGTGCCTTCCTGTACCTGGGCCCAGAAAATAGCTAGAACTGGCTCCTCTTCTTTGTGGGTCCACTGAGTCTGCACGTGTGAGGCAGCTTGGGTGGTGAGGGCAGACCGTGGCTTTCTTTTATGTTTTAGCTTTTTTTAACTGAAATTTCTGCCATTTGTAAATGAGGACCTCTTATGATGTAGATTTAAAGCAGGTGGCGTAGCTTATAATGTCTGTCAGCTATTTTAAATACCCCCCCCCCCCCCGCCCCAACACACAGGCCTTTGTTTAAATCCTGATTGAGGCTGGCGTTCATATATTTTTTCACCACCAGGGTGAAGAGGAGAGAAAGTTGTAATTTATTTTGTAAAGCTTTCTGAACATTTTGAACTGTATAGAATAGAAATGTAGCTTTGCATTCCTCACCAGCTTGTTTTCATGTCATAGTTTAAAAAAAAAAACTGTAGAGAATTTTCTAACACCTGACATCTTACCCCTGTGGTTTTGGTAGGAACCATGAGATTGTGCGGGATGCTCACCACATACATTTGTGTTTGTGGTTTTCCGTCAGTAGCAAACCCACAGTGACACCCGGTGCAGTTCCCTGGAGTTGGTTGTCATTGTGAATGTTTCTGATCATTGTACTTTTTCCTTGTCTTTTTCTGAAAAATAAATAAATAAAAGTAATTAAACAAATAGCGTGACTGCTTGCATTTAATAATATAGCTGGCGTTTATGCTATTTGTGCCAATATAAGGGGTTACCCGGTCTAATTAGACATTTCTTGGCCTGTTTCTGTTTTAATTAGGGTGATATTTTCACAGCAGTCTCACCACATTGGTGTTAGTCTCTCTGTTTGGTTCAGGTCATGTGACCTTGCCTGGCCGATTTGTAAAGCGCGACCCTGTTTTTCTGTACCCTCTGTTCCCTCTACCTTTCCCTGCCTTATAAACTTCAATGGTTCAAAGTGACTTTAAGTGGCACACTTCAGACTTAAAATGATTTGACGTGAACCTTGAGTGGCATCCCACAGTGTGTCCTTGTCCACTCTCTATCTGGTACTGTTCCCTGTTCTTATCGGGTCACTGCGTTTCATTCCAATTCCGGATCACGTCCCATGTGTTTCATTTATTCCAGGAGCTAAATTCATAAGTGAGCAGCCTCCAGCTCTCTTCATTCTGAGTTATGACATTGTGTCTCTTCTGATGACCAGAATTTTAATGCTGTATAGTTCCCTTCTCGCTGATTAGCCGTGGGTGGCGTATTATTCAGAGTGAAGGATGCAGGGGTGTTAGAGCACCTGGGACACCTTCTCCCAATACGTGTGTTACAAGGAGCTGCTGGGATTATGAAAACAGGTGGCATCGATGACCCAAAATGCTCAGATATAGCAGCAAACTGAAGGATTCTCCAGTGGTCTTGCTCCCTAATGATATCAAGCACATAAGCTTGTGTTAGGCACATCACATAATATTTTTTTCAGTTGCTTTAGAAATGCTTTGATCTTCAGTTACTTAAATAATTTACAGTCTTGCTTTTACCCATTTGCCCTCCACTGATGTAAGACTTCAGATTAAAATGCTTAGTACAATAACTGGTCCTGGTCCTGCTAGGTCACCTTCCGTCCATTGTTTCTTTTTAAGCTCTGGCATGTTTTGAGTATTTTGATGCCACTTCCTGTTTCCTGCAAGACATTAATCTCAGGAACAAAGTGCCTTATGGAGGTCTGTGGAAAGCCGATACCCCAATAGTCTAGGTGGAATAGACCCTATTCTGAGTGGTTACTATAAATGGAAATTCTCTGGTGCAGCTCTTTTGTGCTCTATGTTGTCCCTCTGTGAACATGTATGTAACCGTCTGCAGTGAAAGTGATGTAAGACTGCTAATCAAGCTGGGGTAATAGACCTCACACACTTGGGATCCTAAAATGATTAGGATCACTGCCAGGGTGGAAATAGCATCTCCTGTGTCAGTCCCGCTTGTACTTATCAGTTTTAGTACACCACCGCCTGTTCGTTTTTTTGGAAGATAGCAAAATTATGCCAGTTTAATTAGGGTTTATTCCAATTTTGCTGTAGAAGTCGTTTGCATTGGGTTCTGTTTCCAGAGCAGGCCTGTACCATCTTTGTATGCCGCATGAGTCTGAGCGTTAAATCACAAGCACGAGTCCTGTTTAGGAAAAATGATTTATCCGTGCTGGCACATGGGCACCTGGACCAGGCTGCCCACCTGTTTGCCCACACGGAGCCGAACTTGGATATCCTGTTAGGCTCCACCGGTGGCTGATCAGCCGCAAAGCTCAGGATATCAGAGATTATTTGGCTCACAAAGCCAGAGGAGGAAATCCGGAGGCGGCTCATTAAGCTGATCTTCGAGCTGAGGCTCTAACCTTCCATCCCTAACAGAGGACTTTATCTGGCAGGTGGGGGATTGTTTTCAAGCCATTAATCTGCACGACCCCCAAATGCCTCATCAGGTGGCAAACTGTCTGTGAGCCCATACACCTCCGTTGTAGAAACACCAATGGCACTCTAAATCTACGGCAAGCAGCCTTGTTTTCTTATGTGACAACTGAATAGTATCAAGGTGAGTTATGTATGCAATGACTAAGACTGTAATGAATACCACTGCAGGAAATGGCCTAGTCTAATACCTCTCTGAGTCTCTAGAACTATCACACACCTGTAGTGACCCTTGTCAGGGGATGTGTCTTTATACTAACACCAATAAAGCACGAAGCTGCTGCCGAATACAGGTGCGCTTGGCATCTTAGAGGCTGTCAGAAGTTCCATTACACCCTACCCTGCTGGTAAAATCCCTGCATGACACATAAAACCCTGGGGTCCGCATGGGGATGGGGTAGGTGTAACCCACTTACAGAAGTGACCCGCTTGTCCTCCCTGAAAAGTCTCCATGTGACGCTGAGCCTCGCTCTCTCCCCGAGGCCTCCCTCCCCCTCTCTCTCTCTCTCTCTCTCTGAGCTTGCGCCATGAGTCCCTCTCTCCCTCCCACTCCCTGTCCCTGTGCCTTTGGCTCCCTCTCCTTCTGTACGCCTCCCCCAGGTTCTCAGTTTTCTCACACTCTCCCTCCCACAGAAGTCTTTCATCTGCATGTCCTGAATTATTCCAGCTCTCATCTACTCCCCTGCCGTATAACATCCTCCTCCTTGGCCAAGCTTCTCTCTCAGCCCCTCCCTTTAATTTTTTTTGTCCTACCCCACCCCATCCTATCACTAACTCCATGCACAATGAGCACAGCTATGTATGACTGGCCTTCCTGTGCTAAAGCAGGCAGTGTCAAAAATTGCACCTGCACCCCCCCACATACACAACACCCACTCTTGGCTTTGTCATGGTTTTCAAAACAATTTTGAATGACAATTTTTGTTCTAATTTTAGAGCACTTTAGAGGCTTTCCCTTTAAAAGATCATTTTTTGGGACTTTACTTTGTAAGCTCTCTAGGACTTGAACCCACCATCTTTGCATTGTTAGGACAGTGCTCTGCTTGTCAAGCTGCAGGAGCCTTAGAACATGGCCTTATGAACAGAGAGGGCAAATTACACTTTGATCTTAAAAAAACCTGCTTATGTGTACCTGTGTAGCTGAGGCTGGGACCCACTGAATGCTTTTATTCCCTTAAGGGTCCTGCAATATCTCACAGCAGGATTAGACTCCTAC
Organism: Hyperopisus bebe; assembly: GCA_026777045.1. NCBI lineage: Eukaryota > Metazoa > Chordata > Actinopteri > Osteoglossiformes > Mormyridae > Hyperopisus > Hyperopisus bebe. The sequence continues at coordinate 18,019,598 of JAODJW010000046.1, forward strand.
TGTGACTTCCTCTATGACTCGCGTATGACTCTGATGTTAGGACTCCTATTATCTATGTACCTCTAGTCTACTCTGAGAGACTTCCGGTGTCAATGCCGGCTTTCCACTGTGACTCCCAGAATTCCAGAATGCACTGGCAAGCTGGGACATTCCTGTGACAACCATGCCTGAAACTCGTAGGGTCCTGAGAGGGATTTGATGTGTCTGAAGCACAGCTCTTAGCAGATAACCCCTGGTATATCAATGGTTCCAGCACTAGGTTACATCTGACACAACCTGAGCTGACAGGAGGAATCAGCTGGGACTGATCAGCAAACCCACTCCTATTGCCTGCCTCTGCAGCCACACTCGTATTTTTTGTTGATCAACTGAAGGGCTAAGACCTGAAACTGCTGTGGATGTGGGTATGTACCTGTCTATTTCACCATCTTTCTAAACTTACATGTAGTTCATCTCAAAATATAGAATCAGCCTATTGAATGAACAGAACAGCCTTTGCCTTGTTGCTACGGCAGTCATTACATACGGTGCATCCCTGTCTTCTCAGAAGCACGATTCTGCAACTTGTCTTATATTTGACCATTCAATCAGTCCATGTGACCCAGGCGATGTTGATGTCAGATGTGGCAAGGTGGCAGAGGGGGCGCTGGGGATATGAGGACTTGTGTTTTCTCCTGGTGCAACAATCTGATTCCAAGGAAAATAACATTACAGAGAAAACAATACTAATCCCTGTGTCAAATCCAAAATATTACCCCAGAAAGGTATTGAAGGTTCCTTGCAACAGCAAATGACTGTATACTTCAAACTCAGGCACAGGCTAAGTAAGAGCACCCTGAAACCAGCGCTGGTTAGGGTAAGCTGAAGGGGAGAAATTTGGTGAAATCATACATATAAAATAGGCCCCATCACAATACAGGTGAAGTGCAAAAATAATGATACACAGCATTTGTATTCTCTGTGCCTGCATCCACAGCAAGAAGAGCAAACTGGCAGCTGACTAGACCCATTAGTCACAAACCGCCCATCTGGACAAAACAGTGCAATCAAAAAACTTACACATTCCATTCAGCTCGAGTCACATGACAAGAAGTGATGACAGACTTGGTCGGACATATTGTTTTCATCCTCTTCCCAGGAACTTACCATGACCATATCCATTCAATGACAGCCAATGATAGTTGAACTAGTCACAGTGACTAAGTGATCCTAAAGGATACACAAACGATGAATGTCACTGAAAACAATCACTGTGAAACACAAAAAGAACAATTCTGAACTGCTGCACTCGTGCTTTTTAAGGTACCGGAGACATCACCGCTCATCCCTATTTTTTGAAAGACGACATATTCCTCTGCAGAATAGAAATATGTTGCTATCAATTTTGACTCAAGGTGGCAGTGTGTTTGTGCAAATAAGACACTCAGAAACACAAAATGTGACACTAACATGGCTCTCTTTAATGTCCTAAGTAGACTTATATTTGACCATGTAACCGGTCCGCAGCTATTGCTTCGTATATAGAATAATTATTACACATGTACAACATGGGTTAAGAGAGACAAAACACAGACCCTTCTGTACATGTAACTTTCTGGGGGAATTCCTCTCCTCGTCTCTCAGAAATCCTGCTCTAGGTAATGAGGCAGAAAGGGATGTGGACTTAAGTAACACACAGGGTAAGTGTTTATTCCTGGTGACTGGGGCAAAGCAGCCTGGTCTAGGAGCTCACATCCCGGGCTGATGTGGCCACCTGGCACCAGGAACCAGGAACTCATCGTTTAGTCCTATGTCTCCCAGAAACAAACCGCTATATCTATTCTTCTTTGGATGGCAGCAGGAGGGTCTGCATTTCGTTCCAGCTACTGCTCAGGAATTATAACTGCCAAACGATCCCACTTGACTCCCACCAGAGCTTCTGTTTATATAGGGCAATAGAGAGACTTTTTACACTTAAAGAAACACTCCGAAAAAAAAACTGTCAAACACATCCTGAGAGCAGTAGCTTTAGCGGTAGCAGAGGCTGTTGCACCCTTACAGAGAATCCCACATTTTTGCAGTAAAACATCCAATTGTGTAAATGGAAGAAAATTATATGTCGTTTTGGATAAAAGCACTAAGCAATGAAATAACAACCATAATAATAATAATAATATTCTCATAAACACCTGATCAATCCGCAAAATGGATGCCCCCACACCAGCAGAAATATGTAGCCTGGATATACCCAAACACAGCCCACATGACATTAACCTTCAGCAAAATGTTTCATCTACAACATGTCTCTCGAAACGCCTTAAACGTAGCACATCTCTTTCTGATAACACTGCTGCTCTAGCTAGTCCAACAGCTCATCCAGAGATTCTTGCTTGTTCTCCAGCCCCCAGTACCTCCTGGCCGTGCTGAGCCTCAACGGAGGCCAGCTGCGATGTTTCCGCTCCTCTGTGCTTTCCGCAAGACTGCAGTCACGGTCTGCATTGACTGACCCTGCTTCCCTAGGGAGTGCCTCCAGCGGAGCTGCCTGAATGTTCACGACATCCTGGAGGCCTGCATCCTCCAGGCCTTCGTCGGCCAGATTCTGTATAACGTGACCCCCTACTGGAAGAGTGTTTCTGCACAAGCTATAGGAGCCTCCAGGAGGAGCCATGAGCTTCATCCCTCCGTCGTCCTGTGCCGATTCCCCCATGCTTTCGCTGAGCTTCAGTCGGGCCACACTGGAGCTCCGCTGTGGCTCCAGGTGGAACTCTACCGTTAGCATGTTGATGGAGGCCTTGCTGGGGTGAGTCGAGGTGGGGGGCGATGAAGATCTCTGGGGGGGCGCCTCGGTCTGGACGCAGTAATGCATGTAACTGCCGCCACCTCCTGTCTGAGACTTGGCTTGGTGACCTAAGTGGTGGACGTTAAGGTCAGCAACAGTCAGCTTGGTGAACCAATGGTAATTGCAGGGCTGGCCCCTGGGTGGCACTGTGGTAGAGATGGGTCTGGTTGGGCCGCGGGTCTGGGCCAGAAGTAGGCGTGTCTCACGGTCACGGTTCTCATACAGCACTGTGTTAGCGCAGATCAGAATGAAGAGCCCTACTCCCATGATGACAGGGCCCAGCAGCCTCATGCGGGTGTGGTGCACCAGGCTAGTCACAGTCAGCATACCTCTGGCTCCCTGTCCCCACTTAGTGGCCTGGGTACCGCTCATGCCCGTACCCGCACTGGCCTGGCTGAGTAGGGCTGTACGATGGGCCCGGTGTGGCCAGTACCCGGCCACAGCAACAATCATGCCAGCCATGACAACAAAGGCCCCCAGCATTAGGAAGATCCCTGGTGGGGATTTCATGCGCAGTTTGCCCCGAACTGCCTTTGCTTTCTTGCGAGAAAAGCTGAACTGGGGTAGCTGTTGGCAAGCGGAAGAGTGTGGCACCTCCCCCCTGGTTGGGGTCCCCATGGCACCCTGTGGCACCACCCAGAAGCAGACTGGAGAGAGGGCACAAGTCAATGTTTTTGGCTTCGTGGACAATTTTTCTTGGTCTTCAACAAACACACTCTTGCAAGCAGTAATAGTGTAGTGAAACGACCAAGACAGAACAGTATTCCAAGCAAGGTCTTAATCGGAAGATAGACAACGTCTTAATTGCTTTATTGTACCAACTCAACCCAGCTTCCTTGGACAGTTTTCATCACTTACCGATAAACCCAAGCATCTTCTCCGTCTGACTGATTGCTCCCTTACAGCAGTTTTGATGCATGCACTGAGGTATCTAAGCAAACATCTAAATATTTTTCATAAGCATCTGTTGTTGTCACTGTGCACCCACAATATTATAGGTGCTCCTATTTCTCCAACAAATTACTTTACATTTATCCTTCTTGCACTTCATCCGCCTAGTGCCAAATATAATTACAATAATTATGAAATCTTCTGCTTTACATTCAAACCCCTCCAGATGAGGTGAAGGAGCTGCTTTTGTCTAGATATTTTTATAACTCATATGCTGCACGTTCTGTCTGCATCCCACCTAATTTTTTGTCATCTACGTGAACTCTCCGTTCTGATAACCCATTTAACTGTAAAGGCATCAAGGAGCATCACATTTTAAGATATAAAACTGGCCAGATAAAAGAACCTTCAACAAGTTGAATGTTTTGCGATCAATTAGCTCTTTTCTTACATGGGATTAAATCAACGCCACCGTACTTACCTATGCGCTCCGCTTGTGCCCGGAGCCGGGTGAAACGCGCTTGTTCAGAGAACAGATCTTCGTTCTCACACTGGACCTCTTTCGTTTTATCAGTGTTTTAATTGTTTTCTTCTCGATGTCTTGTCTGCCCGACGCCCCATGCGATTTCAGGGTGCTCAACACCGACCCATTACTGGTACTGCTCTATGGAGTACAGACGGTCATTTCTATTGTATTACCAAGCCCGTACGCCCAGTGTGCTAAGTGTTTTCTGTCATGTCCGAAAATTACGCAGGTTCCCTGGAAAGTAATGTGCAATATTCCGATTCTGCGATACATTTCAAAAAGCCATCGCTAGTATGAACGGGTGATGTAACGAATGCAGCAAAATCTAAAATTCCTTATGAGTCCAGGCGAAGCTTTGCGCGCTATAGCCACATCAACCTATATCTGATCGTTTAGCGTCTGTCAGCCATACAGTAGGATAAGATGCATCAAGCGCTCATCTGTCCATCTTTATGAAACAAGAACCTTTCTTGTAAACCTCATCAAGATAATCACGAGTGAAAAAATGAAAGGACAATCCAGACATCGCCTTATTTTCCCGCGAAGGATTTAAAGTTTCAACAAATCCCGAACTTCTGCATAAGAAATTTCGCACGGGCACGATCTTTACATTGAATAATTAATAAGGAATACGGACATTCAAAAACGATTTCTATCGCGCAAAAGTTTTATGACTTAATATATTACTGCCGCCATGTCAATAAACAGATGTGTGCCTTAAGTTTCTTAGTGAACGTCCAAAGTTAAACGTAGGTCAAACGAAACCTTTAAAGACGTCTAGTACCAATTCTCAAACACAATATAAAGAAATAATGCATGTCCTCTTGATCGTACGGGATCCGATTTTGTGGCTTGCCTTACAGCTGTGAAGTGGCTTTCTGTCTCCCTCCAAGCCATTTACATTACGAGATCCGATACTCCCCACCACTCCGTCCAGCTTCATTTCTCCGTAGCTGTTAAATGAACGCAAAACGGCTGGGGGAGCGAGAGGAGGGTGACGGATACCGAGGGAATCCTGCGGTCTCATGCGCCACTCTTTCTCTAAATTCCTCAGTTTGAGATGCAAGAAATGTCACATATGAGAATGCAGGAATTTCAGCTTATATAACCATTACATTCCAAGTTAGTTTTCAGTAAAACGGCTTTCCTCCTTCCGATAGTGCCGCGCGTGCCCCCTCTTTACATATGATGCTGTCGCTTTCCACCCAATATCTGCAGATCTCGCTGCAATAACTTGATTTCCCAACATTTCCTATGCTAACCATTACAACAGCGTGGTCAGTCACGTCCACTCTGTGTTTAGCTAATAACGACACCATACAGCTAACTGTATAATGTATTATGTAGTAGTGACTCCCAACGAAATGAAATTGATAAAAGAAAAACTCTTCGATTGTTGCAAAATATGTGATCGCATACGAAAAGGCGTTCGCTGATTAAAAAAGTAAATTCAGCATGTAAGCTTAATATAATTAAAAGCAGCTATAAACACCAAGTCAGAAGCGTGGCTACGGTGCGGAGCGATATCTGTGCTCATGAGTGCAGCGGTATAACTGGCGAGTATATGGCTGCACCCTAGGTTTCAAACACTAGAAGCCATGTGGACATGGAAAATGGACACACCTATTAGAAAAGGACCTTTCAAAACGACAAAAAAAAAACGAATTTTGATTCAATGTGCAATGATGGAGTCCAAGGATACTGCTCCGTGACAGTGACCTAGCCCAAAATGTGTTCATTATTTCAGTGCAACAACATCGTTTCAATTGAACAAATGGCTCATTTTAAAACATACAGATGCATAATTTAAAAAATATGAAGTCATGAAACGAAAAACCACCCACTAAGCAGAAAGAACAACAATATGGTTGCTGGAGGAGATATGGTGATGTACTTAATCTGCAGAGAATGTTACATAAGTAAATCCTCACTGAGCACGTACAGCTTATATTGCCTACGCTATGTCTACAGACGAACCGACTCTATTAAATAACCAAACGAACCGAATGGACATAGTTGTCATAGATTCTTATATTAACACTAAGGTTTAAGAATGTTCACATTTCCATATAAACTCAGTACCGGCTTATATAACATGCTCATCTTACACACTCCTTTGGAGGCTCTCCAGGTGGCATCCTTAATATATACCCAAAACACGTCAGTCGAATCCTCTCCATCTGCATAAGCAGAGGTTCTATTTCGTGGTCCTTCGGGATCCCCAAATTCTTCACTATCACAAAGGTTAGCTCCAGCATCCCTTGCGGAGAATCCTCACATTGACAGCTTGTACTCATGACTGACTGGTTGTTACCCATAGCTCATGACCACAGGTGAGGATATGGATTATAAAATTGAAGGTAGATTGACCAGTAAACTGAGAGCCATTTCAAGTGACTTAACTTTGCCATCACCATGACGGATCAACTCAATGGCCACAAAATTGCAGTCACTGGTCTGATCTATAATCTCACATTCCCGCTTATCATAACTCATTAACAAGACCCCAAGGCACTAAGGATGAACCCCCTCACCACCACATACACTTTAAACAAGCAAATCTCTCCTTTCTAAGGGGATACCATGGCTTGGATTGAGAGGTGCTGATTACTTCATATTAGCCATTAATTTGCCGAAGAGAGCACCGGGCCTCCTGATGCAGGGATGTCACTTTTAGCCCTCCATCTGAGGTGCTCTTTCAGCCAAGGTCAGTCCTGGACATCCTATCCATGAAAAACACTACAGTAGACACAAGATACACCCTTTCCAGAGACATGGGCAAATGAGCTGCTGCTGTGTGTGTGAGTTTTGCACATTTTCCTGATGTTTATATGCATAACATCTGGGTAATAAAGCTTTGTCCTAGACTCTGAAAACATACATTTCAAGTGATTTAGGGATAGGGAGACCAGCTAATCCATGTCAGGGAGGACACTTTGAGCTACTGCAGGTTTTAGAAACTACTTTAAAACTAAAAGGCTCTTGTGCTTGGTTAAATAGATCAGTTCTTCTTGCACGTTGACTGGTTTCCTTGACTGACTCATCCAATGGTTTCACATTAACATTAGTGACAATTATGATTATAGGAGACTGACCATTCAGTACACAAGAACTCAGTGCTTCAGTGAAATCCAGGTGCTATTAATTGAAATGGCAATTTAAAAATATTGTCCTATTTCAAAGTTCAAGGTGTTCTACCTGACATGGATTAGCTGGTCACCCAAATTAACGACTCAAAGCTGGTATAGAAGTTCATGAATATGTGAGATGAATGATGTCCTATATACGTTGTATTCAGCCTCACCCACATATGCTTCAATTAACTGGATGCTATGGAAATTTTAAAAAACTCTAAAGCAGTCACTCATAAGTACTTCAGTGTAACAGTATCTGGTTTAAAGTATAAGTGTCAGCACAATTGCACTACATAACTGTAAATAAATACGAACTGCGCAACTGAAAAAACTGTGGTTACATTTAGCATTTTATTTCAGCCTAGCGCAATGACAGGAGCTCAGTGCACACCAATCGTTAGTTATGTGACTGTGTGTTTCTGCAGGTTTTGAAGTGCAGTCCAAAGACATGTGGGTAGATGCAATGTACTGCTGTGCCATCCAGGGAATCCCCTATGTTTCCTGGGATTACCTCCAGGCTCACCACAACCTTATACAGGAAAATCAGTTATGGATGTCAGATAAACCGGTGGTTTCCAATTTCTCACGTGAAAAAGCATTTATTCCATGTGTGGAGTATCAATGTCAGGGGAACCCATTGCGCTAGTGTCTGGGCGTTAGTTTGAAGACTCATTTTAAAAGGCTGAAATAAAGTAAACAAACAATGCCACAGTATCATTAACTAGCATGGGAGCATGCATTGATGATAAAGGACAAATACGGCTCTACCTAACAAGACACATTACAATATTAAATTAGCTATCTGAGCCTTAATACAAAATAGTGAATTGAATCCATTTCCAGGTATCAAGCATTTTATTTTTTAATAACTGGTAAAATGATTTCCACAAAGGTGAAATATGCAAAATAAAACAACCCCACCCACACAAATGTGTACGAGTTATGCTTTTACAGTATGCCATACAAAGGTTGACATCTATTACTGTATTTTCAGACACGTCTAACCTATAAAAGTCTATGAAGCAATACCCTCTCAAACTAGTCTCACACACTTCATATTTTACAAACAACTCTAATTGGAGACAATGCTACAGAAAATAAATTTAGAATACTCATGAAAAGAAACCTGGTGCATGTGTTTTAACAGACAAGTCAAGCGAGAGTGCCGTTATCCTAGAGCTATCCTATTTATCAAAAAACAAAATTGGGACCAACGAGAGGGTGGGGCAACAGCATAGCTGTTCAGGAGCGAGAACGAGAACGGGATTTAGAGAGGGATTTAGAGGGAGAACGGGACTTGGAACGGGAATCTGAGCGGGACACTGAGGGGGAACGAGACAGGGCTTTGGTGGGGGAAGGTGATCTGGACTTGGGTTGGGGCATGGATGGGGAGCGGAAGTCACCCTTGGCAGGCCCGGCACCACCCTCATCAATATCACTTTTGGCATCACAGGTCTTAGACCTAGAACGAGACTTCTTAGAACGATCCTTGTTGCCTGACCTGGACAGGGAACGAGACAGCGATTTCCTGGAGCTATCCTTATTTCCCGAACGGGACCTAGAGCGAGACTTCCTGGAACGATCCTTGTTTCCTGATATAGAGCGGGACCTGGACTTCCGGGTGCGATCCTTGTTCACTGACCGAGATCGGGACTTTCTAGAGCGGGAGCGTGAGCGAGACCTGGAGTGAGAATCATCCCTGCGGCTCTTCTTGACTTCCCTCTTGCTCCTCTTGTTGCGAGGGCTGCGGCTTCGGGAGCGGCTGTGGGCCTCATCTCGGCCAAGGCGCTTGTCACGGCTGCGGCTTCTTTGGGCCCCATTGCTCTTCCTCTTACTAGGCGTATGGCTACGTGAGCGGGAAGCCATCCTGCCAGTGGAAGTCTGAGTCAACACAAGCACCAACACCAAAGGAAGCCAAGGCTACCAGAAACTACACTGCCTTGTCTCACCCCCCAACCTACCTGGAGCGGGAGCGACTGCGGCTGCTGCTTTCACTGTGACTGCGGCTCTTACGGGATCGCCTGCTCCTCGAATGTGACCTGGGGATGGAGGGAGGGAACATCACTGATTCACTGATGAGAAATAGCTCTACAATTCCAGCCATGAAGAGCCACAAATTGCATTCTCAAATTCATCTTGGGTTGGGTTCCTTTCATCATACAAGTTACACAAGAAAAACTCCTTCAACCACAGACATGAAGAACACTGAAGATACCGATTTAGCCTGAGCAACCTTCAAGGGAGTGTGATTGCAAACAAGCCTTCTTTTCAGAAACACTAGAAAGAGGTGACCAACTGCTTACCGGGACTGGCTGCGACTGCGGGAATAGGACCGCCTGCGTCGTGATCCTGGCCTGTCCTCAATCAGTCGGATCTTTCGGCCATTAACCTCCGTCCCATCCAACTTCTCCAGAGCTCGCTTCATGTCTGAGTACAGCTTAAACTCGATCACACCCTCATTTCTGCGACCTTTATTGGTGTCGGCATAGGTCACTTCACCCGCCTGACGCATGTAGTCCTGGACAGAAGGACATGGTCAACTGGGCAAACAGCTACCTAATTTTTAGCTCGTACACACTAACTAGGATCTTCTTAATCTATATAAAAGAACCACAATGATCAACTTCCATTTCCATACCTTCAAGTCCTGCCAGCTACAACGGCTGGAGAGGTTCTCTACAATCAGCCGGTAGTCAGTACGTGCTGGAGGTCCATATCGATCCCGCCCACCACGGGCGTAGCCTTCAAGATGACAAGGACAGATTGGGCACAGGTTAGAGATAGGGACAAGTCCAGGGCAGAGTGGTAACCTATAAACCCCAGCCTGTTGCAATTTAAACACTATTGTCCATTAGATTTTGGGGAAGAGAGGCAAAGGGCACAAAATGCTATTACAATTTTAAGAATATAACCTAACCCATCATATAATGAATATATGACAACATGGAGAAGTATACAAGTCTAAGATATGTAACACAATAAATCTGTATAACAATATAATTTAGTGTTCAAATACATACAGAATTTGTATGATTACAACTCACTAATATAGTTTACTCTCAACCAAGGGGCCATCAATTAAGTACTTACGGCCAATTACAGTATGTGTCCTAGTACACAGTTTGAGACAAATGAAACAAAATCAAAAAAGCTGTTTAGCACCTATAAGAACTGAACCCCCATCTGACCCTATCCCCCATGGCATCCTCACCACCTGGGCATAATGGGAAAAGCGGTCTTCATTCACAATGGCTCCCCATTTTTGGTCAGCCAGAGGCCCAGAAAGGTCAAAGAGCCACACGCTTGGAAAGGGACCCAAGGCCAGCAATAGGGGCAGGCAGTCAGTCAGCCTCAAAGGACTCTTTCAATTAAAACATTGAGGGTCTTTGTTAAATCTCTAGCGTTAATAACAGTCACATTTAAAAAAAAAAAAAAGTTAATATAAAAAAAGAGAAAAAACCTAAACAAAAAATCAGTTATTACTGGCAATGAACACTAAAAAATATTAACGGATTCATCAAACCAACATTTCAAAAAAATTTTTGCGTGAAATGCACGTGCACACGTGACACCTATTCAATCAGCTTATAAATAATCATTAATCTGGTTGAATGTTTTGTTTTGTGTCAGAAATGGCCAAATCTGTTCCTGGGTGTCAATTTACGGACAGCCACCCGGACGGCACAATCGAGGCGCCTAGTGAACAAAGCCGTGTTGGCCCAAGGGCAGGGAAGCCCACGCCTGAGCAACACAACATGGTCACATGCTAAATTTGTGGAACTTGACATGGAAGCAGTCTGCCTCCTAGCTCCAGTCCTGAGAGGCTGCAGGGTACTGCACTCTTTCATTCCTGCTCAGTTCAGAAACCTTGACACAAATCCCCAAATACCGTTTATCCTGACATATACATTACATGGCTAAAAGTATGTAGACACCAGCCTGTCCAACATCTTGTTCTGAAACCAAAGGTATTAATATGAACTTGGTCAGCCCACTGTTCCTATAACAGCCTCTACCCTACTGGGAAAGCTTTACAGGTTGGAACACTGATGGTGGGATTTACTGCCCATCAAGCTGGCCACTGTGACCTGATCAATATCACTGTGAGCTTGTGCGACCTACCACTTCACTATTGAACTTGCTCCCAGATGTTCTGACCTTCACAATCACCTCACTTGCAGTCGACCAGGCCAGCTGTAGCTGGGCAGAACTGTGGCGGACTGACTTGTTGGAATGATGATGTCATACGATGGTGCCAATGGAAAGTCATTAACCTCTCCTGTACAATGTCCCCACTCTGCCGCTAATGTTTGTTTTAAGTCATTGTGTGACTGTGTGCTTAATTATACAACCGTATCAGCAATAGGTGTGGCTTAATTCCTGAAATTAGAGGTGTCCACATACTTTTGGCCATAGTTTATGAATGTCCATTTGCACAAATTTAAAGGGACTATAGTTCCTAGGCAGCTGTCCATTGCATTTCACCTAGATACTCCCCCTTAGCCCGACTCCCCCACCCATAAAATCTTTATTGACCCTCAGCTAAGCAGGAGTGAAAGGCAGAAGGTGCTGCAGCATCCCAGGACTACAGTAGAATCACTGCTGTGCATCTTAGCCACCGTGTGCACGTTTGTGTACATATGCATATGTGAGGCCAGGAGGCTGCTTACTTACTTCGCCCAGAACCGTAGCTCCCATCGCGCCGGGGACCCTTGGTGTGTTCCACTATCACCCGCTCACCGCACAGGTCTTTGCCATTCAGGTCATAAACAGCATCATCAGCATCACGGGGGTCATCAAACTCTACAAACCCATACCTTTACAGGGAACCAGAGACACCACTGAAAGCACATGCCAAACACCAAGGCCCAGCCTGGGAGATTTAACACACAGAGAATATAACTGATATTAATGGAAAAATAATCTGAAACCCCGAAAAGCATTCCTCACACAAAACAATGGCAACGTTGGAAATTAAAGATGATCACATCCAATCAAACAAAACCTCACAACGAAATCACCGTAAGTAGGGCAAGTACTGAAGCTGGTTAGTGCACCGTAGACTGCAACCAAGCGAGTTTAGTTATGTAGTGTGCCATTATGAGCCAGAATAATAAGAAATAGCGTGGTTTTCATTTTGACCCAAGAGAGCCGGGCCCCGGAATTACAATAAACCCCTATTTGTATTAAATGCCTCCAGGGAGTTCATAACCGAACGCACTCAGGAGTCAAGTATCTACGGCCAGGTACCTAAGGCACGTTTGTCCAAGGCGACCGTGGACATGCGTAGCCAATCAAACAATGGTTTCGAGGCTCATCGCTGTGCGGCGCCAGCCAATTAGATCACATTTCGCAAACGCATCGCCGTGTGCTAACAGTTCGGATTAACCATCAGCCTAGGCCTATTTCGGGCCTTCCCGTAGAGTGGCAATGAGATTAAAAAAAAAAATACACACACAAACATCCGTCCATTAACAGGGGTATCGAAGCTACTTGATGGCTAATCACATACATTTACGAAGGTTTGGTTTAATGCTTTGCGTTGTTCTGTTACGTTGTTTTTTCCGCGGTTCGTAACTTACGTTAGCCGGTTTGCTGTCCGCCCGACCCGCTACTAACGTAGCAAGCCGCACGGCCAAATGCACATTCGACGAGATTATACGATTTACAATATCACGTATTACGAATGAATAATTACGCCCTAAAATAAAGCTTAGCCGACGCACTAAATGTTAGCAGCTAGCTCCTGGTGTGTACGCGCAGCAATTATTCATCGCAATAAGCAAACAGAACATCCAGCTAGCGGGCTCGCTAACCCATAAGGCTACCGAGCACCGCATCAGAGAGCGCCCGTGAATCGCCCGCATTTACAAAGAGACATATACAATATCTTAATAAAAACTGAATTATGGTCATATTAACATTCCGCCCATGAGACCATCCTTTAAACTGCTTACGGCTGTCTGCAGCTGGCTGCCCCCTAACAACTGGACAGGCCCTTAAATCCAGGCCCCAGCGCATGTACGCTTCACTTAGCCCGAAACGGGACTCTGCCTCGGCCTTCATTTTCGTTACCCGTTTTTGAGATCGACTTCCAGTATCTTCCCATAACCCTTAAAGAATTTCTCCACGTCCTTTTCCCGTGCACGGTAGCTCAATCTGCCGATGTAAACTCTTGACATTTCCCCGGCCCTGGCTTCACGCAGCCCCCCTTTACACGCTATCAAAACACACGGTGCGGCCGAAGAGCGCATAGATGATAAGCGCCCTCCCCATTCAGGCGACGTCACAGGGGGCGTGGCTTCCGCCACATCGCGCGTTTTGTTACACTCTGCGGTTACAATCAAATGTATTTATTCTGCGAGGTAGATGATACATCCCTTATATTTGCTGTTTTGTCAGTATTGGTTGTTTGCTTAAATTTTTGAATAATTATTTTAGTAGTATTTTTTTTTTTTTAATATCCCTAAGAAATTATGTGTGGCATAACCTGGTACCTTGGCAGTGGTCTTTAATTCTGGACTCATGGTGTGAAATATCCAGCGAGTTAACTGTTAATCATACTGATTATTTATGTCATCTAACCGTTATACTATGACACTGACCTTTTGGAATTGCAATTACAGAATGACAAATATCAAATAAATGCTGTCCTAAAGTCTGTACTTGCTGCTTTACAGTTATGTTTTATGCTTAGTAATTTTTCTAAATATAAAATAAATCCAAACATTTCGTGGCTGCATTGTTTTAAATCCGAAGAACACAACGTTTTATTTCCTATTTTCTGTTTGTATAATACGAGGGCGTACATTTGGGTATGGGCGGCAGAGGCATGTCCGTACCAGGGAATACCATGTGCGTTTAGGGGGCAGGGGTTTAGCGGACGCTACCGGTGTTGAAACCAAACGTAGGCCCTTGCTTCAATAGCCGACATTTTGCTTATTCAGTTATAACTAGGTAAAAAGGTAACATCTGTACTTGCTGCTTTACAGTTATGTTTTATGCTTAGTAATTTTTCTAAATATAAAATAAATCCGAACATTTCGTGGCTGCATTGTTTTAAATCCGAAGAACACAACGTTTTATTTCCTATTTTCTGTTTGTATAATGCGAGGGCGTACATTTGGGTATGGGCGGCAGAGGCATGTCCGTACCAAGGAATACCATGTGCGTTTAGGGGGCATGAGTTTAGCGGACGCTACCGGTGTTGAAACCAAACGTAGGCCCTTGCTTCAATAGCCGACATTTTGCTTATTCAGTTATAACTAGGTAAAAAGGTAACATCTCATAAGAAAACTGACTCATACTGACGTAAAATGGTTCTAATGCTCATTGCAAAGTGTAGCCTTGTACCGTATTTCGGTCCAAAAAATTCATAGGCCTATGCGTATCCACATTGTTTATTGCAAAATAATAGCACGCCATTTGCAATTACTACATCATCCTCCTTTCATGGCTTTTTTCTTATTCAATGGAAAATCAATTCCAGTTTCAACGGCTATCCTTGATAATAATATCAGCTACACGAACGGCCTGGTATACCGTCTACGGTGTACCCGAACCTCGTGTTCTCTGCATCCTGGGACCGGCTCCAGCCCTCCCGCAACGTTACCAACTGTTAAAAATGCTAAAAGAGACCCGGTCATTCATTACATTTAGATACTCTGAAAACAACACTGTCCGTAACAACGGCCCCGGATGCTGCAAACATCGCAGCGTTTTTAATTGCACTCAGTCACTGGCAGTCATTTTGATATATACATGTACACGCCGTGGGTTATTATGCTTGTCCTCTGTCTGTATGGAGTTTCCTGTTTGTGGTGGTTCCTGCCGGGTGCACAAGCACATTTTACGTTAAGTGTATAAGATGCACTGGATCAGCGTCCCATCCTGCCCCATATCTCATGCTACGTGCTTCCCGGACCAGGCTGCAGACAGACCGTAAAGCGGACGAGCCGATTACGGAGAGATATGACGCATGTAGGTACATTACTGTACATCGTGAGGAGCCCGATGTAGCGATGGGGGAGGAGATGTCCGCCTGCCTTACATTTGGTTGGCTTCCCTAAAACCAGAGGAATACAAAGCCTTATGAGACGCGCAAATATTTACTTCATTGTTTGATTCAATGTTTCGTGGAAGAGATCGAGTGTCGCTCGTCTTTGATCGTAATTAATTCGCTAGTTCGCTTAATCGCGGAAACACTTTCAAAGTTTTAGCCAGAACTGCTTTCTCTAGCTGATTAAATAACTATGACTGTTAATATATTGAAGGGCACAATGGGAGGATCGAAATGTGACTATTCACTGTTAGATTTGATATTTTCGGCCACTGGATTCTGCACTTTTTTAATCGACGTGGGAACCGATTTTTGGGTCGCCATTGAGTTCTTTTCGCATGGAAATTTCATTTGGTTCGGGGTGTGGATCTTTTTTATGGTTTCCTCATCTATCGTGGTCCAGACGTTTAGCTGGCTGTGGTATAAATACGACCGAAAACTGGATGGTTTCGAAGCAAAAACATCGGAAGAAAATGTGGTTTTTGGAACTGAAAGATTTCTACGACTCTCTAGTGTTCTACACGTCTTTCAACTCGGATTTCTCTTCAGGTAAGATACACCAAAAAGTTCATCTTGTATTACGCAGTACAGTCTAGTTTTTTGTTACTTTTAAATATTAGAGTTCGTTAAGTTAGCCTCATAGTTAGCCGCAAGGAACTAAAAAAGCATGTATTTTCCAAAATGTTAAGCTAGCTACAAATTCTTGATTCTTCCTGTCGTGTTCTGTTATTTTTTTCATGCTCTGTTATCATTCACATGTAAATCGTTTAACTTTTCTTCTTTTCTGTAAGAACTTTATAGAACTTATATCAATCAGGCTGGCATTGTAGCCTAATATTTTGATACTTTAATTACTGTAACTTAAGAAAGCACGTTAGGGAAAAATTAATGTTGTGATATTTTCACTTGTGCAATTGCTGGAGTACGTAATGTGGGCGTCTCCAGAAAGGAGTAGATCTATTTTAGGCATCCAGAGTTGCCTGGTGACTATAAGAACTCTTTTCTGGTCATGTGCTGAGAATGAAGTCTGTATCACTTCTGGCGGATGTGAAGCTCAAACAAAAACATCTGTGAAAACGTGTCTGAATTATGGCATTTGAGCTTACTGGTTATTTTTTACAGGTACATCACTACAGTCTGGCAGGGTGTTCGTTTGTGGTGTATTGGGGGGCTGAGCTCAGACTTTGTGGTCTACATGGACCATGATATCAGCATGCTGCGACTCATTAAGACGTTCTGTGAAGGCACCCCTCAGCTCACACTAATGATTTACATCCTGCTGCACAACGGCCATGTTGGGACCTTCCAGTGTAAGTAACACCCCCACCCCCCCCCCCCACGACCTTCTGCAGCAGTGTGGGGAACTTGGGGCAGGCTTACCGAACTTCCTTATTTGAGAATTTCTGTTTGCATCACAAGGCCATTTGTGATAAAAGCATGCCATTTAACTTTTGTCTTCTGTAGATATCAGTCCTGCAGTCTCCATGATTTCCATTGCGTGGATGGTGGTAACCTACCACCGTGCCATGCGTTCATTTCTGCCTGACAAAGCCAATCAGGGATGGGGTTCCTCCGTTGTCTACTTCCTGTGGAATCTGTTGCTGATTGGTCAGCGTATATGCAGCGTGGCCCTGTTTGTCAGCGTGTTGCCCTACTGCCTCCTGTATCACTTCTTGCTGCTATGGCCACCATTGATCCTCTGGGCCCATCTACAAAAGACGGCTTTTATGGACAGCGCTTTTGGAGAGTGGCTGTACCGGACCATTGTGGGCTTGGTCTGGTACTTCAGCTGGTTCAATGTAGTTGAAGGAAATACAAAGGGTAGGGCTGTTATCTACCATATCTTTATGGTCACAGATGGTGCCATCTTGTTAACCACATGGTGGTGCTACAGGGATTCAATGAAGACGCAGCACTACGCGATATGGTTAGTCTCCATAATAGTTCTTGTTCACATATTGGGCATCTTGGTGAAGATTCTGTACTACCGCTGCTTCCATCCCACACTCTCATCGCCCCCTGCTGGTATGGATGGGGAAGACGTGTTGGATGGCAAGACCTTGTGGCAGAACCGAAGAATGGCCTGCCAGTTTAATTATTTTTATGCTACTGAACATTCATTACTGCTGACCAGGAATGTTAACAGAGCTGCCAGTCTTTGACAGAAAGTTATTTCAAACCCCTTATAACAGAAAAATTGTGTTATGGAGAAATAGTAGCATAATAATATCATTATATCACAATAACAATAACAAAATATCATTATCAGAAATAACATTATAGGGGGAATGCTGCTACATGCCATTCAAAACTTTTGAAATGTGTATTTATGAAAGAATGTATTTAAAGCATATTTGTGTCTGGAGTTATTTTATGTGAAATGAGATTTTCATTATTTCATACTGATGTATTTTATTAATGTATATATAGTGGGATTATGTATAGTAATAGAAATTTGCACAAAGAATCATTTTCAGCTTAAAGAAAGCCATGAGTATTTTTATTAAAGTAAGTACCAGCAGCACAATGCAATTTGGTTTAAAATACATTTTTGCTCTATTTATGTGATTCCTAAGCACTACAATATTTTGTCAGTATCAGGACTGATGAATTGTCTATAAAACCTGGCATATAATTGTGTTACCTGTAAAAGTAGTATCATTGATTGTTATTACTGAGTTATTACTCACTTTCTCAGTGAATGTTGGGCCTAAACTACAGTTTACAGTTTTTAGATTGGGCCCCAATGTACAGTCAACCATTCCGCATTGCAGGGGTTCAAGGAGCAGATCTACCATGATCTGGAAGCACCACATACATTGTTTTGTAAATGAGCATGCGAGTGGCACAAAAAGGTATGAGAAATACGAGATTCAAAGATCACCGCGCGACATCACGAGAGGCTGCTATAAACACACTTGGTGTCCTCCAAACCAGCGCCGTCCGTATATTTAATACATTTATGAGTTGCTAAACTTTTTTTGTGTCATCTGCTGGCCTTTGCGTGTCATCTGTGGCTTTTGCAAAGCTCCCAAAAACTCCTAAAAATTTCCACCTATTTTCTTGTGCCGAAGCCACGATGGGGAAAGTCAGGATGCGGAAGCTGACTTACATGTAGTCATTCCCATTTTGCACTGCACTAGCCAATCAGTGCAATCCAGGGTGTACCCCAACATTGTGCTCTGTGCCATCTGGCATAGCCTCTAGACCCGTCATTTCTATGATCTGGGTTGATAAAAATAATTTGCATAATATACCTCTCTGCTACAAAAAATGTGCAGACCAGTGATGGGTATGTAAATGATTCGGGTTTCAAGGAGCTGTTGCATCTAATCACCAGACACAGAGGATACCTTGTAGACACATTATACCTCATTACCAGCAATTGACAGTTTGATTGGGGTCGCATTGTGGGTTTGCATGAGGCCGGATGATCATATCGTGCAATCGCCCAGCATGTGAGGCATGCAGATGGCGTAGTTGCCCAATGTTGGAACGAATGGGCACGTGAGGGCACCCACACACATTGTGAAGGTTCTGGTTGCCCAAGACAGACCACACCAAGGGAGGATTGTCATATTGTGCTCCAAGCATTACAGAACCTCGACATCTGTACCTGCTATCCAGACACAGGTATTGGACTCTCTACAACACGCTGTGTCATCCTGCACCCTGTCTCAATGACTGGCATCAGCTGGACTACGGGTTCACCGTCCCATGCGTAAGCTGCCGTTACCACCAGCGCAGAGAAACTGTGTTTGGAGCGGTGCCATAACCAGGAGGCATGGACCAATGAATAAGGGGTGTTGTACCATGTTCAGCGATGACTCTTTCTGCATTACTACGGGTGACCGTTGTGTGCACGTATGGCAGTGCTGAGGGGAAAGGACCAATCTTGCCGATGTTACTCCTGGCATCATGGTGTGGGGAGCTGTAGGGTATGACTTCAGGTCGTTTCTGGTGGTGATTCGGGGGACCCTGACGGCACAGCACTACGTCAGTGACATTCTGCATCCGCATGTCTCACCCCTCCTGAGGTGTCTTACGCCAAGACAATGCCAGTCCACACATGGCACGTGTGTATATGGACTGCCTGTGTCATTTTGAGGTCCTACCATGGCCAGCCAGGTCCCCCAGTCTTTCTCTAATGAAGGATCACCTCGGACATAAACTCAGACCCAGTGCCCGTCTGCAGGACATCAAGGGCCATTTACAACAGCTGTGGGCCACCTTGCCGCAGGAGAGGATACAACAACTGTATGACTATCTTCTGCACTGTATCGGCGCATGTATCCAGGCCCGGGCTGGGGATGCCACACCATACTGACATGGGACCAGCAGTGTGCCCACACTGCCAACTCTGTTGTTCGTTTGATCTGATAATATCCATTTGATCTGAATAATCATTGCGATAGTCACACGACCTATCACCACGTGCAGATTCATTTCATTTCCACCACTTTTTTTTGTCACTGAATGTAGCTAGGGGAAAAGTGATCTCCGAGCTTAATAATGTTACACAAGGCATAAACACTATATTTTCAATGAGGAATAGTGTTGCTGTGCAGCACAATAGGCTGAAGTCGTGAGGAAACCCTGACAAACACCAATTCTCCGGTTTAGTAGAAGTCGTGTTACAGTTTTTTTGAATTGCCGAAACGCATTTCCTAAAATCTTCTTTCCATTTCTTAGTACACTAAGCACAAACCGTAAAATTTAAGCTACACTCACAAAACCTTTGTCTTGCAAAATCAAACAATTGACCCTTCAATGGTATCTTAGCTTTACTCAAAATTAAGCACTACTGTCAGAAAACACACAAAACCAGCCAATGTATAAACACTACTCAGTGACTGTTACACACCACATAAATAAATTGAAAACCTTCTGGGATAACATGAAAACAATCATTTTGGATTCATGTACTTATCAAAGCTTATTTGCATTAAAAACAAAATTGCACTATGTGATTTTTACAACAGAATTAGTCATTAATTCTGCCTTGGCATTATCCCTCTGCACCGGGTCAGGCCAGAGGACTTCATCTACATGACATGCAATGTTCTCCCTTGCAAAACAATATGGAAAGTATCCTCTGGCATGCCGAGTCCAGCCTTGGCAAGATTCTGCTTCTACATCATCACGTGCTGCATCCATTGCTTGTTTAGATTTTCCTATGTGTAGGGGTTTCTGTCATATACATTCCATTAACGTGCTGAGAAAAATCCCTCAATAGGGTTTAAAAAGAGAGAGTATGGTGGAAGGCAAACATTCATAAAATGGTGATTTTTGTTCAACCAATCGCATATTCTTGGACCACGGTGCAAGCTCACATTGTCCCAAATGATAATATCAATGCAGTGCTCTGCCTGGTCATGACCTCTCTGCTCATGTCTGAGCAAAGCATCCCGTAGACCATGTTTAGTGTTGTATGGCCCAACAGTAACATGGCGGTGGATGACCCCATAGCTGCTGATGGCAGCACATATGGTCACATTTCTTCTGTCATGGCATGTGAGCCAATTATGTTATAACCTCTCATTTTCTTTTTTGCCAGACTCAATCCAGCTTCATCCATGAAGATGTATTCATGAGGCCTCTCCAATGAGTCAAGTTCAAAAATTCTCTATGCAAAGTGAAAATAGACTACACCCAATTTAGTAAATAACACAGTATGATGTACTTTGTAGATATGTGCTGCTTCACATACAGTACAGTATACATGCTAGTGCTGAGTTTACTGTAAAAGGTAAGGTAAGGTGCACTTTATTGGCATCAACAACTGTGTACAATTACATAGTGAGATGAAACAACATTCCTCCATTATCACAGTGCATATATAGCAGTAACAATACACAATAACTATACCACACAATAAGGCTTATCTAAAGTGCAGACAGTGGGCAATAGACAGCAACAATAACAACCCAGGTGCATCTAGTGTATATCTAGATGTAATACAAAAGCCTGGGATTAAAAGATGTGGGATTATGGTATTGAAAGCTGAGCTGAAATCAATGAACAGCAACCTCACATATGAGTCTCTCTTTTCCAGGCGTGTCAGTGATAGGTGAAGTGCAGATGATACGGCATCTCCAGTGGACCAATTAGGGTGGTAGGCAAACTGGTGAGGGTCCAAGGGGCTGGAGAGGCTGGCTTTGATACGGTTCATGATGAACCCCTATGCATATTTTGCTGTTTTGATTGCTCAAGACAGGTTAGCTTGCGCCATGCTGAGGGCTGCCTTGTCACCAGATCTGAATCAAGCATCTCTGGCATTCAGTAGCTACTGGACATCACCGGTCATCCAGAGTTTCTCGTTTGCCCTTATAATGATGGTTTTGATGAGAGTGACATCCTCTGTGCACTTACTGATGTAGCCAGTCACAGACCCTGAGTACTCCTCCAGGTTAACATAGTCCCCATGAGTGGCATCTTCCTTGGCCCTCACAAAACAGTACAAGAATGCAGAGGAAGAGGAGAAACCACAACACAATCCTAAGGAGAAAGGTCTTGGCCCTGTGGAGAGCAGAGTGGCACAGGGAAGGGGCAAGGAGAGAACCAGGTAATGGGCTGCTTTCATTGCCAACCCTTTTGGTTTCACAAGGGAGTTGCTCGATAGCAAGCGCACTGGATGTCTCACATGTTCCAAGGAAGAAGTAGGTCAGTTCTTCCACACCACCCTTCATGATCCTATGAGAGAACAGGATTTGGAAAACTAGACAGCCCTCATTAGTCAACCATCCCCAGAGGTCAGCTTTAACATGAGGGAGCCAAGCCTGAAAGTGGTGCAGGAGATGATGAAAACAGCTGGAGCCAGCTTAGTCCCCGGACCAAGTGAAGTTCCTTACAAAGTGTACAAACACTGTCCAGAGTTACTCCAACTTCACTGGAAGCTACTGTGAACAATCTGGCGTAGGTGGTTTGCTGAGAGAGTTTGGATTCCCAAGGAGGAGAATTCCAAAGACATTGAGAAGTTTAGAGCTCGCTGCTTAGTGTTGAAGGGAAGATCTTCTTCAACATCCTACCCAGCCAGCTGACAAACTTCCTGCTCAAGAACAACTATATTGACACCTCAGTGCAAAAATGCAGAACTCCGGGGATACCAGGCTGCCTTGAACACACAGGTACTGTCACCAGCATATCAGGGAGGCACCTGAGGGGAAGGGTTGTGCTAGACCTGGCCGATGCATACGGGTCAATACCACAAGTTGGTTGAGTCCGCACTAATCCGGCACCATGTCCCCAGTAAGATCAAGGACTTTAAGCAAAGATAAGGTCACTTGTTTTGAAGAGAGGCAGAGTTTCAGACAAGTTCCACTTTTCCCTGGATGGCACCAAGATTCTATCTATGAAGGTGAAGCCAGTAAAAAGTTTGGGAAAACTTTTTGACCACGGTCTCAGAGATGTGGCAGCTATCCAGACACCCATAAAGGAGCTGCAGTCCTGGCTCAGCAAAGTGGATAAGCCTGGACTGCCTGGGAAATTCAAGTTCTGGGTACACCAATATGGCATCCTGTCCTGGATCCTCTGGCCTTTGCTGGTTTATGCTGTGCCTATTACATCAGGGGAGAAAATGAAGAGGTGAATCAGTGGATACCTTCACAGGTGGCTTAGCTTACCACACAGTCCAAGCAGTTCTGCAGTTCTGCTCTGTAAAATAACATCCTGTAGCTTCCTTCCAACAGCTTCACAGAAGAGATTAAAGTCTCCCATACTAGAGAAGCATTACATTACAGAGACTACAAGAACCCCAAAGTCTCAATTATTGGCATTGAGATCTAGACCAGCAGTAAATGGAGTGCTATTAGGGAGCTGGAGATGGTAAAAGCGAGGCTGTAGGACAAGGCTGTGATGGGAGCAGTGGCAATGGGAAGACTGGGATTGGCCAGATGTCCAATGCCTCAGTACAACACAAGTCTAGGGCAAGCAGAGATGACTTCTTGTCCAGGAAGAGGTAAAAGCAATAATGGACGAGGAAACAATCAGCAGGATGGCAGGCATGAAGCAGCAGGGAGCTTGGATGAGATGGGAGAGTGCAATGGAACAAAGGCTCACTTGGACGGACATCTGGTGAGCAGAGCCCCAGCGCATAAAATTCTTAATCCAATCTGTATATGACATCTTACCGAGCCCTGCAAACCTCCAGCTGTGGGTAAGGCTGACACACCGTCCTGCCCACTCTGCTCTGGGAGAGGGACACCCAAATATATCTTGAGCAGCTGTCCGAAGTCCCTAGGGGAGAGTCGCTACCGGTGGCGCCGTGACAAGGTGCTGAAGGCAGTTGTTGAGAGTGTCTCATCAACCATTACAAGAAGCAGGCCCCACTCTCCCCCCAGGAAGCAAATAACATTTATCAAGGCAGGAGAGCAGCTGAAACCACAGCCTAGAGCCACCGCAGGTCTACTTTCTACTACACAGGACTGGCAGATTATGGTAGATCTAGGCAAGCAACTTAAGTTTCCGGCACTGGAAAAACTGGGTTGCTGCTGGAAGAGGTGTTGGTGTAGCCAACAGGTTAGCTCATCCTGTGGTCTGTATGCATCCCAATGCACCAGTGCAGTGACAGGGACACTGTGCTGTAAAAATTGTGCCATCTTTTGGATGAGACATAAAAACCAAGGTCGTGACTCTCTGAGGTCATAAAAGATCCCTGGGCATCTTTCGAAAGAGTAGCCGTGGTAACCTTGAGGTCCTGGCCAAAATTGCCCACTGTAGCCCTATCAAATCTGGCCTCCTAATCATCCCATATCTAACTGGTGAATTCTCTCCTGGCCCTTCACCACTGTAGCTACTGTATGGTACGCATACTGGCGTAGAATGGCTGCAGTCGCATCATCCAGTTGGGTGCTACACAGTGGTGGTGGTTGAAGCGGCTCCCTAATTGTTCTGTAAAGTACTCTGGGTGTTTGAAAACTTTTTGGGCTTGGGCTTCTGGAAGATTGCCGAAGACAGGGGTAGCGAGCACAGTGTCATCCAGTAGAAGTAGGCTGCTGAGGCTTTGCCGACCGCTTTCTCTACAGATTCTACACCCTCCTGAGGATGAGTGGGCCGCTCAGAAGGACAGCCATCAGGACTGCAGCAGAGGCAACAGAAAGAGCTTCCAGGTGGCAGAGGATCAAGAGGGGTAAGACTTGGCTTAATGCTGCTGGGACACAAGTTGGGGATTGATCAACCCCAGCTGGGTCACCTGGGTGAGGGTGTATGATGTTGTGAGACCCGAAACCCTACGAAAACAGGAAACATCACTGATGATGCATCCCAGTGCATCCATGGGATGTATCCTTCACGTCACCTTGAACATATTCCTGCCTATGCACTTAAAACAATCCTGCAGTGCTGAGATGACCCCATCTGTCCACACTCTTGTCTTTCACTTCGCCGGTCTCATCCACTTGAGAAGAGATTTGTAGGCTGGAATCATCTTAACAGAGATGTGGTCAAGGTGGCTAGATGTGGGCATGGTTCTGCTCTGTATGCATCCTTCATGTTGGTATAAACATGACACAAACAGTTTTCTCCCCTGGTCGCATAGTCCAAGTGCACATAAAGTTTATTTACTTGCTCGTATTAATATGATTTCTTTCACTCCTTCAGAGTTTCGTTCTGACGGTACCCTTTGGGCTTCTTTCATCCTTATCTGGTTGCATTGCAGGACACAGTCAGTTGTTTATAGACTCACACTGTATATTCCTTCAAACTGCACGTTGTCTTCAATAATCTGCTGTTGTGTTTCATGCAGTTGAATTGCATTATCTTGACGGACCATCTCAACAATAAGTGTCTCCTGTTGTGAGAACATATATGTTCTTCCACTCTCATGTGGCCATCTTTCAATTGTACCAAAATGATCATTTTAAGTACACATGCTGTATTGTAAATGTTCTCTATGGTCCAAAACCAGATATAGTTAATTTTCCCTGTCCCCTTTCTGGTGGAGTGATTTGCTGACACTGAAATCATGCTGTAGTTTTCAGAGACAAAAATACATTTAACATGTTTTCTTTGAAGTTCCTGACTATAGAGGGGACTGACAACCTGCTTAAACTTGGTTGCACACATTGCCCTGTTTCCCTTAGTCATGCCTTGAACCAGAACATGATCTATGATTGTTGCTCTAATTTGATTTTAAATTATAGCTCTTCTTCTTGGTCTTCCTCCTCGTCAACCACCTCTGACACGCACACTTCCTTCTCTTCTGTTGTAACAATCCACAGTTGAGTTCACTCATGTTACTCACATTTGGCTTGCATTTATATCCCATTTATTGATTGGGTTCCACACACATCACAGAATGGACACGTGGTTAGTAGTGTGTCAATGATGAAACCAGGGTGTTTGTGTGTAAATTTGAGTCTGTATGCGCCATTTAGGGTCCAAGTGCACCACACTACTTAAACGTATTATGTAAATGAGAATGGGTTTAGAGTTTTGCTGGATGGGAGATTCAGATTTGCAAATTGTCTAACCAGATGAACAGTGTTAAAGGTTTTGCCAACTGTGAGATTAATTTGATGAAGGAGTATTGATAGTTGAGATTAGTTTTTAAAATGGGGTTTAGTGTTTTAGCAATTCAGAAAAGCAAGGAGACCAGTATTGTGTGTTTTCTGAGGTCATATTAATCTGTTAAAAAGCAGATGCTGTTAAATAAATTAGCGTTTATTTTGGCCTGTTAGTCTAATATCTTCCTGCTTGGACACCAATAACAGGGAACCACAGCTGTTGGCCTTGTTACTGTGAAATGTCACTAATCTTTGCTGTTCAGGAAGTTAGGGACCTGCCTGTAGAAAGTTGGGGCAGATAGGTGGCTCAATGGCTTAGGATGCTGTGCCTGTAATCAGAAGGCTTTCGGTTCCAACCCTGTGGTCAGCAGAGTGATGTCACCAATGGATCCCTGAGCACAGCTTTTAATCTCAAATCCCCCATGGGCTGACTGACCCTGCTTTCTCAATTGTGAGTCAGTTTGGATAGAAGCATTTACTAAATAAATGTAATTTAAATGCCACAGTCAGCTTGGCGAAAGACGATGCAATGGACACCACCTAATTTAGACAAAAACCAAAGCTTATCTAAGAGAGTACTGACACAAGGAACACTTTCTCTGCATTCTTTAAGAATGATGCTCTGGCTGCCTCTGTAGGCTAAAGCTATATGGCCAAATAAAGTTATGGAACAATTCGCTGTCAAACTGGACAAGTTTAACTTTTCAGTGATGGTAATATTTTTTTATTACACAAATCATTGTTGGGCAGACCAACATACAAAAAGAACAGGACTGAAGATGTGTCACCCATTATTTAACATGAAACATTGATTGTGCAGATGATTAAACCAACACCAAATGTGACCATCATGTGAAGGTTTCTGCATTCAACAAATGTTACAAACGTGTATAAAACTCCAGCAAACAATAAACAAAACAATTTACATACAGAAAACATCAGGTCGACACACAGAGCATGGTACCTGGCTATAGAGCTTAAATTAAACCAATACATCCAACTTGAAAGACATCAGACCTAACTGTGGACCAGCCTAAAGGCCCCGTGTGAATACGGTCTCATTCAGTCTCTTTGTGACTGAGGTTAAGTAAATGTTAAACCTACAGTTAACCAAAAGACACAAACAAATAAAGTCCCCATTGATGTCTGACTGGGAACTCCTCCCTACCTGGCTGAGGTAGTGCTCAGCACCTCTGCGCTACATGGTAGGGTAGGGAACAGTATGGTGTACTGCAAACATAGGTGGAAACAGAGCTTCTGACAATGGTTCCCTGTGAGTTGTGCTGACTCACCTTTGCCTACCTGCTATAGGACTGGTTAGATTTCTAAGGGTACCTCTTGCTGAAGAGCGATTGTCTGTGCCGTAAGAAGGTGGGTCACAGTATCCCGGAAATAGGACTCATATAAATGTCAGTAACAGTTATCAGAAGTTGGAGAGCAGAAAGGAAGAGGACGCGACATCCACAGCTGCGGAGGTGGGTATGGTGTCACCCAACAGCATGTTCAACAATGTCCAGTTTCAACACACACTGCATGTGGAACATTTATCAGTTATTCAGCAGGATAAAAAAAAAAAAAGAAAGTTTGAGGTGTTACTATAGGGACACGTTTCAGCACCGATTTCTTTTTTTTTTTTTTTAAATAAAAAGTTTGGGAGGGAACAACACAACATCTCTAGAACTGTATATCAAGTTATTTCATAAGTACTGGGGGCACATTTTCAGGAAATCCCTTACAGACTAATACATGGGTTAAAAGGCACTATATAAATATTTACAAACACATGCATACTCAACTCACGGCAATACACAAGAGTACATAGGGCACAGAGTACACATTCTTAATGATGAAGCTGCTTGTATGTATTCCAAAATTCACCACGTTGCTCCAGGCCGTCTCTGATTAGGCACAGTGCTGCCCAGTCTTGGGGTCTTTCCATTGGCCACAGTCCAACAGTGGCTGATCCATGAACCTCTGACCACAAATGTATTGCACAATAAGACTGGATTTTATGCGTCTTACCACCTTGTTCCTTACAAACATACGCCAATCTATGGGGTTCCAGTATACAAGCGTCCTCTCTGAGATATGGCCATTCCAGTATGAAGAGTCATCACCCCCCCCACCCCCAGACACATGAATGACTATTTTCACTAATAGAGATACCCTTTAAAGGGTCCAAAACAGAAGGAGAGAATAAAAAAAACAACATGCATTCAAATGTCATGCATAATCTCAGACAGTATCGAAGGAGACCAGATTCTGGAAAAAATATCACAGTCAGGGCTTAAATGCTGCAGTGTCACGTCTTGCCCGAACCAGAAAACCATTTGGTCACAAATCCAGTTCTAATCACCACACCACCTACTGCCTTGCTAGCACAGTGCAACATGGTACTAAGCTGTGTACATGGACCTGTTTTAGAACCAGGTATTATGGAAATGATTCATAACACCTGGCTAATGATCTGGTAGAAATGAAGATTTAAGAAAAAGAAAAAACATTCACATTCATCATCAATGTACTTCTCATAAAGTCTGTTTAAAAAAATGCATACATCCACCCATCCATATAGATATGATGGCACGCTTTACAAATGGCAGCCTAGGCACGCCTATCAGTATTTCATGACCTGAAGCGCGCGTTAAAACACCGCCGTACCCGGTCAGTGCGAAACTTTGGTCAATCCCCAGCACGTGGCGGATCACAGCGAGTGTGATCCACCACCACCACCCCGCATCAGGGCCATGCCACCAGTAAGTAGCTTCCGTCAGCTAAGTGTCCAGCCTCCTCCAGTTAAGTCCCAATCGTACAATCTGCCTGCGTCAGTCAGCGCGGGGGCCTGAAGGGGACTGTCATGGTGCTGCCCCTACAGGAAGTCCAACTCCAGGGCTTGATAAAGGGAGATGAGGTCCCCATGGGCAGAGATGCGCCAGAAAGGCATGTTATGCTGCAACAACACAAGAGAAACATGCAGGAAACAAAAGGGGGAACCATCAGACAATGGCTGAAAGCAAACCTCACAGCACATGACCCCTGGGGGCACACACAGCACACCTCACCTGCTTGGCAGCCAGCTCTTCATCACGCCCATCTCCGATCACCACGTACGTGACCTTCTTCCCAAAGCGAGACACGATGCGCTCAAAGCAGCTCTCCTTCCCTGTAGGGTGGGGAATGGCCCCAGCAGGGCGTTAAAGGTACTTTACGCAAATAAAGCTATGCCAAACAGCATCATATAGGGAAAAAAGGAAGGCAAACTAGCTTCCTGTAACTGAATAAGAAACATTCATTAGACTCATTAATAAGAGCAGGTTCGCTGCATCTATGTTTAGCAAGCTTAAATTTAGAACAGCTCATTCCTAAATGAAACGATGGAGGTTAGAGACTATGCTGGAGGGGATAGGCGCTCACCTATCTTGGTGGCACTGTAGATGTTCTCGATGGGGAAGATCTCTCCAAGACCATACAGCAGCACCTTGGCCAGGGCAGGGACCAGCTGGGTGGTTGTGACCAGCACGTTCATGCAACGACCCCTGGACACAAACGCGAAGGGACAGGCACATCATTATGGGTTGCCGTGCCAACATGGGCTGCCTTTGCACCTCCGTCATCCTCCCACACGCACCGGGACTGAATGAGCAGCAGCGACTTGAGGGCCGTGCTCATCCAAGCGTCGGTCACTCTCTCGATGTCGGTCTGGAGCCTCAGCAGAAGCTCCCTCTTCATGGGGCTCAGCAGGCCTGGGTGGGGGGGGGGGGGGGGGGTCTGAGCACTGCCTGTGCACTCCCACGCTCATATTAGTATGCGGCTGTTACTCACTCACCCCCCACATTGCCCTTGTAGCTGTTGTAGATTTCCCGCAGCCTCCGGTACCGGAACGCAAGCTTGCGCATCCACTCTACCCCACCCTGCACACTGCCAGAACCTGGACCTGCACCACTGCCGTGGCCCGCGAAGCCGTCCGCCAGGAAGTTGTAGTTGCTGTGGAAATGCAAAAATCCAGAGTGGCACAATGGTGGGGTGGCCTCAGCGCCTCCCGCGGTAGCACGTTACTAACATAGTCCCCCATCACACGGCCCAACTTAAGAAGCTTGGAGAGTCACTGACATACTTGGAGGATGTGACGTGCACAGGGGCCATGGAGTTAAGACCGACTTACCTCAGGTCCTGCCCACTGTCATCCGAGGCAACGTCTTCCACATGAACTTGATCACACTCCTGGGGAGGTAAACAGTAACCCCAACCAGACAACAATCCAGACCCTTCATCCCATTGGGTCAGTCATGACCTCCACCCTACAATGAATGAACTCAGGCTGGAAAATCAGCACGTGCAGGTCAGGCTGAGCACACCACAGGCAATGAGGATGTTACACTGTCTGTATTTGTGTAGGAAACATTTGTCTTGGTCTGTATTTTGGAGAAGTTGCGCAATTTGCTCAATTTCCAGTTTGGTGACATCACAAACATCAAAGAAAGATGTATGCGTCTTGACTCTTAAGAGCCGGGTCACAGATCATCAGATTCTTGCCTAACTGTACAAATCTATTCTGCCTTTTATTTGCAGAAACACCTTCCCTGCTTAAATTCCAAACTTGCTTAAGGTAATGTCTGCATGTCTCCCAATAGATGCTAATGTTCTTCCCAGCTTCATCACCGTAGACTCCCCCACATAAATAGATAAAGAGATTTTTAAACATGTTTACAACAGACTGAAATTATCACTGCATATATTATATCTTTATTCTTCTCTACAACTGAACACAACTGATGCTTACCTCCAGGTCATTAAAGAATAGATGTGTGTCAGCCAACTCAAAGATCAGCTCCTCCATCTGCAGGCCCAGGTTCAGCACCACAGTTGGGTCCTGGAAGGGGAAGGTATAATGAAACGACTGAACAGAAAGATGGATGTAGGGAGAGCATTTTCACCAGTGAGCTCTTAGATGACCTTGCCAAACTTCTGGGCATAGGAGCCAGTGAGTAATGAATGGAAGATGATGATAGTTTCATCCAGGTCCCACAGAAAGATGCGCTGCAGCAAGGGGGAAAAAAATCTCATTAGGACAAAAGCTCCTATAATATGGATGCACACATGTCATGGAAACACATACCTCCAGGTCACTGTCAGTCGAGTGCGAGTTCTCAGACTTCCGGCCCTTGCCTTTCGCCTTGCCTGTACTGTTCCTGCATCCTCCCTCCTCACGCTCCTGGCCACCTGGGGGAGCCACAGCCACTGGGGAATCTGCAGGAGAGAACACAAAATATACAGCATATTGTCCATTCAGCCCGTCCCATTCCTGTGAATATGTATTAAGCCGATTAATTTTACTAAGGTAATAAGGTAACAGGATTCAACATGATTGGTGAAGCTATCCTGTATTTGACATTTGATTGGTGAATCCAGGCCATCAGCCCCTTCTGATTGACTAGGTGAGTGAACCTGTGTTGTTGGGCAGTCTGGCTGCGGTGGTACCCTCGGTCTTGTCTCCGGTGTATCCAGTCACAGCCACGCTCTCACCATCTCTACCGCTACTGGGAAGGCTGGCTGGCGTGTAGCTGGGGGGCGGAGTATAAAACTGGGGGAACTGACTGTGGCCCAGCGTGTTGTAGGTAGAGAATTCCTGTAAAATGGAAGGGGGTGGTGGTAACAATGCAACAGGGGAAAGAAGGGCCCAATCAGGTTGGGCAGCAGGGAAATGGCTCACACAACTATGCCAAACGACAAGCCGCCCCCCCCCCCCCCACCTGAGGTGCCACAGTGACGGCGGTGGTGGAGGGGGCTGTGACTGCAGGGATGTTGGCATACACACTGGAAGTGGTGAAACTGGACCCTAAAAAAAAAAAAAAAAAAAAAAAAAAAAACTTCCTGTCAGCACACAATTCATCATGCCACCAAATGCCTCCCTATTTTACGAAGGCTCATGGAATTTGGGAGAATCTGACAAAGGCAGGTGAGATTCTCATTTGATAGATAAGATCTATAAAAACGTTCAACATTTGACTGTAGACAATCACGGTACTGTTGTCACCCTCATCTGCCACGTTTATGTGGCATTGAGCTTGCCTAGTGCCACATGCCTTGACTGGGGTAGGAGTAGTGCATCTGGCCAGGCTGAGATGAAGCATAGGATGTGCTGAAGCTGAGGAAACCAGCTTGACCAACAGGGGGTGCCTCAGACAAACTAGTCTCCGTTTTTATACCAGGCCACATGCTACCTAGAGTGGAGACAGAGAGAGGTAGGAAAGAGGAAAGAATCAGGGAAAATGAAGAATGTATTCAACAAACTGCTTTGGAAAACTGGACGCACACCGCAGTAATCAACAGTAAGTGTGCACAGTTTCGTCTTATACAAGCAATCACTCCATGAGACGCACAGAAAACAGCCCAGAAACTGTCACTTCACATTTAAATATGCATGAAGCAACTGGGCAGGCTGTGCCGCGATTGGTCAATCTACCAGGCAGAGTTGTGAGTTAGGGTGCGCTGTGACTGGTCAACTCAGCAGAATGGCACATAGCGGGACAAACCAAAGGGTGGGAGGCCGTAACCCTGGGCAACCGGGGGGAAGGCAGAGTAAGCGGGCTGCTGCGTCAGGGTGGGGAAGGGAGTGACAGCCGGGCTGGCAGTCGGGGTGGTGGCCTGAGGGTAGGACCTATCAATCAAAAACACATCAGTCAGTCAGTCAACCCTACCAGACGCACACAAAATCCATGCGACCAGGGCAACTAGTACACAGAACCTAGGGCTGGTATCTAATTTATAGAGAGTAACAAAGCATGATTATCCCTGAAGTGCATCTCTAAAGGTGGAGGTTCATTGCCCTCTACTCACTTGGTTCCATGGTATGCCTGGGTAGTGTAGTCATTGGTTGTAGTGGGGGTGAGGCCCTTGCAGGTGACCTCTGGGTAAAAAAAAAAAAAAAATTGTATTAAGTGCAAAGGGGGTTTACACGATTGTACTGATGATCAGTGCGTTGTCCATGTCTGTTCATTCATTGTGTAAACAAATATGAGCTTTGTGCACACAGAGGTTCACAGTAGCATACCACTGTGGCGGTAGGAGTTGAGGGTCTCACTTGACACCTGGTTCTCTGATGCAGTGTCTGTAGCCTGTGGATCACTGTTCTCTGGAAAGAAAAATAAAAACAACTGAGGCTATAAGACCCAGGCTTAGAACATAAAATACAGCTGACATACAAGTCTTAGGGTAAGGACACACAGGGTAACTTTTTAAGCAAAAGTGCCGGGTAGCGGGTAATGTTGCTGACCAATATTGCTCGGGCACTTTCCCATTGATACTGGGCAACAAATTTAGATTTGGAAAAACTACAATCAGCAGTGAGCAACTTTTCACGATCATCCAGATCTAGAGTTGCCCTATGACTCACCTGATGGGCAACTGCCCAGAAACATTGCTCAAAAAGTTACCCTGTGTATCATGACCTTCAGGCTATGTCCACACCTTTACGTTTTCATTTTGATCTCCATCCACACAGACATTTTCACATACGCTATTAGCCTACACTGGGCAAATGCGCATCGCCATAGTGACTGGTAAATTAGTTTATTTTTGCACAAATATGTAGCAGTCATACTGTGCATCATGCCATTTAATTGCATACAAGTCAGCAACAGCGAAAGCTCCATTGGAGGCAGCTCTCCCATGTCCACCATGTTAGAATACTGTTTCTTCTGTGTAGGGAGACCAGATGACCAATCAGACAATAAGAGGGTGTATCTAGCGGGATCAAATCAGAAAAAGGCCACCTGATTAGTAGGGACTAATTAAGGAGCTTTTAGTGTCTGCATCTTCACGCATCAACACTGCATCTCTAAAGTGGAATTTTCAGAAGCATATGGCTGTGAGAGCGTTAACAACACTCTGAAACCTCTGGGGTTGTGTGAATGAAAGGCAAAAACGGAGACTAATGCCTGCTTTTAAAAGAAAACGAAGCAGCGTGGATGTAGCCTGAGCATCTATGAGTGAGATTAGATGATACTCGTTATTAAGTTCACTTCGCTTTTGCGCTGAGGACGGTCGTTTGCGTGGCAGCTTGTGTTCATACTACATTTGGCTGCCAATGCAGATGTTCGAGTTCGGTGCGTGCATACAGCAGCGATATTTTACCAGACCAGGAGAGGGCAGATGTATTGCAACAACACAAATACAAGCAGTGTAATGAAACGAGTAAACAGTTTTAAAGTTAGTAGTAAAGGCTTGGGCAATATCATGGTAGTAAGGCATACCACAGTATTTTGAAATCCTTACAACAAAATTAGCTGGGACCCCAAAACCCCCGTCCGCTTGGCAAATTTTACTGCCAAGATTTTAAAACACAAGAATAGTGCTGCTTTTTAAAATACTGTATACCCTGGTATAATGGATACATACACACAGGGCCGCTCTACGGTGACCAAGAGAGCTCAACGTGCTGCAACTTCAGAAAACACATGCAAACAGAAAAAAACCACAACAAATTAAGAAAACGTCTCC
>JAODJW010000046.1:18058352-18068428 GCA_026777045.1 Hyperopisus bebe
AAACAGATGTCCCCCCATTATTAAAATGGGCATAAACGGAGAAAAAAACTTTCCGCTGTACATCTACCATGACAGCAAGCTTGCTAATGTTACCCTAGCAAGCCGACACACTCTCGCAGTTCATACAAAGCAACCTAGCCTTTCACCTAACTAATTAATACGGACTCGTATAAATCGTTTATATGTGCGAAATATCAAATAAACTAAAGGAGAACTTACCATTAGTATACGAGGTTTTATTTGGGTCAGCGTGCTCCGGTTTTTCGTAGTAATTCACTCCACTCGCCTCAATCTGTTGTTAAGGAGCACTATTTAGCAGGAAGTGCCGACGGCGCGCCGCTCACCGCGCATGCGCATACACAAGCGCTACTGGCGTCCGTGAGCTAGCTTCGGTTCGAGAGTTTGAGAGGAGAGAACGTACTTCGCCGAAGTATGGAAGTGTATGCGCCAAACAGTGAATCTTTTATATATGAAAACAACAATAACTGTATGGAGAATTACGTAAAATGTATATTAGTGTGTATCGTTTGGAAATGGGATATTCGACACCTTTCACCTCCACACACTTTCTAAATTTAAAAATAACGATAAGTTGAGTATACATATTAAAATTATGGTCTTATATTCAAAAATATCCATCCATCTCCCATCTGCTTATCCAGTACAGGGTTGCAAACAATTAAAATATACCTGCAGGAACAGACAAAATTACACGTGCAGACATCCACTGCAGAAAAATTGAATTCAGGGAGGTGGATGGGGGACAACCAAGAGAGGGAGGGTGCTGGCTAGGCCTGGGCAGTATTACAGTAAGCCCCCCCCCCTCACAGCCATTTAACCATTTAACTGGGAGGTTTTATTGCACAACTCATGTTGGTCCCACAAAGATCACAACTCTCCATTCAGTATTTTATAATTTTATTGTTCTTAGCAATCGCTTTAAAAGCTGCATTTATAATAACAAATTTAATGTGTTAGTTGGTACGATAAAAATACAAAAGCAGATTGAAACATCTCCATATATTTCACTATGAAGGCTTTTCCTCAACCTGAGCTTATGGCACAAGGTTTTTTTACCTACTAGACTGAGGAATCGAGCTAAAAAATAAACCAAGAGGTATCTTGAGGCTTTGAAAAGCCACATTGAAAAAAATACATGTCCCACTGAAATGAGTCCCATTGGATGAAGATTTAAAAACAGAATTCAACAGACTGAAGAAAACAGCCCGGAATGCCACTGGTTTGAACAACCAGACTTTGAAAATGAACACAGACCGAAAAAACAGCACAAACTCATTGGTTTAAACAACCAGACAGCACAGTCTTATTGTTCTGAGTGACCACCAGAGAAAAGAATCCGTCGTACAAACAGAAAGCATCATTTTACAAGCGGAGGCCCTGGGTGCCTCTGTGAGTTATAGCTAGTGCTCTGGCTGTGAGAAGTTCGCTGGTTCAGATTCTGAGGCCGGCAGAGAAACATCACCACTGGGGCCCTGAACAAAGCTTTTAACCACAACTGTTCCATGGATGCTGACTGACCGTCACATTTCTGTCAGTTTGGACAAAAGCATCCAAATGCATCCAAGGCTTCCTGTCATTTCCAGATCAAAGCACGCAGATGACAGTTATTATGGATTTGACCTCAATCACTTATCTTCATTCAAGTTCTGTTATTGCTTGATCTCTTGTCAATTCTCCTTCAGAAAAAAATTAATCAGCATTTTTTACAGTACTATACAGTAGTATGTGTGTATTTATATCAGGGTTGTAGTAATGTCACCATAAGTCAGGAGTAGCTGAGTCCAAGTCTGAGTCTGAATCATTATATACAAAACTGCGTTTGTTATATACACATTATACATAGTCATTATACAGAAATGCAAACACAGACATACGTAATGTACAAAATAGGAGTGTACTGGTTTTATTAAAACATTTTGTACAATAAATTTAGATTTTAGTATTCATCTAGTGTTAATCAGAAATATGGTACCTAGCAAAGAACTATTTGTATCAGCACTACATACCAGTTAGTATTCAGTATTGTGGTGGCACAACAACATCTAAAACTTTCGGCGATGGGTTGGGAAGCAGGCATATGAACCATTACATGCATAGGCATTAATGGTAGGAGACCCCGCTAATGTGATATACTTATATTTGTTTGTCAGGTCTATAAGTAACTCTGGAAGTAGGGGTGCTGAGAGTGCCCCCCCTCCATTTTCCTGCTGTACCGAAATTGCACCAAACCATGAAGCCTAGCAGACAGTCATACTCATGTCTAGGTGTCTGTTTACATTATAGAATCCAAAATTTGCCCAAACTGAAGTCTCTCCACACCCCTGCTCTTTGATGATAGTATTGTGTCAAACTCACACATACAGTATCAGTCACTTAAAACCGGGCAGTGTGCAACTGGGCAAATATATTAGCAGTATGTGAACAGCATAATTACAGTAACCTACGTTTAATGTGATACTTAAAAATTAATATTTCTCTCACGGGAATCTAATACTTGCCACTGTGAACAATCATGATTTGTACCTGAATTTTTCCCCATACCCCTAATAAGCACTGGTAGACATATTTAGTAGGATAGTAGATTTTCATGTTTTAAAATGAACTATTAATGTATATTGCAAGGTTTAGATGTCTTTTTATAATTACAAATCACAGTGTTAAAAGCAACTGAGTCCAAGTCATGAAACTACTGAGTCCAAGTGCAAGTCTGAGTCACATTTGTCTCAAGTCCAAGTCCAAGTCCAAGTCATGCAAAAATGCAACTCAAGTTGGACTCGAATCCTGGACTTGAATAACACAACCCTGATACATATACACACACACAAAATACGGTTGGTCCATAGTTCATAGATAATCAGAATATTAGTCAAGCATTTCATTGTGTGAACACATTTAATGCAGCCAGGCTTGCTGAAACTCTGGTAAAGACAGACACTCAAGCTGCACCAAATGCAACTCAAAAGGGAGGATGTGAGATACAGGATGTGACATGGAGAGGAGAACATCATTGTAGTCTAGATTATGGAGAAAGTATTTTCTGTGTTACCATTGGCTTGTGCAGTTTAAAAATCAGCCATGCCCACTTTACTGTGTAATACATAAAATGAGTCCAAGACTTCTAAAGTTCTATGGAGTGCATTAGCAATGAGTTTACATGACATTTTATATAACATATATTTTACAATATAAATTCACAAAATAAATTTGGAATCAAAAATAGGTTGTGTGAATGGGCATACCCTGCGTGAGGGTACTTACAATGATGTACACGAGCTTGTACTCTGGCCCTGGAATTCTCACATCCTCTGTGTTCACACATTCCTGGTCCACTGACCACAAACACATCAGAGAGGTTGCACTTCAAACTCTGTGTTGCTGATTAGAGATGAAAATGCCGTCGACCACACCACCCAGCAGATTGGGAAAGAGGTAGGTCCCCCCTAATCTAAGGCCTGGTCAACTGAAGGTCCATATGAGAAACCGGGAAACGCACCAGCCGCCTCCCGCAAGCTGCTGGTCACTGTGCTGCTGTCAGGGTTGCACAGGGAACCAGGCACCGGGAGGTGGGTGAACTCAGGATCAAAATGCCTCAAATCAGTAGGCCCAGCCTGTAGGGCAATGGTAGGGGATAACATGGTACAACATGTCAGCACAGATTCTTTCAACTTTGGTAATCCAAATCAGTACACACCTCAACGGTGCTACTCACCAGAGGAGGGACGAAAGGAGGCGGGGTCTTCTTGGCCATCAAGTCATCCCAGTTGATGGGTGAGAAGAAGGCGTGGCTCCTGACCTCCATCTATAGGGGATAGGACACACGGATCCACCTCAGCCCACACCTCCAGAGTTGCCGTTACACCCAACCTGATGCTGTGCAGAAACATACTTGTAGGCCAGATGAGAATACAAGCCTTGGCGGAACGCATTAGTGTGTGCGTGCACAGTACTCACAAAGTCATTGCGTGCCCCCATTCTCTGAGTTCGGTCTTTATGCAGCAGAGTCTCCAGCAACGCCCGACCAGCATTAGACACATTAGGCTTGAGCACTGGGTCCTTGTTCAGAATGTTGTTGTACATTTCATCTGTATTGCTACTGTAAAACGGAGGCTGTAACATAAATTGAAAGAGTGACAGTCTTGTGTTAGCCTTCTCCATAGCACGCATGATGATGAGTAACCAGCTTTCAGACTAAGCTTGCACCACAAACATTCTATGATCCGCTCTTCTGAATTACTGTTTATAATCACAATTCAACAGCTAAATTGTGTTGATAAAGAATCTCCCACAATTAACCTCTTATATGAATCTATAGAATCAGGGCCCTGGGGCAGTGGTGGCCTAACGATTAGGGAAGTGCACTTGTGTTTGAAAGGTTGCTGATTTGAATCCCCAACCAGGACGGTACCTTGAGGAAGGTACCTCCCCCAAACACTATGCCCACGCACTGACTTAGCTGCCTACTTCTATGTCACGTATGGATTAAATGCAGAGGGCATGTTTCATTGGTGCATGCGCACTGTAATGTGTCAACAACGACAATTAATCACTTTTACTCTATGCCAGTGCTTCAAAAATACAGAATTCAGCCATCTGTACACATAATAATCACCACTTAAGAATGTGGTCATGTAGCAGTGCTGATATATTTTTGAGCGTCAACTATATAGTGTCAAGTGGAACTAGAACTCTCAGAATGCAGAGCTTGGCGTGCGAGAGCTACGTAGATGTGGTTGTTTGGGAAGACGAGCTCTCTACTCACCAGGCCATACAGCATCTCATACAGAACAGCCCCCAGGCACCACCAGTCCACTGTGCGGTCATACGCCTGCTTCTGCAGCACCTCAGGAGCCAGGTACTGAAGACGGGGACACATGACACTAATCAGTCACGCGAGGCTGGTTTTTCAGGATGGTTAAATTGATGGTAGATGGACTTACTTCTGGGGTCCCACAAAATGTGAAGGTGATATCATCGTGCCCCAGACTTTCCTTGCAAAGGCCGAAGTCCGTCAGCATGATGTGACCCTGTGAGTCCAGCAGGATGTTCTCTGGCTTCAGGTCCCTTTAAGGAGGAGCAGAGAGCTGTCTATCACTGCACCATGTCCCCGAATCTATAACATTGCGCTTAGCCCGTTGCTCAATGCTGTGTCAGATGCTCACAAACAGAGTAGAGATGTAGCCAACAATGTTCTTTACATCCATCCATTTTCCATAACCACTTATCCAGTAGAAGATCGCAGGGAGCCAGGAGCCTATCCTAGGAAGTACATGGCACAAGGTGGGGGATGCCCCGGACGGGATGCCAGTCCATGGCAGGGCAAACACTCACGGTCATGGTCACTCATGGTCACACACTATAGGAAATTTTGAAACACCAATTCGCCTGATTGCATGTTTTAGGACTGTGGAAGAAAACAGGAATACGTGGAGGAAACCCACACAAATATGAAGAGAACATGTAAACTTCACACACATGGCAACCATGTCATTTTCTAAACTGAAGTACAAGCAATGCAAGTTGAGGCCACCAGGGGGAGCTCTGACATGACCACATGACGTACCTGTATATGATGTGCATGCTGTGCAGATAGCCTAATGCGCCAGCTATCTCCGCTGCATAAAACCGGGCACGTGGCTCCAGGAACACCCGCTCGCGCTGGAGGTGGCAAAACAGCTTGAGAGAGGGGATACACAGCTTTAATAGACACACACAGACAGCCACGTTCAGGAGCAGTCACAGCTGATCACGCCCTGAGTACCGTCCAGAGCGAGGCTCACCTCTCCACCGTTGGCATAGTCCAGCACAAAGTAGAGCTTGTCAGAAGTCTGGAAGGAGTAGTGCAGGCCCACCAGGAAGGGGTGCTGTAGGTTCTTCAGGAGGACACTGCGCTCAGCCATGATATGTTTTTGCTGAAGGGGAACAACAGTACTGAGAAATCACATTTGCCAGAAAAATGTCTCCTTCTCTATGATGTGACCAAACTCTCTTCTCATGCACCTCGAACACCCAATTATTTTAGCCAAAACTTATTCAAAATACACCAAACAATAAGCTCCATAATATTATTTTGTTATGGGTGGTCGTACCCCTACTATCCAAGGCCACAATTAGTAGTGTTCACCTCTTTCTTCTTCAGTACAATCCTCTTCTGAAGGACCTTCACAGCGTAATACTGGGAAGTTTCTTTGTGTCTGGCCAGGAGAACCTGCTTGGGCAGAGAGGCATTGTGGTATGTTAGCCTGACACCCCCACTAACATTCAGTTATGAAGACTGATAGCACCTGTCAACTCACCTTGCCAAAGCTTCCTTTGCCAATGACCTTGAGGTAATCGAAGTCACATGGTCTGACTCTGGAGAAGACAGAGAAAACAGTGTTAGCCTGGGCAAGGAAGGTAAGACAAGAGGTAAGAGAGCAAAATTGGTGAATGTTTAATACTTACTGGCTGTCCTCAGCCAGGGACAGCTAGAGGAAAAGGGGAGAAACGATTCATTTTATTACATATTTAAAGGACTCTGTAACTTGTATCAGCGTAAGTTGTTAGGAGATGCATTTATGGATGGATGGATATTTCTTGGGGGTAAATTAAAATGAAAAGCTCTCATTATCTTCTAAGGACCCACGCTCACCGAATTTGCTTTGAATCCTCCTTCAGCCTCTTCATTATGGTTCCCGTCAATCTTTAGGTATGTTCTGAAATACGGCCTGGAGACACAGTGGCAGAAATAGCTTAAAATAGTTATGCATCACTTGTGTTTACCACTAGGGGGCAATATCATGCTTATTTTCCCCTCAGAGGAACACTGAGAACCATAATTATACAGTAAGAGCAACTTCTACAAAGAAAATAATCTGGGGAGCTATGTGTTTGATAAAAGGTATAAACGAGATGAGGTGTACACGCAAAAGTTTAAAAAATTAAAATATTTTTTATCCTATTTCTAAAAAGTTGTGGGAGTTATGTATTGGATTGCGAAGGATGCATTAATTGGCATTACCACAGGTATGACCTGAATGCTGGGTTTCACCGGGAGAAGGGGAGTCTTGGATGCAGTGATGTGTTCATATAGGATTTTGTGGTTATCCCTGGTCTTGAAGGAATTAGCACCATCTTGCTAATAAGTCAGTACAGCTACCTCTGTTTTGTGTCTGCAGGTGGACTAAGATGGTTCCATAGGATCTGAACTGTCATTCAAACCCCCTGTCTGGAGCTCACAGTTAATTGGATTAATAAAGGTATCCTGAGTTTAGCATGCATCTGAGACATGGGGTGTTGAGTCATGATAGGGTTATGAATGAATAGGCGCCAAGACCTTCTAAAAGAACATATGTACACTAACAACTAATCCACAGATTATACTGGCAGGATGTACCTTTCCATTATTACTGCGTTTAAGGGGCTTAAAACTGTACAAGTTCAGGCATTAGGCAGCACATGGATATGAGAAGACTAAAGAGGGCATAGGCCAAATTGATATTTCCTTGCAATAAGTGACAATTAAATGATGTCACAGTTTTTCCATCCGTCACTTACCGCGGATATAAACTGGAAGTCAAAATTAGCCTCTGAATTAATTCGTTCCAACCAAGTTTTCGCTCCTTGATGAAACCTTTAATAAAATGGAGGTGAATAAAAACAAAAACATGATAATCAAACCCTTAATTCGTTCACATGTAGCTGACATTTTCACCCAGTGAAATCTATCATTATATCTGTGTTTATGCATTTGGTGTTCTCTGTCAGTAAATTCAATAAATGAATTTAGGAAAATGATTAGAGTATCTATTATTTAAAAAAATTAGATGCAAAAACATCTACAACGGATGAACATGTAATGTACATAAATAATAGGAATGTAATATAACCAATAGCATATATATATATATATATGGTAAAATGGGAAATGGACTGCATTTATATAGTGCTTTTCTACTCTTACGAGTACTCAAAG
Source organism: Hyperopisus bebe (assembly GCA_026777045.1). Taxonomy (NCBI): domain Eukaryota; kingdom Metazoa; phylum Chordata; class Actinopteri; order Osteoglossiformes; family Mormyridae; genus Hyperopisus; species Hyperopisus bebe. The sequence goes on from JAODJW010000046.1 coordinate 18,066,325, forward strand.
CGCTTTACAATTTATGCCTTCACCCATCCACACACACACATCCACACACCGGTGGCGAAATATATATATATATATATATATATAGAAGTTAATATTCTGCTAACCCAGCCGGCTTCCAGAGCTAATTATAGTGACTAAACCTCATGCGTCACTCGTTTTGAATTTGCCAGACTTAACACTGAGCATTTTGCTTAAAACGTTAATGACGCCAACAGACATTTTTTATGGAATGTTTGATAGTGTTGTACTCATGATAATATCATGCAAAATTGCAAATCAAGTCAAAAGACAAATTGAAAATATGTATGTTATACAAAACATGTAATTTGATCGATAATGTACAATTTGAGGTATTAGACTGCTTTAACAATTTTAAACTGTTTTCAATTACAGATAGCAATAAAATACAAGCAATACGGATTAATGATAGAACACATACAGGTTAAACTATAATGTTTCAATTGCTATAACAGATTTAATATAAATTCCATAATATGTTGCACAGTAGTACTGCACACTAAATGGCAATGGCATTAAATGTAGATAACCTACCGGCAAGAACTGATACAATCCCTCTCATTTTTGAATATGTAAAGTCGCATCTTGCTTCAGTAAAAGCCATCATATAATTTACAGAGTAGACGATGAAACTGGCAAAACGTTGCAGACACTCCGGAGCGCGTTTAAAACTATGGGAAAATCTGCTTTCAGCGCCCACTACGTGCGGCAAAGCCGCCGAGCGCACCTCTTAACTCGGTACAGGACACGTGCTTCGAAGGGGAGGCACATCAACGTCACTGCTGTTACCATGGCTACCGGCGTAATAGCATTATCACGGGACATATATATAGGGTTGACCTCGTGGAGAGCCAATCATTGAGCCAATCATTGAGTGAACAAATGCAGGGACAATATATAATTCAGTCTTTTCTTAATTTAGTTATGAACACGCCCTGCATTCCTTTATGTTTTGTTTTGAAAAGTTATAATGTGCCCTCCTCAATGCAACCAGGGTGGCAGCATCACCCTGAGCTGCCCAGGGTTGCTATAATAACAGGCACATGGCAGCATTGTTGACATATCTGGGAAAATCAGGCTTTAATTTAGATTCAGCACTATGTTCCGCTTTGGTAGAATGCAGGGGCGGGTCACCTGAGACATTTGGCCTACATGTTGATAGGTCAGCTGAAGTAACCTTTTCACTAGGCAGTGAGCTTTATAGGCTCAAGGTCAGATTATAAAAGCAATATTTTAATGTGATTTTTACCACTATACTTTAGTGGCCCTGCATGGTATGGTGGTCACTGGCTGGTTTGTTTATAACCTGGTAGTTGCCTTGTGTAAGCGTTATTATGTCATCATTACTCGGTAAGATTCTGGGGGCACAGGCTACTGAAATGTCATATGTCTCCAGCAGACTAAGAGTACATTTTGATGTCAGGCAGCTGGTGGATTCATAAATTGTTTATTAGCCCCCAGTGTCTCCAGAGCTACCACTTATATTCTAACTGTGGAAATTACTGTCCCTCAAACTTTCACATTAAAGGCAACATTACTTTTAGATTTAAATTGTACATTTGTTTTGAGTTGCTCAAATTTTCCTTGGTAGAGAAATGAGCTACAGCAGCTCCTGAGGAAGGAAAAACTGGCAGTTCAGGAGTCCATGAGCAATAATAAAAAAAAACACCGAATACTGTTAAGATTTCACACAGATTAGCTTGAAGAAGACTCAGTGGGATCTAAAAATATATATCTAATTATTCATGTATTTCTATAATCTATAATGATTTTCATGAGAATCTATTTTTAAATTATTGCTATTTACTTAGTACCAACTTTATTGAAATAAGATAACATTAGAACCATTTTAATTCTCAAAAACCAATGTTACATGAATATGTGTATCATAAGATAAAAAGAGCAAAAAGCTTGGTCTATTGTGTTCATTGATACCCATCAAATTTGACCCATTATGGTGACACTGAACCCAGCTAGTTAAATGTTTTGGAAAAAAAAGCAAAAAAGAAATGTGATATAGCACATAGTAGTGGAAAATATTTATAATGGCCTAAAGCACGGGGGGGGGGGGCGGGGGAGGGTGGGG
>JAODJW010000046.1:18103627-18165621 GCA_026777045.1 Hyperopisus bebe
TAAAGGTAGCTGATTATTAGAAAGACCTCGGTGTGTATGTTGATGCTTCCATGTCCCACTCTCGCCAGTGTGGGGAAGCATTTAAAAAGGCCAATAGGATGTTGGGTTACATCTCTAGGTGTGTGGAGTTAAGGGAGGTGATGCTAAAATTATGCAATTCCTTGGTAAGACCCCACCTAGAATATTGTGTGCTAGTTAGTTCATCGTACCTTAAGAAGGACATTGCTGCCTTGGAAAGGGTTCCAAAGGGTGCCTTGGAAATAGGTTTTTTTTTTACAAGGGATTGGTAAATAACATGTTTGTACAGTTTAATAACATTCGGGGTGAGTTATGGACGATTGATCTGAATTTCAGGATGTTCAGTCCACGCACGATCAGGATTAATCCACAATTACAACTTCCCAGAATATTATACTAAAAGGATTAATTCCAATGACATCACTGCTGCTTTGTACGGATTGGTTGCTGTTTTAATGAGAGCATTCCAGGTTAGTAGTGTTAGAGATAAATCTTCCAGTACATCCACATGCTTGGTATACACATCTGCCCTCATAGTTAATTCTCGCATTCTAGCGATTGCTTCTGACAAGGTTTGCCACTGGCTCGGTTTTTCCGGCCAGCTGTTTTCATCAGGGTATCGCTGGTTCACCCCGTTGTCCATAAGGGCTAGGAGGGCAGTGTCACTGCCTCTCCCATTTATTGGTGGCTGCCTGTGCTCACGACATTGAGACCGTACTACAGCATCGGTGCTTAAATCACAAAAATGGTGACAATCCATATGATCTATGGATATTTGTGCCGCACCCTGATCATACAGCCTGACCAACCATTTATCTAATGGCTCTCCTGGTCGCTGCTTCATCTGCTCCCGTATATCACTAATCTCCTTCTGCGTGAAATCCTCCACAAAGAGCTCAGACTGCCATGGTCTCCGACCAGCAGGATCTTGCACTGGCGGTCGACACACCACTCCGCGAAACCCAGCGGATGGTGCGCCGCCCCCTGTCCCGGCAGATGACGCTCTGCCCCCTGCGGCTTCCGTGCCAATGGTTAACACTCTGGCCTCAGCGGTTCCCGTCCTGGTGACCCTTGCGCCACCTTTCCTGGCCTCTCGGCCTCGGTTCCCCTGGTCCCCGACCCCACAGCTTCAGTATTCCTGGTTCCTGATCCCTTGGCTGTAGCCTCATGGTTCCCTCCTCCCCTCTGCTACATCAGGGGCATGTAGTACCGCTGTCACCCAAAGATTGCTATTCACATTATAAATAGCCGCATTAGCACGTATTCAAATATATAAGAAATAATTTATTTGCCATTAATTAAGTTTATGATATTTGAAGAAATGTGTGATCATGCCCCAGTCAGTGAAAGTGTGTTTCCTACCCCTAGACCCCAGAGGGTTAACCTGCCTTGTCGCCACCTTCGGCATCCCCTTCAGCCCCTGTTCCAGCCTCGTGGTTGCCTGCTGCTCCAGCGGTCTCCACCTTACGCCCACAGAGGGTCCCTCCAGCTCCCCGTTTCCCCTCGCATTGCCCCCTGTGTTTCCTCCCCATCCTGCTCCATCGTTGTTCCCTTCTTGTCCTTTTGTGCCCTTCCTCCTCATCCCTCCATGCCTTTGCCCCCTTCTGTTCCCTTGGTGCTCCCTGTGTTTCCTCCATGTCCTTCTGTGCCTTTGTTCCCTGTTGGTCCTCCTGCCGGCTTTCCCCCTGGTGTTGTCCCATCATTGTCCCCCTTCTTGGGTTCTGTGTTCCCATTTCTGGTATCCCTGTGTGTGTCTGCATTCCCCGTAGTGTATCGGCTGTTTGAGTTGATCTCCTTGTGCGTGTTCTGTGTATCTGTGTTGTTCCTTGCGCAACATGCATCCTGCTCCTCTTTGTTCACCCTTCATGCGCCGATCGTCGTGACAAGGGTCCGTGCTTAGTGTTGAGAAAAGGAGAGTGTTATTATTATGTCCGGGGAAGCAGGAGTAGGGAGATGGATAATTGGGAAATGGGGTTTGAGGGAAAAACAGCAAGGAACATGAGGCAACACAGGTAATGACAAACTAACTTCAATGACAGAACTGGGGAAACGGACTTAAATACACAGGACTACTTAAATACACATAGGACTTCTCATGAAACAGCTGAATACAATCAAGAATTCACACGAGGTAATGAGGGGAGCGTGGCGCACAGAAGGATTATACAAGCAGGTCATGACAGAACCCCCCCCAACGGCGTGCATTTCGGGTGAGCTTCAGGTGAGGTAATGGACGAGACAGGCCCGGGGACACAGGACCTGGAAGACAAAAGCAAAACCATTAACGGGAGACGTAACTGGACGGATACACAAAACAGGGACAAGAAACAAAACGACCACTGACAGACCACAGGGAAGGCGGACAGGAAGATGGGCACTAGAAAAGGCGAGAGGGGGAACACCAACAGGAGGAACGAAAGGGCCAGGAGTGAACATAGGAGACACAGAGGGATGAGGAGCAGACATAGGAGGCCAGAATGAGAAAGGCAGGAGAAAACGGGGGGCCCGAGGGAACCCCGGCGGGCAAGAGGCGGTCACCACAGGGGCAGCAGGCGACTACAAGGTCAGAGCAGGAGGGGACCTCATAGGGGGCGAGGAGGGAGTCGGCGCTGCAGGGGTCTCGGACACAGCAGGAGTATCTACGGGCGGCGGTGCGGAGACCACCAGCACTGGAGCCACAGGAGGTGCTGCAAGGGCCTTGGATGCAGCATGAGCCTCTGCGGGCGGTGGTGCAGGGACCGCCAGCTCTGGAACCTCCGGGATGTCAGGCAGGTTGAGCAGGCCAGGAACACTAAGCAGGTCAGGTACATCAAACACAGGCAGGTCAGAAACGACGGGCAGGTCAAGAACGACAGGTATAGCAGCCAGGGTTGGTGCCTTAGGGGCAGGCGTTGCCCCTTTAAGAGCCTTCTGGACTCACGGGATAGTGTCCCAAACATGCCTGGCCCATTTAAGAGTCAGGTGAGTCCCGGAAAAGGGATGCACGGCTAACCCTGGTCGCGCAACCACGGGCAGACACTGGGGTGGTGGCAGTGGCCTCCAGCACGAACACCGCCAGGTTCAAACTCGGTAGGGGCTCCTCCCAATAAGCAGCAGGGCAGGCAGCAGAGAGGGATGAAGCAGCAGAGATAGAGACGGTTCCCAGGAAGATCGGTGGTTCTTCCTCTGGTTTCCGATTTCTCCACTTCCTCCTTTTCTTCCGGCCAGCTGTCATAAGCGGAGGTCGAGGTGTCTTGGGAAGATGAGACGGCTGATTTGAGCCCAGCTCACTGTGGAGAGGTATAAGCTGAGTCCTCCTCTCAGTCACGCGTTGCACCAGCTGCCGGAGGTTTTCATGCACTCTGCTTATGAGGTGCGCGTTCCCGGGCCAAGTCATTCCACTGAGGGGGGATCTTTCCGAACCTTGGGCTGGTTTAGCCAGTACACCACCTCCTGAAGCAAACCGAGGCGTTGTCTCTTGGCCCGCAGAGGTGAGTCTTCTTTGAGTTCCGTCATTCTGTTATGATCACGTCTGGGGAAGCAGGAGCAGGGAGACGGATAATTGGGAAACGGGGTTTATTGAGGGGAAACAGCAAGGTAATGATGAACTAACTTCAATGATGGAACTGGGGAAACAGACTTGAACGCGGACTTAGATACACAGGACTACTCAGAAATAAGACCAAACAGCTGAATACAATCAGGAATTCACATGAGGTAACGAGGGGGGCGTGGCACATGGAGGGATCGTATGAGCAGGTCATGACAGCGAGAAGCTTTTAGGAACTGTTTTAGCAATTCAGAAAAACTGTAATTTGAGTAAATATTATAAGATGGTGTTGTGAATGTAGATAGACTTTTAAATTTAAATTTATTTAAAACATTTCCTAATATTGGGTATACTTTACTAGAAAATAAAGGTTTAAATTCAACCCAAAAAAATGAGTGCAAATTGTTACCTCATTTTGTTTAAGTAAATTCCACAGTTTTTTTTCATGTGCTGAATTACACTACATTGCAGTATATGGGAAACGGCAAAGTGTTCATACTGTAAATATTGCTTAGAATGCATTTTTTCTACAATATTGTACCGTTTTACTGATAAACAGTATGCCACTGTAACAATTTCGCTGTATTTTACAGCATTTTGTTACAGTGTATGTCACGTGAAGCAGTTCATAGTTATTATTTAACCAGCACTACAGTATTGCAGTCTAGGTCCATCTGATACAATGTGCTGAAAAACGTAAAACCATGGAGCCCAGCTGTAAGAATTGTACATTATGTCCTAAAGAGGTTTAATTTTTTTCGTTTCTCATTTCTCCCGGGAGCTGGCGCGATAGAGGCCATTTCAGGACACCGACGCTGAATATCTGTTAATCCCGCCTAATGAAGCAACTGTCACATCCACCGCGCAACTTTTCTGTGCAGTTATGTAGAATAAGACAGGACAAGTCAATTAAATTTGCAATTATCCGGCATTACGTAGGCTATTTATAATTATATATCTGTTATTATGTTGTGCATATTTTCATCGCGCAGCAGCACGAATTATGCATAGGCAAATTTAAATCATTTGGGTTTCGCAATTAAGTCGACAAATTTTGTTTATATTGCAAATTGACTGGCCCAGTGAAAATTGATTCCTTTTGGTATTAATGGAGCATAATTCTAATTAATAGGTACGTGTTTAAAGTGGAGAGAAATAACCAAATTTGGATAAACTTAGACGAGAATCCCCAGTTTAATAACCCCTGTAACAGATGGTAGGGTGCGGCTTCATTCCGTTCACTGCAGAGTACATGCGCGTATTAATTTGATGGACACACGTATAGGAATTTAACAGCGCCTGAGACTGTACCGCGTGCCCTTATACGGTCCTGTCGAAATGATTTATATGGGTACTTCCGAGAGAAAACGTGCCCTGCGTTCGTCAAGCGATCACTGCCACAAGCTGGGCGTATTTGTAATGCGCCTGACGGCGCTTGCGGGCGGAGCCAGGCGAGCCTGAGAGTACCAGTCTCCGCGCCGCAGCCGCATTTCCGATCCCAGCGTCTGAGCATCTCTAGCAGCGCTTGGTAGGAAAATACGGGCGAAAGGGAGCGCCGAGCTGATTTCTGCCAGCGTATAGGGAAAGTCAGGCGCTCGATAATTCAGGGAGACGTCACTCCACTCAAGACGGAGAAATGGTTATTTATGAAAATCATTTAGATATTTGATTTAATCATTTTAAATATTTTTGTGACAGCAGCGCAGTATATTTAGTCTCAAAATGGCCGAGATAACCAACATTAGGCCGGCGTATGGTAAGTATGCGCATCTTTTAACACGAAATTTATTATCGGGAATAATGTCTTTTACTGGTAATTACGGTCTATGTAATATTTAGGCAGATATATGTTAATGAAGTATTGTTATACATACCCATTGCGAATTTCTGAGTATTATTCTACATGGACACCATACAGCGTGTTTGATCAATTTCGAAGTAGTTTCACATGTTTTGAAATAATGTGCGACGAAGATTTATTGGGAATTTAACTCTTGGTTGAAATCATGTATTCCAAATTGGTGATATTAATTTAAAATCCCGGCATAGAATACCCAGGGACATTATGTACTGTCCCTGCCCTACAATGGTTTATGGGATGTGGCTGTTTGCGAGAAGGACAACCTTGTCAGCTTCACCGGCTCCTTACAATATGTATAAAAATGATCACATACAGCTTTTTGACATATGGGTGTATTGCCGATTGTTTATCATACGGTCTTGTATGTCACGATGTCTCTTCTTCGTCATTTGCCCGAATAAGTGTAATGATGAAATTATGCCTAGGTAATTAAAAAAATAATTATTATAAGAATGCACTTAACCGCGTTTTAGCTGTTGACGGAATACATGCGAATGTTTCGGGATCGCGAGTATCCTAGATGGAGAGAAGGACGGCCTGGGCGTATTTTTTAGTCATTGGCTGATTTCTTTTTTTCATGGCGTTGGCAGAGCTTCTGGGCTGGGTGGAGGTTGGGGAGGGGGCGGTTGCGATGACGTTATGTCTATTACAAGGGCCAGGCATCGCCTGTCCCCGTTTATCCATTGTTTTTGCTTAACAACCTGGGCTAAAGCGGACTGCCTGCTCCGTGTGCATCAGCCAAGCTAATCACAGTTATGGTAACGGGGAGGAATAAATACTGCATGAGTAACAAATTCTAAATGCATTTAAAAATATATTAATTTGCTTTTAATGATTGTTGTTAATGTGGGATATATACTTAGGGCCTTGTGTATACCTCAGTGGTGTGACATGGATTGGGGCTGGGTGTGTTCACTGCTGTAACATCTGCAGAGCTCAGATTTGATCACTTGGTCTAGTCCAAAATATAAAAGGATGCAGATTTCGTATAGGTGAGATCAGGGTGTGCCTTTCAACAATAAAGGCCTTGCAGTTTGTGCAAATGCAGTTACTTCCAGTAAACTACCCCCTCTCTCACTGTCTATGTAAATGGTCTTAGAAGCCTCCGGCCAGCAGGAGGCGTTGTGGTTAATAACATTGCGGTCCTGCTTTTGTACCCTTTAGCTAGGTACTTAACCTGAACTGTTCTAGTGAAATATCTAGTGGGTGAAAATTGCCGGCGTCTTTGGATAAAAGCACGATCTTGACGTGAAAAGTAACATTTCACATAATCACTTATCTAATTCAGTGCCCTAATCCAGTTTCATCATGCTTGTTTCACCAAACATATTACATTATGAATTTCAAATAATGTGCCCAATGATGTGTGTTACATTTCCATTTGTACACAGCAATGCTGAAGTGTATGAGATACAGATTTACCACTAGGTCAGTAATCCTTCACTCAGTTTCACATTTGACAGTATGAACATTTGAGAGTATACATCTCGTGCTTTGTGCACATTGAGAAGAGGTCAGATATTGACATGGTTCAAGCTGTACAAAAGTGACATGAGGAGTAGAGAAATGACCTGGAGGAGTAACCTAGAGGTGTTTTTGGATCTGCTGACAGTCCTGTGTGGTGCATTGCAAAATAAAAATGGAAAAAAATAGTAATCTATGTAAGCTGGGGCGTTTATGAACCCATGGGGTGTAAGACATTGTGTGGGTGTATGGATAGTGTATAAGATGACCTGCATACGGACTGTTCTGCTTAATTCTCATTTATGCCATAATTTCCCCCAGAACACCAGCAGTATGCGTTGGGAGCAGCTCAGTCACACCTTCTGAACACTGCGAGAGTACTTTGTTTTGTTTAAAGGTTTCCTGATCGGATCAGTGCCAGTGATGAATGATGGGCAGCTCTGTATCACATGCAGGATTCCCCATTTTGACATGGACAGGGTCCTTGTGGCTGTTTGATGATCTCCCATAAAAGACATTTTTCCCATTTTGAACTCCTGTACATGTATCCATATCCTTGTTCACTGTCATCAGTGATGTTTTTCAGGTTACGCCCACTATCAAATTTATGCTGCCTTTACAACAGTTTTGATGTTATTATTATTTATTTTATCTTTTTTGCGAAAGTGGGATTATTGATAAGATACTCCACAAATAGGTGGAGTTGACTCGACTTTGACATCAAACTGAGTTTATAGCTGGTAGCACAATGGCTGCCACTTCACAAAATGAATCTTTTGTTTAGTGTTAATATGGAATGAGGTCCTTTGAGTGCCAAACTTTTTGCCATAGCAAGTTTGCCAGTTAGTTTTGAGAAAAGCCTTTTCTAATAAAATTTAATGGGATCTATGTAGCACAGCTAAAACAGCTTCCCTACCCTCTTAATAAATTAATTCAATATTTTGCGTACAGATATTGACCCTGTTTAATATAATTTGCACTTTTAATACAAAAACGAGGCCGCAGAAGTATGGACATACAGGGCACTGGCGGGATCTTCCATTAACACATAATGGGGGAAAATATCTTGACTGCTGAACCACCCATTACTGTGTTTGATGCAGGTATCTATTCCTGCCCACAGGTTTGAAGTTTTGTGAGCTCTGTCCCTGCAGGGAGCGCTGGTCCATGACTTGTGTGCCAATGGGCTAACAAAACACCAACATATGCAGTCTAGCTGTTTTATTGGCCATGGAAGAACCTCTTTTTAGCAGAGCCAACTATAGTCTGAGCATAAATTTAATGGGTTGTTAATAGCCTTCTTTAGTGCCTATAGCAGTGTATTCTAGGAGTGCAGGGCAATGTTCCCATGACCTAAGAGGGCAGAACAGAAGACTGATTCTCATTTTTAAGGTCACAGCTGGCTTCTGAACCGGGGGGAGACTTTTGTGCTAGGGGACCGGAGGGATGCTGCATGCTTCTCTGAGCCATTGGCATGGGGCATCTCCTGTGCCACCTGCCACTCTGCCAGAGCCTCTTAATCCACCGGCTTGGCATAGGCTGGGTTTCTGACTGGGCTGGGATTGTCGTGACAGACACTGACACAGAAAGCACACACGCACACAGCAAAGACATTGACAAATAGAGAGAGGCACACGCCCAAACTGACAATAAGACAGAACAACAGACATGTTTGTTCACATATCATTTCAGGGACCAAGCAGAGACTGTCAGTGTACCATTCCTAATTTCATCCCAGATGTAACAGCAAATGTGATGTATATGCATTGGTAAAGAGACACTGTATCTTGTTTTCCAGGGATTACTGTTCTTAAGATTTTTAGGAAAATTTGTACGCATAGCCCTCATCAGCCCTAGGTCAAGCACAGCTGCTTCTGCTCATTGGGGGATTTATGCTTCTCATTTAGATCTCACTTCTGGGGTGAACATGACTGAGGATCACGGTTAAAAACCACAGCCGTCGGCCATGTGACACGTGACTGATATATAGTAGATACCACTAATCATTTATATCATTTTTATATATAGTAGATACCACTTAAAGTATCATTTGTGCTGAACACGAGCAATGCTTTACATTTGCATATCAATTCCGTTATCAAATTGTTACTGTAGTGGCTTTGTGGCTGTTTTGATTGTTTTATCTGTGAGTACTTAAAAATATTACAATAAAATATTTATTAAATCATGGCCTTCAGGGTCACTAGTACTATATGGTACAATATTGGAATAAGTTTTAATTAGGCACTGAACAGGTAGGATTGCAGGATCTTTTCTGGTGGTCCGGTTGTGTGGCTTGGATGATCTGGGTTCCTGGAAATGGAGATTCGGAAGCTGTGCCCACTTAGGCAGGTGGAGGTTGTTCCTTTTTCCTGGGGGTTGGAGGTGAGTTTGCAAGGACTTTCTGAGGAAATGCAATTACATTTCTTTCACATTCGAAGTACTTTATTGTTCCGTAAGGGGAAATGTGTCTGTTACAGCAGCAATTCACACAAATGACACACAGACACGAGGTAGGAAGACAGAATTACAAATCATATATATGTGTGTGTGTGTGTGTGTGTGTGTATATATATATGTATATATGCAAGCTACTAATACTAATAACTAAGATGTACTTAAAAGTAAATCAAAATATTCTCTCAAACAAAAATAAAATAAATAGAATTTAGGAAATTAACTTAATCTGTATTGTATTCACATTACCGGCTTTCAACGTCATATTGAAACTGTGCAGCAGTTCTAGGAGTCGTACTAGATGGTTACTGCCATGGGCAGGAGTGACCTTCTGTAAAGATCCTTATGGCAGCATAACTGAAGGAGTCTCTGACTGAAAGCACTCTGTTGTCTGGCCAGTAGGTTGTGTACGGGGGGCGGAGTATTATCCATAACGTTGAGCAACATTTATCTCTCCACAACCAACTGTAGGGGATCCGGAGTAGACCCCAGCACAGAGCCAGCCTTCTTTATCAGTTTCTTCAGCTTCTTAGAGTCGCCCGCTCTGAAAATAGCACTTTCCACGACAGACTGATAGAAGATATACAAGGTGCTGCACACATTAAGGATCTGCACTTCCTCAAGAAGTAGAGTCTGCTCTGTCCCTTCCTGTCGCCAACCTCAGTGTTGCATTTCCAGTCCACTCTGTTGTCCTGGTGAACGTCCAGGTATCTGTAGCCCTCCACCAGCCCCATCTCATCTCCCAGGAAGGAAATCGTGTTCAGCTTAGCCCTGGTTCTCATAAAATCCACAACCATCTGCTTCATCTTGGTCATATTTAAGAATAGCTGGTTGTTCCTGCACCATGCCGCAAAGTGATCCCTAGTTTTTATTAAGCTTATTCATTTTATTAAAATCTTAAGCTGTTTTCATAAAATTAAATTTATATACTACTGTTCTCAACCTACAGATGGTCCAGTGCTTGGTACCAAAAAAGTGAAGAGCAGTATTGATTACCCCATCTGACAATGTTAACGTGGTTAGTCCACGGTTCTGCAAACTGTCCCATTACTGCTGTATTACTTTTGGTTTGCTGTAAGAACTTCCCCTCGCTGTCACATCTACCTGGTGTCCAGGCTCTCCATTGATCTATACTGTCACCAGCAACAGCTTTCAATTCTCTCACATTCAGAGACTGCTGAGCCCAGGTCTCTCGGTGTCAATTTCCGTCCACTAGTTTTCTCACATTGTCAGTGTTCTCTGCAGCCTTTGTGCCTCCCCACTGTGGAGAGCCTGCTTGGTATGCGGGTCACCGAGTCTTACGGCTCTCAGTTCCCCCAGAGGAGGGACAGACCTCCCAACTTTCCCTCTCTGGGCCTTAGAGATCAACAGCACAGTCTGATAGGATGATGTTTTACATTTCATATTCCGTTCGTTGATGATTGTGGATGATGCACCACAGAAATGAACATGCCGTTTTTACTGAGGATATTTATGATGCCAGGGTGCCCAGACGCCTTTGTCTCGACACATTTCTGGCTGCAAAAACTGAATTAATTAAATTGTTAATTATGGGGCCTTTTGCATCTCCATTCCAAGTCATGAAGGAGGTGTTGAAGCCATCAGAGACACAGTAGTGTATTTGGTCAGGAATTCCACTGTCTGTCACCTGACATTTTTTACGAGATACAGAGATGGTTCAAGACTCCGATTACGTGACGATCTCCTGGAATCTTAAGTTGAGTGTCATGTGGTTTTGTGAGACAGCCACTAATCAGAGCTTTTTTACCACACTAACACACCACCCAGCATGCCCTTCTCAGAGCTAACTGTGGGGGGGGGGAACTTTATTCTCTTGCATGTCTATCAGCAGGATGCTCTCTCACCTATTCTCTTGGCACCAACCTTACATCCTTTTTGGCCTCTTTGGGCTTTTCAGGGAACCCAGCTCTCAAACCCCTTCCAGGGTTCCTCCACCAATCGGGAGGAGGTCAGAATTAAGCACCTCTGCATTAAAGGACAGGTTGGCATTTATGGGAATGTGCTGAGCAGGGTGTGGTGCTCACCTGTGTCTCCTGAATCCTCCCTGGGATCTCCAGAACCCTCTGAAGGTCCCCTTCATCAAGACAACCATGTTGTTGCACTAGCAATAGGGCCACAAAGGGAAGAGAAATGATGCCTGGCTTTGTTCATCAGCTAGTGGGAGGGGCACCTTCAAGTTTTATTGCACACACTTGTGGATGGTAATTAAAATGGCAGGATCCCAGTGTAAACCAAACGGCAGACCGCATTATTGCCTAGAGCCTTGGGGTGGCAGGGCGGGTTGTGATCCACCGCAGTCCAGGTCAAGGCGCTCGTGGGCCTGCGGCAGATGCATGCTAGCAGGTCGTTTCAGGGGCTGCGCTCCCAGTGAGCTCTTTTTACACACGTGAAGCCCTGAGCCCTGAGCTCTCCTCCATGGGTCCTTTCCATTCGTAACCCCCCCCCCGTAAGAGCAGTATTAGGATCATTCCTCACTTCCTACTCTGGCCTTGATCCACCTCCTCTCTGTTCTTTGTTCGCTCCAGTCCGTGGTCATTAGGAAATCCACTCTTTTCCCTTGTATTACTCCATCTCTCTCTTCCTTCATTCCTCTGCTTTTCTTTCCCCTTTGCATCACCTTTTCCCCATCTCCTTCTCTTCTACTCTCTGGCCCTTTCCCCTCAATCTCTCCCTCCTTCCCAGTCACCATCTCTTTCCCATTGCCTCTCAGTCGCTGTCTTAATTCCCCTCTTCCTCTGTCTCTTTCTACTTTCTTCCCTCTCCCATTTCTTCCCCACGCCCCCCCCCCCCAACTGTGCAGTCCATCCCCATTTAGCTATGCTGACACATACAGAAGCTGAAGTCCTGTCACAATGATCTGCCAGTACACAGCCCTTTGCTGCGCAGTCCTAGAACAACACCGCCAGTGGCCCCCTCTCTCCGTTCCTCCCTTTCTCTCATCTTCAGCAAAATCCAGAAAAGTCAGTCAAACTGGGTCACGTTGCTTGCTGTGAAATATCACCAGTATATCGCTGCCATCAGTGGTTTATAGCCATAAAAAGTCTCTCATCCCAGAAGAACTCGCTGGGGTTCGCTTGTCAGAATCCAGCAACAATTTCTTTGCTTGTGATTGCAAGTGTCAGATGCACCTTGTGTAGAACTGTTCCACTGCCTTGAGCTAGAGGTGAATGAGCTGGTGAAGACGGTGACACTGTAACAGAAAGAGACTAGTGGGGCATGTAGATTAACTCTGTAAAAGACTGGAGCCGTAAGCTCCACTAAGCTGGAAACCACTTGATTTGAAAATGATCCCTCTGGAAGTCTTGAAGTTCATTCATTGTTTTAATGAAGCCTGACAGTAAGGCCATTTCATCAAGTTAAATCTCATCATATTTTACCTTGGCAATGAATGCAAGTTGGTTTCTACTCTTCTTTTGTAGAGGAACCTCATAACTCATAATTGCAGGGGGGGTATTATCTGCTGCTGATGATATATGTGTAACCTGTTTGAGTCAGTTCAGCACAATATTGAGCTATTTTGCACACAGTGCCTAATTCTGCTTTTTGTGTTAAATCAGGTTTCTAGTAGCTCTCTTGTATTTTAAGATGCTCCTGTCTCTCACCTGCGTTTGCAGATGTGTCCCCCGTGCTGGCAGGCTTCCTGGGAGCGGGCGTCCTGGTGGTGTCCGTGACGGTGGCTGTCTTCCTGTGGACGTGCTGCCAGCGTCGCTACAGGCAGCTGACAGGCGCCTACAAGCTGGGCGGTGAGCCCGGCGACCCGCCCTACCGCTTCATACACATGCTGAAGGGCGTCAGCATTTACCCCGAGACGCTCAGCAGCAGCAAGAAAATCGTGCGGGTGGCACGGCGGCCTGGGTCGCATGGGCGGGGCCCCTGGGATGGGGGGCGGGCCGGGCCGACACTGTTGGTAGATGCAGCGGAGAACGGACTGCTCAGAGGGGCAGAGCGCGAATCCGCTGTACCGCCTGAGGGTGGCAGCCCAGGATCGAGTGACACCAGTGGGTGCAGCAGCAACACCAGCAAGGCGGCCTCCCCGTTCAGCCCGGCAGAAGACCGCCCCCTGGGAACACTCAGCCTGGCTGTGGACTATAACTTCCCCAAGAAGGCCCTGGTGGTGACCATCGTGGGGGCACAAGGCCTGCCTGCAGTGGACGAACAGTCCGGCAGCTCAGACCCTTACGTCAAGATGACCATCCTGCCTGAAAAGAAGCACCGCGTCAAGACCCGTGTGATGCGCAAGACCCTGGAGCCTGCCTTTGACGAGACGTTCACCTTCTACGGCGTGCCCTACAGCAGCCTGCCTGAACTGGTGCTGCACTTCCTGGTGCTCAGCTTCGATCGCTTCTCCCGCGACGATGTCATCGGTGAGGCAGTGGTGCCGCTGGCCGGTGTAGACCCCAGCACTGGACGGATCCTGATCACGCAGCAGATCTGCAAGAGGAGCATACAGGTGTGTGATGCTGTGTGACTTTCTGCGCGCATGCTTGACTTAATGTGTGTGAGTGTGAGACAGAGGGAAAAAGCCCACATATTCAGTTGGATAAATATCTTATGATGTCATATTTGCCCTGTTTAACCTTATTTACCATGTTTGCCTGTATCCTCGTCCAACATTGTGAGCAATCTTCAATTTAAACACAAAAGGGGATTGATTCTCCATAGGAGGGGGTCTTGTGATGTGGTGTGTCACTCTGATGTCATGCACGTGACATCATACAGAGGTATCCTAGCAGCATCAGATTAAAATGTAGTGCTTTGAAACATAAAAGAGTATCAGTGATGAAAGGAAACAAGCGGGCTCAGGGTGAAGCACGCGATTGCTGTTTTTGATGTGCGTGCGCTGTTTGCCTGGATGGTTGTAAAGGACAAATGATGCATTCTGCATAATTTAACACGACAAAAATGGGAAGCCATATTGGAAACAGGTATCACTGTTAATGCTCAGGATTGGATGACACTCTGCAACCCCAGAAATAATAACGGCAACAACAAAAATAAAAATGATAATAACAATAATAAGAAGAATAGTTGTCGTTGCTATAATTCAAAAGCTTGGCATTTGTGTCAATTCTTGCCCCATTTCAACTCTACATGCAGGTAGACAAAAGTAGTGAGAACTAAAGATGATCAATAGAAGCTGACCTCAGAAACTGAGGACCTGCACACTGATATGGATAGTGGACAGTTTCCCGAGAGCATTTTAGCCCTAAGGCTGTAATTCTGTGTTTTTGGGGGATGTTTACCTATTTACTGTCTCTGCTGCCACAGGAGTGCAGGGATTACCACATTCACAGACATCAGCTTCATCCACACTGGCTGTACCTAATAGCGTATTTGTGTATTTTTATATTTATATGCACTATGGACTATGTTTTGCTGGTATTGGAATCCCATTAGTTACTGGGACCGATGAGCATGCTGGAAAGAGAGAGATAGATGCAGAGAGGAAAAAGAAAGAGGGGTCTTGGGAGATGTAAAACACAGGGCTATAAAAAGGTGACCATCTACACAAATGGGCGCAGTCCCGACCTCCATTAAAATTTTAATAGGAGTACAGAGAGAGGCTTTCATTATTCAGACCAGAGTTTTTTTTAAACAGGCCATCAGAATTATGACAGGGATGTATACATCTGTTTAATGTCTGAAAAATCTCTTTTCCATTTCCATTGAATGGAATATGTCTTGCAACATATAATGTTATCTGTAAATTAATATACATAATGTAATAAAGCAAATGCCTCCTAGTATGTCAGGATCTAATGAGATTTAATTTATTTTCATTTGTTTTTTTTTTTCAAATTAGTGCGTAAAGTATCACTACTTTGTTGCTAAACCAATTGACAGACAGAAAATTAATGTAAAAAGAGGACAATTTAAAATGAAAAAGGTTTTTAAGTTAAAAAACAAATGACCTTTATATATTATTCCTTCCATTTGTGACGCGTGACATGAATGTCCATACTTAGCAGTTGTTTTGGTATCTTCTCATATAATATCCTTTCTCCAGTATTTGATAACATATGAAATATACAAGGGCATTATTTATGGCTAGAAATCAGTGTCTTCTGATTGCTGAAAAGTGGTAATGTCTAGCTATTTCTGATGGAGGAAACTGCAGAGATAAACCGTTTGTTTGCACAGGCAAACACAGGACCTCTGCTGCATATCACCCTGGGAGACCTTCTCAGGAGGCTGAGGCCTCCCACTCAGACCTTCTCCAAAGCTCACCCTGGCCTTCTAGTTGCTATGGAGACTCTCAACAGCAGCTCTGCAATCTGCAGAAAGAGAAAGCATGGGCGGGAAAAGGAGGAGGGCAGGGAGTCTGCAGAGCTGGGAAGGATATGGATAGAGTGCAGACTAATGCTAATGGAAAATCACAGCAGTCCTGCACCTGTGTGTGTTAATCTGTGAGAACATGCCTATATTGGTGAGCTTTGTGAGTTGTGATGACATACGGGTCTCTGTCATTGTGTGTGTGTGTGTGTGAATTAGGTTTATATTACATGGTGGGGACCAAATGTCCCCCACAATGTGATAAAAACCTGATAATTTGACCTTGTGGAGACCATTTTTCAGGTCCCCACAAAAAATCTGTTAATGCAATCAAAGAAAATAAAATAAAAATGCTAAAAGTCTCATATTTTATTTGGTTACTTATGGTTATGGTTAGGGCTGGGTAGGGGTTAAGGTCGTCATGTCGGGATTAGAGTTTTCTCCATAGAAATGAATGGAGAGTCCCCACAAAGATATTATTACAAACCTGTGTGTGTGTGTGCACGTGTGAGGGAATGTAATGGAATACATGTGTTCTGCCTTGCAGTGTGTGAGCCGTGGGGAGCTTTTGGTGTCTCTGTCCTACCAACCTGTCACTCACCGGCTGAGTGTTGCAGTGATGAAAGCCAAGCACCTGCCCAAGATGGACATCACCGGCCTGTCGGGCAGTGAGTATCTGCCAGAGACCCCATGCTAATGAATCTCACCATTCAGCTGTGGCACGTTTGAGCAGTTTTCTTGAAGGTTATAGGACATTTTATGGAGGCACACAAAAGAGAATGTGTTAAGGTTACTCCCTGACATTATGCTGCCAGGTGATCATAGTTAAGTAGCTGTCAGACCTTAACTAGCATTCAGTTCCTGTTTAGAGTATGTCTTTTTCAGGTTACACAGTAGATAGTTGGAACGATGAAATGCTTATCTCTCTATGACTCCTCCTCTCATCGAGTCCTTGTCCTTTTTCCATTTTCGCCATGCTAGACCCGTACGTGAAGGTCAATGTGTTTTACGGCCGAAAGCGCATCGCCAAAAAGAAGACACACGTCAAGAAGTGCACACTCAACCCCGTGTTCAATGAGTCCTTCGTCTTCGACGTGCCCCCCGAGCTGCTGCACGATGTCTCCGTGGAGTTCCTGGTCTTGGACTTTGACCGCACCACCAAAAACGAGGTGGTGGGCCGGCTGGTGCTGGGCGCCCATAGCTCTGGTTCATCTGCTGCTGCCCATTGGCAGGAAGTCGTCGAGAGCCCCCGCAAGCAGGTCACCAAGTGGCAGACCCTGAGTGAGCACTAGCCCCCCCCACGCCCAGTGCTCAGTAGCTGAGAGGGGTAGGGGGCACAGAGCTCCCAAGTCATATTTTAACCCCTCTAGGGGCTTTGTACAGTGAACTCTCCATGTCATTGATGATCATTAAGATAATGGGGGAAATTAAACTCCAAACAGACTCTTGGTAATTACGTTCAGAGCTTCATCAGTCATGCTGAGTGAACGACAGACTGAACAGAAGTCGAAACAGCCTTGTAAATCAGTTTGTTTGTACTGTATGGTACTATATGGGGGGAGACCCAGGGCAAGATGGAGACCTATTACCTAAATATTATGGGGGGGGGAGGGGGGCCGTCAGTTGTTGAGAATTTGATTCACCTTTCTCTGTTGCGTATTGGGAAGTGTATAGAGTCCATTCAGTTTATTGCATGCCCAAACAATGACAAGCTAAATGACAAAATAAAAGAAAATAAAAAACAGAAGCAGTTAGGCACATATTATTGGACCTTGGAATGTCAAATTACGCAATCCCTTGTTTTTGGCCCCACCTTGGTGGAAAGGGCAGCCAGCACCTTTGAAGGCTTGCGGTGTGGCGCACAGTTTGGAGAGGGTGGGGGCCCAGTTCTGTTCTCTGAAAATGTAGGTGAACTCCATTCGTAAACTCCAGTAGATGTATGGTCATTCCATGTTGAGACTTCCCCATGCATTACCACCATGACACATGATTCACACACGAAAAACATAAAACATGAAAAAGCTATATAAACAAAACCATAGGAAAACTCTACATAATAGACAGCTTTGAATTATGGCAATAGTTTTATAAGTCTTACACATTTTCTTCTTAAGCATGACTATGGCTTGGATATAATGTGGAAGCACCACTGGTAGATCTGTAGAACATGTATGACATGTCCAAAGTTCACAGTGGCACAGAAGGACCTGAAAGATGGACAACTGATTAAACCTAGAAGAGACACTCAGCAGGATGAAGGGGCAATTATGTCCTTTAATAATTTGCTTATACCCCAGTCTCATCTTTTACAGATATCATCATTTTTGTATTTTATGCAGTTTCATATGAGCTGAAGCTCATGGAAAAATTCTTTTCTTTTCTGCGCATTGTTTTTACAGTTGCATTTACAAATGTCCCGTTTCTTCACATTAAACTTCTTAAGCTTTGTCTTGAAGAATGGCAGTCTCCAGGTCCCCATCTGAAGGCTGCCCTCTCCTTGCAGAGGAGATCATGTGACAGTGGACTGTGACGTGTGTCACACCGAGCATTTGCCTTGACGGGCATTGTAAAGCTTAATGCTAAAAGCATTAGCACAATTGGCGACTGAAAATGCTTCTGCTATAGCATTGCTCAATCACCTTAATGCCTGGTCTTATATTTTTCATTCCTTCTTTGGAGAACAGTGCACCCCCCCCCATTCCCCCAACCTCATACATAGCACCATCGTCCAGTGACGGCATCTTAACGAAGCCCACGGCTCAGAACAGGGTCCCCTGTGTTTTCCTCTGACCCTTCCTATGAAGGCTTCTTTAGTGTGCCGTCTGCCGTTGCTCGTTATCTGTCGTTCGTTAGCGTTCACTGCTGTCACATCACAGCTGAGGAATCCCAGTACCAGAGTTGCCTTGGAAAGTTGGGAACGATGAGGTGGTCTCTTCTTGGGCTGAGCGAGTCTCTCCTCCCTTCACTTAGTGTCAGTTTGAGCCGCTCACCTGTAAGTGTCCTTACAGAAAAAAACAATGTGTTAAAATATTAAATGCAAAACATATTCCATTTTGATATATGCCAAAATATTCAGGATATGCTAAAAATCTGTGCATACATTGTAAAATGTATTCCACAGTTTCTAATATTGCAAAATGCACGTTATTATGTATTAAATACTAAGGCAGGACGATAGATTTTGTAATATATGTTGCTTATTTTTACCGTATATTAACATGTACATTATGGTCACTCCCAGACTCCTTGTGAACTGGACCATGGTGGCATTCCTGCTTTGGAGTACCATTTCAGCATGTTAAAATTCCCTGCCCAGAGTGTGATATCAACATCACTGGTGCAATGGTGGCCGTTACTCGATGACACACACGCATAATTCTGGGGTTGTGATATCAGTAGCGTAAACTGTTGTGCCAGGGACCTGCTGTCTGAAATCACGCTGTGATTGTGCTTCAAAGGTGCATTGTTTGGACGTAGAGCCCAGGCTATCATAGGACAGAGCCCCTTGGGCATGGATGTACCTCCACATGGACCAGCCTCATATATAATACAGGGCTGGTGTATCACTGCCCTCCCCCTCATTCTAGGGGACAGGAGTGGAGATTTTGTGCTGCCCAGATGTGGAAGGTTCAGGTTCAGAAAGTACAAATCTGGGCCAAGATTTTGTTTCAACCGACCAGTTGAGTATAAATAGTCACGTTCACGGAGAACTCAGAGTACTCGTAGTACTCAACTGGTTATATGAAACGATATCTTGGTTTCAATTTGTACTTTCTGGGCATGAACTTTCCTCCTCTGGTGCTGCCCTTCACTTCCAGGTGTGTTGTTTTCGTTGCTTCTGCAGGTGTTTCACTATCTGCTACATCATTGTTAGCTTTTCTTATTGCTCCTGTGCGGAAAGGGGGAAACTGTACATAGTGAATAATTTTTTCCATTATAATTCCACGTGTGTATAAACTTGCTGATCTGCCAGTTTACTTGTTCTGGCATCAGTGATGGAAGAAAATGGAACTTAACATAGTGGGAACCTTATCTCCGTTCAGGGGTAAAGTTTTCAGGGGACGGTCATGGGAAGGGGAGATGGGGCCAGGGAAAGGACGGAATTCAGGTGCCGGCAGTAAATTATAAAATAGCATCTAAAAAGTGTAGAATGGGGAAATATCAGATGTTTACTTTGGAGGATCTGTTGCCTCCATCTTGTAAATGTCACTTTCTGAGGCTGGTATGACACACACATTCCGAAAGTTTGTTTCGATTCAGCTGAGCGCCATGAAAGAACCACAGCTTTCCTCTGGGTAGTGTTCACTGCTCCCATGATCTGGGTATTACAGTCAGAAACTTGTGTAGCCAGTTGTTTGTGCCTTTAAATTGCAGATAAAATAATCCAGATTAGCACCTGGACTGGGGTCTCAAACAAGCACCTGCCCCTGCTTCAAACAGGGCTGCTTTTGTCATTTTTTCAGTCATTATTTCCATTCACTTGAACCACAGCAAGGGAAAATTAAGCAGCATCCTCATATTTCTGCCACAGGATTACCAGTGACTGCTGGCAGGTTCATTTTCAAAGTGCTGTGAGTAAAGGGTCATGCAGGGATGCTGGGTATCAGACTTCACACAGTGACTCATGAGTGACACGGCAGGGACGGGATGCAAGGGAATAGAAAGGGTGTGAAGGTGCCAGTGATTAACATGTCTGCCTGGGGGTGGGGGGTGCAAGCATGAGGAGAGCGGGGGTGTGTCACGAGGATTCTCCCATGCGGTCGAGTCAGTTTTATTCTGTCTTGCTCCTTTATCTGCTCGCTTGTTCCCTCCTTTCCTTTGTCTTCTCCACTCATTCTATCCATCTCCTAATTTTTTGTGCCTCCTTTTTATACTATTATACATCATCCATCTTTCCCAGCCGGCTGTGGGGAGGGCGTCCTTTTATGGAAGGTGCGCACATGTGTGTGCGTGTGCCCTCTGGCTGCAGGTGACAGCTGGTGCAGTTACGCGGGGGGGAATTGGCAATGTGGACACACTTGTGTTGGACAGATGGACAGGGGAAGCAGAAGTGGGGATTTTCAGCATGCAAGATAAGTGGTGCTCTAATTTAGATCAGTGGGAGGGGGGAGCTCTTACACAACATATTCACTATTAGTCACACCTTATTATACACAATTAGGACGCCCATTCGAAGTGACGCGTCCCATATGAAAAAAAAAATCACAGTACATGTTGTATATTAGAAAACGCTAACATAGAAGTCACATTAAATCTCATACAGATCATGGTAAAAGCATACATAATGTTAAGCAGTGAGTTTGATGGTGATGGTTCTGTTCCATGTGGGATAATTGTCTTCCTGTGTAGATGTATGCTCACACCAGATGTCACGCTGAAGAGGCTACATTTGCACTCGTGTGTTGGGGGCTGCTGTCGTGATTCATCCTGTTTGCTCCAGTCACGAAACAGTCAGGATGTGTGAATGAGGCCTGAAACTACGCTGTTCCAACTTATGTGTGGTTCACTATGAGCTTCTCTTCTCTACCCCCCGAATGTCTTTCTGGGCAGTGCAGAGAGCACAATATTGACTGGGTGGGGGGTGTGATGTTTAGCGTGGCTCCTCCCCTTACGCTTTGCTGCTTCGCCCCTTATATTTGCTGCAGTTTGGCAATGGACTGTTTTGATAGTGACCTGTTGGCAGAAAGACCTCCCCTGCACGCAGACTACCCCTGCAATGGCACCGGACTTCGTAAATGTATTTTTTTGGGTGCCTCACCATGATTGCTATCCCAGCACCTCCCCACCCTATGCCAACTTGCCCACCCCCTTCAATGTTTGGTCTCTTGTATTGAGTTGGGGTAAAATACAAAAAAAAAAAACAAAAGCATTAATTGTAATAACCACAATGACATCGAAATGCCAGTAATGGTTTAAGGTAAATGACTTTTTATGTGGGGAAATGCAAATAAAACAGTAACATTGAACTGTGTTTAAAACTACATAATGCCATAAGTCTATGCTAAATATATCACACTGATGCTAACTTGTATGTTGAATTTAACACACAATGAACGTGCAAATAAAAACTGATACAACATTTCTGTGGAACTTATTGACTGTTGACCCCCTGCCCTCTGCCAGATCTCATTTCCCCTCCAGCACACCCACAGTGCGCCAATTCCGGCCAGCCTTGGTTTTGCGGCTGCCAGCATCTTTGAACGTTTGTGATGATACATAATTCCACAGTCAGATGGAGTGACAAATATGTTGGATGCTGAGGCACCCGGAAGACAGTTTGGCCTGTGGGAGGATAACGTGGGAGAGAAAAAAAGCAACATCATGCAACATTATTTATTGACAAACATATTAGAGCGCTTCACAGGGATGATATCTATCCCCATTCCCATATATCCTCTCGAACATTTGAAATGAAACAAAAATTGTCCCCATCCCATCTCTGCATGCACCAAAACCATCCCCACTAAGTCCCAGCATGCGCCAAAACCATCCCTGCCCTGTCCCCACATAAGCTAAAACCATCCCCACCCTGTCCCCACATGCGCCAAAACCATCCCCACCCTGTCTCTGCATGCGCCAAAACCATCCCCGTGTATGCCAAAACAGTCCCCACCATGTCCCCTCAAAGTCTCAACTCACTGGATATTGTCCATGTCTCACAGCCATACAGCGAGACAGGGACTCCAAAGACTTGGACCTTCATCCTCTTACAGAGATATCAGGAGTGCCACACACCCCTTTCCAACGACCTCATAACCCCCTATGTTCTTCCAATCCATCTACCGACTTCAACTTAGTGTTCAATTTAGTGCAGTGTTACCATACATTTTATTCCATCCCTTCAATACAGACGGAATACAGTAAAGATCATCTCTATTCTTGCTGTCACCACTGGAATATATATTTTTTCCCTCATTCCTATAGCTTACTGTGGATATCTGTGGTATTACTGCTTTCACCATTCCTATAGCTTACTGTGGATATCTGTGGTATTACCGCGTTCCCCATTCCTGTAGATTACTGCAGGTATCTGTGGTATCACCTCTTTCACCATTCTTGTGCAGCTCTCTGATGCATGTAATGGGGAATGTCATAACAAAACTATGAAATTATTCAAATGTCATGCAATCAATGGCACCTGAATTCCTTTTGGATTTAGGGTTAAAGGGCACAATAGAGTTACGCAAGTTTGATAATAAAGAGCTCACTGATACAAATATATGGCAAATCCAATATGCACAGTGTAATATAAGCTAAACGTTTATATTCATGTACCCTGCAGGACAAGTGACATCTATCAAAGTAGCTTCTGCACTGAAATGCTGCACAGCAATTTGAATATCTACTGCAAGCATGGTGTTAAAACCATAAGCAGGGCATTTTTTGTAAGCATAGATCTAATGGGATTCCAAACTGAATAATGACTTTGAATACTCACACGCAGGTGAATACATTTAGACTCACAGAGCACATTTAAATGTCACCGACCAAATTTTAGTACAACACTGTTGAGAGCCAAAGGCTACAAGAAAGTAATATGGTAATTATGCAAATGAGCAGGTAAAGCCCTAGAGAGGAAATGCATAACAACAGATTTTGCATTCAAGTGATGCATAGCTAATAGAAAACCAGAACAGGTTGCCTGTCCTATAATTAGACTCATGACTGAGAAAAATACTCCTAATTTATACAACTGTTTCTTATTCCAAAGTAAGATAAGCTGTTTATGAGGATCAGTCCATTTTGAAATTGAATTTAGAGATTTTTGTAATGTTTTTTGTTGGCCATCATTGATTAATAAAGTAATTGTTTCCTAAGTGGTATATTAAATAGCAGATGAATTGGTTGGGTTAGATTAGTATAAAGCTATGCAGTGCACAGGCACCAAGCCCAAGGGGTCTTTGATGCTGAATATTTGTCATTTTGACCACGTTTCTTGAGCCTGATCACAGCCAGGCTGTTTCCTGTGGTTTCACGTCATCAGAACATCACTAAATGTCAACATCTGTGCCTCAGCAGGCCTTGGTTTCATAACCATTACCTGGTGTCGGGATTTGATTGCATAATGGTTTAATAAATCCTGCCCGTATGACGAGTCGTCTTCTTCTGGTTTCGTGCTAGTCATCTCACTGCTTATGGTTACCTTTGCTTCAGTGCCTCTGATGTGTGCCCTCTCAAGCTTGCTATATTTCCATGCTGTTCAGACCCATTGAATCTCTGGACAGTTACATTCATGTCATTATATTTATCATTTTCTCTCTATATATACTCCCCTGATGATTAATTTTTCCAACACAGTAGTGTAACACAACATGAAGAGTTGCGCATGTGATGAGTTGAAAAATTTGCACAGGTGGATGGCAAACTACGCACAAGACAGCGGAACAGGCGTGAGGAATTATTTTAATTTGCAGTATGGAGCCACAGAAATAATCAGAGTGGGTGTGAAGAAACAAACAAAACAGGAAGGGGGGAAAAGGTAAACGAATATGGGCAGGATGACGGTGAAGTCAGCAAGTAACAACAAAGAATGCAGGTGCAAAAGGGTGTTGGCATCAGTTTGTGAGCGATCAGAGGAACAGAGCAACACATACATAATGACTGTATTGTATGAGAAATAGGTGGTTTGAATCAACACAATGCTCATCACTCTCAGGACAGCTAAGCCCCTCCCCTATTTTACATATAATGCCTTTGTTTGATAAGACAAACCACTTGTTAAAATAAATAATAAAAAATCTGATATGAGCCTTGGGACATTCTGTACTTATGGGGCTCAGACCTCTGGTTGTTTTTAGCCTCTTTTCACAGGTCAAAACCAGCGGAAGAATATCACCATGACAACTGAGAAGACTCCCAGCATCATCGGCCCGTGACGTCACTATGCCCACCATCAGCGAGAGAGCAGGTGGAATGTGAGCGTAGTGCCGCATGACTTCAGTTCTACCCAGCTGCCGTCTGCAGCTTCACGTACCACATGACACATGCCAGTGTCACTGCATGTGTGTAATCTGCTCCTTTAGAAAAACTAGATGCACCAAAACCTTAGGTTTATTATTGTGAGAGCAATGCAATAATGTACAGAACCACATGATCAACACACCTGACAGGAAACCGTGGGTGTAAATGGATCAGTTTCCCTTTCAGAGGATCAGCAAATAACAGAAATAAATGTAAAAAATAAGTCACCAGTGACCTGACAGAAAAAATATGAAACCAAACCCGTGATAAGATATTTGGGAGGCCAAGTGGGCACTGAAATGGACCAGTAGTGGTTATGAGTTTTGTGAGCTGGGGATATGAAAAATGGAATGCTCTAAAACATAAAGGGGGGGGGGGGGAGATAGATCAACACCTACCTCACTGCAAAGATGCCCCCATCCCAATGACAATCCTTTTCAGCTTTACTGGAATGGAATTAAGAATGGTTAATTGGTAAAACATGTTCCATTAAGAATGTCCTTTAAAATCACCTGTACATCCAGGTCTCCATGAACACTGAGGTGACCAAGCAGCACATGTGAGAAAGATAAAAAGGCGTCCTACATTGTATCAGAAGAGCCAAAGAGCCAAGCTATTTTCTTACCCTAACCCCCCCCCCCATTTTCAAATTTCATATCTATCTTATATTTCAGTTCAGTTTCAATCACTGCAATGACTTTGTCAGTTTCAGTTCAGTTTTTATTTCCTGGGCACATTTCCATTTTGTTTTTATATATTTTAGTCTTAGTAATTCTACTTGAGGCACAATTTAGGGATTAATACTTAAAATGCATTGGACAACATGCAATGCAAAAGTTTGGCATGCACCACCCCTTCTCCATGCTCTCATGAAGCCGCTGCTGGTCCCATCTTCACACAGCACCAGCAGATGAGTTTCCTGTCCTGAAGCCTGTGGTCCCAATATATGGGGGAAACCTAAGATCCTGTGTTGCGGTGCAGTGGGGGAAACCGGTCACCTCAAAAGGCTCCCAAACTGCCACTTTACAGCCACTATCGAGTCTTCCAGGCAGTGAGCTGCGAGATCAATGCTGAGGAGGACCCACTCCAGTAGTGCCAGAGGGATTGCTTATGGCTTCCCACTTCTTGCACCAACGTAGCACTTGGAAGAGCTAGGCAGGAATGAGACGGAGCAGGTGGAACAGACGGAAGCAGGAACATGGTGTGGATGGAAAAAATACCCTTTTATTTATGTCTTTAAAAAGACATTTGGACATTCACACCTCTGTCTTACTTGCTGGCTTAGTCACAGGCTGAGCGCCTCACACCTTTCCCAGCTCACAGTCAACACATGCCAGGGCACTTATCATGGTGGTGCTCACCGCATGGAATGATGGGAAGGGGTCAGGTTACCCAATCCTGTAGCAGCTACAATATCATGTCGCCATGTGGATCAATTAACCTTGTCACAGGGGGCACCCTGATTCTGGTTTGTGAGCTAGGCAGGCTACCACTCAAAAGTATGAGATGGGGAGGGGGGTGGGGCGGGGTTGACCTCTGGTCACTCCACTGGAAGTTTGAGTGGGGGAGCAGGGGAATCTGTCAAATACTTCTAACGTTCAAGATCTCTTGATGAAGTGTCTAATGGTGTTTTTTTTCTTGTCATATCAATCATGATTGATATGAGGCAGGCATCATCAAAGATAACCAATCAGAGAAATACACCATTTCCGATTCAGGCAAACTCCCCTCCATCCCAATCAAACTCTCCCACACAAACAGCTATTCTCATTCCCATATTCCACCATTCTCTCTTACATTAACTATCCTTTTGTTACTACCACATGATTATTTACATTCACACAGTGCCTTTGGAAGGAGTTTGACATTGGAGGAGGAGACCAGATTTGCGAGGAGGGAAGGTGCAAAAAGTCTGATAAAAGGTTGCTGGTTCAAATCCCATGAATGCTAGGAGTGATCCAACCCCATTGGGCCCTTGAGCAAGGCCCTTAACCTGCGATTGCTTTGTTCTGGGTATGACATTAATCCACACCCAGGCCTATAAAGAGGTCCTCCTGGGGTTTGGTGGCAGGATTGGCACTCCAACTGCTGGGGGAAAAAACACACACTGTTTCATATGCAAGTATCTAAGGGTGTCCTCTCCTTCAAATAAGCCAAGTGCAGTGAACTTTATCCACACTTAAGCAAAAACACATGGAAATGGTCTTCCGAAGAAGGTTCAGTTTAAGCATGCAAAGCTGCATAACGAACGTTTACATAGCCTAGGTTACAGTGAAGGACAACCCCAAACACAAATGATAGTGTGTTTCTTCTTCACCTCATCAGAGAATGTGTGTCCTATTGTTTTCAAGAAATGCCCAGGCACTTGTGCTCTTCACACACACTTATGCACTTTGCGTCTTACGTCAACATACATCAGTGTGTAGTATGTCACTGTGCTTGAGTGGGATACTTACAGTTTTTCTAAATTGCTAAAACGCACTTCCTAAAATGTGCTCTTCTTTTCTCAGAACACTAAGCACAAACCCTAACATTTAAGCTACACTCACAAAACCTTTGACTCATCTTGCAAAATCAAACAATCTAATGAAACCTGTATTCTCTTTCTCAAAAGCAAACACTGCTTTCAGATCACACATCAACCCATTCGGTACATAAACATTATAACAAAAAATTTAAAGCATGACCAGTCAAAATTGTTATTGGCACATAGAGAAATGTTTACTGTGGATGTGGTCTTTTGCATGTTGAGCTGCAAAAAAACAGTACACTCAATAAAGAAGAATGCCATGAACTTTATGTAAGGGTATGGATTCAGCACATGTTTAGCTGCTGTATCGCAGTGAGATGAGATGGTTGTTCCAGAGCTGTAGATGTTGTACTATGTATATCAACCCTTGTGTCTAGGCCCTTGTTTGGAACTGGCCTATGTTTTCCACTTTAAGTACAGTGAAAACCCTCCCCCTGTCACTGCAATTTGAATATTGCACAGTGGTCCTGGGGAAGCATTATTTCCATGCCCTTGTATACCTCTATATGGATGTTATGAAATAAAGGTCCCTTGACGTGACCTGACTGAGGCCTGAGGTGTGTGACTTATCCTGCATTCACATATGTGTCCACAAGAGGGCACCCTAATGCTGCCTGTACTTAGATCTAAGACGTGAACGTAAACTGATGGAATGTACAGAATGGGGAATGACAGAAGCACAAAGTGAGATGTAGGAATAAATAAATAAATATTAAAGAGTACTGGTAACAATGCAATAATGCTGCCAGTGAATAATAAATCAAATAAATCGAAAAATAAATTTCACCTTGTATACAGGTATATATATATATTTTAAATCCTATAACTGCAGATCATAATGTTTTCAATTTTTCCAGCAGACCAAATAACAGATTTTTTCCAAATTTCAAATATTCTCAAATTTTGCTAACAGTGGCATTTTCCCATTTTATAATTAGTGATATTGTGTCATTTGCCACCATTATCAGAGTCTCAGGTCCCTGGAAACATTTTAAAAGAGCAAGTGTTACATGGTGACAGTAGTGTTCCTAATATAATATCTGATAATATAGTTAATATATTCTTCCAGAGAGGTCTCCATGGCCATCCACTATCAAATTGGCTAAATGATGGTGATGAAGGAAGCAGACTGGACCCACTAGCAGGACACAGGAATTCTGAAGCAGATCAGATCATAGGGTGAAGAATTTGGGGTTATAAAAGGATATGGAAAATATAGCTGTTTCTCTGATGGGGGACCTGATATCCCACTAAAACATAAAGGATTTCCTCTATGCAAATGCGCTTATTGTCATATGCTATGGATTGTTATGAATCCCTGTTTTCCTGAAAGTTGGCGGTGCAAAACATAAATAGCGTACCTTTTAAACAATGACACAATCGCAGATAGTTCAGGTAGGTTTCAGGCACAGAGAACATGCCCCGAATGTGCTATGCGTGATAAAGGTGTAAGTGGTTTGATCGGAAGCAGATAAGAACATTGTTTGTCTTTGGTTGAATCCTCATGATTTAAATCCATGAAATCAGGACATTGCACAACTTGCTTGAGCATTGAGTTTCTGTGATACATATGAAGCATATGTAGATGCAGACTCCATAGCTTCACAAGGGTGCCCACCCATTTATTCACAGCAAATATGTTTGAAATATCAGCTACGCCCACAACCTCTTTTAATCAAAACTAAGCTAGCTGGCAGTATGCACCAGCCCTTCTTGGAGATCAGCCGGAATGGGGGCTGGGCTGTGGTTGACTTAAGAGTAGACCATAGGATAGCAACAGTATTGCATCTGCTTGGCCATTCTGCACATGCACAAGTTGTATCTTGCTTTTGCCCCCAAAGCCTGGTTGTTTGGGTTTCTGCGACCCTCTTGACATGTTTTTTGGACGCTCTCCATCTCCAAAAGAGAAAACACATTAGAACGATGTGCTCTCATTGGCTGAGGACTCCTAAGCCTGTCTCACAGCCACATGGGTGAAGAGGGTGAGTTCATGTAAATAACAGACAATACACTTCAGCAACAATTAAGCTGAGGTGGTTCAGGCATCTATCTAGGATGCTTCCTTGAGGTACTTCAGGCATGTCCAACTGTGATACATATGAAGAGCCCATGTGGGAGGAGTTTTAAAATCCTTTCCATTGTTTCAACTGACAGCTTTCTTGTTGGGGCCATGTTTCCTGTCAATCAGCCAGGTGCAACAGCTCATTACGGTCTGCAAGCACTCTCTTTTAACTGCAGACCAATTTCCATAATTAGTTTAGTGCAGGTATAGTTTCAGAAATGCATATTACAGGGTGATTCCATAATTTTTTCCTCAGCATTGAGTGATTCCATAATTTCTTTCTCCATTTGATCTGACAAAAGATGCGCGATTAATTGCAACAATGTCATTTTTTTGGAGGTATGTTTTACAAAGCCAGAATGTTCAGCTGTTAGGTAAAATAGTTTTGTGTTATATCTGGGATTTGTTTTCTGGACTACAAAGTAAAACAACTGATTGAACATCCTCCAAGAGTAGTGACTCCATATTTTTCGCCAGGGGTTGTATGTGCACATTTTTTGTAGGTTCTGTTTGATTAGTCATGATCACATAGCATCAGTTAAACTTGAGGCTTTTCATTTCAGGACAGTTTGTCGGTACAATAAGTGTATACAGAAGCTGAAGCAGAGTGACACATTGTAGAATGTTACAGGTGTTAAGGGTGCATTTCTGCACAAGTACTCTGACAAGGTCAACAAGCCAAGGTCAACAAGCCAAAAACAATTACCAAACAAGATCTTACCAAAAATTCATTGGATGGAAATGGCCATGAAAATTGGTCCTTGCTGCGTCTTGCTTTGAACATGGAAGCTGAAATTCTCTGAGTAATTACCTGTTCCTTCATGAAAAGTGCAGGCCATCTTTCAAGAACATCTGCCACCACTGAAAATCTAAGCGCCCCATTGTCTTTTATGGTTCTCAAGTCTTGCTGTGCCTTCTTTGTTTCTTTCACCGGTAAAACTCAAAGTTTCATTGTGATTACTTGGGAATTCTGGGATTCCAATGTACGGTCCAAAGCGGGATCGAGGCACATGGAGAGGGACTGGGTGAGCAAGAAAGGACAGGCCTATCTGGCCTTTAAACAAGATTTGTGAAATGTTTCAATACTGAGCTCATGTTGCATGTATCTCCCCCCAAAAGGAAAAACATCCATATCTAATCTGTATCACTTGCTAAGGTGAGACTGATTCCATTGTCCCCTGATTTTGGGAATCTCGCCCACATTGTCTGTGCTTTGCACCTGGACACTGAGGCATGTTGGGGAGGGATGGGGGTGGAGGGGGGGGGGGCATTACTGCTGCTGGTGTGAGGGTGGTTGCTGGCGATGTGTGGGTGGATTCAGTGCTAACATAAGCAGGACTTTGTTGCCCCCTGTGGGTGTTTATGCGTACGTGGGTCTGGCTGTAAACAGGACAGCTAACAGGCTACATGCAGCTCATCCTAAATCTACTTTACCTTTAACTGATCTGTTTTGGCACATGGGGGCCGTCGTTTTTAATATTAGTAACTTTACGAATTGTACCCATGGGCAAGGAATAAGAAATGTTCTATGCTTTCATCCAGAATGTTCTGTCTCTCCACTGTCTGCAGGGCGCCCGCGTGCAGCTCCGGTCACACGTCAGTCTTAGCCTGGGTGCCTGGTGTCACGTACCACCACCCCCACCCCCCCACTGTGTTACAGTGGCTGCGTCACCACAGGGAATCTGGGCTTCAGCTGTGCACCTACACATCTCAGCAGGGAGGTTCAATAAAACCATTAATGTTAGAGGACATTCACCACCCCCCCCCTCCCTCATATGTGGGCCGACACTTACCTACAGTACCAGTAAAATGTTTGGATAGACCTACCCTAGGAAAGGTTTATTTGTACTATTCTCTACATTTTATAATAATCATAGACATCAAAGCTATAAAATAATTTATATGGAATTAGGCACTGGCCAAAAATAATAAAAATTGAATAATAAATATTAAAAAAATAAAATAATTAAAGAATAATTTGTTGGAAGGGTAGTGCTGTGGGTTGAGACTCAGAAGGTTGCTGGTTCAAATCCCTGGGTAAGGAGAGTGATCCCTCTATTGGGCCTTTGAGCAAGGCCCTTAATCCAAATTGTTCCAAGGACTGATTGACCCTACTGTCTCCTCTATGCCATTTTATGAGGTGGCCTCCTGGGATGCTTTTCTCAGCTGTCCTTAAGAAGGTCCCACGTACATGCTGAGCACTCATTGGCTGCTTTTCCTTCACTCTCTGGTCACACTCTGTACTGGGTTTAGGGCAGGAGGCCAGATCATGTGATGCAACATGCTATCACTCTCCTTTGTAGGCAGCTTTTGACTTGTAATGTACATGTAGAGGCTGGCTACCAGCTACATGCCCGCAGAACTCGGAGATGTCGCTGGAATTGAACAATGACATTGCCAGCTGTCAGTTTGTAATGAGAGTGACAGTCCTGGAGAAGCAGGGCCTTAGCAGATTTAATACACATAAAAATATCCAAGAATAGAGGCTCCACTAACTTGGAGTCCCACATAGTCTCCTCACCTGTTTGCCAATCTAAGTTTTGTTTTCTTTGCTTTTATTTTGCTCCGGAAGCTATGCATCCCACACACCAGCTTGGGGAAAAACTGCAGATTAAAGGATAGACTAAACAAGCAAAGCAGAAATAACTTAAATACCACCCCCCCCAAAAAAAGAAAAGAATAAATTGAAGAAAACAGCAAGGAGGCATGATAAGGAGGGCCTGAAGGAACATCCTGTGCCTTAAGAAACCTTTTCTCTGCACCAAAACATTTTGCAATGTGCCAGGAGTTCTGGCAGCAACGGGTAAAAATAGTGCAGGTACATGCCGCAGTCGGCACCTCTTGGGAAGGTTCCCGGACCACCTGGAACTTTCTGTTTTCAATCAGGGCATGCAGGAGGCCCTAGGTGGGGCAGAAGAACAGGGAACACTACGACCAACTGTACTCATAGTACCAATGTAGAAATGCATGGAGCCATGAGACATGCACACAAATGCACTAGGGGTATATTCATCCATCCATCCATCCATCCATCCATCCATTTTCCAACCTGCTTATCCTACTGGGTCGCAGGGGGTCCGGAGCCTATCCCAGAAGCAATGGGCATGAGGCAGGGACAACCCTGTAGGCACACGCCATTCACTCACACATGCACAACTATGGGCAATTTAGTAACTCCAATCAGCCTCCGTGTGTCTTTGGACTGTGGGGGGAAACCAGAGAACCTGGAGGAAACCCCACGACGACACGGGGAGAACATGGACCTCCACACACATGGAACCTGGGTCCAGTGTGAGGCAACAGTGCTAACCACTGCACCACCATGCCACCCCCAGGGGTATATCATGCTGCGCATATGCACATGTGACCCCTGGCTATGCTACTCACAAACAAAGAAGCATGACGAGCCCCATCGATCACACCCTTGACACACTGGCATTTGGTGGGATCTGGTTTCAGCCGCCCTGCCTTCAATAGACTCATGTACTAACAGGAGTGATGGGAGAAGTAACTCAGCCAGTCTCCGGCCTACTTGACATATTGGTGGCCCTAAATCAGCCACAAGACAGTGGGCTCTGAGTCTTGTATGACATCAACTAAGACGGGACACAACAGGAACCCCAAGGCATATGTGAGACTCAGAGATAAGGGGCTTGGAAGACTGAGAGCTGAGATGGAGAGATAGAGGCTGTGACTAACTCTAGACAAGAGGAGGTAACTATGCTGGTGTTAAGCCATGTAACCAGCCAGCTGAATGCTCTCAGACAGAGAATTTTGTTTGTTTGCGAAAAGTACCTGGAAAGTCTGTCCCAACCACGCCCATCCCTGTTGCTCTCTCTGGTACGGGTACGTACACGACAGTGTGTTTGCAGCTTGGGCCTTGCAGTGGGATGGCCCGCCGTTCCACTGTGACCCTCCATGTGTTGATGTCTTTTGGTGATGTGCAGAGGCAGCACAAGAGGATGACTAAACCTCTGCTTCGTTCCCCTGAGCACAAGTATTTTGCTGCCGGTGTCAGCACTTTGCAGCAGCAAATCAGCTATTAAATAACATATCTGCACTGGTAAGTCCTCAGCAGTATCTCTCCATCTCACCAGGGTGAAATGAAAGGAGCCTGAATATAATGAGTGGACAAAGCTTCTGTCGAGGGATGACATCACCTGCTTACATCTGATTGGTCAAAGCACCAAGCAGCCCAGAGCATAATGTACTGATAACATATTTCTAAAATCAATTCAACAGTCCAGCCTTCTATCATTTGGGCCTGGGTACATATTCCATTAGTATGAAAATTCAGTAGGAAGGACATATAGGCTTTATCTTACATTTTATTTTCAAATAATTATGGCCACTTGGATTATCTGTTAATGGTCCCCCGGCTGTATAGTGTGATTTTGATTTAATTTGAGATTTTTGTGTGGTGTGATTGTTATCCTGGGGGTCGCCTGCTTTGTGCCCTGTGCAGGCTGGGATATGCCCCCAGATTTAATGTGCCCGTAGTGGGTAAGTGGCTAAGGAAAATTAATAAATAGTACATGAATGGATTATGTAGAGTGCTATAAAGGATTGTGTTTCATTTCTTCCCCGCCATTTGCCTAACAGAATTACCTCTGCTTCACACTGCTGTTTTACATGGATTGGTTTATGAGGTGCAGAGTGAACTGGGCAGCTCACATTGGATAACTCTGTTAAATGGAAACAATATGAAACCCAGATCACTGCGCTAACACGCTCGCCCCTGGATTGCAATTAATTATCACTTTCTGCTTCTTGTGCCTCAGCCTCCCGCTCTCCTGTTAATGTAATTACTCTGTTAGCGGGTCAGATATCCAGAGCTCATTAGCAGGCTTTAACTAAAACCTGAAATAGCTATGTTATGTTCACATTGTCACATTTTCTCCCTGAGCACTTGCCTCAATATGCTTACTTTTCAACAAATTCTTTGCCTAATTATACCCAAGTCTTCTATGTGACACTGTAGCTAAAAGTGAGCTAAACTCTTCGGGGTGCGTTTCCCGAAAGCTTTGCAGCACTAAGCACTTTGTCATCTCATACTAAGATCATTCGTCATTAGCGAGTGATTCCAAAAACGCTTCGTAACAAAAATAGTACATAATCTTGTTCTTATATTAACAGGTGAATAATAATGACAGACTTGACTTGGACTAGGGTCTTAGGACTCATGAAAAATGAAGTTTTTTTTCTGTTTTGTTTTCTTCATACACAGTGAATGAACCGCAACAGTAAAATACACAAGAAGCATTACTTCTGGATACATAGATAATAAAACATGTGAGAACAAAAGAATTGTAAAGGGTAAGGAATATGGTGTGCCATTAAGGATGCTGGATGTTGATGCACTTGTTGCCAACCACAAAGAGATTTAAGTAAGTTAACGTACTATCTAATGTTAACATTTGCTATTCGTGACCGTGCTACTAAAGCAGCTTGATTGACAGTTAGCTGTCTCATTTTGACTTGTGCAAGCTTACAAGCTAAAAATAAAACTCATGGGCAAATCACAGAAATTGTCTTTCCTAGTGTTTTTGGTAATTAGTATAATGTTGAACACCTCATTCAGTTATCATCGTAACTTATGTGTGCTGGCTCTAGTTTGTGAGTGTGGGGATCTATTTTGGGGCTAAAGAATATGTTTTAACTTGTGAAGTGGACGATTTTTTAACGAGGAAACTCCACTGGAGTTCTGTTTTCTTTATGACACTTTAGCTTGGTATTTCTGTAGTCTATTTAACAGGCGGGCTATGTAGTGCAATTTGCACAAGGACTGGATGCAGGTTAACATTATAGCCTATATGAAAAAGAGTGTAAGCCCCCCGTTAAGGATCTGGGCAGATTTGGTGCAAACCACAAACCACTGGGGAACTAAACAGTGGCAGGGACCTAAATACAGAGGGGTAACAAGACTTAGAAATGGCAGGTGAGATTAATCAACAAGGGTTTGGAAAACAGGTCACAGGTGAAACTAATAATTAACTCAAAGGAACTAAACAGGGAAACTAAGAACTAACCAAGAAATGAGCTTGTAGTCCTATAGCAGACAAAATCATTTTATCATATGGATCAGTTACTTTTTTAGTTATGTTTAGTTGAGAAACTGCACCCTAAACAGTCTTAATTTAAATGATGAAATCTTTCTTATTTAAAAATCTTTCACAATGTGATATTGCACCCCAGCCCCCCCCCTCCCCCTCCCCAATGTCAAACTCCTTCTGACGTCAGTAACTACAATACTTTAAGTCTGTTTGTTAAATGTTTGCTAAATGTTGGATAAACTAGGGCTTCAGGAAACTCTCTCAAAACTCATTAATTGTTTACCTACATTGTTTTCTAACTTGTTCATTATTCGCCAAGATAGGTCCTTATTGGGAAACGCACCCCAGTTTGGGAGCAACATTTTACAACCTGTACAAAGTTATTTCTCAACTTAAATGATTATGTAAATGAAAGTGATCAGATGAAAAGAATAGGCATTGTGTGTTTAAATATGAATGATTCAAACAAAATAAGAAAAAAATGTTCACTTTTGAACTTGTGAGGCACAAAATGAGGTTTCAAAAGCAGTACAAATGAGTCACAATTTCATATAAATAAATCTTAGAATCTCATTGTGAATAGAATCTGGGTCACAGTGACATGACAGAAATAAAAATAACAGTCAATTTTATCTTGTTAGTCTGCATGTGACCACATTGTCAGAATCATTGCTGCTTTTGTCCTCATCTGCTAGGCAGTGCATGAAAAATCATTCAGTGTAAATCAACCCTCTGCTGTGACGTCATCCCTTGTCTCAGCCCCAGCATAAATGAGGATGACTGGCCTGTAATGCTGGGTGCCCTAGACTCTCCATCACTAGGCTGAACAAAGTTAGAAAAGCCCAGCAATGAATTTAATGGCATTAATACTATATTTTATGGAAATTCAAAACAACTCTAACCCTTAAACCATATCATATTTATCCACCTTCTGCTGTGACAGATATCAGAACTCACACTTACAGTTATGCTGACTCTAGGCTTCTATACATCAGAAAAGAGACTGACCAACTTATTTATGATCTTGTTTATAGGTTTGCCAGTTGGTTATTTCAAAGAAATTTTATCAAAATACTGCACAAATAATGTACAAAACATAAAATAACTTACTTTCAAACTGTATTCAGAGGTTGTTTGAAATTACAGAGAGCGAAGTATGAACTCAGGAAAAAAGGTATGTTTAAAAACAAAATGTTTAAAAATAAGATGGTAAACAAATATAAACCTAAACATTATTGTGGGGAAAACATTAGAAACTTTTATTCTTGATTTTATGTTTAAAATAATAGGGAAAAGGTTACCTATTAGACAATGTTATGTAGAATGGGTAGGTGGGGTGGGAAATCTTATCCAGAAAGGGCCGAAACTTCCTAATTAGATTACTAATTAGAGGAATGATTGGCTGAAGAGTCCTCACACCTGGGTTTGAACAGCTGACCTACAGGTTATCCTAAATACCTGCATACACACCAGCCCTTTACGGATAAGATTGCCCACTCTGGGCAAAACCTGCATCCTACACCTTTTCGGTCAATATGTATCAAGTATATGTATGTATGTGTGTATGTACATGGCCAAAATAAAATTTTTTAATTCAAATTCAATTCAAATTCATGTTATTGGATTCTATTGTTTTTTAGATTGCAATAGGAGCTTGAACACTTTCAGCTGCACAATGAAAGAATGACAGAGATTCCTGGAAAATATTCAGTGAAATGCAGTTAAATAACAAAGTAAAGGTAGGTTTACACATAGGATCAAAATTGATCAGATAAGCACGTCACTTATATCGTCTTAGACGTCTTGCACCGTGTCTTCTGTAAAATGTTGTACTCTTATTTGTATTCCTATTTTGTGTGCAGTGTTCTGTGAAGTGTTTCCCTGTATGTCTTGTAATTTTGTCCTGTACTTCATATTTGACACTGGATCACAAACAATTCTGGTGCGTTCGCACGTACTGCCAATAAAGTGAGTTCTTATTCTGATTCTGATCAATGTGAAATGTCCCTCATGTTCTGAGTCACGTTTATTGATGAGGCCAAATAGAGAGTTTCGGGCAACAAAATGATGCAGGCAGTGGAGTATGGGAAGCATGGTGTGAGTCTGAGCTGTAAGTGCCGCTTTGCATGAGAGCTGGGGAGTACCTAGAAATACCTAGAAATAAAAGTACCTAGAAATTCTGGAACCCCTGACCTAATTTTATACATAATTTTACCTATTCAAGGACCCCTGTCAAGTGCTGTCCCCCTGAATCTGTCAGGGTATCTATGCCCCCCCAGTGTTTGGCATGGAGGTGTATAAGCTGGAGATGCAGCATTGTGCAGTATGGAGGTAATCCATCAATGGTTTATCCCGTATTCCCTGTTTGCCTCTTTGTTCTGCTTTTCCAAATCCTGAAGAGACACTTGCATTAATTGTATCTTCATAAGGCATATGCAGGTAAGGTTATGCAGTAAAAACATTCCAATGTACTTGTTCTTGTGCAAATAAAGCATCATTTCCCATCTAACATGAAGCATGTGATGACATCAGCGCCGAGGGGTGGTTAGTGCACTGTAAATGATTTTTCACATGAGGATGAAAGATCTGATGATGATGAAAATTTGAGGTCACATGCAGACTAACAACAAGCTAAAGGTGAAGGTGTTATGCTGTTACACCAATTTGCATGATTGTTATTTATTCTGTCATGTCGCCGTGACCCAATTTCTATAAAATCATGATTCATTTGTGCTGCTTTTTGGAATGTGAATCTGAGTCTGATGAAGCAGCTTAAAAGTCCATTTTAATAATTTGATATTGGAAATTTTGCTCCTGACCTGAACAGTTTAGTACACTGGCAGTTATAGACTGACACAAAAGACAATGAGTTAAAGCATTTCTCAAAATCAAATCAGTTCGTATTCATCAAAAGGATTGTGCTTTGCTTTAGGAGACACACAGCAAATTCACATTTGGTGTTGTGGGCTTTATAATATACCTATCCCCAGCAAGCCTATATCTCTCACACCTGCCCTGGGGTCAAATTGACCCCAAAGGCACATGTCAGGTTTTTCTCATAGTAATATAATTACTGTAGGAGCATGTAAGAGATATAGATGTTTTTTAAATGGCCAAGAACATCCCTAGGATGAATATATACCTTCAGGACAAGACAATTCCATTACCAGATCACAGAGACATGTGCATTCATTTGTTTTAGTTTTTGCAGTTATTTTACATTTTCCCAGATTATGTCGGCACAGTAATGCTTATATTAACTCAAAGTCCAAATCTTAGCTGTACTTTTTCATTTTGAGAGTCACTCTTCATGAGGGAGGGTATAGAACCCAACAGATGTGTTGGCATGGGATGAATGCCCCCTTGTAATGATGAAGTGTGACAATGGGGGGTGGCGTTGCCATGGGTGGAATGCTGTGCGGGGGAGGGGAGTGACATGCTGGCCCCCAGGAATGACAGGAATGGCCGTCCCCTAGGTGAGGCCAGGCGACTCTTTCCGGGTCTATGTGTTTACTCTTTTGCTTTGGAATGTCGGGCTGGGCCTGTTTTCCCAGCCCTGAGTGTGCACACTCACGCTATTAGAGGGCTGGTCGGTTAATATTTAGCTACACCATCCCTAGGTGCTCTCAACACACACAAACATAATAATAACCAAATCCACATCCCGCGCTTTATTTCCTTCTCTGCGGAACCAGACAAAAAATACTGTTATTCTGATCATTTCCATCCGTGCATCTGTCAATGCACCAGGCTTCCTGGAAGAACTCCAGTTAATTAGAGTCAAGGCTCATTAAAATGCGCAGAGGTGGGGTGAGTTATTATGACAAATAGAAACCTTTTTGATCCTTGCAGTCCTATGGCCTTATCAGCAAAGCTGAAAGAGAGCATGTAAATACTGGTGGCATCATTATTTTTCTTAGTGGGATATAGGTTGAAGTTTGTTCATTTTCAGAATTACTGGGGCAGCAAGTCTGGAGGCTTTCCAAGGAAGCGCGGGGCATGAGGTATTGGACAGTGTGGATGAGGCGTCACAACAAGGCCAATATAAAGTAATTGATTTGCCTAAACTGAATATCTAAATTGACAGGAAGCCAGAATATTTGGAAGGAACCAATAATAACATGGAGAAAACGTCAGTCCACAATGGTACCGACTGAGTCACCGGTCAGAATAAAGCACACGTTGAAAATGCACACGTTAGAGATTATCTCTGTATAGCCACCTTGATGAGGACCAAGATTGGTCTCCCTCTGGTCGATGAGGGTCAGTCCCGTTACATTGCACCCAGCACATCCTCAGCTCGTCACCTGTGTCATGTCACCCCCACAGGGTCAGTTCTTGGAATGTCACTGATATCCAGACAAAAACTGGACAAAAAAGTGACATACTGGACTTGCTTATGTACATATGTTTTCTGTCATTTGGTTTTACGTTGAGCCTGACTATGCGTGTTCCTTTTTTTTTGGGAGGTGGGAAGCACATTTTTGAGTGTCTGTGAATATGTATTTACAGAAGCATCGATATAGGTATATGTATTTCTGTGTCTTGTGTGTTGTGTATGCCTCTATAAGCATATTCTTCTGTATGAGTCTGTATGTGTCCATTGGTAGGTTTTGTGTGTATAAGTCTAACTGGATTTGTAGGTGATAGTATGTCTATGGGTATGTATGTATATGTACATTTGTCCATTTGCAGGTGCATGTGCATTTTTGAGTGAGAAAAGGGAAACATATTATAACTTGTACATGCTTAACAGACTGTCTTGGGGGGGGGGCAGTCATCCACTGGTAGTAGGTGAGAACAGCAAGGGCAACATTCCTGTTGGTTTGATAGGTTCAATGATTAGCCAGCAAACTACCTCCCAGGGACTCTGCAGGGGTCCAGAATATTTATGGAGAACATTGGGGGTGGGGGTACACAGGGGTTACCAAGGATATTTTTATTAACAAACTACCTTCTCAAGCTTTGGCCATGAGCTCATGCTTCTTAAAAACACTGGATGAGTCAGTGAGGGTAAAAAAAGAACCTTTTCTCTACTTTGTCTTGAAAGGTTATATTCCAATAGGGTTTTATGAACTTTTATGAATACTAAACATATTAATTGATTTACTTCTTTGAAGACATCAGCCCTGAACTTTGGGGTCCCACATGATGAATTTTGCTGGCCTAACTGGAAAATTTCTCATATGTCAGATGGCCAGTACAGCTCTGGTCTAAGGTCGACTTCTTGGCGGCTGGGCAGGGTGCATTGAAGCTCATTTAGCTTTAGTTATAGTTTAATCCTGTTAAAGACATAAACTATCAATGCAAAGTCCCAACCTTACCAGCCTCTATTCATAGAACATGCCATCTCCGAAAACAGATCCCCCCAGAACAAAGGTGTAACTTTGGGTGTAGGTGGTACCCTGTGTGTTTAGGGGATGGGGGTTGATTTGGTTTAAAGCTACACCCCTGCCACAGAGACTGCAGTGTCAGGAGAGCACAGTACGAATTAGAATTAGGTGAGCGGCAGTTGATCATTGTTGACACATCATGGCACACAATGCACAACAACGAAATATGTCCTCTGCATTTAACCCATATGTGACATTGCAACATAGCAGCTAATTCAGCACCTGGGAAGCAGTACCTTGCTGGTTGGGGATTCAAACCAGCAATCTTTCAACTACAAGTGCACTTCCCTAACCATTAAGCCACCACTGCCCACATGTACCAGCTTGTCCGAAATGCTGGCCTCTAACCTGGCCTGGCCTCAACCACTACTAAGACTCATAGTATAATACAGTTGGTCAAAGGAGGAGAGCAAAGGAAAACACAGACAGACAGACCACAAAAGTACCTCATCAACTACGAGCAAAAATTTTTTAGCTGTGATTGTGTTGGCTTTACCCTAAAAGAAGCAAACCAGGCCTCACATAAGGAACTGCAAATTGATAAAACAATGTAATGTGTTTGAAGCATCATTTTTAAATCAATTCTACAAATAAAGATTTTATTGTTTTTGTTTTCAATAATTGATAATTCAGGAGGTACTCTTCCATTCTGTGATTGGCTCCAGGCTACCACTACCCCGTACTGGATAAATTGTTAGGGAATATGGATAGAAGAATTGTTCATATTGTAACTTTCTATGTTAATTCTACACAAACACAGGCATTTTTTTTGTTACAAAAAGTACTATTCAATTTATTGTAATGAATATTAAATATTGAACAAATAAATAATAGAAAAATAATTTAAAATCCAGTCATTTCATTTAGTAAAGCAAAATTCTGAAACTGAAGTAAAAATAAGTAAAACAGAAAATATCATTTAGTATCATCCGCAAAAAATGAGAAATTACTTCTCAGCCCCAGGGCCATGCTTCATTTAAAAGGTGTACTTCATTGAAATTGCTTCAGCAAAGTAACATTTACTTTCAGCTGCATCAAACTGCATTCCATGGAAATCGATTACAGTGCCCC
This sequence comes from Hyperopisus bebe, assembly GCA_026777045.1. Classification (NCBI taxonomy): domain Eukaryota; kingdom Metazoa; phylum Chordata; class Actinopteri; order Osteoglossiformes; family Mormyridae; genus Hyperopisus; species Hyperopisus bebe. The sequence continues at coordinate 18,145,321 of JAODJW010000046.1, forward strand.
AGGCCTCCTGTTCAATACACTGTTTACTGTAGAGTGATTTAAGGGAACTGGAAGAATATGTCTGGCAGGAGCAAGAGCATGAACATCCTATGAAGCCAATACCATACTGTGCAGAACTCCTAGACTGTCAAAGGAATTTATGTTAAAACTATGACTCTGTCTGTCAAAGTGTCAGCTTAGCCATTTAAAAACCGCTGCAAAAGTCACTCCAGTATTTACACTTACCATTTAATATACCCGTGTATTTGTTAAATTTCCACTAGCACATCGTGTTTGACCAATCAATATGTCTTGAATGTAATCAACGGCATAAGTAATTAAATGAGCCTCCGTATCATCCTGGGGTTTGCTCCAGGTACTCTAGTTTCCCCTCAGTCCAAAGACATGCTAAAGTTAACTGGAGTTAACAAATTGCCTGTAAGTGCATGAGTGAATGTGTATGAGTGAATGTGTGTATGAGTGAATGTTTGTGAGTGTGCTCTGCCATTGGTTAGCACCTCATGTGGGATTATTCCCTGCCTTGCGCCCATAGGCTGAGTAGACCCTGCATAGGACAAGCGGTATAGAAGATGAATGAATGAATGAATGAATGAAGTGAGCTGGGATGACATTTAGGGAATACATGGATCTTGTGGAGTGCCAGCCTCTGAGAAGTGTTTTGGGAACCTAAGTTGTGTTCTTCTAGCCATCCATCAAGATATTGGTAACTTTTTGGAGAACAGAAGAAATTGTTGTTGATCTTATTATTGTTTATTTCAGTATATTCTAATGCTGAATGGTGTTTTCAGAGCAAACATACACCTACCCTTGCCAGGAAATACCTCAAGGCCAGGGAGCCATGGGCGTAATTTACGGGGGGGAAGGGGGGGGTTGTAGCCCCCCCAGTAAATCAAACTAGCTAATACAACCCCCCAATAATCATGTTTCCCCCGTAATGGGTGGAGACCTCAACTCCCCCAATGTTCCAGCCAAAGTTATGCCCTTGCTAGGATCCCAGCAACAATATTAGCCACCTCTTTACAGATGAGCAGATTGTTTAGATTTTGTTGTTCTTTCACATGTTTGTCAATAATGATGAGATTATTGATCTTTAAAAAAAATAATATAAGCCAGGCTTCACTAAAGACACAGATGGCATGAAGACCACTTCTGCTAGGGGCGTAACCCTAACTGTCACCGAGTCAGTCTCCCAGGAAACATTTAGGACAGTACCATTTGCTGTGGGATTCAAAGATGGGATCTTGGTTTAGGGTTAATTTCTCTCCATTTCATTATGTCGGTAGGCCCATGGTGACCCAAGAGTTATTCAGTTGAAATTCATTAATCATCTTGATCAGTGGTCATCAACCAGCTGATCACAGTCTTTCAAAAGGTTGATCTTTCAAGCATTCCTAGTTGCTTGCAACAATCAGAACATCACCTTCACATTGTTGCATCAATTAACATGTTTCATGCTGCATTGTTTAACTAACCTTATTAGCACACAAAGGTAGTGATGGAAAGGAGACCAGGGGGTCAAAACCTCACGACTTTGGGGGTGACCGAGACCCAGTCAAGACCAAGATAAGTCCAAGTCAAGTCCATTTTTGACAGCATGGTTTTAAATGTGCTTAATTAAAATTTAATTATTTATACAAGACAGTCTCAAACAATATTAAATACCAAACGCTATATCACTGCTAGCCTTATCTAATTTATATCACATGTTTATCTGAAATGTAAAACATTACTAGCACCCATGGTGCTGAAGCACGCACACACAGGGTGAGGGGGGAGAGGGGGGATTCTGACGATAAAATTAGTCGGGGGGGATTCTACAATCGATCTTATGTTCAGACAATATTGATCAAATCAAGTCCTCTATTGGTTTGGTTCAGAAAGGAACACTGCATTTTATTTTTCAGTTCATACCAGTCCCATAATATAGGGAACAGGTGCCAACTTTATTCAGAACAGAAGAGTCTTCTCCTTATTTCATTTTGTTTTAAACCCATAAATGATTTGTATGTCTGAGTATAAGTAAAACTAGTAGGCCTTGTGTTGCTTTCTGCGACCGTCTTTTAAAAAGTAAATAAAATGAATCAGTGTACAATGAAGGGGAATAATAGATATTTTTTTTTTATTTTTATGAATTGTTTCTTTATTAATGTGTATATTATGGGAGGAGTAGAAGAAAGTGTATCAACGTGGTAGAAAAAAATCTTTGGTCTTGTATCTCGCTCTAAAATTATGAGTCTGTACCATAGACTGTAATCCAAGATCGATTCAAGACCAAGTAGAAATACTTTCAGATCTGAGACGAGACTGAAGTGAAAAAGTGGTGTCAAGAGCAAGACTGGGCTTGAGTACTACAACACTGCATAGGTGTTGCATTAGTACATGTGGTCACCAATGCATTGATGGCTAGGAACCCACAGGCAGTGTATGTGTTTGATTTATGCTGCATTCCATTTAGCTTGGAGGTCAGAAGTTGGAGCTGGAAATGATGTCACATCTGAATTTTTTTTTTATTTTATTTTTTATATTTTTATTTTTATTTTTTTGTTTTTTTTATTTCACGCCTGAGTTAACCGCGTTCCAGTACAAGTCGGAAAGCCATTTAGCAATATAGGGACCTGTTTCAAAAAGCTGGATTACTTGCTCAGTCGGACAACTTGTTGGATGTAAGGTACCCCAGTTTAAATGCTCTTTCTCTTCATTCAAATACAATTAGCCCAGACCTCCTTAAATACGACCAGTTATACAGCTCAGCAAGAAATCCTGCTTTCTGAAACAGGCCCCAGTTCTAATCAGGTTCATTATTAGCCACTGTTAGCAATATCAGTTGATAACAATGCATTACGCTGTATTTTGCACATACAAACATCATAGCCACGCACATGTCCATAGATAGCGGTTGGACGGTACTGTGTGTATCACTAATTTAATGAAACACAAATAAGACATACATTCTAATAAACAGTACATAACTATGCCCGGAGCCATCTTGAATTTTGAGGTCAGTGTCGCAAAGGTACCTGTGACTTTCCGAGTCAAAATTCTGACGTCAGTTCCGATTTAAATTTCCAACTAGCAGCTCTGGACTTCCGACTTCCTAGTTCAAGTCGAATGCAGCATTATTTATAGGCTTGGATGATGAGTGCCGCACTGCAGAATGGATGTGAAAGGATTAAAAATGTAACCTCCTTTCACCACCCCAACCTCCACCCCTTCCACTTTTACTGTCCCCAGATTTTATTTATTTTTAGAGGTAATTCGCACTACAAAAAAAAGTTGAGGAGGCCCCCTGATCTAGACACATGATTTTGTTTATATAGCATAGCAATTTACAGGCTGTATATTTCATTGGCAAACTCATGTATTATTGTATTCTATATATGACCAATCACTCATGTCACTGAAAATAATAGACAGGTGTCAGGTAATCGACCGTAGCTGCTTCTGTTCAGTGCATCAGCAATTTAATGTTTCACATATGGATATAGATAAAATTGAGCTTTGAAAGAATTTTACATAGGTAGGAATAAGTCTGTATAGTTTTTTTCTCCAGACCCACAGGTCATGCTAGAAAGGCCTTATTACTTGGTGAGACTCTGTATCTCATTTGTATATTTAAAATTCACACCAAAAAAACTTTCCAAAATTAGTTATTTGGCAGTATAAATTAGTTGACATCTGACATCGTGACAAATCTGTGTAGCAATGTTTCAGTATGATACAAATTATTTTTGGCAATATTGGCATAAAAGACATTATAGACTACTACTGCCACAAAATTTGTATAGCAGTCTCCTTATTGTAGACATGGCCACAGACTCATAAACGATGAGTATCTGAAGGCCCCTCCATTGACTTCAGTATCTACTATGTATTCCTTGAACAACCATGGCAGGTGCTATAACTTATAAGATATCAGAGAATTTAGAGTTTGGGTACCTATTAAAAAGTCAAGGAAATGGGTGGAAAGGGTCAGTTTCTTTTACGCAATAGCCTCCAGGTTCTCCATAAATTCAACAGAACGTTTGTTTCAGTAGTGTGCCAAAATATAGATTTTAAACACAACTCATGCCTTCACATTATCTACTGAATGTCCTGTAGTGAAAATGTTTAGTGTCACATACATCAAGAGCAGGGATTTGAGACTTAAATTAGGTTTTATTTTAAAAATACATTTGATAATTTAGTTCAGTAATATGTACACATTCTTGTTTGTGTACCATATTTTTTTATTAAGGTACAAAACCCCAGCTACTGAGTTTGTGCTCTAGATGTAATGTAACATCTGGAACAGCCTACTATTCTCATTTATGGCTTTTATGAGGACCCCCACACACACATTAATGTATTCAACACATTTTTGTGAAACACTGAAAATTTGTGTGCAGTACTGAATCTTCAGTCCAAAATTATGTATACCCTGTCTAATGACAAACACTACACAGTAGTTACGTTACAAAATGCTGCCTGTACAACAATGGAAATAAGGCTACAACTGAAACAGGTTAAAGGCAGAATTAAACTGAAGTCCAGGTAGGACAAATCCTGTTGAATCCACTAAGATGATGTTGCCAGGGAATACTATGTAACATTAACAAGTCATCCAGCTTCTTGCTGAAAAGATAACTGTAGCTTAACGAGATTATGCCGGAGATAGTGGTGAATCATTTATCAGCCTGGCATAAAACGTAAAATGAACTGACTGAATCTGAAAACCCAGGATTCCACTCACATGTCATATGAACTGATAACAGATGTGCTCAACTCGCAGCCTTATAGCTAAAAAAAACTTGTATTAAGTCGAAATCCTAAAAGAAAAATTATTCAGTTCTTCTCCGTCCAAAGACAGCAGACACAGTCCTGACGATGCCCTTGATCCCATGCGTCTCCTTTTTAATGGCACGCGCCTCACGGATCAGATCCAGCAGTTCGTGGAAGACCAGCAGGGCGCCGTGATACGTCTCGGCGGCGGAGATCTCAAAAAAGCCACACCCCATGGAAAGGGCGAGCAGTCTGCCCTCTTCGCTGGAAACCGTACGCCGATGCTGCAGGTCGCGCTTGTTGCCGACGATTATTACAGGCACGCTCCCTGGTATCTTACTCTTGCAGTGCCTGATGTGTTGCAGCTGCTGGCGCACCACGTTGAAGCTTGAACGATCACAAATGCTGTAGACCAAAATGAAACCATCCGCCCACTGGAGCTGCTTCTCGGTGATGTGTCCAGATGCCCCGGGGCTCTGAATCAGAGAAGGTTACTGTTGTGATCAGGTTATTCATACGCTAACATGCAAGCAATGAATGAGAATTTACGGCCAAGTGTAGAGTACAAGTGTTAATTAGCCCACTAAACACCGGGAAACGTGTTTAATAATTCAGTATTTCGTTTTCCACAACTGAAAAAAAAATATTCCAAAGAATCCACACCTTACCCGTGCATATATCGAATCCCAGATATTGAAAGAAATTTCCCGTCCATCAATTCTGTCACTATGATAGTAGATCCAATCTGAGGATTCAGAAAGAACAACACTGAACTTAGTATCAACAGTACTTAAAGTGACTGATTCCACCCTAACCATTTGAAATACTTACCAATATCGCCATATTCACCGATGAACCTTCTGGTGATAAATCGCACCGTTAGCGCTGAAAACAGGAGAACTCAGATTATATCTTCATTAAGGCCTGGAAGTTAACTTAACTTTGGATAACGTTAGCAATAAATGCACGTCACTACACGTCAACTCTGATTTTATTATGGAAATAATGGTGCGAGGACAAAATAACGCCATGTGCGTTTCAAAAAGTAGCTCAAAGACTTAATTCACACACAAAAATAATGAATAATAAGAGGCGTCTATACTTACCAGTTTTCCCAACATTTTCTGCTCCAACTAATAAAATATTGACGTCCACTTTTTGTTGGCTTGTGTCCATTACTTTCCCGTTATAGTGAGAACGGGAATTAACCTCAGCAATCATTTGCAGCTCACCGTGGCTACACACGGTTCACTCTGGATAGAGTGGCTGACTCGCAGTGGCTTATTTATATAGGATGGGCGGACGCTGCTTCGGGGGAAGCTCAGGTGATCCAACTGCATGAATTACATTCTATAAAGCAAATAACACGCCAATTTAACTTTAAGGCAGAGTGTCTTCAGTGAGACTGAATGGCCGAGACTTCTTTCATAATGGGTAATAAATGAACGGTACACGCCAGATTTTTGTAACTTCATGAAGCACAACAGCGCCTTGAAGCAGCACTCAAGCTTCAACACTTTTTAAACGATTAAACCTTTTATACACTGTTTAAAGAAGCGACAGGAATTATACCTTATAAAATAAACAATATATTTTCCCCAGCTTTTGAATAAAATTGTAAGTGTGCTACGGGTCAAAGTACTGTATATAATTTCAAAGAATTTTATGCAAACTTCCGAGCAGCTGGTTCCTAAATAAAAGGGATTGTTTGAGCACATTAGCGCCCTCCTGCGTTTAATCTACCTAATAACAGGAAAAATATATATATTCGTGTACTAGCCCGTTATTTTACGAGCACTTGTTTATGACTCTCCAAAATCTATTTTGTTCCATCTGAATAATGGTAAGTTGTGAATTTTATATCTGGCGCCAAATAACCATGGGATTTAAATAGTACTGATAAATGCACGGTTGAGTCCATAGCGATTCATTTTAAACACATTTTCGCGTTCACGTTTAGCATTTGTAGTCAGACCCGTTACTCACACTGCATGTGTCTTCACATGGGTACGTATAACTGACTCTGTATTGTTTGAATACTTGGGAAAATTGTGTTATATGCTCAGCATAGCCATTTCAGAGAACTGGATTCTTTGCTCTGAAAAGTAATTGATGCATGATATTTCTGCCAAAGAAATTAAATGGCATTGATCTCTTTTTTCCGTGAAATAATGTCTAGTAGAGTCATAGGTAGTGGTGAGAGATACTCTCATTCCAGGTCAGGATTTATGTCCATGGATGTCACGTCACCTGCCAAATGCAGATCCTACATGACATTAGTCCAGAATCCCATTCCAGGATGTAAATGACAAAAAAGCAACACTTTGGACAAGATGCCAGTGCATAGCAAAAAGTATGACTGCGTGGTCATAATGATGAAAAGAGTGACTGTATATAACTGACCAAGCACTTAGTGTTTTTTTTTTTATTCTTTTCTCCCAAGTGTTCTAAAGGTGATTAACCTACTGAAAAAATGTGGTTGTGAGTGTGATACATAAACTACATAATATACAAATCCTACTTTAAAATATGAAATCCAACAATAAAATACATACCACTTTTATTGTAAAAATGTACTAAAGTAAAACAAACATGGAAATGTCAGTTCACAGGAAATGTGGTAAATACTTTTCCCGTCAGTCAACTGTTGTTGCCATCCTTACGGCGTTTCGTGGGTGGTGCACACGGATTCTTCCTTAGGAACTCTCTCATTCTCTTCAGTGTCTCGTCGTATCTTGGGCTTGCCGTTTCCACCCATTTCTTAGCCTCTGGCTTCTTTTGGAATGCATACTTCGGAAAGCCGCTGATACTCTTCCCAAAAACTTTGAAAAGGGTCTTCTCAAAACAGCTCTGCAGCTTGGCGATTTTGCTGGATTCCTGATAGGCAGAGTTGCAGTAAGGTATAGGTGAGGTAATCACCTTCATGCACCACAAACAAAGCAAGAAAACAGGAGGAGAAGCAGGCCGATAAGGGCCCGAAGGATCATACCTTTGAACTTTTTAGGGTGCCAAACAGGAGCAGGACGTCAGACACAAACTGAGAGGGTGTGCGGTAAACAGGTTTCAGTTTCCGTGACAGACGGCCTTGTATGCTCATGATGCTGATGCTATGCAAGGAGTGGGAAGATGACTGAAATTGAAAATAAGACACAAAATCCAGTTAATCACCTAGATCAGTGTACGGACAAACCCGTCGACAATGGATGCTCTGCTGAGGCAAACCACACATCAAAAATTCGCACCTTTCCTTGCTGGTACAGGGCCGAGCTGTGTGTCTCGCACAACAGCACAAGTAGCACATGTTCACATTTCTGCCAATGGGGGAGACAAGAGAGGAGAAAGGTGAGCCACCCATAACAAGCTTCCTAGTTAACCTACTGCTATACAGAACTACTGCATGCCATGGCAATATTGCACTTTCAATGATTTATACGACTATTCTCTGCGACCTGTAGGTTTTTTGAAACCATCATAGTGTCAAAATTATATGCCTGAATGTTTTCATTCCACCCGACACTGCATTCAACCTGCCACATTCGTTATTAGCCTGTTAAGGACCATATAAGCGTGATGAAGGTAGGGTTGGAATGAAAACATTCTGGCAGGGGGAGGCGCCAGGAACAGGATTGAGAACCACTGATTCACAAAATCAGGAGGAAGAATAATGTGCTGGGTGTGAAATGGAGGCCAGTCTTAAAGCTAGGCTTACCCTCTGCTCCAGGAGGCTTAGAGATGGGTACCCATCCACACTACTGCAGTACTGATCCCCCACATCCGAGAAGTCCCTGCACAGCATGCACTGCCAGTGGTTGCTGCTGGAGAATGACAGAGGAACTAGCGAATAAGCTTAAGGTTCCAAGAATGAAAGGACCATCCAACATATAGATGCTTACAGTCAGTACAGCAACAACTCCAATACTACACAATACTTAAACTATACTTGGATTTCAGTGGTTGCCACAGCTAACCAAAAATGAGCTTCGAAATCCGCTAATCCACAAACTAGAGTTTAATTTGTTAATGCAGCTTCAGTTTGGTTTTTGGCTATGAAACCCTTAAAACATACCTAGAGCTAAAACTTTAGTATGTTGTAGCTCAGACATAGATAATTCCAAATAGGTCGAGCATGCAAAACGCTGATCAAAATTTATACAATTAAATGAACATTTGAAACTACAAAATTACTTTACAGTCAATCAACATACAGTAAATCACATAAAACTGTTATGCTGGCGCATGATGGGATTCCAAGCGGACAATTCATAGTTGCTGCGGTCTGCATTGCTGCAATGCATAGGTACACTTCTAGAGAGCTTTGCATCAGGCTAGGCGTAGGATATGCGGCTGTGCCGTACCTATGGCATCGATTCGACACAAAAATAAAAACTGTCCTTTAAGACGACTGTAAGGTCACTCAGCTGAACTGCAGAGGTACACTACGCCACTGAGCCGAGTCGACCAATCGCAGCTCGTGATTCCACACAGTCACCCATGCCAGACAGATGCATGCCTTCCCCTCATTCTCAATACTACTTTATATAATGGTGTTCTCTTCCCCAGTTGCCAGACTGACACCAATACCAGCAGACCTATATTCTCCAATGAGTGACCCATGCAGGTCGGCCCCGACTTGAGCACCTTACCTTGTTTCAGAGTTGACCGACGGGATGTGACACTTCCTGTGGAAGCTGCAGCTGCATACTGAACAAACCATTGCTGCCCCTGGGACGCGGCAAACGGCACAAAACCGCACCCGATCATTCACAGGGGGGGGAGGAGGGGCTCTCAGACAAGTGGACACAGTGATAGGATCCAGAGAGGCAGAAAACTGCAGGGGAAGACAGTAGTGGTGCAGTTTAGCGAAGGCTGAAGGACAGTAGAAAACCAGGTACAAGGTGAAGGGCACATGTCAGTGGGCACAAACACAATGATCAGCAGCCAGGGGTAGAAGGTACCTGGCCCTTTTCCTCCATTGTCTGCAATAGGATCTCATTCTTTTTGGTGCCTGGGAGGATATAGAAGCTGGGCAGAGGACGACCCGGAAGCGGCATGGGGATGGGAATTCGAATCAAGGAGACGCAAGGCAGCAAGCACCTATGAGGATTGAAGGAGATCACTTTTACGCTCATGAACAGTGTAGATGCAACCGATTGGCGCTAATTCAGTTGATGGCGGCATTGGCGGCCGTTAGACTGCATTACAGAATACATTCAAAAACCGAAACAAAACGGACTGTTTTTAGGCCTGATATCTCCATTCACTGGACAGAAAACAGCCTAATTTATACCTGTCCACCAGTTCACTGTAAGCATGGATCCCTGTAAAGAAATGATACAAAAAAGTACAATCAATACATTAATCACGTTTTTTTTTTAAAAGGTAAAACAGGCTTGGTTAGCACGGACAGCTGACATATACACTAGTTAAATACACAATACAAAAGTATTTTTGCACTATATGCCTGGCTGTGCATTATGTACTGGTGTATGCATGAGAATTTCCCCCTGGTACCAACAAGGTTATTTTATTTAATTTTTATAGCCCCAAAGCAAAGCATTCCTCTCACTGGGAACACTGGCTATAACAGTGCATTTCATACTTACTCCCACTATCCAGGTCGGTCTCCCCACTGTCATCATCCTCCTGCAGGACAGAGAAGTCAACCAGATGCAAAAGAACTAGTCCCATGTAGGAGACTCAACATCAAACTGTCTGCCTCAACGATGCACCTACCTCAAGCGGACACCTGAAACTTTCGTCTTCTAATTTAACCTGGGTGGAGCTGGGGGGGGATCCTACTTTGGCGTTCTTAAAACTGGTGAATCCCTCAGACGTCTCCTGTTGACCCAGCCCAGGGCTTAAGGAGTCTGCCTGAGGGGGGGTCACCGTGCCTCCTTCCGGAGCCTCTCGGAAACTTGAAGGCGATGTGGAGGGCTCAGACGGAACTGTAAAGTTCTGGCTCGGCTTGGGTTTTTCACTTACGGTTGGGCTAGAAATTTGGTGACAAGCAGAAGCTGTTATCTGAATCTGTCCATTTGCCTGGGAAAGGTGCTGACCTCTGGTAATGTCAGGCTCTGCGAGTACAGCGGAGTGGTTCGCTTCAGTTGCTTCTCCATCGACAGGCATGTTCACACCTGCTGAGCTCATGTCTGTAGTCAGTTCAGTGGTGCTTGTCCCAGCTGTGGCATTAGCTACAGGCATGTCAATGAGTGTATCAGTTGCCTTGTTACGACTATCTGTGGGCGTTTCCTGAGGCACGATTTTGTTTCTGCTGCCTGCAGTCATGATGGTAGGGTGTTCGATGAGCACAGCTGTCTCACTGTCTGCCCCAGTGACCGTGGCTGCTATAACTGCATTTCCAATACCCGTGTTATCGTCTGCAGTGACTATAGCTACTTTCGCAATGTCTGTGCTCATGGGTGCAGTGACCTGAGTAGTCAGTCTCTCATCTGTGCTTAAAGGTTGGCTGTTGGCTGTACCCTCAGTAACCGAACCCTCGGGGAACATAGGCGTGTCTGCCTCCATTACTGTGGAGGTCGGTTCGTTCTCAGAGGCCGGGAGAACTTGCTTGGCTTCTGGCGAGCCGACAGCCGGGGGCAGCCACTCGCAGGGGGAGTCTGCGAGCGCTTTGACGGATAGCACACTGCAGGGGGTGCCTGGAGACAGCTGGAAGACGGTCTGAGCTGCGCCTGCGCAGACGGCTGCTGTGCCGGCAGATCTCAGACTCTGAGGTGTGGTGATCTGGCTAAATACATGTGCGGCTTGATACTTAGGTCGCGTTGCGGCTGCATGAAATGTTTTTTCCTTTTCAAGGAGGACATTTTGCACCAGTCCAACTGTCTGGGGAGCGATGGGTACCATGACATTGACGAGGGAGGTAAGAAAGAGTGGCATGGGTAATGTCCTAGATGTCACCGTTAAGGTAGAGGCGGGAGGCACAACGCAGGGAGCCGCAGATTTCCCAGTCACCTTGGGTGTGTCCAATTTCACTGAACAGAGAGACACCATAGGTGTTTTTGTGATGCGGTGAAGCGGAATAACGGAAGGAGGACAGGAGACGAGGGGAAAGGGAGAGACTAAAGAAGGATGGGACTGTGGTCCCACAACAGAAGGGGGCATCCAGGTGGTAGTGACAGGGACGGGGCGGCACTCAATACTTTGGTGGGCCAAAGGAGAGAGGTGTAGATCTGGTTGAACAGAACATGGTTTGGGGGTAACAGGGCTCTGCCTGGGTGGCACAGGCTGGGGTGCAGGAACAGGTTTGGGCGCAGGGCAAGGTTCAGGTTCAGCTGCAGATTTCCCAGTCACCTTGGGTGTGTCCAATTGCACTGAACATAGAGACACAATAGGTGTTTTTGTCCAAGAGTGATGCGGAATAACGGAAGGAGGACAGGAGACGAGGGGCAAGGGAGAGACTAAAGGAGGATTGGAATGTGGTACCACAACAGAAGGGGGCGTCCAGGTGGTAGTGACAGGGACGGGGGGGTGATTCCTGTGGTAGGATGGAGGTTCGGGAGCGGGGCGAGGTTCGCATGCAGGTTCAGGATGTTTGCTTGGTAAGGGATGATCTGATGGTTTAAATGGTACATTCTTCACCAAAATTCGACCTAAAGGAATGAAAGTGGGACAAACATTTAGATTTGTCATCAATAAATTAAATCATTTAAAGTAATGTCATCAGCATTAAAAAGATTTTTTTAAGTTAATATTACAGCACATTGAAAAAACTAAATGTGTCTATCATGGGCCGGGGAGAAAAAAGGACGCGAGTAAGACAGACTGATAACTGGGGACCCAAAGCGGACTTCAGATTGTTGAAGTGCCTACCAGCAAAAACTAATGCATTTTCAGAGTTTTCCCAGGGTGAGGGATTGACGACTCCGGACAATGAGGCAGCCTGAAGAAGCTACCAGTGACTGATAATCCTTAGCAAGCTGGTGAATTCTTAAATGCAGTATCATAGCCCCAACAAACACTGACTGAAAAATACAGATACCCATCTAGGTGAACATTACCACTAATGTTTCCCCGCTGGTTAAAAGGAATCTAATTAATAACTTAAAGCCTGGCTTGGGCCTTGAATGAAGTGATGGGGAGAGAAGCCAGCCTTATTGCAGAAAAAGAAAAAAAAAAACACTCATACCTGAATCAGATTCTCACTCATGATTTTAGCCCCATAACACAATAGCACAGCTAAAGAAGAGGTAGAAATAAAAAAGTGAAAGCAATTTGCCACACACCATAATTAGTAATGATTTTGTGGAGCTCCTGTTCAAACTGAAGTTCCATCTCTATCATGGAAGTGGTTGGCTGGGTGGAGCAGGATAAAAGGATCTGCAGCTGCTGCTGGATCTTGGATGGGCATGTAGGTAAAGAACAGGAACCAGTGAGCAGACCACAAACACCATTTACCACAGTCAATAATACACCCAGGACCTCAGTCTCAGACTGCCCACCTCTTTCTTGCAGGTAAGCAAGGTATAATGGTCATCCATATACAGGGCCCGCTCTGCAAAGGCCAGGACGTGCTCCTGATGTTCCTTCAGCTTTCTCAGTACCTCCTGCCTCTTAAAGATGCTGTCCATCTCACGTCCACAGTACCCCTAAGAACACAAGAGCCATGCATAATCAAAACAGATTAAGAAAAAAAGTCATCTCTAAATAAACAATTCTCCTGTCAAATGAGAAAAAAGACCCCACCAGTCTGTGACAAGCTGGCAGCTGCAGAGTGCTATTCAGCGATACAGTAATGTTTGCTTTGAGAAGGTCTGATTACTGCTCTGGACATTCTGCACATCCTCATGGAAAATTCTGAATCAATGTCACATTTATATAGAGCTTTCCAAGACACCCAAAGTGCTTTACAGAACCAATTGGAAGCCACTTCAACCACCACCACTGTGCAGCACCCACCTGGATGACGCAACAGCAGTCATTCTGTGCCAGTATGCTCACCACACAGTAGCTAAGGTGGTGAAGGGGCAGGAGAGAATTCACCGATTAGATATAGAGGATGATAAGGAGGCCGGATTTGAGGGCCACAGTGGGTGATCTTAGCTAGGACATCGGAGTACCACCCCTACTCTTTCACAAGATGCCCAGGGATCCTTTACAACCTCAAAAAGTCAGGACCTCTGGGTTTTACATCTCACCCGAAGAATGGTACTATTTTTACAGCACAGTGTGCCCATCACTGCACTGGGCCATTGAGATCCACACAGACCACAGTATGGGTTAACCTGTTGGCCACACCAACACCTCTTCCAACAGCAACCAAGCTTTCCTAGCTGGTCTCCCATCCAAGTACTGGCCAGGCCCAAACCTGCTTAGCTTCAGATAGATTACCTGCTCTGACCTGCAGGTGGTATGGTGGACGATTCCAGAGAATACTGTGAAGCTGTTGCATGTACCTTCATTTCCTCGACCAGCTGTATCGCCCGTGCCACCAGCACATTGCGGAGCGAGAGGATGGTGTCCCGAAGATCCATCTTCACCTTGTACTGCAGCACTGTGAGGTCTGACAGCCTGAGGGACCCAGCAACAGACATTAAGTTTAACAAGGGACTTGGAACAGCACTCATGGAGGTGATGGGCAAAGCAAAACGGCTTGTGAGACCTGACCTTCCATCCAGGTCTAGCAGGCTTTTCTGAACATGACTCTTCTGACACCGAACCTTCTCCATCAGTTTGCGGACATCTTGCTTTAAATCAGCCATGGCCTCACTGACAAACTGGAACCTGAGACAGAACACAAGACTCAACATTCAGTCAATCTGGTCCACCACTCAGGTAAGGCACACAAAGAGGTACCTAGTGTGCAAGTTTAATTATAATCATAGACAATGTCCATAAATATCTAGGGCACAAAAATACACAACTGACATCAGGATTATATGAAGCTCTGAAACTTTTTGGAAATAAAAGTAAACACGTGTGACATTTTGTCATTATTTAACTGACCAAAATAAAATGTTATTAGTAAAGAGAAAAACAAACCTACCCTCTGCGCCAATGCACTCGGAACTCTCAGTAGACAGAAAATACAAATCAAAGATGAAACGGCACTCTATCATTCAGAGCAGGGGCGGAGCTATAGGTGGAGTAGGCGGGGCCACCACCCCTGGGCCCGGGCCCTCCCCCCAGCCAAAAGGGGACCATCTCATATACTAAATACACTTAAAGTTATACTGATGTCATTTCTCCGAAGCTCTTGACTGCTAGAACATATTATTTACAATTTAACTGTGACTTGCGATTTTATACATCTGTCATTTTTGTATACATTCTTATTATGGTGGGTGTATGGTGTAATTTTTAATTTTCAGAAAAAAAATCTGTAAAAACCCTACAACAAACTTAAAATATAATACATATTAATGTTTTTGAAGTCAAACTACAGTAAGCTGTTCCTTTTGTATTTAATGGTTTTCCGTTTGAGGAATTTGCAAAGAACTACAGTGCATGATGGGTAGAATCTAAAGGCTGCCTAACGTCCTCGTCCGTCTGACGACTGTATATAGCTTCATTATGTGTCGTGGGCCTTTTAATTTGTTTGTTTGCAATTTCGCCAGTAGGCTACCTTCTTTAAACTGCGTTTTGTTAGCCTAAATATTTCGGAATGTTTTATTGTAGTCTTTGTAAATATGTATATAGTTTAGCCTAATGATTCTGTGCTGTCTAAATTGTATAAAAAGTTAGGCTACATGAGATTCTAACGGTCTCCACACTGGTAACAACGTTGTTTTCTAGGCACAGCCAAGCAAATTTCCTCCTGTCTGAAAAGGCGTAGAAAACGCAATTTAGCCACTAAACCTTTACAGATTTTGTGAGGGACAGTCGAATTCTCTCGTTAAGTTTTTTGCACCCACACTTCAAAACTCGTTTCAGCGCCGTCACATATACGTATGGGTGTGTGTGTGTGTGTGCGTGCGTGCGTGCGCGGGAGGGGTTTTGCCCCGGGGCCCTGTGTACAGTTGCCCCACCACTGATTCAGAGGATGGTATTATTTTAGACTGGGCATGAAGCAGCTTACCGGTGATTCCTGTGGTACGTCAGCTGGCAGTCACGACAAGTCAGCTGATCACATGACAGGCAGAAAAGCTTCAGTGGTTCTTGTTTATGTATGAGGCAGAAGGTTATAGGAACACAGCCTGAAATGAAGCAGAGTCAGTGAGAAATCTGAAGGAGAGGAGCTTAACTTTAGTTTCTACCTATATATATTTGAAAAGTAGACCGTCCAAGGTTTCTGAGGGCGTTTTTAAAATGTGTATATGACAAAAACTTGCAGATATTTAAATGGTTTGGCGAAATTTCTGTCACATCCCGCCCGCGGGATAGCCGACAGAGGGTTAAATGCGTTATTTTTTTCTAATTAATTAATCGCAATTAACGCGTCAAATTCCCGCCCCTAATAAAAAGTTGAAATGATCAGCAAATGTTAAACCAGTCTTTAAGATACCATAAAATACCATTATTGTTACATATTGATGTCAAATACAGAAAGTTATAGCTATTTTATATGTTCATGAAAAGCTGTTTTGTTATTGAAGCTTGTTCTGGGCCCGAGACAAAAATTTTATGTGGACCATTGATCACCAAGTTTGAGAACCCTTGCAATATGCTTAATACGAACCTTTGGACAGTTGCTGTGGCAGGACCTTGTGGTCTCGGGTCACTCTCACTCTCCTGTGGGCGAGCACACAGGCTGCACACAGGGCCTCGCCGCACTCCACACACCAACCAGAGACCGTCGTGTCCTCGCAGCCCCCACACTGAGCGAGAGAATCAAGAGCCATGTTCAGAGGAGATCCAGATTCCGCTGGCTACTCAATTTTGTGTGAGAGTGTATGAAGCCAGGAGATGCATTAAGCAAGTAACTCAGACTAGGCTGTGCTTTATCACCATAAATGGATGTAAGGCCAGGTGCCTAGAATACAAGGGCAGTAGGAATCGATGGAGTTGAACTCTTTTTAAGGACCTCAAACCTGAGACATTTGAGATTAAACTGTTATCTGCTCGGTGCGTCCTACTGAAGCATTTGCAGTTCTCTTTATTCCCCAAACTCCAAAATACACTTTATTCCAATATACACCACCACCTTGCTTTCCACTTGGTCTCTGGAATTGTAGGTGTGCCCCCTAAAGAATGGATCATTCTTGACCTCCATGAGCGTGTACTTGCCGTCGCACACTGGACACACTAAAACGAGGAGGAGAGAGAGAAGAGTACTATAGTCATGACAGAGAAGACGAGGTCAGGTCGGCTCTGAATTCCCACACGGTTCACACACTCACACCAAACACAGTAATCTAGCTTAATTCCTCTCAGTTTCATGTGCATCACAAGTCTTCCTCCATGCAAAATATTAAAGATTGTGTCAGTAGGTTTCTGTTATTGTCACATTTCAAGTACACAGTACAAATGAGCACAATGCAAATTCAAAAAAATCACTCCAAAACAGTGGGATCGCAAATAGACAAAATAACATACATTGTATACATAACATACAGATCAGGCTGAACAGGTGGAGATCACTCACAAGCAGCCACTAAAATGAACCTGAAGTACTGGAAAGAAATACGAACAGGCCGAGTCGTGAAAGTGTTGTGAAGTGAAATAAAATGGTACAAATTGGGCGCCACTGTAAAATTTGCTGTGAAGCGCAATGCTGCGCATGTGCAGATGTGCGGGGTACAAATAGGGCAGTTGGTATGCATCGGTTCAGAATCACAATGAGATGATGTCATTAAATGAGCATCAATCAAACATTACACAGTAGAAAACGATGTGGAAATAGTGATAGAAATATGACGGTTCTCTCTCATCCAGCTATTTTTATACAGATGAATGGAGACTATTCTAATGATCATGCAAAAAATAAATCACGGTCAGTTCAAATAATTGCAATCAGGTGATTATGCAATAATTGCGACAGGCCTAGCCGCCACGCTTCACAGTGGGTATGGTGGTTTTCTGGATTGTGTGCGGTGTTTGCCTTTTGCCAAACATGGCGCCTGGAGTTCAGTCCAAAAAGGTCAATTTTTGTCTCATCTAACCATAGTACCTATAGTACGTATAGAACGGTCCCCATCGGACCCCCTCAAACACCAATAATCAATCATTTTGACACAAATCGCACAACACTACCGTCGGACAGGCAGCAGTCATGGCCAAGTCAAAATCCAGATGTGGACTCAGCAACATGGAAAGGAGGGAAAGGCCACCCTCAGTCGACATTTCCACATCAGCCATTTCTTTACTGATTGATTAAGAGAATCCGAAACCAACAAGAATTCCTGAACTGGCTGATGTGTTTACATTTTGTGGAAATATTCACAAATGTTTCATAACGCTGAACACACGCACAAGTGTGAAGCAAATATGATTGTTGCTTATTGGCACCGGTAATAAACATTTAAAAGGGCAAAACGTCAAACGCTTTAGACAAGGCACATTTTTTCCTTTGAAGGTAAAAACTAAAATGATTCATGAAACTTGCAAAGCCATTCCAAAACTTATTCTAAAGTTTGCCCATAGGAAGGTTCATCGGTCCGTTATTTCTCGCAGATCGAGCACAAAACAATAGGATAGGAAGAGCCCAGTGTGCGAAATATGGGGGGGTCCGACACCCCTGATTAACCCATGAGACCCCCTGAAAGCCTCAAAAGCAAAATTTTAAGGGGGTCTCAAGATCGGTGTTGCGCAACAATAAGGTGATAGGGACCCCCCCCCCAAATAATTGAGGAGTATTTCGCACACTGGAAGAGACCCATTAGATGCATAATTTCTGATTGCAGTTTTGTAAACTACAAGTACTGCAATTAATTAAAATGAATAAAGTGTTTTGAACGACTGCACAGACTTGCAACACACTCATTTCGAAGGGGATAAATCAATGGCGCTCCAAATACGACAATAAAGAATCAATAAAACAAACTCTTAAAAATCCGGACTTAACGGAAATCTGCCAATAGATGTACAGAATGTTGGATTTGCAACCTTAAATATTAATGAATAGGATGCAAGAAAATTGTTCTAGGGCTCAGTATTTGTGCCTCCTACATAAGGAAAAACAAAACAAGCAATGAAAATAAGAGCAAGCCAACCTCACCTCGAACATCTTCCTGGGCGCCCGGGTGCAAACACACTTTGCACAAGGAGTGCAGACACGGCAGGAGCTGGGGACACGTGTGGGGACTGTGGGCCGCTCCGCAGGCACCGCACGTGCCGAAGCCACAAGCCGCCTCGGGCGCTGCACCGTTCCCTGCACATTCTCTTTCCTTTGCGACCTCAGTTATCCTTTCGACCGCGCCGTCGGACATTTCTGCAGCAGTCACAGCAGTCTGAGCGCATAACACCTACTCTCACCACATGGGAATGGCTCAAACTCACCAGCAATTTTTATGCTATTCCCAGAGTTTTTGAGTCAATTAACTCGAATTTCGCGAGGCTGAAACATTCTCGCCGTTTTACAGCGCATCTGCGTTGTACGTTTCCCTGTGGTAAAAGTCCGGAGGCGTAGGAATGCGATGCCCGCCACACAGTTTGAAGCAGCCTAACCAATCCACTTTAACTCGTAGCGATCCCCCTTGAACCCCAAATGAAATTAAATAGGTTGGAGAAGTGTCTAATTTTCGCTATATGTCATATGAACCATGGAGAAAAAACATTCTTCCAAGTAGTTACTTACTCAATACCTACACTGCCCCACGATTTCTGTGCTTTAAAAATGGGTGCGTGGATAATGGTGAATATTATGCGAGCCACCTTAACGCTCCCATTTACCCCCGACCCAGTTCAGCGCAAACCACGCCCACCACCGCCGTCGAATCCTCGACTAGGATCCATTTCATTGGCTAACAGCACGAAGGTCACGACTGCCCGCGCTGATACGAATTGTAGCGATCGATCAGCCCGTAAACAAAATCTGGAAACGCAAGAGATGTGTCACAGTTGCCATTAACTGTAAATGCTGAACCCATATCTCATTCACTCAGACATGCACAACTATGGGCAATTTAGTTACTCCAGGTAACGTCAGCATGTCTTTGGACTGTGGGGGGAAACCGGAGTACCTGGAGGAAACCCCACGACGACATGGAGAGAACATGCAAACTCCACACACGTAACCCAGGCGTCCCAGAGGTGTGAGGCAATAGTGCTAATCACTGCACCACCATGCTGCCCCGGGTTAAATAAATAACATACATACATACACAAGTCGGATGCATTCCATCTGCCACAGAGGTGCAATACCATAGACCCATATCAAAAAGCAAGATTTTTTGCTTAGCCGGACAACTTGTCGGATTTAAGGTGTCTCAGTTTAAATGGTCTTTATCTTCGTTCACTTACAATTAGCCCGAACTACGGTAAATCCGACAAATAATCCGACTAATGAAATCCAATTCTAGCCCGGTTAATTGCCATTGTTAACAATATCAATAACACATTATGCGCACACACAGGTGCTTTACGTATAAAACTCCGTAGCAACACGTCCACAGATAAGTTGGACGGTATAGTGTGTGCGACTGATTTAAT
>JAODJW010000046.1:18165721-18181552 GCA_026777045.1 Hyperopisus bebe
TTCAGTTCTTTACAACCTATAAAATGTTTTGAAACTCTGTTGTGCGTAATAATTTGGAACAGTGCATTTTAAGTTTATTTTTTAAAAACATACTGTTATTGGGAGGTTTGTTCAGTAACATTTTAATTATACTCTAATGGTTGACTCAAATTATGCTGACTGATTTGCAACAACTATTTAGGAAAATCAGAGAAAAATATCATTTGCATAATAATTTGGAACGTGGTGTATGTATATGTATATATACAGTGCCCTCCACAATTATTGGCACCCCCTGTAAAAAGGGTTAGAAAGAAATCCACCTTTTGGTGAAACAGCTTCATCTCACACTGAAAAAAATGGAAAAATCCAACCTTTCATTGAAATAAATTTATTCAAAGAAAAACAAATCCTTCATCAAGAAATAATTATTTCCACAAAAACACATGTGCCACAATTATTGGCACCCCTGCAAATTATAGTGAACACAATGTAACACCAGCAGTTGGTGTGGGGGAGGTGGTCTGTGGTCGGCGTGGGGGGCTGCGGGGGATGATGATGTGTGAACTGTCCAGTTGTCTTTCAAAGCAGCAGTAGATTTAGGTGATTTGCAAGGCGCAGGTCATTGGCAGGGTGGGGGGCTGTGGGTTTGTAGTTGGTAATCTGTCTGAGCCCCCCAGACAGTCGCAGGGTCGTTGGCTGAGAACTGGTGTTGGAGTTTCTCAGAGTACAGTCGTTTAGCATTTCTCACGTCTTTGTTAAACGTGTTCCTCAGTTTCTTGTACCTGTCCTTGTTCTCACTTGTGAATGCATCTTCCTTCTGCAACCTTAGCTGTCTGAGTTTAGCTGTGAACCAGGGCTTGTCATTGTTGTAACTCATTGTTGGTACACAGCAGTCCTCACAGAAGCTGATGTAGGATGTTACAGCCTCTGTGTACTCTATGACATGCATATGAAAATCTGAGACAAATCACTAAACGATTAAAAAAAAAACTGTTTTGTAGGGTCTAGAACTGCCTTTGCTTTGTTTTTTAAGTGTCCCACCCCCCAGTATCAAATTCTCTTCCATGCCAATAATATTACAATGTTAGAATTGTAAATGAAGAAACTTCGCTAAAGTGCTGCTTTGAGTTGTAAAAATGTCACTTTTATTTACATTATCTTCTGCAGGTTACATCTCTGCAGTTTTGCTCTATATAATATTCCATAAAATGAAATTATAAACGTTGATAAAGAATAGCAGCAAGACCCAAAATTTCAATGAAGGATATGATTGAGAAAGGGGTTAAAATGTTGCTAGTTGTCACCTCTGAATTGTGACATTATATTCATTTGTCTAGAGATGACTGAGATAAGAGTCATGCCAAAACAAAAATTATCACCAGTAGACATCCAAAACTTTTTTTTTTTTAATAATCTCCCAGTCAGAACCCTAGAGTCAGGTCAGTCCAAGTAGGTCAGTTGAGGACCGGGGTCAAACACAGTGTCAGGTCAGAGCACAGCACTGATCAGTGGCCCATGTTTGTATGAGTTCATGTGCTGCTGATGGGAGCGTTTTCTCTAGTTCAACACAACTCTATGACTGAAGGACTAAAGGAGCAATATTTTTTGATTAGATTAGTCTATCTATTTAGATGCAAGAATGCCTCACATCAATGACAAGTCATATCATTAACATTAAATACTGCTCTGTTTCATAATATGAAACAGTTAATTAGTGCATTTAAAGTTAAATGACAGCCTAGAATTTGACTACAAACACCACATAACCAGATAATAGAATGTCAGTCGGATGTC
Organism: Hyperopisus bebe; assembly: GCA_026777045.1. Taxonomy (NCBI): domain Eukaryota; kingdom Metazoa; phylum Chordata; class Actinopteri; order Osteoglossiformes; family Mormyridae; genus Hyperopisus; species Hyperopisus bebe. The sequence continues at coordinate 18,167,498 of JAODJW010000046.1, forward strand.
ACAGGCCATTGGTCCAAGTGTCAATTTCCAGATATGGACTGCTCCCCCCCCCCCCCCCCCCCCCCCCCCCCCCCCCCCCCCCCCCCGACCATTTGCTTGAGGATGCTCCAATATTTATGGACATTGCAACATAAAATCCAGCGCCTCAAATCTAGGAATGGGGGAAGGACAGCCACAAAACTGAGAGAGAAAGCCTAATCACCAAAAGCTTCATCAAAGATAGAACATCAACACTGCTGCAACAAAACCTCTGGAGACTCCATCAGCAACTAAGTAAACTAACTTTCATTTATTTGAGAATCTGGCTTTTCATGTTTTAATCTGTGTTATAATTTTTGATCATGCTTTAATGATCTGGTGCTTGCTATGCAGAAGAGTATTGCCGTGTGTGTGTGTGTGTGAAACTGGCAGGGAGTGAGGGTGACCCCCCTTTATCTTTAATGTGCTGTTATCTGAAGAAAAAAGTTGTTTTGAAGTTGGGCCATGCATAAAAAGCTTTTTTGAAGTTGGGGGGTAAAGTTGGGGTGAGTAATTTTCACAAGCGGCTGTTATTTACACCCCTGAAGGTCATCCCGGTCAAACTGTAATGGTCTCTGTCCGTGCACAGTTACATCTAGAAAATAAACACCGGCCACACATCAAATTGACATTTTGTCTTTCAGTGTATAAAAAGGTTTTTTGAAGCTGGGGCTAAAGTTGGGGTGAGTAGCTTTTCCCATATAGCTGTTATTTACACCCCCTGTAGATCATCCCGGGGTGAGCGTAACATCTGTGTCTGTGCATATATACTAACAGAAGATAAAAGAAAACACAGTGATGTACAACATCAAATAGACATTTGAAATAATTAAGAAACAAGATAATCAGAGGTTTTCATTTGTATGCAGTTTTGGTTTTTGCTCTTGATTGTGTTTTTACCTGTCAGTTTTCCCCATTGTTAGATTCTGTTTCTAGTTTGAGTTTCTTGTTTTAGTTTACTAGCTTCACCTGTTGCCTGCCCATGTGTGTTTTGCTCGTTGTCCACCCTCCCCGATTGGTTAATTGTCTGTTTCACTCCTACTTGTCATTACCCTGTTCAGTTTTTGTATTTAAGTTCCTGCCTGAGTTTTACTCCCTAGTGGTTTGTTGTTTGTGATTCTTGATGTTAGACATTTGTTATACATTGCATACCTGTCTGTTTTCCCTGACCCTTTTGTAGAGTTAGTCTTTGTTGATCCCTTTTTGGTTTTTGACCCCCTGTGGTCCTTTAATTTTGTTAGTGTTTTTAGTTCAGTTAATAAACCGCGTTTGTCCCTTTGAGCTGCAAGTGGGTCGTCCACATTTCTGCCTGTATATAATTCTGCAGATTATAGCAATGAAGTGGTTGTAATCTCCTCTGACGAAAGCGGGACGGGTATGAAGCAGAAAAACTGCTATGGCTGCGAGGGAGATCATCCCAGTCAAAAGGCAGCATCCTTGCCTGTTTCCACCGGAGAGGAATTACTTTTACATACACTTTGACTCTGCTATGTGACCTCTGGACCAATCGGCTGATCCCCCCCGCTTTGACTCGCATTCTGGCAACCCTGGGCATCCAAGCTTCTGTCAGCAGGTTGGAGGGGGCTGTGGAAGCGTTTATGTACAACCTACGGGAGGCCCGCGACGGAATGCCAGAAATCGATAGACTGGAACAGGAGTCATTTGAACAGTCATACAGCGAGATTACGCAAAGGGTTAATATAATCAGTCAACAGAAATACAGGGTCAAATTTAAACCTACTCTGGCCTCCATGCTGGGCTTTGAGCCAGGTCAGTGGTATAATGGTAAATGGTAAAACGATCGTTAAGCTACACTTTCGCCCCGTGCCAAAGATCCCCATTTAAAAAAAAAGAGAGAGAGAGAAAGTGGAAGGGGAGCATGGCGTACCACAATTATCAGAGATTTATTCAGTATTACACCAGTCAGGCGGGGCATGGACTCCCCCGTTTTGCAGGGACCCCCGTGATGTACAGGCGTGGGTTGGGCTGCATGCTCAGTAGGGCTTTTAGATTCATTTTGCCGTTTCTTAAATGTGGGGTTGATATAGCGAAACCTCATTTTAAATCGGTGGCCAAAGAAATAGCTTCGGATCTCGCCAGTTCTGTAGCCAGCGGCCATTTTACAAACACAAGTGACCCCAAGCAGGAAGGATCAGGCCGCTGCTGCTCTCCTGGGCGCCACTTGCTGGACAACTTCCTGTACAGATTTGTCCATAAGTGCAGGGCTCACCCCGTCAGGCTGTCTCTCCTCCGCACCCCCCGTTTCCTCCTCAGTTTTTCCTTTCTGCTCGGTAAGGATAATTTCACGCCCCTGACTTTCCTCTTTTCAGACTAAATTGAGATACCTCTGTAGCAATTGGTTATAATATTTCTTTACTTTTTCATGCGAGTTCATACCCGGTTGGTTTAATAAACCATGCATATGGTTTTCAAGTTCACCCAGGGCCGATTCCTTGATGGTATGTGGGGTCACCCTCTGGGTCAGTATACGGAGTTGTTGGGGACTCAACAGGAACATTTATTTTTACCTTGGTCATGCTGGAAAAAAAAAAAGCAAGTTAGCCGTCTTAGAGGCGAACAGGCACTTAGAGGCGAACAGAGCCACTGACAGCAGTGGTAATAAAAATCCTCCTTTCTGAAGCACGGCCTTGCGTTTCCTCGCGATGCTGTTTTTCTTGCAGGCGAAAAGCTTTATCAACCTTTTCTGCTTCTTAACTTATAAGATTGAGACAGATTTCAGAGAGAGACAAAACTGTCATTAGATCGATTTGATAGAATCTTTTTAAGTTTCACCCCCCTTGTCCTTTGTAAAATTTTAAGGGTCGGGAGGTGATTCCTGAGATGCTCGGACATCGCTTGGTATTAAATCAATGGCTCGGTACAAAGATAGTGACCCCGGTAATGCGTCATTCCTGAGTCGGAACTCTGGCTCTTAAATCGACTAATAAATACCTGTGTGCAGGTCAAGTGGCCTCTTCATAGGCTTCTAGAAAAAACTTTTTCTGCAAAGGAAACATTTACTGTGCTAAAACTTTGTTTTGCATTCTGTCATGCACATTCTTAAACAGACAATAATAGGTAGTATTTAGGGCAATAGTCCTACTATACTTCCCCTGATGAAATACATTCTACACAAGGTAGATGACCAAGATTTGATGGTGATGTCTGAACCTCGTGAAAGCTTCAAGGTTAACGTAAACTTTATTATCCCCCCCAGGGGAAATGCAGTCTAATTGCTGTCGGCACAAATGACTTATGATACCTTGTTGTTCTGATTACTCTCTGCAGAATTCTGCCATTCGACCTATTACTTCTGACAAACTTCGAGAACAGAGGATGTGTAGGATCATCTAAAATTTGTTTCATCTTTTCCATAATAAGCTCATTGTACAGCTGGGCTGCAGATACCTGATCAAGTTCAATGACCCCACTGGCTAATTTGATAAAATGCTGCAATTTCTTATGATCTTATGCATGCATATTTCCAAAGGTACAAACACTCTGCCAAAGAGCTTTATAAAATAATTGGAGAATGCCAATATCTAATCTAAAACCTTTTTGTTTCCTGAGTAAAAACATCCTCTGTTGCAATTTCCTGCATCAGGATTTCAGATGAGGTCAGCCATCAAATCATTGATAATTATCAAGGAGCCGGAGGGGAACCGCTCCTCATCTTCCCAGCTTATAGGAAGGCCTTCTGTGAGGGACCAAGCAGTAAGGCAACACAAACACGGGAACTTAAAGAAATATTATAAAATTGAGGATGATTTGTGATAGCCTCGCTTGGGTTAGCCTAACAGTTCACTTCCGGCTCATTGAGTTCCACGAACAAAATTCAGGTGTATTTAATCTCTGCTAATTCAAGCCAAGCTTGACAAGCGAGGCTCGTGCGCGTCCACGCGATATAAAAGGCAGCCTTGTTAATCGATGCTGGATAAGTAAGAGTGGAAGGAAAAGAAAGAGCTGCGTCCCCCCCCCCCAAGCGGAGCAAGAATTATTATTGCAAGCCTATGAGGGCTACAAAGACTACATTTTTAAAGAATTCATTTAAAGCCTACATTGCATTGTATAATTTAACCACCAAAAAGAGAGCTGCGGCTGCTGCAACCGGTGGGGGTCCACCTCCAGCAGCCTGTACCCCAGCCGAGGTGATGGCCCTTGCACAGAACCGTACACGGCTTATTATTGAGGGGATTGAGGGAGGAACATCCTCGAACATTGTTCCTTCCAGTCATGTACAATCTTATGTTAACGGTACCGTATTTTTCGGACCATAAAACGCACCTAGTTTTACAGGAGGGAAATGAAGAAAAAAAAAGATTCTGAACCAAATAGTGTCCTAAAATATTTTATGTCAACCATCCTTACCTGGCCACATCCCTCCCCCCTTTTATGGCGCTGATGGGGATGTATCTGGATCGCGTTTTACCGCTGCGTTGTTCAGCAAATTACCACGCGAATGCGATTTGAATACACGCTAATGTGGCTATTTAGAATGTGAATAGCGATATTCGGGTGACCGTGGTACTTCACGCCCCCGATGCAGGTAAAACAAAGTAAGGTGACATGGTTTGATTTTTGGATTTAACCTGATTTTGAAAAGACGACAGATTACGGATTTAGCCAGCGTTTTTTCATGATTCTACATTAAGATTCCAGCGAGATATAAACTGAGACGCGAAAAGTACGCTGCGTTGCCGATAATGCACTCGACCCCAGAAGGTTAAAGCATGTGAGCAGAGCAATATTCGGACCATAAGACGCAGTGACCTTTACTTCCCATTTTCGGATGAGGAAACAATTTCTGTTTGCTCAGAAATGCTAGCCGTATGAACTTGAAACTATTTTGTAGCGAATAACATCTGTCTCTTCCTTATAAACCCATGCAGTATTTGCTGTGTACAGGTAATGATTTATGTGTTGTGAATGACTAGATGTTTAAAGATCCAGCACCATTAATTCCAAAGAAAGTTTCCTTAATGCCAAGAATGCCTTGGTGGTCAGGAAAGGTAATGAATATATTTAAAAAGGACTTTAATGCAATGTAAACCCTCCTGATTTCACGGTACACTGTAGCTTTGCTTAAATGTTCAGCATCCCCCACACTGTACAGAAATGAACCACTGGCAAAGTAACGCAAAGTGATACACATAGACTGTGCAACTGTAATTAGGGCTTTAGAGCGACGTGTGTTCTTGGAAATGTAAGGTTCCAATAACTGACACAAATATGTAATACTGCGTCTACTAAATCTATAGCGCTCGTACAAATAATCATCCGGAAAATGCAACGGATCTATCCTGGGCTGAAGTACTTGTGGAAACTGTTGCCTTAAATCTCTATGAATGACCCGCGCTCCCTCATCAACTTGATTATAAATAAACGGGCACGCCATGGTTATTCATGTAAAAGCCTTCAATGCACTTCTTGTCATTTTATACTTTAATACTATAATTGGAATCGCCTGCATGTGATCTATAATAATTTTATATTGGAGATTCGATGTGTGCGAAAGACGGAGAGAACAGCAGCAGAATAATCCCAGCCCCGCAGAATGTCGTACTGTGACATCACATGGCTTGTCCAATCATATTCATCAAGCTAAGCTAAGCTTCACAGCTAACCTGCCACGGAACAGACTTGTCCAAGAGCATATGTTGACATAGTAACTAAGCGGAGCTTCAGGTTAGCCTCGTTTGTGGAACCGAATTTGGAAAAATTAAGCCGGGATTGTCGAAATAAGCCTGGCTTTTGAGGTTAGCTCGCTTCGTGGAACAGCCCCCAGGGCTTTATTGACCCCCAAAATACAAACAATAACAAACTCAAGATCTTAATAACTGGGCCCGAAAAAGAGGTCAACAAAAATGAACAAAACTTAACATTACAAAGCAAAGACCCTGTCAGGGTCAGTCCCTGTTGTCCCATTCTGTGGCCCTTCCCCATTTGGTCATTGGTCATCCCCTCCCATGTGTTGTCAGTCTTTCTTGTCTTCCCCTGTTGTCAGTCTGTAGTGTTGCCTCTGTTTTTTGTCAGCCACATGGCTCAACTTGTTGAGCATGTGGTTATTTGTATCCCTCTGTTGTGTGTTTGAATCCTGCTTCCTCTGTTTTTGTATTTTGCCCCCTAGTGTTTCATTTGTGTATGAGTTTTTCTAGTTCTTGTGTCTGGTGATTTTGTATTTGGTTTTGGTTTTGTTCCTTGTGCCCCTGCTTGTGTTTTTACCTGTCTGTAATTCCTCAGTGTTAGATTCTGTTTCAGTAACCAAAAGGCAGAGTTTCCCCACTAATCAACAATCTGCATTTGTCGTAGACAATCCTGACCTTTTTATCAAGAGGCCTATTAAACAGACGAAAACTTTTCATGTCGCGTTCAATTTTATTATAGTGTGTCATTATAGGGAGATTATTCCTACATCCTCCAATGTAGTTTTCAATCAATCCGATCATACTGTCAAAGTTTACCTTTTGCCAGGTTTCGTAATTTAGAGTTATTCCCTTACATTTTAACTGTGTTTTCCCATTGTTAAGTAGCTAACAGTAACTTTTTGGCCTCAGTGCACCCCATGAAGCAATGTATTCGTTCGAAAAAATTAAAAAACACCCCAGGGTCTGACACTATAGATGTTTGGAGCATGTTCTTCCTCTACACGAGTTTACGCCACAGAGAGTTAAGCAGAAGCTTGCCGACCTGCCTCTTCTCCCCGTTAGACGTGATCTTATTGGGCTCCAATTCAATCTCCTCATGCTCAAGATAGTTCTTAATGTAGTCCCAGCGGCCCGTGTCATCGGGCACATCGTTGGGTTAGCCCGAAGCCTGTTGCTTCACTTTGAGAAAGGTTTTAATGTACAGTAGCCTCTAAACAGTTTGCTGCAAGTTTTGGGAAAATGCCACACTTTGTGGACCTTTACGATGGTATAACCCCTGTCTAAAGCCAGATTGAGCCCCGTGGAGACCCAGACCCCCCGTCAGCGCCCGTTCTGTATCAGAATGCCCGCATGGCCCTTCCACCAGTTTCCCATTTGGCAGTCTGCTGGGGGGAACGGGGAAAAACAGCTCGCGCGGGGGATTCACTGTGGCTTTGATCAGGCCAAAGTATTCATTCAGAGGTTTAAAATATGAAAGAATGACTACTGGGCACCCCACTGGGAATTCAAATATAGCCAGAATGAATGGGTACAGCGACCTGAAATCCACGTACTGGACAAGCTCTTCCCCCTTGACGTCGTAACGCCAGTGAATCGCCGATGTCCGACCCCCAAACAGCGCTTCTCGCAGCCTTAGGGGTTCAGGGGGCTGAAAGTCTGATAGAAAATGCTGTACCTCGGGGTCGTAAGTTTTAGTGTAAGACCACTCGTGTTCCCAAATTGATTCTACATTCATATTAAACTCTTGCCGTAACACCTCGAGTTTTTCCTGAGTTTTAACGTGCAAGAAACCGAAGCTCTCACGTGTCAGATGTCGTGTTCATTATTGCACGTAGGACACCCGTGAAACTGACGGCCTAGAAACCCGAAAGCCTATCCTGGCAAAGCTACAATAACTCATGCGCTGCCTACCTGCCATATTTAGAGTGATCAAAAACGCGTGTCATTTCATCCGAAAACTGCATATGAGCATTGCAAAAAGATACAGTCCCAGGCAGCAGGTGCCCACTCCCTAGCTGAGCCACTCAGAGCTATAATAATATATACCGCCTTGGAGTGTTCAGTAGGAAAGGCAAATGGTTGTAGCTTGAAAGCGAGGGAGCATTGTGATACAAAGGCCCCTCCGCCCCCAGCTCTCCATTATACTGACCGGGGGATGGAATGCAAGGTTCATTGGCAGGCGCGGATAGTGAACCAGCGGTACGTGAGTCGTGGATATGCTGTACCTCAGCTTCTGAAAGTACTCTTTCTCAATTTGGGCATACCTGGTTTCTGCTTCAATGAGGGTATGTGTGGCATAAGCTAAGGGGGCATGTTGGAAGAGTAATGACTGAAACTGAAGCACTGAAGTGTGCTTCAAACTGGCTGTCACTTCTATGTGAACCACTGCTTTGAAGCTGGGTTTGTTTGGAGCAAAACCATGTGGAATGTGATGTTTGAAGCAAATACTGCTTCATTGCAAAACATGATTAACTTGAAACAACATTTCTTGGTGTGTGGAATACCCCAAAAACTGATATCAGACAAGGGTTCACAACTTAAAAGTTAGTGTTTTGTGACTTTGCTAAAGTGTTACCAGCAGTCCTACGTATCCCTATGTGAATAGCCTCAGTATTTTGAGGCTTCAGATCCCCAGGCACTTCGCTGACCTTGGAACAGTACCGGACCAACAGAAGCCCCCACGAATGGTCACACTCAATCAGGAAACCCCCAAGGTCAGTAACATTACAACATACAGCCCCCCCTTGATGTGACATCCTGGTGCCACATATGCTCTGGAAAGGCACTTTCTGGCAGCCACACAGAGGACAGTGGCTGCTTACAGATTTTTGGTCAGTGACTCTTCGTTGTTGTGGAACACGTCAATAACCACCACTGGACAATCACAATCCAGTATTGACATGTTTGTCAACAGATTCACACTGATTGTATAGGCTACACCTCGACTGCTGTCCAACAAATCTCAGATGTATTCATGGGTGTGGATAAGTGCAGCCATATTCCTGACAAAATCAAATTATTCTGAGAAAAGCAAAAACAATATTCTCTCTGATGTAATTCTACTGCTCTAAGGGTACCCGAGTGATGCTATGGAAAAAAAGGAAAGAGGCAGCCACCACAAGTTCAGCGGCAAAAAGCAGGTGTCTTTATTTCAGTCACCAAAACACACCTAAAAGCCCGCGCCAAGAGAGTCTCCACTTGGACATGTGTGCTCACCATAAAACCCTGCATGCATGAGCATGAGTAAGGGAGAATGTGAATTCTGCTTAAGTGGTAAGAGGCCCTACACACACCCCCCCCAGAATTCACGAACACAGACAAGTCCAACTTGCAGGGAGGCTATGCAACTCGACCAGAACAAGTCATAATGGGCTGGGAGGCTGGGGAGGTTGGGTGCCCAACTGCAGTCCCTCACGTACGCACAGCAGCGGGGGGGGGGGGGGGGGAGTCCTACCGGGGTGTCCACATCTAAATGGGCAGGCTTCAGATGGTCCACCGAAACCCGGTCCGGCTTGCCCCCTATGTCAAGTGTGAAAAACTTGTTCCTGGATTGTAGCACATGGAATGGCCCATTGTAAGGTGGCAGCAGCGGGGCCTTGATGAGTGTCATGGTGGACAAAGACCCCATGCTGAGTTGTGGGCACTCGAATGAAAGCCCCAGCCAAGTCCTGCAGAGCAGAGCGCTGGCGTCCAGCACACCAAGGGGCTGTGGTGGTGGGCAGGAAGTCCCCTGGCACCCGCAGAGTCTGCCTATAGACTAACTTGGCCGATGAGGATTATAGATCTGGCTTGAGAGTGGTCTGGAAGCCCAACAATAACCAGGGAAGCCTGTCCACCCAGCTGCCAATGCCTGAGGCTGGCCTGAAGAGCAGTTTTTAGGGAGCGGTGAAAACTCTTGCACAGCCCATTGGCTTGTGGATGGTAGGCTGTGGTACGATGGAAGGAAACCCCCAAAATCTGGGCCACTGCATCCCAGAGTTCAGTGGTGAACTAGGCTCCACGGGCCGACAACATCAGACGGAACCCCAAAACGGGACAGCCAACCACCAATGAAAGCCCTGGCCGCATCTGCCTTAGTGGTGGATGACAAAGGTATGGCCTCTGGCGACCGAGTAGACCTGTCCACCACCGTTAGCAGGTGAGTAAAACCCAGGGAAGGGGGAAGAGGCCCGACCAGGTCCACATGCATGTGGTGAAAATGGTGCTCAGGCACCACTAAAGGTGGCAGTGGTGCCTTGGTATGCTGGTGCACTTTAGCACACTGACACTGAACGCAGGAGGTAGCCCAACTACGGACATCCTTCCACAGCCCATGCCACACAAACTTGATGGCCATCAGACGCTGAGATGCGTGTCTGCCTGGGTGTGAAAGCCCTTGCACCACCTCGAAAATGTGACGACCCCAACCGGCCGGCACAATAGGCCTAGCTAGACCAGTTGAGACATCACATAGGAGGGTGGTGCCGCAGTCAAGGAAGGGAACATCTGCCAGCTGCAAACTGGCAACTGCGGTCCTATAAGTCTGTACCTCCGGATCAACCCGCTCATCTGCTGCCAATCGAGCGTAATATACTCCCAAGTGCACAGCACCTGCCACCAAGCAGGAGAGACTGTTGACAACTCGGTTATGCTTCCCTGCCACATGGCAGATGTCATTTGTGAAGTCCGATGTAAAAGAGACCTGCTGCTGCTGACAAGCAGACTAAGGCTCACATGTCTTAGCCATCGGAAACATCAGGGGCTTGTGGACAACAAAAACTGGGTTGATGGTCACCTAGGAGAGCTAGCATATGATCCATCAGCTCTGAGGGCCATGAATCTCCCACCCTGGGCAGCAAGAGCAAGCGGTGTGCACACTTTGTATCGGAAAGCTCGTAAGTGATCAGCAACAGAGGCTTCAAGGCACCGTATTTGTCCGCCTCTGAAGGGTTCTGCAGCAGACTCACCACTCCAGCTGTCATGGAGCTGTTCAACACGGCAACGATGTAATAATACTTCATCGCGTCCTCCACAATACCGCGCAAGGTGAACTGAGCCTTCACCTGCACGAACCAAACTGCCACCAGGCTGCTCTCTAACTCCGGGAGTTTGAGCTCAACTACGATGGCGAGCATGGTCGGAGCGAAAAACAAATACTCAAAATGTTGGGGTCACCACTGTAGAGCTGCGGTGCGGTGGAAAAACAGGAAAGAGGCAGTCACTACAAGTCGAGCACCAAAAAGCAAGTGTCTATTTCCGCTCGCCAAACACAACCAAAAGCCTGCGCCAAGAGTGTCCGGCTTGGGCAAGCGCTCACCACAAAACCCCGCACGCATGAACATCGGTAAGGGAGATTGTGAATGTGAATTTTCTACCTGCACACACTAGAGAGTGTTGAAATGTATTCAGCAGCAAAGATGTAATCCTACTGACATACAAAAATGAAACCCAGCTTTGTTTTACTAACCGTTCAGACCCTGACATGATAAGACAGAAGAAAAAGCTAAACACAGTCTGAAAAGCTCAAGATAGAATGTTCCGCCAAGTTTAGGCAAAAGTATCTCAAGGTTCTGCAGGTGTCTGGAACCTCTTAAAAGCCACACAATTGCCCTGAGAAATTGTTGCTTAACATGCACTGTAAAAACTGTAAGGTGGAGATAAGTTAAAAGAAGATAGACCAAATAAATGTGAACAATTTTGGAAATGAGACACAACATGTTTTTGAAGCTCAGAAATACTCACTCTTGTAACTACCTATGTGTATTTTGCGAATGCTGATATTAAAAGAACATTCAGTTCTTTCCTGCAGTAACTCCTGAGACAACACTAAACGTACAAATAAGACCATAGAATGAGAAACGTAAATGCTATTGCCTTGCAGCAAGCAAATAATCATGTTACGTAAAATCCATAGACTCGTGCACATGAACGGAAACCTTACGATCATTCCGAGCAACACGTGAAGCAGCGCCTCTAGCATTACAAAATATGATGGTCATACCGTTATACCCTGGTACTATACCGTTGTGATAACGCACAATCCTCTTTTTCGTAATAAGGGCTATGCAAAGGCCAGGCATTTGCTGATTTTAATCTATTAGTTTATTAGAGATTGTATGCGGAGCTGAAATACAGTAGTTTCCCTTTTCCAAATAGAAAATAAAATTCTGAACCATGTGGAGAATGTGCATGGGTGTATGAACAAGGCATGGCTATTTAAAGTGCAATTCTAGTACACGTCACACAATGCACACATTACACACACAGCAAGTAGGGAACATATGGGGAGATCCAACAAAACATGAACTAAGAAGGGCTACTTAAACTAAATTTAGGGTAAGAGAGAGGTTACCCAGCAGTATACGCAGAGCTTAACAGATGAGAGAATGTGTCATAATTGGGGGGGGCTTAAAGGGTGTAGCTCTAGAGGGGTGTGTGTGGTAACGCCCAAACAGGCCAAATCAGAAAACCACTTGAAAGACTTCATATGTGCTATTTTAAATTACTATAAAATATGTAGCCATTAAGTTTTAAGGAGGAAAAACAGTTTAACTTAAATGTGATATTTTAAATTACTATAAAATATAGTCACATAAGTTAGGAAGAGAAACACTTAAATGTGTTATTTTAAATTAGTACAAAATATTTAGGGAATAAGTTTTAAGGAAGAAAACACATAATTCAATTAAATTTGTTATATAATGCCTTTCACCACAAAGCCCCTTATGTAGGCACATTTCAAAATCATGGCGACAGAATAATACAAACTAAGGAAGGAAGGAAGGAAGGAAGGAAGGAAGACAACGGAGGAGAGAAACCAAAACCTCCCAAATAGAAAGATAAAAAAAACTTTTAGGGTCCAAGGTCAACTGGCTGCCCAGCACCCCTGGACATGCTACCAAAAAGATAAAGCGGCTTTGCTTACTAAATTGCAAGGTGTAAACTGTGATCAAGGTCGAAGCCTATCAATGAGTCAGTTCTCTGTGCCAGCCTGTGCACCCACAATGTTACAGTTTGTAAGTCACAACTGTGATGTCTCCCATCCATGGGACTGAACCACAACTCCAGTTCAGATGGGGCCAATCCCAGGCACCATCCGGACATGTGGGAAGGAGGGCAGAGAGCATGGGGGGATCCAGACATGATAGACACTGTCAGGGTCAGCACCTGTTCTACCCTTCCCTTTGTGTCTCCTTCCCATTTGGCCAGCAGCTGTTGCTAACCATCCTTTCCTCCTCCCTGTCTCTTGCACTTCGACTCCAGCGTGCTTAAGTCCCCAGTGTATTTTCACTCTTCTCCAGACTGCCGCTCAGTGGGTTGCATATGTGGCTTAGAGGCTGTTATGAGTTTGAGGCTGGCTCCAGACCTCCAACCTCATCTGATTAATTGCTTATTTGGTTTTCTGTTCCCCAGTGTTTTGCTTAATTTTCTATCTCAGTTTTCCTGTCTACGGTTTACCGTCCTTCTGTTGTCTTCTGTTGTCTTCTGTTGTTACGTTTCTCCATTGGTTGCCCGTTTCCCCGTATTGTGTCGATTGGGTGATTGTCTCTTGTGCCACTCCTGCCTCTCATTTGCCGATGACCTGTTCATATTTAGGTGTCTGCACCTGCTTTGTTCTTTAGTTAGTCATTGCATGTTCTGTGATTGTTACTATGCCTGCTTCCTTGTTCTGTTCCCTGTATTGCTTAGTTTCCCTGTATATATGTATACTTTGTGGTTACTTCTTGTAAATTCTGAGACCGATTTGGCATCCTGAACATAGGGGGACAAACCAATCCACAATGTATTGGGGTCCTGTAGCAGAATGCTTTACTGCCAACTGTCCCAACTATTTCCCAGTCTCCCTTGAAGATTGGTTTGGGGTTAAAACATCTGATGGCTGCAATTAGAAATTGCTGAACAGAACAGTAATTGGTCTGCATTCTTTGAAGGTTACAAGGTCACACTCTCTACCTATGTAATATACAGTGCTATATAATGCTCCATATATTTCCCCCTTTGGGACTCACATGAGTCTCACACACAATCCTGTCCATCCAGCCTAGGAAGGAGGGCAAAAACCCTAAGCTTTAGGGAAATTCCACCCCTAACCCACCAAAAAGCACGTCCCCCCTTCGGGCTCCATGGCTGGCATGACAAACTACCTTATGCTCAGATTCAGACTCCCACAGAATAGTGGCTTCTTCAGTAAATAGTGGAGAGGTTTGCCATATAAAACCTCCCCAAGATATATTCCATACACTTTATATACATAATCTACCTCATCATCCACTACAATCTCAATACATAAGTATATATATATTTCTCACACAACAATAGCTGAGAGCTTAACTGACAATGCTGCAGTCCAGTGTCTATAACATAGACTTCTTCATGATTCTGATCATTCCAGCCATCGTAGTTGGCAGCTGTT
>JAODJW010000046.1:18181652-18196421 GCA_026777045.1 Hyperopisus bebe
CTCACACACCATTCACTCTCACATGCACACCTACGGGCAATTTAGTATCCCCAATTAGCCTCAGCATGTCTTTGGACCGTGGGGGGAAACCGGAGTACCTGGAGAAAACCCCACGATGACACGGGGAGAACATGCAAACTCCACACACATGTAACCCAGGCGGAGACTCGAACAAACTTATCATAGGGGCGTGAATCAAGGGAGAAAACAATGATTATGAATGGTTGAGGGAATGATGATGCTTAAGAGGCGAGGTGTTGTTATATGATAAGGAAATGTATAAAAATTAGTTGCAATAAAGGTTGAATCTGAAGAGCTAAGAAAGGGGAAGAAAAAAACACAACACCTGCTCTGTCTCAGTGCACCACCGCTTCTCTGGAGCTTGCAGATAAGCAGCTGGGCTCTCGCCCTCCTTGATGGGCTCTACCTTCATGTCTGCCACATTCAGCCGTGGAGGAAACATTAATCAGAGATTAGCGCGGAAACCATCAAACTAGCTTGTTCATGAACGCGAAATTTGAAATCTCATGCAGCTCTGAACATAAAACATTTTAAAACACTCCAGTGTCAGACGCTATAGATGTCTGGAGCATATTGTTTTGCTGCATGAGTTTCCCTCAATTAAACAGAAGCTTGTCGAACTTCCTCTTCCCCCCTTTAGACTATAGGCTCTAATTCAATCCCTTCCTGATATCGATATTTCAAAATGTACCCCAGATGAACTGCAGCATTGGTCACGTCACTGGGGTAACCCGAAGCTTGTAGCTTCACTTTCAAAAAGGTTCTAATGTAGTCTCTGAACAGTGCGCTACTGGTTTGGGGAAAATGCTGCACTTTGTGCGCGCGCTGCGACTGTGTCCCCCCTCTCAAAAGCCAGAATTAGTTTGGCCGAAATCCAAACACCCGTCGATGGCCTCTCCAAATCAGAATGCTCAAACGCACCGTTCCGGTTGTTCACAGTTTCACTCGTTCTGCAGAGGGTAAACACCAATTTACCATTTGCCAGTCTGGGGGAGGGGGATGATGGAAGAATAACAGCTCCCATGGGGGGGTTCACGGTAGCTCTGATCGGACCAAAGTAGTCATCAGAGCAGAGCTTTCAAATTTGAATGAATGACTACTAGGTGCCCCACAGGGAATTCTAATTTAGCCAGAGTGAATGGGTACAGCGACATGGAATCCACGTACTGAATTCATATAGGCCCATTCGTCTTTCCAAATTGATTCTACATTGATATTAAAACTAACACCGTGAGTTTTACCTGAGTTTCTGCATACAAAAAAACAAAGCTGTTGCGCCTCATAGGGCAAATATTGTGATATTTGTTGAACGTTGGGCACCCACAAAATTGACACCCTAGAAACTCAAAAGCCAATTTCTGACCATCTACCTCCGCATAGTCATCTACATGACATCTGCCGACCCTTACCTCCCC
Organism: Hyperopisus bebe; assembly: GCA_026777045.1. Taxonomy (NCBI): domain Eukaryota; kingdom Metazoa; phylum Chordata; class Actinopteri; order Osteoglossiformes; family Mormyridae; genus Hyperopisus; species Hyperopisus bebe. The sequence goes on from JAODJW010000046.1 coordinate 18,183,089, forward strand.
CCACGAAGGCATTGTGGATGTCAATCTTACATGTGCACATGAGGAATTCTAACCACTGGATAGATATGTTTGAATAACTTTTGTACTGGGGTCTGTAATCCCATATTTCCGAGATCGCTATTGTATTTCTTGGTAGGAAATTTGTCCTGTAAACCAGCAATACTACTGAAGCAATGGTGACCTTGGAAAAGGGATCACACCCCATGAGCATTTTAAACACTTGTAAGAAAAATTGCAATACTGTACTGATTGTAAATTAATTAGACAATCAAGCATGTAATTATCTATGTGTATATGTATGTATGTACATAGTAATAATTTAAGTTTAAATATAAACTATATAAAATAATAATTTAAAGGGCTCACAATTATTATTACATTTAGTGCAATCATTAAGTAGCAGTCAAGTCAACTCAATATGTGCAAAAGTGCAATTTATATAGTGTCGGGTGATGCGCTCTATCCCACGGCTGAGCTCCAGTTAGTACTGATTAAAAAAGCCACTGTATGCGTGTGGGCAGGGAATGAGCTGGCCAGGCTTACCCCTCCCCTCAGGCAGTGCCCTCTTAGTTTTTCAATTCTTATCTTAGGGGGGTGAGACTGCTTGCAGCTGCAAATCATATTGGGTAACACATTCTCTTCTCCTCGGAAAAACAAGGTAAGCATCCTTGAACAAGAATTTCTTAGGACAAGATTAGCGTTCCACAAACAAGGTATACAATTAGTTCCAGAAAAGAACGCATTAGAATTTCAGGGTGGTTAGCAGTGGCGGAACAACTGCACACAAGGTCCCGGGGCAAAACACCGATTGGGCCCCCCCCCCCCCCGCACACACACACACACCCACACCCATACACCCATATGTATATGTGGCGGCGCTAAAACGATTTTTAAAGTGTGGGTGCAAGAACAGAAAAAACCCAACAAGAGAATTCAACTGTCCCTCACAAAGACTGTAAAGTTTTAGTGGCTAAATTGCGTTTTCTATGCCTTTTCAGACAGGAGGAGATTTGTTTGGCTATGCCTAGAAAACAACGTTGTTACCAGTGTGGAGACTGTCAGACAAAAACAAAGGACAAAAAATCCACCTCCAGCTGCCTGCCCATCTCATCCATTTCTGTTGCAAAAATCTTGTATCGCTTTTAATAAAATATTTCTGAACAAACCAAAGCGTGCCTGTTTGTTCCTTTGAAAGCCCTAGGCTTATATCCCCCTCTTGTACTAATGCATAGTACAGTGACATTTAAGGCACTTCTGCCAGGAAACTCAAACCGGGAAAAAAAATACTTTGACAATAGGGGTGTTTATCGCTACAGATATGCGACCACACTCTGTAGTAGAGAATACAGGATTTAGTTCATTATGATCATTATGATGCATTATGCATTACGTCTTATTAAATAACTATGTCTTATTTTTGAATTTTTATGCATTTTACATATTTATTTTTTAAATATGCAAATAAATAACCCTTAGGTTTTGTTATTCGGATACGCTGATGTCAGATTGTAAGGAGAAGTAGTAAAAACCTGGCTGGACAGAGATTGCTGATAGTAATACATATACCTTGGATTGCATTTGTTTGATTTTATTAAGCTTAAACCTATGTTCTGTAAGGAAAAGTAGTAAAGACATCCCAGTGTTCTTGATTGATCCTTGCCCCCCAAAAGCTTTTTTCAGTTAAGCCCGCATTAGGGGAAAAGGGGGTCCAAAGGAGGGTCTGTACTGATTTTGGGGGGTGGTGGGAAGAAGATAGAGATAGACAGAGAAGATAGCCTGACCGCTCACCAAAGGAAACTTAAAGATAACTAATAGTCCTTCAAGCCTCCAGATCTCCTCTATCTGCATTCCTATATCATCCCCCCCCCCCACCATCCAACCCCAGACTGCAATAAACAGACCCTCCAATGGCCCATAGCCTAACACTTTGTGATAAGGACCATAAAAAGGACCAGAACAAAGAGGCCACCTACCACTCCAGAATGTGGACAAATATTCACTTTTTACAGCCTCTGAAACAGCACCAATGGAAGGAAAAGTAACTAAAGATCTTACCGTCTGTGGTTGAGAGAAGTTCCCAACCTGGTTGAATATGTCAAGTATCAAGGAACACATGCTGCCTTGGGACATCCACATTGTTTTTGCCTCACACTGATCTCTTTAAACTGTGACCAATGGTACTGGAATGCGATGTTGAGGATACCTTATATCTGTGGGAGTCCCAGACGGGGCTGTCACACACACACACACACACACACACAGTTTGTATTCCTACCTTTGTGGGGACCATTCATTCATTTCTATGGGCATAACCCTAATCTCAACAATGACAGCCTTAACGCCTACCCAGCCCTAACCTTAGCCATAAGTAACCAAACAAAATACAAGACTTTTGACATTTTCAGCTTTTTGATTTTGCTTTTTAACACGTCGTGGGGGCTGTGGCTCCACAACGTATCACCCCAGTATATACATTAAATATACCTCATTAGTTATGTGATTAATTCAGTATGTTAACCACTATGTAACTATTACTGTTATATCAAATATCATGTGGGACGTCATTCAGTTTGTTATTCCATAGTTAGTGTGACTATATTGCTTTGAATAGTCCCTTGTATAGTGGATAATAATTACTAAATGCTACCCTGCTTAAACCCCTTTCAGAATAAAATTTGCCAGGCCCCTCCCATTATGGAAATAGCACACATAAGAGTAGTTTTAATATTAATTTTATGACCTTCACATCATCAATACTTAATGACCATAAGCCAGTGGACCTTTGGGTCCTTCCAGGTAAAACCTGTTAAAAGGCCTCTGTTCAAGAAGTGTGCGCTCTCTTTCTCCATCTCTCTGCTCTTATCTTCACTAAGAATCTTCCCTGAAGTGCAGTTCCAGAGGACAACGCCATCTACTGGCCAAAAACCACACAAACAGCAAGAAGAATCCTCAATTTTATTTCATGGGTACTTGCCATACTGTACTGGCCATAGCAAGTTTATTCACTGCTAATTCTGATACAACTATGTTACTCCATTTGTGGTAATCTGGTTTCAGCACCAATGGGTGGACAAGTCTGTTATTGGGGTATGTAAAAGAACGATAATTTCCTGTTATATTAAAGTTATATTTCACTATGAACTAAACTTCTTATATATTTGGTGGAGAATAATCATCTGATGTATGCATAACTAACATAATCTGATATAAGCATATTTCGCACCCCCCCCCCACACACACACACACAAAAGTAAATAGAATATTGATACAACATACACTTTTTTTTACCAAAAATTACAGGTAACTCCTATATTCATAAGAATTTATCATTGACACTGAACCGCAAATACTAAATCTGGAACTGTTACATAGCTATAGCAAACGAAGCGTATTAATACCAAGCTGAGTCCAATTCCTTCAAAACTTCGGCACATTAAATCACCTCTGCAACTGAAATTTTAATATCAATGGTTATAAAAAAAACTTTATCTATGCTGAGTTGTCATTTTAAAACAAAGTAAGACAAGTAAACAATTATCATAAATATAATATAATTGGAAAAATAAGCCGGCTGTTTTCAATAGATATCTTGGCTGCCCCAAACATTCTCCTCATACACTGTGAACACTGCAATACTTGTTTAGTGACTGACGTGCTAATTTATAAATTCATTGCTGAGTTGGAGCTGGAAGCCTTCTAAATGCTCCTTCAGCTTTTCCCTCAAATCCCCACCTCCTGCAGCAGTCCTAACCTCCGTTGTGTACCGCCCCTCTTTTCCAGCCTGTCCTGTGATCCTTTGCCCTCCATCACCGGCCTCCAGATAAGGTTCCAGGCTGCCATCAGTCATATCATTATGAAATCCCACCTCTGATACTAGCAGAGGCTGAACTGCAGCGTCCCTGAGTTCTTTCTGGGCTGTGCTTTTTCTCACATCTTCTCCAGGTACTGGGACCAACAGCAGATGCCCATCCCTGTCTTCCTGTACCCAAAACACCTGTTGGTCCTCAGTCCCAACTCCCACCTGTCCCTCACCAACAGAGTCCATCACAAAAACCCTTGGCTGTGTGGTGAGACCCTGCTGGACCAGCTCAACCTGCTGCATTTGCACTTGTGGTTTATGCAGCTCGAGCCGCATTGACTGCAGCAGATGCAAGTCCTGGGACGGCGAGACGGCCTGCAGTGAACCTGTTGACATAGAGCTTGTGAGATACTTCTGATTTGGCTTCTCTGGCTGCAATGGTACCTGTAACCTGCAAAGTTCCTGGAGTGCACCAGTCTGGCTCACACTTTTTAACGTAGCTGCTTGAGGTTGCACTGGCTGCGCTTGCTGCTGCTGCGGTGACAGCTGCCAGCCCTGCGGCAGCTCCATGGTGACTATCTGCACATCTTCGACTGCATTTCCCTCTTGCTCCCCTGTGCAGCCACTGTAGTAGTAGTAGTAACAACAGGCCTCAGTTCCTGTGTCTGCAATCTTTTCCTGAGTTCTTCCAGCATTCTGGGTTGTAACTCTACTCTCTTGGTCGTGTTGGTTTTTCTCATCTGTTTCACGGCACTGGGAACCATCGTTATCCTCAAGTCCCTCCTTAACCTTCTCAAATGTTCCTGAACTTCCTTCCTCCAAGTCACCAAGCTGCTTTTGCCCTCTTCCACAGTAGAAGCAGTAGCCCATCCTCTCTTTTGTCCTTGTTGATGATGATTGGGGATATCCTCCCCATTCACTTGAGTCTTCTGCTTCATCATCAAAGAGATTCAACTCCTCTGCCATCCTCTCTATCTCCATTTCTTGCTCATCCGTCCCCTGTCTCACGGCTCTGTCTGCTCTCTCTCTGATACCACCTTGTAGGCTCTGTTTTACCTTATCTCTACTCTCTTTCCATTTCGCTCCCCCTCTGAGGTGCAGAAGTGTCTGTCGAAGCCGGTCCTCCCGGAGACGCAGCAGCGTGTGTCTGAGACGTGTCTCCCTCCGTCTGGCTGCATTGAGTAGACGCAGGGTCTTCTCCAAGCTATCGATAGCCCTGTCGTAGCGCTTCCTCCACACCGAGGGACAGAGCTGGGCATAACTATGCTCTCTGGGCAAATGAAACCCCGGTGGGGGTGGCAGTCGTTTCATATACCGAGACGGGGAAGGAGGCTGAGGGGACGATGCTGACTGGGGGTCTGTAGGAAAAGGTGCTGCTATCTGGGAGGAAGAGGGAGCACTTTCAGAGGGAGGGAGCAGAACTTGGGATGTGTGAGGTGAGGATTGGGAAAAAGAGGAGGGCAAAGGAGAGTTAGCACTTGGAAGAGGCTTTGTTCCCATCCCAGCCCCCTTGGCCTCGTTCACAGCACTGTTTTGCTCAGATGCGTCTTCCAGGAGAGAGTCCACCCCTCCAGCAGATTTTCCTGCACCAGTAGAGCTCTCTGTCCCCTGCTGATTGTCAGGCTCTAACACAGTCCTTGACTGCTTCAGGGAACGTGTCTGTCTCCTTGGAGAATACAAAACAAAGACATTAGAGATGATAAGCTTTGTTGATTTCCATTGGTCCACCAGGATAAAAGTTTATGATGCGGTTGCCCTGATTAAAAAAAGCATACACCAGATACAATTTGGGATACACTCGAGATGCACTGTTTCTAACATCTTCACATCTGTAAAATCCTATTTATGAATATATAATTATTAGTAGAGGCCATATGCCTTTATTATTTAGAAATGTGACCAATAATTTTATATTTTGATTTATTTCCCCTCTCTAACCTGTTTCTGTATCTGTACTATATTGAATTGCTTAGCATTGTATTCTACTTTTTCTTCACATTGTATTGCGTCGAGTCACACTGCATCACATGCACATCCGTAAGAGACATTAATTTCCTTTGTGAAAATTACAGGTTAGATATGTGTTTCTCTGTATTACCGTGCCTGTCTGGTTGTCTGTGTCTGCTTGCTTGTCCGTTGCCCTTTATCACCAGTGCATCGCTTTTGCCTTGAAAATGTTTCAAAGACAGTAGGTAATGCATCTTCTTTCAGTCTTCGGTAACCACTGTGTGCAAGAGGGAAAAGTGAACAAGACAAACGTTTGGAAAATTGATGGACAGCAACGAAAGACAAGACAAATTCTCTTGTGAACTGTTTATGGAGGACAATTTGAAGAACCAATTTAGTCCTGGCTATAAGAAAATGCCCAAACATTGAGCATGATAAAATGCCGAACATTCAAATACATATGCATACCATTAGCAGGTGTGACTAACTGCTATGCACTTGTGGTCTGTCTCCCTCTGGCTTACCTGACTCCAGACAGCTCAAAACTCTCTGGTGTGAAGTGTTTGGAGCAGAAGTAGATGAAGTGACTCTGGGGGTCCCACTGTCCCTTCCCTTGGGGGTCCTTGCGCTGGGAATTTAAGATCCATTGTGTGCGCCGTGAGCTACCGCGCTTTGGCAGTCTGTCAAGGATCCAAGGGTTCAAAAGCTTTACTGTCATTTGTACATACAGTACAGGCCAAAAGTTTGGACACACCTTCTCATTCAATTGAATGACAGTGAAATGCTTCACAGAATAGTGAACAATAATATACAACATGCATACAATAACATGCAAGTAGGACAAAGTGCGAAGGTTTAAACAGCAGTGCAGGCATTAACTGAGTGTAACAGGATTACACTGGTACACTTTATTAAAACAAAAGGAAAAAAAATCAGCTCACCTATGGAAGGTAATCCCAGCTTTCCGTGTTTCTCTAGTGTCACGGGACTTACAACCAGCAGCTGAGCAGTGCCTGGGCATCTTGGAGAGAAAAGTAAGGTGCAGAATAAGTTAAAAACACTACAAAAGATTTTATTGAAGGTAAAAACGTTACAAACGTGTAATTTATTGGGGTATAACTGTGTTACCATTGAGGTATAAACATTTTAAACTTACAGGAAATATTAATTGCATAATATCCACAAAAAACAAAAGTCAATAATTAATTAATCATAACTGTCTTACTAACATTAAATATTAAGTGAATTGAACATATATTACTTATTTACGTCTGCAGTCCTGAGTGATGCAGAGAGGGGGCAGTGACTAGTTTTGCGGGATCAGTACGTACTTCCTATGACGTTTTACTGCCAAATTTTCCCCGTCTGTCTTTATTATCGTTTGCCTCTGTCTTCGAAAATTGCACATTCGTTGCTATTAAAATCCCATACACCCGATCTTAAATATAACAAATATTATAGGTTTCATCCTGATCTAAATAGGCTAAAGGGCTCAAATTAATAATATATCGCCACCTTGTTAGCCTGCTCAGTCCACGATCTGGCGTTCTCACGTCGCAAGTCACATTTTAGTGTCTGCTCTATACGAAAATACGTCGACAACTAATCTGTATGCATTTTATGCGCGTTTTTTTATTGTGGTATAAGATTTGAGTCTGTATTTTTTAAAACTTATTAAAGGATCTCACCGCAAAATCTTACGACCTCACGAAGATGGCCGCCTTCTTCTACCCCTCATATTCCCTTTTCTGTATGGGTCCCCGTAACGCGCATTTTTACATGACTATCCAATCCCTGTGAACGGTGTTAACAGACCTGCTTAAGATTTATCCAATGGAAATTTTAGTTCTAAAGGCTCAACGTCATTTCTTGTTGCTACGTTTCCGGCATTGAAGTATAGAATGGTATTGTAACTTGTAAGTCGGTAGAATGGATAGTTGATACTGCAAGTATTTAATTCAACGAAAGTTTTGGGAATTATTATTATCGCTATTAAATTTTTAAATCACAATAAGAATTTTAAAATATGGTAGTAGTAATTATTATAAATGAATATCAATTTGTAAAACGCTAGTGTAGTTAAGTTATTAAAATAATAGCTAAAAATAGAATCGTAAAATTAAAATAGACATTTTGTATTTTCAGATAGATAGAGACCCAATAATACTAAAATTCAGTAACATTAAAACTGTCATCGGCTTCTTGGATTTTTATGACTAAAGTTGGTTGAAGTTATGCACTGCATAAGGGCAGAAAGGGCTGACGTGAATTTTAAGCTTTCTTAACTCACCCCTCCACACCATCGAAAAATGGCTGTGAGTGACTAAAACACATCTGGTCCATTCTTGAAGGATTTCAACCAACTCCTGTCTGATCAAACTGAGAAAAGAAAGTCATCGACCTGCCCACCCACCTCAGAGTAGCAGTCATTGAACACTGAACATGCTGCTGAAATTCTTTGTTTTATTCTTAAGTTCCTTGCAGGCCTCCAGTCATATGTTAGTCCACTCTTTGTAGCCTGGAAAGACTTAATATCAACCAGTTTTCCACAAGTTTTCAATTGTTTAATTAAATGGGTTCCCTATATGCCAATCAGATTTTATTATGAGCTTTAGTTTTGGGATTTTATTCTTTAGATCACCTTTATGGATGCCAGAAGGTTTTTGTGAAGGTGGGGCTGAGTAGGTACTGGGAAAGCCAGGGATAAAATAAAACAATAAAGGAGGTAGTAGAAGAAACAGAAATGACTTTGGTGTGTAGTATGGCTGCTAAAATAACCACAAGTTTATGTTGTTCTTCGCTGTTTTTTTGTTTCACTTGCTACAAGTACTGCTGTAAATCATAGTGTCTTTTTGAGGCTGTGTAATGTAATGTTTTCAGCACTAAATGATGCCGCATATCCATATATGGATAAATATATAGGTTGTGTGAGAGTTTTGGACAAGAAAGAGAGAGACTGACCAATAATTCTCAATCCCTGAAGGGTCAAGTGAAGGTTTTTTAAGACGGCGTGTAATATAACAGAACTTAATTATGGCAGGGAATGTGCCGGTTACAAGGCACAAATTAATTAACTGGGTTATTGCATCTTTGATGACTATAGTTTATCCCCTTTTGCGATTTGCAACACAATGAACGGGGATTTGGCATGTTAAAGGTGCATAATGTGTATTGTTGTTGTTGTTGTTGTTCTTGTGGTAGTTGTTGTTGTTTAATGATGGCAAAACTGAAAGAATTTGTTTGACCATTTTATTCCTCGGGGCTTTTGGTAGGACATTTCACAGCACGATAGATAGAGATTCATTATGAATCTGCAGAGGCAGCCTGAGGTTTTATCCCTTATCCTATTCTAATGAAAGAGATGGATAATACTACTTCTTTCAAAAAGATTTAAGACCTAAAGGTCAAAAAGGTCACGGGTCAAAAGTTCACTGGGTGGGCGGGGTTGGGGCGTGGTTAGGGTGGCACGATGTGACGTCACGACTAGTGACGTTGGGAGAGGGGGTGTTTAATATTTATTTATTTATTTTATTATTTTAATTATTATTATTTAATTATTTATTATTAATTAATTATTTATTATTAATTAATTAATTATTTTATTATTATTTTTATTTATTTTATTTTGAGGGGAGTGAAATGAAGTTTCAGTGAATTGTGTGTTTATGTGTCTGAATAGCCCCGGTGCTTATGAGTGGGGTTTGTCCGGCGCTGAGGAGGAGGTGGGTCTGGGAAAATGGGGTCTGACGCTATCCTCCTCCTCCTCCTCCTCCAATAAACGCTTAGCAGCAGTTTGGCCTTGTGCCTGTGTGTGTGTGAAAGCTGACACCCCCTGCAGCAGATTGGCCCGTGTGTGCGTGGTATGGTTTTTTTCTCAAACTTGTTTCAAGTTTGTGTTTTTCTCATGCACCTGTTATGTACATCCCGGTAGGTCAAATCCCGGTCAAGTGTAATTGGGCCACAAATCAAATTGGACATTTTGTCTTACAGTAAATTTTGTTTGAAGTTTTGGTTTTTGCGGTATGTACATCCCGGTAGGTCATCCGGGTAATCTGTAATAATTTGGGCCACACATCAAATTGGACATTTTATCTTACAATAAATCTTGTTTGAAGTTTTAAGAAAAAAACCATCCGCAGATATTTTTATTACGCCGAGCGGGTTTTCCTCATTTGGTAAAGAAGCACAAGTACCCCCAAGTATCATCTACGGCCTTACCCCACTGGAAAGACAACTACACGGGACTTGCATAATGTGAGTATATTATTTCTTTTATACATGTTTTATGATAAACGCTATACATAAAAAATAACTATCATTTTTGATTTATTTTTAGAGATTCAGCTGTTCTGTTTTTTTTTTTTTCTACGAGAGATGGTGTGGATAGAAAACTCCATATTTCCTTTTAAGTTCTACAGTTTCTCTCACTGCTTTCCTCTTTGGTTTGCTGCTATCACTACTCACTTTCTTAGGGGCCGTGATTACTGTATCACTAAAATTCATAGGCATCAGCATCCCAGTTGGTTGGTTTGCCTTTGTGTCAGCCTATCAGAGATGCGTCTTGATCTGTACAAATTTTAGCAGGTCTGTTTTGTTTTGTCGTGTTCCAAGTTTTTGTCCGAGTTGTGGCTAGATATTTCTTGACCAACCCGTTTGGGATCAGAATTGGTTGAGTTAAACATCTCTCAACCCCTACAAATTTCAGCAGGAATGGTCTCATTCCAAGGGTTCGGTTGAGGCACAAGTCAAAAGACATTTAACAGACCTGTTTGAAGTGCAAGTTGATTAAGTTAAGAGGTGTTTGAGATCCCAGGTTCTACTGTATAGCTACCTCTGATCTCTGTGAACTGTTAATTGTTCCAAACTTATTTTGTGTGTGTGTGTGTGGGCAATGTTTAGAATCAAAATTCTTATTGTTTTCGTGTTCATGTCTAGCACATTTAAGCAGTTCTGCCTAATAGTTATGTAATATCAGAATTTATATCTTACACTGTTAAGAAAGACCCTTGCTCTATATGTACTAAATGCTGACTGTCCGTATATTCTGACCCCAAAACTTGCTGTTGATTGTGAATCTACATTTTATGTGTGAGTCTGCTACACAGAGCAAGATGGAGACAAGCCAATTTTCCCATAGGGGATGAATGAAGTATCTATATTATTTACTTTTCTATTCCATTACACCAGATCAAAATAAAATTGCCCAGTTTTGGCCTCCAGTTGGGGGTGGTATGGTGGCACAGTGGTTAGCAATATTACTGCCATTCCTGGGACCAGGATTCAAGTCTCTGCTGTGGCTCTGTGTGTGGAATTTGCATGTTTTCCATGAGTTGTTGTGGGGTTTCCTCTGGATACTCCAGATTGTCCCCCCCCCTCAACAACCAAAACACATGCTGAGGTTAATCGGAGTTCCAAAATTATCTGTAGGTATACATGTATAATTGTGGCCTTCAATGGGTTGGCGCCCCATCCTGGGTTGATCACTGCCTTGTGCCCTTAGCCTCTGGGATAGTATCCAGACCCCCTGCAATCCTGAGTAGGATAAGCATTTACTGAATGGATGCACTCCAGTTCCTGCATCGTGGATCTGTCTGTCATAATAAAGTGCAAAGTGTTTAATAATTTGGGTAAGCAAAATTATCTATAATTTGTAATTAAATAATGGCACGAATACAATTTCAGTTGTTCACCAGACATTAAATGCTTGCCAGTATGAGTTGACGTGTTGACCGACACGGACCAGGGAAGCAGGCGAAGGAGTTCAGGATAGGGGTGAAATAAAAGGATTTAATCGGTAAAACGAAGAGGCATAACGGGCAAAACACAGCACGACACTCCACGACAATACAATGACAGAACTAGGGAAAAAAACTCTGACGTGGACTTAAATACACGAACTAATACAGACAATTGGAAACAGCTGTTAAACACTGGGAATCGATATGAGGTTAACGAGGGGGGCGTGGCACAGGATGATCGGCACGATCGGGGTGCGACACAGTACTTTTCAGATTAAAAAATCAGCAACCATGAATAAATCATTCAGAGTGCAAAGCAAACTGTATATTGTATAAGGTTAAATACTATGGATTAAATGCAAAAATCTTTTTCTTTCTCAATTTGGCAGTGTACCTACAAAAGATAATATGCCCGCCAGAATTTATCTACTTCAACAAATATGAAAACATGCATCACATGCTGATCTTAAGATGTGTGTTCAGTGTTTACGGAAAAGATGTTAACTTTTATGTGACGTCATCTAGCCCATTGGTTCGCAAAGTGAGAGTCACAACCCTCCACATTGTCCTGTTGAACTGGCATTGCAGATTTTAAAATAATTTTTGCTGAAGCTTCTTAAGTCTGCATTTAAAGACAAGGGCTGTAACATTACAAGTATTAATTGCATGGTATCTGGAATACCTGGAATGTTTTTCAAGGAATCCAGCCAACTCTTGTATTTATTGGTTCTGAAACACTCTAGAAAAGCAAATCTTGTGTAGAAACACAATTTAAGCTTGTGAATGCTTTATTCAGATATCAAGAAAAAAAATAATTCAAAGCACAAAACAAATGAATATTTATGTTAATAGCGGTGGATTAAATCCATTACATCTTAAAGGCTTGTTTATTTAAATTAAAAGACTTTTTTGGTTTAATTAATTTGCCAGGGCAACTACTAAGATCCACTTTAACTCTCTCATAAACTCTTTGTATCTCATGCAGGTCTTTGGATGAGTTTTCACATTGCAAAGCGAACAGCTGCAGGTGGTGCTCACTGTTTGAAGCTATAATATAATGGAGTGGTTCCCTGGTTGGTTCCCAGCCTTTTCTACCTTCCAGAGATTCTTTGCGAGTATGCCATTACGGGAGTCGAAGATCTTTGCTTGGGAGGCGCTCATAGGTGTTGGTATGTACTCCCAACAAGTATTACCACCCAAGCTGGGAGCACATGTTAATGTGTAGGAGAAGAAGAAGGTGCCATGTTTAAACATGCAGGTGTCTGAAACTGTTCCTCTTCGAAGGTCAAATGAGCATTTTCCTAGAAGGTCACTGTTCCAGTATGTATCTTCATCATATACCTTAAATGTTAGCTTAGATGACATGCTAACTTTGATGGCACCAAACTCAAAATTTTCCCGCCAAACTGGATTGTCATTATTTTGAATAATATCAGTACGCTTTTTCTGTGTACCATATGACACTAGAACAGAACCATCAGTTTTGGTCCACCGGTCTCCATACAGCTTCTTTGCTCTCATTTTATATACTTTCAGTGTAGCCAGTCCTTTAGAAACTGGGCAGCAGTTGGAGTTTATATTCTGATTGCTATTGCAGACACAGGCACAACGGTCTCTCACAGAAGATCTTGTTCCTATCTGACAGGATTCACAGCAGCTCTTCAGTAATCTGTTCTCTATGACGTACTCTTCTACTGCTTTCTTAACTGGCCTTATTGCAAAATGGCCAAGAGGCAGCAAAAGATGTAGAGGTTTCAGACTGTAGGTGATGACATCTGGGCTGTACTTCAAGGAATCCAGCCAACTCTTGTATGTACTTGGATCTGAACCACCTGAGAAAAGCAAATCT
>JAODJW010000046.1:18210277-18220712 GCA_026777045.1 Hyperopisus bebe
AGTAGATTCAGGTACTCAGCTGACTTCACTTTATTGCTGCATAATATTGCTGAGCTGTAATAATGATACAGTCATTGGCTCTTAAGTATTTGCTGATATAAATTCAAATGGCGACTTTTTTTTTTGGACGGGCAGTGTATATTCTATTTATACTGTATTTGCACAAAATCATCTTATTTTGCACTATGCTCCGCACCAGAAAGCTGTTAGCGCTGACTGCCACTGTACTTAAAATACTTCTCAGCTCATTTGCACTCTTCTTTGTCTCGCACTGTTCTCTGTCCACTTAGTTAGAATTGACTTTTTTTTTCTCAGTATCTCCTGACTACTGTGTCTACTTACACTATGTGTAAAAATTCAATTATATGTATATTCTGTGGATTCTGAGCTTCGCCATCTCTTCTTTCTGTATACTTGTATATGGAAAGATGACAATAAAGTTCACTTTGACTTTGACTTTGTTAGAAATGGCTTTATAACCTTTTCCAGACTGATGGATCTAAATTACTTTGTTTCTCATTTGTTCCTGAATTTCCTTGGATCGAGGCATGATATCTGGCTTTTGAGGATCTTTTGGTCTACTCCACTTTGTCAGGCAGATTCTATTTAACTGATTTCTTCACTGAGAACAGGTGTGGCAGTAATCAGGCCTGGGTGCGGCTAGAGAAATTGAACTCGGCTTTCCAAAGATGTGATATACCACAGTTCATTTATGTTTTAACTGGGAGGGCAATCACTTTTTCACACTGGACCATGTAGGTTTGGATTTTTTTCCCCCTTAATAATGAACACCTTAATTTAAAAACTGCATTTTGTGTTTACTTGTGTCATCCTTGTCTAATATTTAAATTTGTTTGATGATCTGAAACATTTACATGTGACCAACGTACAAAAAAATAAGAAATCAGGAAGGGGGCAAACACTTTTTCACACCACTGTATATGCACTTCCTTTTTCCACGAAGTCTGTCTTCCTGCTGTCAAATCAGCGAAATGTATTTGGACACGCCCATAAATGTTAGCTACGCTTTAATCTTAGCTTTACACTATCAAAATAGAGCCCATTATTACTGTACATGAAAACAGCATCTATATGTCACATCAGTATATGTGGACTGGGGTAATAGCTGTCCCTGAATCTTGTGTACGTGTGGATTGTCCTGAGTCTATCGGAGGGCAGGAAAAAGAGATGTAGCATGTAGTGGGGAGGTAGGGTGTCTAGAGTCCTTCATATTGCACTTTGTCTTTCTGAGGCAGCGTGTGGTGTTAGTGCTCTCTCATTGATGGGAGTGGAGTGCGGATGATCATCTGAGCCATTTTCACCACTATTTGCAGTGCTTTCTTGTCCTGTACGGAGTAGCTGCCGCACCAGGATGTAATACACCCTGTGAGGATGGACTCCACAGCACACCTGTAGAAACTGGTGAGGACTGTGGAGGTCATCCAGGTTTTCCTCAGACACCTGAGGAAGTGAAAGCATTGGTGGGCCTTTCTGGTGACAACTGCTATGTTCTGTCCACTTGAGGTTATTGCTGAGGGTGACTCAAAGGAACCTGAAGCGGCTGACCATCACAGCGTCTTCTCCAATGTAGATGGGGGCATGAGTCGCATCTTGTTCCCTAAAATCCAGTGTTGCTAGCTAATCGATGTCACTCATATTTTACTCTAGTTTATTCTGTGATGGTGTAACTCAGCACAGCATCACCCTGGTGGAAGGGTATTTGATCATCCAAAGCTCTGTTACTGTTTGTAGCAATTATATTATGAAACCTCCCAAACTCAGCCGATCTTGTGAGCAACTGGTCTGTCTTTGGAAAAGTCCACAACAGGCTCTCAGATGTACAGGTCGAAAAACTGGTGGCAGTTCAGCAAACCCGAGGCTCTTTGAAACTGGACCCCTCCCATCCAATACCCCAGCTGAAGTGGACAGTGATTCGGAGGGTGGGGATTCTGTCTTTGGTTGATTGAGCATTCGTGATCTGAGCATATTCTCCAGACTGAGCAGACTGGTTTGTGTTCAATAAAGTTAGCAGGGGAAATGTTTTTGAACTGGCAGGAACCAGAGAGCTAGAACAGCAGTGAAGATGGCAGAGTTACTCTTAAGACAGGTGGCTATAGTGGGGGCTCTGGCAAAAGGATGTGTTGGCCTAAGTCTTTTCCCTAGGACCCTGGTAGACATGACTCGAGGTTATGGAAGACACCATCGTCTTCAGGAGGCTAAGCAGGTAAGGACAACACCTGGCACCTTGTCAAAGCTGTTTAAGATGCCCTCTTAAGCCCTGAAAACCTTCATGTGTAGAGGAAGAACAAGACATCAACCAGTTGCTCTGGGACATGGTCACAGGAACATCTCCTAATCAGCTATTTGAAGGCCCTTGGAGAAGTCTGCTATAGCTGGTGCCATGACCAACCGATTAAGAAGATTGCAAACAGCATGACCACGACAATCAACACAACATTTTGTTAATGCTGGAGAGAAAGGTCTCCATTGTCAATGCTGGAGAGAAACCCCACCCTCAGCCAAGATCTATGCTTGGTGTCCTCCATACAGTCTCTGACTTGCAGCTCAAAGTCAATCTGGGCAAACAGTTGAGATTTCTAAATCACATAACCAAAACTACACCCCGGCCAGATCTGATCATCACCTCTGAGGCCAACAAAGAGCTGATCATGTTTTAACTCACAATGCCCTGGGAAGAACACACTGAAGAGGGATATGAAAGGAAGGGAGTAAAGTATGAGGAACTGGTGGAATAATGGTTAGCAGACTACTGTGAACTGCATCCCAGTATAACACAAAGATACATCTTGGAACAATCTGTTTGTGTTAAATAAAGTCTTAAGTGAAAGTTAAATCTGAAATCTATATGTCTTCAAGATCTCTCTTTTTTATTAGTACAGGCTGTTAAGACCGTTTGACTTACAGACATTTCGTACTTATGAAAGGACTGTTAATCACACTGGTTAAACGCACTGGTCTGTAACAATAAATGCACACACTACTGTGTGAGTTAATCAATGTATCAATATAAATTAATTTTATTTGCAATTAAAAGTATAATTTATCTTACTCATTGAACCAGAGTGCTGATCGTTACATGGGAGTTGCAATCAACAACATGTTCATTTTCCCTTTGAAACCAGGATAAATTCAGCCCACAGCTGTTTTTGTTCTTGTACACTTTATCTAAATGGAGAATAGATTTGGGAAAATGCTCCGATTATGTGTTTATGGAACCTGCCCGGATGCTATGTTTCACTGGGAGTCTATGAGAGCTGCTTAGTTTTGCTTAGACAATGTTGATTGAACAAATAGAGTCACCATCAGATATTTTAGATTATAGGTTGCATGGTGAATAGGAGACAGGAAACACTAACATTAACATTATTGCTCACGATTGACAAGTTTCACAGTGTCAACAGTGTTATCTCACAGTATTCATTCATTCTGTTAGATGAAGGTAGCATTTTGTTGAAACCCAGCGTGAGTGTTTATCATTTTGCATGTCATGTTTTGCCATTGCCATTTGTAGATAACATAAATAATGTGGTTAACAGTGAGTTTTGAGTTTGAGCATTTGTTTAATTTTCAAGTTCAGTGATTTTCAGTAGACTAGTGTAATTGGCTTGATAGTTAAGCTGTGTGTGAGTTCAAGCTGAGCTAGAGGCTTTGAAGCCTGGCACACACTGCAGCTCATGTTGCTGACTTCAATTTAAGGAAGTCCTTTGATGAAAAAGCAGAATTTTCATAGCTGCAGACCTACTAAAATAAGACCTTTTATGGTCATACTATTAAATGTCCACATTGTACTTCCCCTATTCAAAAAATGAACATCCCCCACTAGTGCAGTGTTTTCTTGCTTTATGAGAGAATCAATTAAACATGATTTAAAATACAGGACAAATAAATAAAGATCATCACCCTCTCTATCTTTAAAATGTAAGCTAAGTGCCATATGACAGTAGCCTAAACAGTCTGGTAGGCCCAAACGCATAGTGAGGGTGTGCTGGTAGCGTCTGGCTGGGAGATCTTAGCTTACACCTCCAAGCAGAACTTCTCATCCAATGCAAAGAATGAATAAATGAATTGAGTCAGTCAGTATATTAATATGAATTAATTTTATTTGGGATTAAAAGTATAGTCTATCTTTCTAATTGAACCAGAATGCTGATCGTTATGTGGGAGTTACTTTAAATAACATCGGATAACATATATGTTTATTTTTCGTTTGAAATCAGGATAAATTCAGCCCATAGTTATTATTCAATGGAAGTCTGAGGAAAGTTCTTGTACACTTTAAATAGAGAATCGATTGGGTAATATGCTTCAATTATGTGTTTATGGAGCCAAATGCTGTTTTTCATTCATTCATTCTGTCACATGAAGCGGAAGCATTTTGTTGAAACCCAGAGAGACTGTTAATGATTTTGCATGTCATGTTTTGCCATTGGCATTTTGGAATTAACATAAATAATGTCATTAACACAGCAAGAAGGTCCAGGGTTCGGTCCCTGGGTTGGGCGTAGGACCTTTCTGTGTGGAGTCCGCATGCTCTCCCCGTGTTCGGGTGGGTTCCCGCCAGGGCCTCCGGTTTCCTCGCCCATTCCAAAAGGGTGTGCGGTAGGTTAATTGGCGAATCTAGTTGGCCCTGTAATTGTGTGAGTGTGTGTGGGACTGTGTGAGTGTTTGCACCCTGCGGTGTGTTGGTGACTGCCCAGGGCTGGTTCCTGCCTGTGCCCGTTGTTCCTGGGATAGGCTCAGGTCCTCCCCGTGACCCTGGTTAGGATTAAGCGGTTACAGTGATGGATGTCATTAACAGTGAGATTTGGGTTTGAGCGCTCAGTGATTTTCAGTAGACTACTGTGTAATTAGCTTGATAATTGAGCTGTGTGTGAGTTCAAGCTGAGCTAGAGGCCTTGAAGCCTGGCACACACTGCAGCTCATGTTATTGACTTCATTCTAATGAATTCCTATGATGAACAAAAGCAGAATTTACATATAAGTTGCAGACCTACTAAAATAAGACCTTTTAAGGTCATTCTATTAAATGTCCACATTGTGCTTCCCCTGTTCAAAAAATAAACATCCCCCACTAGTGCAGTGTTTTCCTGCTTAATGAGAGAATCAATAACAGGAGAAATGTCTGCCTCAGTTTCAGTTGTGGGGGGGATTGTGGTTTACAGACAGGCAGCATTGAACAGACAGCATTCACATGAGCATGAGAATCTGAAAGTGTGAGATTCACGCCAGATACATGAGGCTTGGTCACCATGTGTTTAGCCAATATCATTTACATGCAGCACTCAGAGCTGCAAAATAATCTGAGATGAGTTAAGCAGACAAGCTAGAAGGGGCCTGAATATCGTCAGAGGTCTGTGGCTGAGTAAGGACAGAAAGCTTATGAGCTTCACCAACTTTTTTTCCTTTAGAGATTTAAAATATAAGACAATTAAATAGAAATCATCACCCTCTCTAGCTTTAAAATGTAAGCTAAGTGCCATACGACGGTAGCCTAAGCAGCCTAAGCACTGCTAGATGCTGTAACACATCAAGGTTTCATCTGGCCTGCCTACATCACTTAATAGCTGTTCAAAGTATTAAAATAGCTTATAATTAATATCTAATTTGGGGATTATCGCTCCTTAAGCTGCAGCTAAATCATGTAGAGGGCAGGTTTCAGATGAACCACTGAGTGACCTTTTCAGAAAACAGGAGTCCAGTTTAAGATCCCAGTGACTACTGCCAGTTCAGCCCTGGTTTAAACTGCCCACCGCAGTTAACCTAATGACAGAGTAGGTGATGTTATGTTTCTCGCTGCTAAAGCACCCTAATCAAAAGGAGAGTGTTTTTTACAACTCAACTCAACTAGAATCTGTTTGCAGCAGTCCCTTATATCTGCTAATGTTATTCATACAGTAATATGCACAGATCAGCAACATACCATAACATCAGTTTCATCAAAAGTTTAGAGTGAGATTACATTTGTTAGGGGCAGAATGTGTGTCACAGTCAATGCATAGACTTTAAAGCCCTGCCTACCCCATTCATCAGATCGTGCTCTTCCACTTCCACCTTGTCTGCACTCTATGTATGTGCATATCCAGGTAATAACATGCTTGCAGTGGGATCACATGTAACTCATTTTGGAAATTACCCGGAAACAACAAATGCTATTTTCTGATTGGCTGGTCAGTAGCTATTAATTCTGTGTAACCCAGGACAGTTATGAACTTATGCCTGTGCGTTGTCCATTAATTCTATATAATGTGACACCTTAGTGGGCGGTATCCCTTATGTCTCAACGTGAGAAATGCATGGTGTGGCATGTGAGCATGTGAACTGGTTGTGTGGAAAGTTAATTTGACATTGGGAGGGGAGGCATATTGGGTCTGTTATGTCTTAGGCCTTAAGCAAGAAGAGATTAATTCGAATACTACATGTACTCACCTCATGATAGCTGCCTGCGGTTGGTTCCGTAGACCCTGAAGAGAGATCAGTAATGAACCAATGAGATTGGAGTAATGAACAGTGGAGTAGGGGGGGTAGAATCCACCTGCAGGAAGGGATTCAAAGCTGCCCCAACTGGTGCACAAAGAGCTGTAGTTATAAAGTAGTCGCAGGAAGCCATACGCAATATGTTGTACGGTAGTACAGATGTATAAGTAGTCACGTTAATCATATTAATCATATGTTAACCATGTATTTACAGTGATTCAATGTCAGTATAATCAATATCTATATTCACATGTCAAGTAGGAGCATAGCAGTCGAGACATGTTTTGGTAAATTGAGCAAAATGGGTGGATTCTACCTTGCTACCAAGGTGAATCAATAGAGCAGGAAAATTGTGTTTGTTATACATGTGAGCCTGGTACTGTAAGTTGGTGTTTTGTGACCAGTTAGGACTTAGAAATCTTTATCTGGAATTATCAACTGCTTTGCTCTGGGTGCTGGGGGACTTGGTACCTGGTGCCAGAGTGTGACGGGGGCACTTTGCTGGAAGTGCTCAAATAGAAGAGATTACTTTTCTCACCAACTGAGAGGTCTGGAGTTTTATTCTAAGTGGCTTAACTAGAGTTATTAGATAGGTGATTTATAATTTTTCTACCACAGTTGAAATGTTTGTCTTTCACAGTCAATATGTGAGTCTTTGGAGCCCTGCCCTGGAGCCCTACCTTTACAATAAGGCTCCCTTTTGCTATTCATAAATGGTAAATTAGCAAAGTATACAAACTCAAAAGGCTGAAGGGACTTCCGGATTGTATGCTGGATGTGGTAGATGTGCAGTGAGTCTCATTCTTGTATTTTTTACATTCTTGCTTCTCTTAGCTTCATTACATTTTGGCACTGAATAAACATTATAATCATTATACTCACCAAACTACAAAATAATATAAGTACATAAATTCATGGCCTCCAAATCAAGAAAAAGAGGAAGAAAAGACAGCAATACTACTGCCGTGAAAGCTATTGGCAGCAAACTTAGCATGGCTTCTATAGCTAACCTCATGGAGGAGCATCATAAGGCACTTGTTATGGAATTTAAATCTACCATTTCAGGTCAAACTGAGAGCAGATTCAAACTACAGTGTTGGACTATGTTCAGAAACTTGCAGCTCTTAAGTCCAGCTGTAACCAACACGATGAGGGCGTATTGGCTTTGGAAACAACCAGCGCTACTCTGACAGACTAAAATGCTAAGATGCTAACTAACATTATGAATCACAGTCGCCTGCGGGTCCCCCGTCTGTGAATTGTTGTTCGCCTGAGCCTTGGCTGGCTGTGGCTACGCCTTCGCCTGCCGCAGCTTCTGTTCCCTCCTCCCCTCCGCCAGTGTCCCCTTCACCTTCCTCCTCGCCTCCTCTGTTGGTCACCCCACCTTCCTCCTCACCCCCTTCGGTGTTCCCTACAGCTACTCTCTCGCACTCGCCGAGGGTACCTTCTGCTCCAGCCTCGCAGTCGCCTGCTGCCCCTGCTCCTTCCACCTCTCGCCCACCGGGTTTCCCTCCGGCTCCGCATTTCCCCCCGCCTTTTGTTTCCTTAGGTGTTGTCCCGTTGTGTCCTGCATCCCTTGTGCTGCCCCTTCACTCCCCTTAGGCATGCCCAGAGTGCCTTTTGGGGGGGGGGGGGAGTTCTGTCATGCTCCGCTTGTCCAATGCTCCCATGTGCCACGCCCCCTCATCTACCCCATGTTGATTCCCCGTGTTTACCAATTATTTCTTGTTGCTGTCATTAGTCTTATGTATTCAAGTCTACGTTAGATATGTTTTCCCCAATCCTGTCATTGAAGTCTAATGTCTGTTCCATGTTCCTGTTTTGTCTCCCTTATAATAAATCTTCATTCACCTGATTCCTTGGCTCTGGCTGCTGCTTCCTGCTCGAGCGCAGTCAAGACAGCTATACTCTGATTAAAAAGTGTTCCTTTAATTTTTTGAGCCAGTTTCCTTTTCAGACATACCAGAGTCCATTGTGACAAGACGTACCTTTTTAAGAAATTTCATACGAGCCCCATGCTTCATGACAAAATCTTCTTACCTCCATGATCAGCATTATTTTGGCATCAGAATTTAACAGCATTATTTGGCATATCATATGTCTGTAATTACTATTACACATCATTTAGCTATAAAACACAAGTGCAAGTATTACTGCACTATATCAAAAGTGTATTGTTTTGTTCTGGTCAGCCTATAACTTGATGACAATATTATCAATGTGGTTCTTGCAGAGCAACATGTAAAAGCATACAATATTGTGACCATTGAGTTGTGTTTCCTGGCAACAGGTACACTACATAAAAGGCGCACATAACTGTCACCCACTCTTTCCTGCTCGACAATATCTATGTACAAATATACTGTATAGACAGGGATTGACATAACTGGTACACAAGTATACATTCACCTTTACAAGAGTTACATGCGGCAATCGATTGTTGTAACAGGATGAATGCGTACGTATTTTATGTGCATTTGTGCCAATATGACAAGAAATTACCGCGCATTTCAACCTCTATACCGCAAATGAAGTACGAATTACCATATAAAGGTTAAAATGCATGATAATTTATCAGGCTGTTGAGTGGGGCTTTCCACTTTGAAGTGGCCTTTCAACACTGTCTTTAACTTGGAATTTGGGAGGTCATATTTAGATTCCAGCATGCTCCACAGGGGCAGTCCAGGGCATATGGCTCGAATGACAGCCTTGATTACTTCGGAGTCTGTGTAGCCCTTCCTTGTACCTCCCTTTATCTGATGGAGCAGGTTGTTGTAGCTCAATTTTTCTTTCTGACCACCTTCACCAGTCTGTCCCGAAATTTTGAATTCCTTATTAATTGTCACTTCAGGAGCGAGTCCCCTGCCACCTTCACGAAATCCATGGGCTGCGAGTCTCTCACTTAGTAACCTGATCTGTTACTCCATTTGTTCTCTTTGCCTTTTCTGTTCTGATCCTAGGGCAGCGTACCTCTGTCTCAGCTCCCCTAACTGTTTAATTCCCCCCTCCCTTATTGAGCGTTCCTCAATAGAGGTAAGTACGGAAATCATGAATTGGCAAGCCACGTTAGTGTCCAGCTTTTCCTCAAGGTCGTCAATTGTAGTCTCAGTCAGTCAGATGAGGCTCCATCTGTTTTGCTTCTCCAGCCCCACTGCATCCAGTCCTCCACAATTTGCCTGCATACAGACCTGGATCAGCTCCTCTTTCTGAAACATTCCCAGTGAAGCACTCACCTGGTCCATCAGCATTAAAAACCTTTGTCCCTTTGTTGAGCCTCTTGCTGAGGTTGTTGATTGGCTTCCAGGTTTCAGCACCCAAATATACAGACTTGGAACAAAATTAATTGTTCTCTGCATAGCACATTTGAGGTTTATTATCACCACCTAGTGGCCAAGTAATAAAACGCACAATTCACAAATAACTTTTTTTTTACAGGAGTCTATTAATGAAGAAATATTATCTAACATTACATTGTACCCTTTATGGGACTGAATGGTAAATACTGCCCCATTAGTCTTTAGGGAATATATCTCAAACCTCCCACCTCCTTTCAGGTGAACCTGAACCTGTTATCCAATCTTCCATCCCATGGATAATCTCTACCTGACAACAGACTTAACTGGACTTCGTCAGCCTTTATCTATGTTCCCCAAATAATGCCATAAAAACAGCCCCTCTTAATTCTAACATTCAACCCAGCTGGCTTTTATGAGTTGTAACAAGGATATCATTGAATCACTTTACACTAACTGATTTTCCTCTTAACTTCAAAACAACATGAATTACAGGGTGGATTTGTTGCTCTGGACTCTTCCTTCATAGGCAGAGGTTATAATTCCTCTATTGCCTACGTTGCCGTACCGCTACAGTAGTGAGCAATGCCTTCCATTGATTGGACGTAAGGACTGCTCCCCCTTTTCCACTTTAGAGCATTTCCATT
>JAODJW010000046.1:18232528-18250244 GCA_026777045.1 Hyperopisus bebe
TAAATAAACAAGCTATTAGAATGAAAACAGGGTAGCCATGACTTTAAACAAGAAAGGAGGAAGTAGGACACTACGTTCTTAACAGAAATAATGAAAATAATGTCTCATGGGGTGTTACAAACAATATATTATTATCAAGGATGTAACAATGAGTTGGGCCCCCCTTTTCCTTCAAAACAAATATTCTTCAAATGCTCTCATACAAATCTTGAATTGTATTTACAATAGTGAGGTACTGGAACATCCTTCATGAGAAAAAATCCTCCAGTTCCATGAGGAATGAAGGAGGTTGAAATCTACGTCACATTCTGTGCTCCAGAACTTCCCCTAAACATATATAGGTGTAGATTCTGGGGAGGGATCATCCCCATCAATAATATCATATATAATGTCTGGTGTACATAAAAAAACCACATACAATTAATATATCTTAATATTACATCATTTTAAGTTTTTTTTACAGTTTTTATTTGGAGAACCCCCTACCCTAAAACGGTTCATTCTGAACTCTCGCTATGGCAGGCAGACGCTCACTTCCAGACCTGCGATAAAGACACAACAAATATAGAGATTGCTGAATGCAGGAGCACGGTACGGCTTTGTATGTGAACTTAACTCATGGAAAACCAACAGTTAACCAACAGTTATTCAAAAAATGCCGTGTGAAATGGTGGAATTGAATCGTCTCGTGTCGATTAAGTTCAATAAAGATTATCTTATTTGATTGTACAAACCAAACTAGTTTGGTTACACAAATAGAAACGCTGATAATGCAGCGGTACATAGTGTTTGTGTCAGTCACTATTCTCATCCCACTGTTCGCTGCCAGGGTATATGAATGAGTAAGACGTGGAATACACTGGACATCATCCCAGTGCTAAACTGGAATTATCATTTTGTAATTATGAAACATCATCTATCAGGTCTGTAATTTTTCAGGCTATACTACTGTGGTCTTTGACAGCCATTTCAGTCCATTTCAACTTGTACTATTCCTCTTTGCTGATAGTTTGTCCAAGTCTCACATGCACCTTCACGATTTTTTGTGACGGTTGTCCTTCCCATATTAAATCATTTTGTAGCTTTTGGGACTGAAGAACTTGCAATTTTAGCTCTGACAATCCGAATGTTTAAGAAAGGAGTCAAACTGGTATGAGGTGCATGATTTATATTTCCTCCTGGCTGTTTTTACATATTTTGTCTCTAGAGTAAGTCATCACTTTTAATTAGTTCTCCATGGTACACCCACTAATCCAGTTTATTAGTTGGCTAAGAGTGCAGTTTGGTGTGTTCCCACCCACAGAGCCATTAGAAGTTTCAAAATGTCTTAATTAACATAGATAATTGAACGCCAGCCACACAAACAAGAACCTTTTCAATGACCTGACCCAAGGTCTTCAGTAAGCTGACAGCATTTGACACTGACCTGGACAATCATATGAACAGACCTGATCCCCCTCTAGACTGATAGGCTTAATCTGTAGCTGTAACTGTTTCAGCCAGACATGGGCTCATTCAACATTGTTACAATTTCATATACAAGGCCTCACCCAATACTGTTTTTTATATATAGGTAAGGCCTCATTTAGTCCTGCAACTATAAATAGTTGACACCTCACCCCACATTGTTACAAAATATAGGTGAAGTTTCACCGAACACTGCAACAACACATAGGCACGGCCCCACCCAACACTTACTGTATGTAACTGAGGCGTCCCCCATTGCTGCTTAGCATTACAAACACAATCAGCATCACAGCCAAGGTCAGTATTCCCCTTGTCAGGGAACCATCAAGCCAAAGGGGGTCTATTGTCATCGAGAGTAGTGTTAAAAATCACTGCCATCTAGTGGACATAAAAACAGTGGCAAATTCTTAAAAATAAATTCTTGGTCAATAAGCCATATTGAATATCTGTTGCTTACAATGTAATATATACATAATATATAATAGCAAATATCTTATAAAAACTCATAATGTATTAAAGGCAATATAAGATGATATTTACTACATTATGTGCATGAATTTATTGCAGTTATTGGGTGAGGGTTTTTAATGCCATCATGAGTGTTTACATTATGAGTCGTTAAATTTTTATTATGACATATGTAGTTACTATATTGTGGGAAGTTATTACATGAGTAGCTACAAGCTCCTACTACATGTTTACATAGTGAAAATAATTCACACGCTCATTTAATTTTTCAAAAGTCAATACTAACTGTTGCTCAAAGGCTCAATAATAATATGAATGCATAATGAATTTATAATATTTTATACTGCATATATATACACTCAGGGGGCAGTCCATTAGGTATACCTGCTTCTTAGATAAAACAGTCTGCTCCTTTACACTGTGAATCATGTGGCTCTAATTGAATACAGCTCTGTGACTCTCGTATGAAATCAGTACTTGAAGCATCCTAGCAGCTGTGGGTATGTGTCGCCATAATCGTGCAGTATTCTCAACATGTCCACCATAAAAAGGGTAGGAAACACTCTAGAATACCTCAGCGTAGTCCTTTAACAAGTTTGGGCAGGATTAAATAGGGACAATGATTAGAAAGGTATGTGTGATTTTTGGCTTGCAATTCTCTTTTTCTTCTACCATTTAACATTCATCTCAATTGTGCCCAGAAGTGAGTTGCTACTGAGAAAAGGCTGGACTTGCAATGTGTTGCTTTCCTTGAGGAAAATCATATAGGAAAGACAATTCCCTACTAAGAGACCCTCCCTCGTAAGCAATCCTTTATACTAATAAAATAACTTTGAAAGGAAAGTCTTTCAGCACGAACAATATGAAAGCTAGGCTTAGTTCAGCTTTGAAATAATTAAATATTTCAACTGCTCATCAGCCATTAAAGCTATGCAATTTTCCAAAGATACTATGAATATCGCACTTGAATATATCATTAGGATTAGGATGAGATATAAATAAAATATAAATAAATAAGGATGATATATAAATAAAATATTTCAACATATAATCTATAAAATAATGTAATTTAGAGTGATGTTCAGAGACCTTATAGTTTTCTTTTTTAACATCATTATTTGAAATAACATCATTATTTGAAGTATTTTCAATGGCATTCCTGCATTGCAGGTAATCGAATTTCAATGAATTGATTACTCTACACTCGACTATTGAGACCTGGAATCTCAGAATCGAGTCCTTCCCTTTCTTGCTTTGAAATCCACCAGGTTAAGCAATCTGATTACATTTCTGGCCATGCCAGATGTCATTTACTGCTTTCACAAAACATCATAAAAGCTACTCCCACACCCATCCCACACACACACACAGACTTGTACTCACTTCTTTGTGGGGACCATCCTTTCATTTTTGTGGGCTAAACCCTCTAATCCCAGCACTGACAACCTTAACCTGTACCCATTCCTAACCTTAACCATAAGTAACCAAACAAAATACAAGTCTCTTGGCATTTTTAGTTTTTTGATTGCAGTCACAGATTTTTATAAAATTGAATTTCCCCTTGTGGGGACCCAAAAAATCCCCATAATTTCAAAATAACTGGTCCCCATAATGTAATATATACCTGACCCATACACACATGTTTGCGAACACACACACACACAAGAGGAGCAGAGCGGTGACAGCAGTTCTTCCAAAATAATGTAGAGCATGTTTGAAACCACAGGCACCTTTGCAATAAGTCAGAAGGCTGCCCAAGAATCATTACAGAGTTGGATATGCTTCAGAAAATGACAGATTATCATCTTGATATTTGAGGCATGTCAGGCACTCTCTGCTAAAAGCAGTTCAATCTTTTCAACAATAACAAAAGGCAAGAACAAAGGTAACTGGGGACTTTTATGAAGCTCCGCATAAACAAATTAATTTGGAAAGAAAACACCAGCTATTTTCAGGTAATTACACACCGCAGAACGAAACATATGATAGAGAGAACAACGAAGACACCTGGATCAACATGTTTTGCGGACAAGAACCTTCTGTCTCACACGTTGTGACCTATAGGTGTCA
Organism: Hyperopisus bebe; assembly: GCA_026777045.1. Taxonomy (NCBI): domain Eukaryota; kingdom Metazoa; phylum Chordata; class Actinopteri; order Osteoglossiformes; family Mormyridae; genus Hyperopisus; species Hyperopisus bebe. The sequence continues at coordinate 18,236,534 of JAODJW010000046.1, forward strand.
AGTGGGCGCTGCCTTTCCCATCTCCCGGCGACTGCTGGTATCCTGAGATCGGCAGGTGAAGAAATAAGCCACCGCAGCGCTGACAGTCAGGGCCATCGTGATGGCGTCATATAGGGCGCGTGGTAAATTTTAAAAGTAGCATATCCAAAAAAGAGAAACCTTGACTTCTTTTGTGTTTTAAAGAAGGTAAAAATGGAGCAATATGTGGAGATGTATATTAAAACAAGCAAAAAAAAAACATTTACATACGTATGTGTATTTACCGGAAACATTAATTTGTTATAAAACATTTGGGAAGGTAAAATCGCCAGTTAAAAGTAATATAACCGGCTTTCGAGAATGCGGCAATGCTTGTTCATCTGTTTTTTTCCCACACTTCCCCTGGCAGTTTCTGCATTACCAGACGTACATGGTGAAACCACCTGTCTGGTACGTTATCGTTAGGTCAGGCTTTACCAACATAAACCACATTTCCTTCTATCCGGAGCACATATTTAAAATCGAATCAGTCTGTTATAGTTATAGTATCATGCTTCAGCTCAGCTCGGTCGCATAAAAATAAAAGAGTATGTACACAAATACGAAGGGGTTAACAGCAGCAGGGATGAAAGCACGGCACACCAGTCCAAACTTGCAAGCTAGCTGTTGCTCAAATGCAACGTGTTCCAACTCCTCTTAAAAGGTTCCAGATGGGCTTAACTCACTGCGCATACTTGAGATTGCCATGAAAAAAGTCCTCTTTGACACATTAAAAAGCACTGCCCATAACAGCAAACCAAGACATATGTGAACTCGAAATATTTTCTTTTCAGTTAGTGTTGAGGTAACGGTTAGTGAGATCTGTGTGACAACAGCTTTAAAGCGTCTCCCTGGGCTGTGACTCCCTGACTGACACGGAAGGTGGAATCCAGTTTCTTTTTTTTTTGCGTCGGAGGGGAGGATACGGGATGCGAGCCAAGATGACAGAAGTAATGGAGCTCTGAGAGAGAAGCGTAACAATTACTGAACTTCGCGGAAAGAAACGTTTACTTTTAACAGAAAGCGCAGAAGAAACGAATCCAAATGGCGGAAAAGGTAGGGGGAAGCTTTTTGGAACTATTAATGTAAATCTGGAGTGAGTGTAGACGTAAAATGATATATTTTGCGCACTTTTATGATACAGTATAGTACCTCGTCATTTCTTTATTCGCTCACCAGAAGCGTCACTTCTCGAGAGATTGTTAGCTTTATTAAACACAATATTATATGAAAAATACGTAGAAATAGTCATATTTAAACGATTTAAAAAATCTGACGCGGGACGACATCTGTATTTTATTAGCCTATGTCTTGAAGATTATGGTTGCACGCTGTTCGGCGATTTTAATTCGTGACAATAAGTTCCGCAACGTATAACAAGCGAAGCGCGTATTCGTGGGGCAGTACACTTTATGGATGTCTCAGAAAAGCCTGCCCGCTTTAAAGCATGGACACTGTAATTTCTGTGTAACCGTCCGCAGAATTCGCTTTGGGCCATATTTAGTGCAATTAAGTTTTCCAGTGTCTGACCGCCGCGGAGTAAAATGGAAAGCAGGGGGAATCAATCAGCCTCCTCCAGCATTCCTGCGCCAGGGCCAGGTGGTCTCTGGTCAAACGCAGGGAGATCGGTCTGTCCTACGCGATGTATGGTAACACGTACATTGTGTGGACATTCTGCAAATAGGCCTATTTAAATATACTATGCATTAGGCTAACCTGTAGTGTGTGTGTCTGTGTGTGTGTGTGTGTGTGTGTGTATGTACATGTAGAAACATACACAGACACGCACCTATATATATATATAATTTTTATTTTTTTATTTTAAACGTTTTGAAATATGTTGAAAGTGGTTGACATTCCAGTCCATGTCCGTGGCAGGATTACTAAGGATTGGATAATTCCGCCCTTCTAGGGAATGGAAAACCGACAGTTAGTCACCTGTACTCCCATATTCAGTCTCTCCTCTGTTATTGCTCAACTGAAGCTTGCGGTCCTTTCAGCACTCCCTGAAGGTAAATAGTAGCTGCTATCACAGCCCTCACTGCTCAACCAGCAGGTATTTCAGGTGCCTCCTTCACTGGTCTATACCTGAGGGAACCGCCATTCAGAATGTGAGCAAGAAACTGCAGGCATGGTCTCTTTTAAAGGACACCCATAGTTCTTGTTAAAGTACTGATAATTTTACCTGCTGGGTGGAAGGACTTTATATTATATAAATGATTCAAAAATAAATTGACGTTCCTTAACCCAGTTTTTCAATAAATATAATACTGAATAATGGCTGTGTATTCATACATGGCATTATTTACTAAATGTTGAAATATTGCCGGCTGGTGGGGTCGTTTACATTGTGCATTGTTTGAAAATGCGGGTTTTCCGTAGTAGAATAATTTGCAAGCAAAAACCCACTGTGAATGTTGACATTTCGACACCAAAAATCTGACCCTTGCGAAAAATATAAAAAAATAGTTATAATACAATAGTTGTAAGCATACCGTGTCAAGCGGATAGCTGCACGTAATTTACTCTTGAAGTATGGGAGGCATGCAAAAGTCTGGTATGCATGTCAAGACAGACATTGTCTAGAAGTATGTTGGCATTTTGGCTTGAATCAATGTACACATTATAGTACACCTGGCAATGGTCTCAGCAGTTTGTGTCTGAGACCAGAGTGTGGTATCTTATTCTAAGTCCAGTTGTATAGCCTGACACCTCTGTCCTCTCTCTTAGGTTTCAGATCTGGAGAAGGCCATCAACACCCTGGTCACAGAGTTCCACAAGGCTGGTGGTGAGAACAGCAAAGGTCTGAATACAGATCAGTTCAAGAACCTCCTCTCCGCCCAGCTGCCCACCCTGGCTAAGGTAAGCTTCTCTGCCGTGTACTCTGCCACACCTGCCATTCATCACCAAAGGTGTGGCCCTAGCTTCAGCTCAACTGCCTTCACAGCTAAATGGGCCAGGAAACCAGTGTCCGATACGTTTATTTTTTCTAAGAGGATTTTTTTTTGTAACATGGGATCCTTACAGTCCCTGAAAACTGTTCTGAGACTGTGGACTGTTTGTGGGAGACATAACTGACACTTGAGATTCACATCCAGGAGTTATTAATAACTGTAAATTAATAGTATGGTAATATGGTAACCTACTGATAAGCTGTAAGCTTTGAAACTGGTCACTTCTTTAAGCGAATTCTGAAGGTGTACAAAATACATTAATAATTATCACCAAAGTCATTGCTATAACAAAAGTTGTTAGTTAACAAGGAAGAATGGTAACACTTTTCTTGAAGGGGCACAAGTAGGTTGTTAACTCAGTCACTATACTCAAGTTTAAATCATTAACAGTTATGGTAACTGCATGAAATCTTTGAACTGTTACAACTGATAAATAATGATCACAATGAAATCAGTACCTAACACTTAGTTTCTGGTTAATTAATGCATTAAGTAAGGGTGTACTACATCATTAATGCCCCCTCAAGTAAAGTGTTCCAGGAAAAAAAGCATGAAAAGCAGTCTTATCAAAGTGAAAACAAATGTTTTATGTCCTGAGCTAAACCCATGCCTGGATCTGCAAGCAATTATAGGCAGACGCAGTCCTTTGGGTTACATGTCAAAAGTTTCACAGCACGTCAGGCCATGAGATCTTATGGAGGCAGTTTCAGTAGGCAGTAGCAGCCTCTGCACCAGCGGTGCAGTACTGAGTGATCTGCAGGGCACCAGATTCACAATGCTTGCCATTCACACAACAGAAGGTGACAGCCACTTCTCAGACTGCCCTCCAATGGAAGAAACACGTCTTCCTAATAACTTGCGAATGGTTTATTATAACCATCTGTCTAGTAAGCATCTTTGGAATCAGCTGGGTCAGCAAAGGGCTAGTGAAAGCTGTATGACAATTATCAAACATGTTAAGGGTGTTTGCAAACAGTCACACTGCACGGAATCCAGAGATGTCACTTATTACTTGCACTCTTCTTACCAACTCTACTGAAGATACGGTATTAGGGAATGACCTCTGGCACGCCAGCTCAACAGCTTAAATAACAGCCAAAAATTATTTGAAAATATACAAGTGACGACTATAAACTCATCAAGTGCTAGAGTAATAATTTAATAAATGGTTCTTGGTGTACTCTGTAGTCCTTTTGTTATTAAGTTCCTGGAAATCTAGAATCTTCATCCAAGCGATTCGTCCGTGCTCTGATCACCATCTCACATGTCAGACTATTTTGTTTTTTTAATGGGAACTGTACAAGATGACCCAGATGGCCTGTATTGTATAGTTGGCCCTCTATCCGCTGCTGGGGTTCCCCAACTATAGATAGAACTTTGGCAAAAAAAAAAAAATTCCTTGTCATCATTTCCTAAACAACACAGTACGAGGTATAACAACTATTTACATAGGATTTACATTGTGTTATGTGTTATGAGTAGAGATGCACCGATCAGATATTCAGATTGGTATTGCCGCGGATCCAGACCTATTTGACGGATAGATTATCAGCCATATGTGATCGATCCGCGTCCGAAACTTACTTATTTAGTTTTTGGTAAAAAGTTCATGTTAAATCTATTTGTACAATCAATCGCACGACAGCTCTTTCCCATTTCAGATGTGTTTGCGGCATTAAAGCTGAAGGCTGACGCTGCCACTCAATCTGTTTGCTACTCAGTGGGTTTGAGCGCGGTGACTTCCGCCAGCTGTGATGTCATACGCATACCCTTCACAGCAAGAGAAGCGTAAAAAGAGCAGATGTGAGAGCGACGGTCTGGTCCTGATTTACGCTTAAAAAAAACAACTTGTAGCATAGCAATACGCAATCTTTGTAAAAACAAATTTTTAAGAGGTGGGAGTAGCGTTTAGCGGAAAAGCCCACTAAACAATGCGTACGGAATTGTGCGAGACAACGCGAGTAATAAGACAAAAACAGTGGATAGTTTGCGAGTCGTTAGTTTGAGCTGTGCACTCCTACAGCTTGTGATACCGTGTAAGTGATCCTGTTGCCAGTGGGAGAATAATTGTGTGGCATTTTAAGCATTCGCCACTGGCATGTACTCTTCTGGAAGATATTCAAACTTAACTGCAAATACCTCAAAAACGTTAAAACAAAATGTAACAGTACGTTATGTATGTTTCTGGTAACCTAATTAAAGATTTTTGGCATGCATTTTTCATTTGTATTTACTAGTTTAAAAATAAATATATAAAGTATAAATATATATTATATGTTTATTATATTAAAATAAAACGAAATCTTGTATCGGTATCGGCAGGTGTGCATCGGACTCGGATCGGAACTGAAAAAATGTGGATCAGTCCATCTCTAATTATGCGCAATCTAGATAATATTTAAAGTATACCAGATGTGCGTAGGTTATATGCAAATATTATACACCGTTTTATATTAGGGGCTTGAGCATCCGTGGATTTTGGTATCAGCAGAGCGTCCGGAAGCCAGTTCCCGTATTACTGAGGGACGGAAGTATTCTCTATACGCTTCCCATTCAAGTTTTTAAATGTTATTTTTATTTATTCACAGTTTCACACATCAATATAACGTGAAAATAAACAAATATGCATTTAAATATGATTACTGTTAAACATATTTTTCAGTTTATATAGAAAGTTTATGTTAGGTTCCCTTGTGTGACTTTTGTACTATGAAAGACATGGTATTAGATGTTTACATGAAACATTACATTTCTGGAAAGGCCAATTCTCCCATAACAGCACACCATACAGTTTAGAAGAAGTTTTCAGCAGTATTCACAAAAACTGGTCTTCTGTAGAATTAATACTTTCTTAGCTCTTTCTCAGTTATTGCAAATTATTGTCCAGCTGTTCAGAAGTATGGGCTGAATTATAAATTTGCAGTAAAGGAAAATGGTGTGTGTTCCTTTATTTAAAAAAATGTAAAGTGTTTTGGTCTTTTTGACCAGTTGTGTTTGTTGTAATTGATATTTAGCCACATCCCCTTTAATATTAATACAATGTTAATGAGGAGGCCGGTCTTGTTGTTCTCTCACAGACCTCAGGAGGTGAGCAGGGTTTGACTACAATGCTGCAGACCATGGGTGTGAAGGACGGTGAAGAAATCTCCTTCTCCAGCTTCTGGAAACTGATCCAGACACAGGCGTCCAACCTATTTGACCAGAGCAGCCCCAAGACCACCAAGTGCACCTGTGTAGTGTTTTGAGGAATAAGGCCTCCCTGCCTCGAGCCAAAGGCTGAGCATCAGCCAGGATTCTGGAAGCACAGAATGAAAGAAGCCCATCGATCTTCAGCCTGCAGCCTTGCCACTAACCCCAGTGAGCATCTCTGTCAGTTATATACTGGTGTAACTTGTATTCCCTCCCTTTCTTCCAGCCAGCTTCCTCCATTGTCAGTAACTCACTCAGCTCACAGTGACCTCCTCTGTTTTCACCATCCCCATGTTCTTCCAGAGCTTGCTTTGAAAATAGTCTCATTCTATATCCACACTCATTATTCCTACCCAATGAAAAGTCTGAATAATTAACTAACCCCCCCAAACTCAAGCTCAATTGTATCAGACCATTTTGGAGAATTTTGAATTAAATAACTTGAAACCAACAGGCTTGTTGCAATCTACTCCTTGTCCAGTTCAGACATTCTGCTTAAATCACAATAAAGTCCAATTGCTCCCAGGGCACAATTTTGTGCCATACTGTAGATCTTTGGTGTTTTCATGTATTGTCTTTCCTTCCAAAATCTGTAGCCAATATTAAAATAAGATGACATAACATGAAAAAAATGTGATTGAAATTAATATTGTATTTTTCATATCAGCTCATAAAATGAACTATGTTTAAATAAGTATAATTTCGTGTTTGATTTGTTTGCTCTTCAAAATGTTTTTCAATCAAGAAAAAAGGAATTAACAGGAGTGGGATGAGTTTGTAGTTCTGGTCTTATCTCAGAGTTTGCACAACAACTTGTAAACAAATCAGGTAGCACAATTCCATAATTCTAACCAAGATGTGGTTGCTATAGAATGAATTAGTTAACCTGCATTACTTCTGTTAAATGATCAGATTTAAAATAAGGTTAAAGTAGCATTGAAAATGCTTTTTAAAATAGAAACATGAATATATATATATATTCTTTAGCTGTAAAACAGTCGCCTCTTAAACACCCCCAATCTCCTTGCAGGCGAATGTTGCCTGCCTCGTCTGTTTAAAGGACAGTTGTGATGTGTCCTGCTGTTATGGAAATAATGGAAGGAAGTTAGTGAAACGGCAGCAGCATATAGCATAGGGGCTATGCACTTTATAAGGAGAAAGAGGCAGGCTGCACCTTCCTATGGGAGACACAGCCAAACTGACTGTTTGCAGTACAGTTTGAGTGGTAACTGTTTGAGATTAATCGTTTTGGAAATAAAGGCAGGATCTATGACCTTTTGACAATAAAAAACTCTGCATTGTCATGTTCAATCATCTGCATGCCTTCTGCTGAACACCGACGACCTCCTTTTTAAGAAAAGAAAAACAAAAGTGAAATAGGACATACATGGACTTCTTGGAACTGAAAATGGTATAAGTTCAAAACAAAAGCACAACACAAAAAGTATACATACATACATGATACTTCTTTGTTACATTCTTGCATTCCTTCAGTTCAGTCTACTGCAGCCTCATTAATTCCTTATGTTACTTTCTCTCGTCCAGCTACCTAGTTGTTAACTGGAGCAGCATTTAAAAAAAATTCTTCTGGTGTGTTTATTTATTTATTTATTTGGCTCGTCAGCCAAACTACTGCTTATCTAACTAGCAGACAAACACCATTACTTCCAAATCCCATGACCCACTGATTGGCTTGAATAGACTCCTTCCAAAACACTGGTACTTTTCCAATTATAATAAAAGGATTATAGGCATTTTATTAGCCAAATTATTTGCCATTTTTTTTCTCTGCAGTTGCTTAACTGTCTGCAAAATTCATTGAGAATTCTGCATTCAGTTTTATTTCAGCAAGTCTCCGTTTTTATTCAAATAGACATGATAGAACGAGAATCCCAGTGAAAGAGGAAAGCAGAGAATGACACATTGTACATAAGATCCCTGTGTACTACCAGGCATGACAAAATGTTTTATGTCCAAAATGATCAGTTTGCTTAGACAAACATGGATTGGGTATGAGTGTGGTCTCTGATCATTACAGGATATTGTGCAACATGTGTATGTCCATTAATTGCTAAACGCTGTGCAATCCTCACTACCCGGGACTTTCAGGGATCCATGCTGCTGACGCCTAGCCTGAAAAGCTGACAGGGGTTTGGACATGTTGCAACCCCTAAAGCAAAGTGGTGAGTGTGGGGGTGGCAAGCTAAGCCTTGGTGCCCATGGTCAGAAGATGGTCAGCTCAAGCCCCAGCAGGATAGCAGAAAGGTCACATGTCCATGGGCCCCTGAGCAAGGCCCTTAACCCCCAGCTCCAGGGGTTCTGCCATGACTGACCCTGTGCTGTGACCCCCAAGCTTGCCCTCACCTGTCTATGTGTCTGAGTGTCTCATTAAGAGCAAGTTGGGGGAGATAAAGAGAAGCATTCCGATGTATCTTGTGCAAATGGCAAATAAAGGGTCTTTTAGTTTTCATTAGTAATATCAGTTGCTCATACCTCGTATCATGTGCCTCCACAACTTAGCATAGGCTAAATGGTTATTGGATAATGGATGGATGGTTGAATAGATGGATGGATGGTGATTGTAAATTTCCTTTCGGTTGTGATAGTGTGCTTTCCTCATGAAGGACTTAAATCCTGCCCAGGGTGGTCCCCTGCCCTATGCTCCTGTTCTTCCTCAGTTTTACTTCAGACTAACCATGACCCTGCACTGGGTAAGCATCATGGGAGATTTGTGGCCAGATGGATGGAATTTTCCATTGCTAACTAATACAATGTGTATTGACTCTTAAACTGGTGTATAACTGCTGGAGAGTAATGGCATGGTGGAGGTATGGAAAGAGGAAGATCTCTGGCTACCATGAACCCAAGCCTCATGCAGTCCCTATGCACATAGAATAGATGATCCAGTGCCCCTAATGACTACAGACCAGCTGGATTCCTTATGATAAAAACGTTTTGACACAGTCTCAGACCACTCATGAGAGACTTTCTATATTAGGCACAAATGGAAGACGCTCCACAGAGCCTACACACCTGGGCAAGTCAAGCAAAATCATAAGGATTTTCGTCTTTGACTTGTCCTGTATGTGTAACAACCTTCCCTGCTGGGGGAGAAGCTTGAGGTGATTAGAAATGCTATGGTTACCTCACCAACCGGCCAAAGGTTGTCTGCACCAGTCTGCATCTCTGATATAATGCTGAGCACACGAAGGGACAGTAATGTCATTATTCATATTTACTCTATGCATCAGAGACTTCAGGAACAACTCTGATACAACATTTGAGTAGTTCTCTGATGGTTTTGCAATTTTAAGATCTAGCACTGAACAACACAAAGTTGTAGCAAGTTACCTTCAGTGTTTAGAATGCAAGTTCATAGCTCAGTTACTCAATTGTACTTTTTATTATTTAATTAATTTACCTCTTAGGCTGGGAGTTATTTCTGCAATGTTTCTTGGCAAAAAAAAAAAACTGGAGTCATAGTTTGTGTTAAATTACCTGTGAAAGGTTAGCTGGTAGCATACTGGACAAAATGCAGTTGAAATGGATTGTTTGGAAATTCCTAAAAGCATCTTTATGCCCTTTTGTACTGGAAGTGCATGAGTTTTACATAATCAGAAAGGATGTTCATTGTAACAAAAGATCCTGGGATATTATTTTTCATTAGAAGTTGGCTTTGTTTTCACATCCATGTGGGATGTATTTTGAGGCTTCTGTTCTTTGTTCTTTGCTGATATAATCTGGAAAACAGCATAGGAAAATTTCACACATGAGTGTGAAACTGATTTCCTGTGTTTTCCGTTTTCCTTTCTGTCCATTCCTGGTATTTCCGCCTACCTGCAAAAAACCCAGGCAATAGTACTGTGGGGCAGCCAAACCTTTAAAGACAGCCTAGCTAAGGGTTGGTGCATCCAATCAGACTGGCATTTGTTTACCTGCAGGAAGAGATGAAAGATTTTAAATTATACAGATTTCCATAATTCCTTAATTTCAGGATTGCCTGTGCCCTCTTTGAATCCCGCTTACAGTTTTTGTCCTTCTACGGTGGAATAAATTTCCCCTACTTTTCAGCACTGCAGAACCGAACTATCTCTTCAAGAAAAAGTCAAAAGACCCATTAAACCGTGTTTCATTTGTTTACCTTAAACACATTCATCTGGACCACTGTGGCCTAAACTTAGTTTATGACATTTTAGATAGTCATTGTTCAAAATAGATATTTCTGCCATTCTATAGTGAACAAGTTATTGTTAACATGTTATTGGTAAAGGGCCATTTTTATTGTTAGTGTCAGGTCATTTTCAAGGGGATCAGTATCTGAAGAGATAGCAATGAGGGACACAGACAATATGTGACAGGAGGGACATATTTTTGGATTATTGGGTGCAGTATCAGCATCAATATAATTTTTAAAAAGAGTAATAAGTACAGCGATTCGCTAGATATTTTTGTGGCATTAACTTATTACTATGTAACTATTAAGGAGAAAATCTATAACAAGGCTAAGCATAAAAAGTACTTCACTCAAAAATGCAGGTAAGTAGTATTAGACTAGGTTCACCTGCTAGTTCTTTTACAATTTCTGTAGTGTGCTGCTTATGAAATAACATTTTCAGTGACACATTCTTGATTTTGTGTCATGCTCCTCTGGGAACCGACAGAAGTTCAACATTAGTTTTGAACAATGACTTTTAGAGGAACTTACACAGCAATTTTCCTGCCTATGAAATTAAAATCCCTGCCATTAACACTAAAATATTATAGAAACAGCCAAAATTTCCAAGCACAAATTACCAAATTGCTCTTTTGGGAGGAAAGACAGCATCTTAATTTTCTGTAAACCATTTACAAACCAAGCTGTATTTGTGCCCAGTTTCTCCAAATGGCTCAGCAGTTTAAGGAACTGAACTACTCCTTTCCCCTCTCGTGGAACACATGTTTTTTTCCTCCACCGAAGTGGACTTTCAATAACCACTAAATGTAAACAGTACTCATTTGCCAAGAACTGCTAGAAATGTATCTAATGCTGACTAGAATGAATATAAAGAACGTCATTATTATGCTATAGGGAAGCTTGTTCCAAAATGGTGCCTACCAACTTTTAATAAACAATAGTATTTAGTGAAGATGTTAAAAGTGCTGGATATCGCCTTTAATATATTACTTCTTATCTGAATAAGAGTTCTACTGACAACATAAGCGTCCATCTTCTGTAATCCCTTATCCAGTTCATGGTTACAATGAGCATGAAGTCTATTCCAAATGGCACAAGGTGGTGGTCACTCTGGATGGAATATCAGATCATTACACAGCACACCTGCACACACAAGGGGCAATTTAGTGTCACCAGTGCCCCTAATGGCATGTATCTGGAGTCATGAGGCTACAGTTCTAACTATTTAGCCACATGACCTAGATTCCACAGAATTAAACCTGTATGAGAAAATGCAGATTGCATATAGGCACAGCAAAGCCTGCCTTAGCTTGTCATACATTTGTTTGTCAGATATAAAACTGCAGCGAGTGTTTAGATCAGCCATTTTTATTATGCCTGCATGCAGCTGTATGACTCAGCTCTGATTGACCATAGCTAATCTTTCTTTGGAGGAAAATCCAGGCTCTTCTCCAAGATTGTGTGATGATGGATTTCCGGAGGTCGTGGGAGGAAGCTAAGGGGCGGGTGCTGGAAAGGCTTTATCATCTAGTCCACCACTTTGGAGGGGCAACAGATCCATGGACTGCCTGGTGGAGCCATTGTCCAGAACATGGGCAATCGCGAGATGCAGCCCAGTAATATCTGTTAAATGTTTGTTCTTCTAAGCAGCCTGGGACAAATTTGCATCCCCGCCCACCCCCTGACAATAAAGTACTAGAGAATTTTTTATCTTTCTTTGGTACTTTTTTGGATTTTATACCTGATTGTTCTACTCTAGATTTTTCTGATCCAAGTTTTGTTATATTTGTTTTACATGATGTAGTTAGTGGTAGTTTATCCATTAACTCGTTAAAATTTACGGGACTTTGCTTAAGTAGTGGATTGTATTACACATTCTGTTGACCAGGAGAGGTCGCTATTTTGTTAAAATTACCTCGGTGTTGGAAGAGATCAGCCACGTTAATGAGTCTGGCACGTGTTTGAAATGCAGTTTCTGTTGGAGAAATGTGTTCTACCCCCTACAAGATCTCTTTTTTGTGATGTTAAGAAGTTGATTTTGATTTTATCTGTGCAATATTCGACTGAATCGCACTATTAACTATCTCACTATTAAGTCTACTAGAGGTGTTTTAAAACTGTCGGGGTTTATAATTTATTGGTAGTAATAAAAATGCGACAGACGACGGCAGTGCAAAGTCCATCATGGGAAAGACCTGTAATACGGCAGCATTTCATTTTTACAGAACTACCCTAGTTGGCTTGCACGGTGCTTTTAAAAGGCGGGCGCTCACTTAGTGTGACAGCTTTTTCCCACTGAATGGACAAATGCTAAGCGTGATTGCGATTCCTACTACGACGCGATTGGTTAAAATGGAAAGGACGCTGTCCAATTGTATTGAACTACGAAACCTTTTCTGAGTTATTGACAACAGGGATGCCAAGTTGAATTGTTGGCGGGTTTTTTGCAGCCTCCAGCAAATAGAAGCATAATGGAGGAAAAGCGGGGCACTACCGAAGATCGGGCAAGTGCTGGAGACGCCTCAGAGCAATCTGCGGAGCGCAGCAGCGCCAGTGAAAACAATGCTGCCGACCCACGAAGGAATCGACTGAAACTTTTCAACAAAGTTATGGAAAAGAGCTTGCAAAGACTGATAGCTGATGCTAGGTAGCTAGCCTTAGCCACCTACGGGACCGCCCCTTTTCTAGAGACGCGGACCCTCAAACGCTAATGGTGTAAACTTTTCATATTATTTGTCCTGTTTAATCCACTAATCGAAACATCTTTATCAGTTTCAACTCATCTGTTTGACATGTTACGTCGATAAACGAGGCGCGGAGTATGAAAACAAAACAACAGTTCTGATGTCGAGCGTATTGCGAATTAGAAATAAGACTAATTGCATGTAGGGTTGCCAGCTCTCAGTCACTCACGGTTTCGGTCTCTCACGTAAGAAATCTTACGGAAATCGGTATTATTCCATTATAAACCTAAAGGTAAAAAGCGTAGGGGTAGTTTGCAATCCCTGCAGATTCTTTACAAGGTAATAAAATTCTTACATACAGTTAAATGTGTGTGCAAACTTATCTCGAATTGAATATCTCATGCAGCTAGCTGACCAAAGTTGACAATCCTGTGTTTGATGTAGCCAGGGGCACATCTCGGATAGTTAAATACCACATAGTTTTGCTTTCGCACTTTAGTTGAGTATAGCTATATTTAATGTATTTCGCAGTGATCTAACGGGCTGCAGAACTCTTGCCTAAAATCAGGCCCAGTGCGGCTCCTGTTCTGAAGGACAGAAACCCAGCAGAACCTTTGTCGACCATATTACTTATTTAGATAGTAGTAATACTAGGTTTCCTGCTCTGACTAGGATAAGTGGTTAGAGGGTGG
>JAODJW010000046.1:18256775-18286588 GCA_026777045.1 Hyperopisus bebe
TTCCAGCTTAGGAAAACTCAGAGATTTGATCAACTTTTTCACTCTTTATTATGCTTTTATATCAGCTCATTACTACTCATTACTACAGTATTGTATTCACTGTCATACCCTCCTCGTGAGAATGCAGGCTCCTTTGGGAAGGGAGCCACACCTGGTGTGCCTCTATATAACCCTGAGCAGCCCCACATTCAGTGAGAGGTATTGTTATTCCATGTGGCTACGTACCAAGCATCAAACCCCGTCCAGCGTCATCTCCGCAGGACTGATCTCCCCAGATTCACGACTGACCTGCTCTGTGACGCCAACCAAGTCTCTGCTGTTCGGTACTGTTCTTGACTGCCTCAAATACAATAAAAGCCGGCGTGCTCGGCCCTTGGGTCTCCCCTGAGTGTTTTCTGGCATGACATTCACACATTTAAATGTAAGTTTTGGTTAAATACCATAAAAGGACTGAATACTGTATCCTGTCACACAATTTATTTTCCTTTTCAGCTCAAATGGATATGTTGCTTCTGACAACAGAAAACAGAGTAAATAAAACATTTTTAGATTGATTTGTATGATTTGCAGTCATTTCTAGTAATAATTAAATATTGGGTATTACAGATATTAGGCATTATACTGTAATGTTGCAATACTGTAATATATATATATATATATATATATTTCTACAAATTTGAAAACAGGAAAATGATAAAAAAAAAAAAACAGTATTTCCATCCACTTATCCTGGTACAGGGTTCAGGGAATCCTGTCCACAGCAGCAAAGGGCAGAATTTTAAGGCAGAGCTTGGAAAAAACTTTAGCTGTTGCATGGCCTGTATTGCGGGCAAGTTTGAGAAATGCCAGTCGGCCCGACTGCATGCTTTTGGACTGCAGCATAAAAGCAGAGTACCTTCAGGAGACCCACGCAATATGGGGAGAACATGCAGACTCACGCTGAGACTCACACCACCAGTCGTGGAGGTCCGAGACCACGGCGCTTCCCACTGAGCCACTATGCCATATGTCAGTGGGTAACATTCCCATAATACACTGCCAGTCAAACATTATTGCACAGCACAGGCTTTTACCACTTTTCCATGTATTTCAAAAACTGCAGACTTTGTAGTCTTGTTAAGCATTGGACATTTCAGTGAACAGCTATAAATGAAAATATAAGTCAAAACAAGTTTCCTGAATCACATGGAAAGAGTATGTAACAGTGTATGACTAACATCCTATATCCTGGATGTGTTGTGATGGCAAAGTCAAATTCTAGGCTGTCCTTCGACTTTAAATGCACTAGTTAACTGTTTCATCTCATGAAACAGAGCAGTATTTAATGTCCCTTGTAGAAAAAGAATGCCTTGGATTTTCTCTGCTGTTATAACTGCTAGAGGAGGTTACTTTGATAATCAAAGATATGACATTTTCTTGCTAATAAAGGCACTTAAATGGTGAACATACCGCAAATGCATTTGTTAGTAAAGAATATTGAGTGAATATTTAGTAAATGTTAAGTTAGTAACATGCAAATGTAGAAAGTCTCAGTGTGTGGATATACATCTCTATCCAGTACTCTGTCTGGAACATGGGATATAAGGCAGGAGACAAACTGAACAGTCCATTGCAGTTACTCTATAATATACTGTAGATACACAGTCATAAAGACGTTTGTGAGAAATCCATTCGAACACTCAGCTCAAGGACATCAAAGTAAGAAGTTACACAGACATTACTATGTTAAGATCAATGCTTCACAACTGACGGTAAACAATTTTTGGCAGTCTGTCGGAATGAACAACCTGTATTTCAATGGCATTCATCATCTGCCTGAAGCCTTTCAGAGAGTAACTCAGAGGAGTGGAAGATGTCGGCCTTACTGCCTTACTGCCGTGGCTCCTGCATTTCTGCAGGATGGTCTCCATTTGGGGATGTTTAATTTTATGGTGCTGAGAGTCTGTGAATGGTCTGTACACCTGCCTTATTTTGACCTACAATACGGTATAACTTGAAGAGAATCTAATGAAGCAAAATTCAACCGAAAATTGTAGGATATTTATGCCATTATTGACTGCTTTTAGTCAAAATGTACTGACGTAATGAGAGGATTATGTGAACCTACCAGCTCTGTTAAGGGGCAGTTTGAGTCAGATGATCCCATCAATGCAATGAGAGCTAAGTCTGGGTCTAATTGATTTTTTTCCATATTTACAAAAAACAAAACAATTGATTGTCACCATCATAGTGTACTGACCCCCATTTTGAAACAGATTTTGGTTTTGATCAGAAATAGTGATAATTCAATCCAACCATTTTATTCTCATAACAATAACTTTAAGTGAACGGTTCTACAGGAGATCACTGAGATCCCTTAGGTTACACCTTTGGATCTTCAGTACTCTCTTGCATTGAACTATGTCAGTGTTCACAAATGCATCACAAGGAAAACAGTGAACCCGAAATACATGCATGCGGGACAGCACGAGACTGGATGATACAGAACGCTACTTCAAGAATGACTGGTGTTTTCTATGCAAGTGAGCAACATATTCTGTAAAAAAATAGCTTCTTGTGGGCTGCTTTGCAGCTTTGGGATTAAGATAAAGACTCAATGATCACTTTATCGGGTACACCTGTTTAACTGTTTGTTGCGGCAAATTTCTATTCAGCCAATCATGTGTCAGAAGCACAATGCATAAAATTATGCAGATGCAGGTCAGGAACTTCAGGTAATGTTCACATCAAACACCAAAATGGTCATTTAAGCGACTTTGAATGAGGCATGGTTGTTAGTGCCAGACAAGGTGGTATTTCAGAAACTGCTGATCTACTGGGATTTTCACGTACAGCCATCTCTACAGAAAATGGCCTGAAAAAGATCCAGTGAGTGGTGGTTCTCTGGCCTTGCTGATGGCAGGGGATGGAAGAAAATAGCCAGTCTGGGTCAAGTTAATAGAAAGGCTACAGTAACTCAAATAACCACTCATTACAACAAAGGTATGCAGAATGCAAATATCTTTGAATGCAGAACATGTGGAACCTTGAAGCAGACGAGCTATAGCAGCAGAAGATCACGGCGGATGCCACTCCTGTCAGCTACACAAAGAATTAAGGCAATTCTGAAGGCAAAGGGGGGTCCAACCCAACTACCAAGTCTTACCTATTAAAGTGGCCAGAGAATGTATATGCACAACTAGTTGTTCAAGAATTTTTGGAACCCTTCATAAAAATGATTGCATAAAATAAACGATTTTCATTATGATTATGGTCCACCTTCAAGTAGAAACAACCAGGTTCTGGGCTAAAATATCCTGGTAATTAGTGCAGTTTATTATGCCATTGATCTTAAGAACAGCCTCTGGAGCCCTAAGACACACAGCTCATTGGGCTTTGCCTTGGCTTGCTTGTAAATAGTGTAGCTTATTGGTATAGGGGACTGGTTCTTGCTCTGGCTGGGAAAGGACCTGGGTTGAAATGCTGAACAGGCTGTAAGTTTCTTGTGATTGAGCATTCATTTGATTATAAAACTTTGTAGATCTGTGTTTCCAAACCAAAAGGTTATAAAGGTTATCAATAATACATTATACATGACAGCTTTAAGTAAAGTTTTACCAAGTGTAAGACTTGGTACCCATAATGCAGCTATACTGATATGTTAAAAATTTGTCCACAGGCTTTCAGGAATCAGCTTGAACGGAACGTCCATCTTCCTTAAAACGCCTCCCATCTTGCGCCGGGTCGACGGTCATTGGTTCATCATGGCCAACCTGCTCCTGCCTGCGATAGAACCCTGTGTCAGCGTCCATTCATTGACCGCGGATGACAACGGGGACGGAAATAACGCTGTATAACTAATTTGAAGGGGTCCGGAATAGTGGGAAGAACAGGGACTATTCTTTAAGTAGGCTAGCTGTGCAGACGAACGGTAGCCTACTCCGGCACATGCTGGAAAAGGGTTTTTAAATCACTGCAGAAATGATTTCTTAAGTAAAATATTCTATTCTGCAGAATAAAGTTTTTTTTCCGCTTTTTCATTAGTTTAAATTTTTGATTCAGAATTTCGCCTACTCATATTCGGGAGGATAAAGGAAACAAACGTTATTCAACATAAAATCCAACGTTTTTCAAGATTAAGAAGAGAGAGTTTATAACGGATTTTCTTAAAACATGAACCAACCACGGATGCTGCTGTCATTTTTAACAATAATTATTTGTTCAGGTAAGTGCGGTCTAAAAGACTTCGGGGCTTATGGATGGTGATTTTGGAACTTCGCTTGGACTACAAATTGCTAAGCAGATAAAACAATACACTTGCTATGCAATTAATGATCTATGATTTAAGCACTATTAATACAGTACAGTGATATAGGAATATAAAATATGTAAATTGAGTGGCTATTGCCACATTTTATAGCATATTTAGATTTAATTTTACATGACTGTTTCACCTGTTCTGCAAATAATAATGCATCGCATATAAAATGAATTATATACGTGCATGATCCTTTGGTTTGGATGTAAATTCCATATTTTGGTGAACGTTTTTGGAGAGTCACGGTGGATGACTTGTAGTCTGTTTAAAAGAAGGTGAATCGGTGTTTTTCTGCATTCCCAGTTATATTGTTCATATTAAATGGTCTAATAACCACAATATATTAAGTGTCCAGGTATGATTTTTGTATTGGTATTTTTAATTCTCATAGAGGGTGGTGTAAGACAGAGTTGGACTTTGTTGGTTAAATTCTGTTTTCTATACATCTTCCACCTGCACTTACCTTGCTGACAAATATTTTACCCGATAGTTTTCCCCAGACCGATTAGGAATATGTATTCGTTTTGGTACTTTTTTGCTTTTTTAACACAGTCTTATCTAGATAAATAAAATAAGTCGGATTTGTTCACAAACATCAATATGCATCGTCCGCAACCAGAAGTTGCCCGATAAGTTGAAAGGAGTGAAGTCTTTACCTCATTGTTCGTGGGTTAAGGGCCACATTATATTCTGTAACGCTGGGATTTATTTTTCACATCATAAACAGTTGTAAACGCCTGTATATGTAATGTTAGTCTTGTCTTTGGTGAATGGATGAATATCTGGTATTTTATATTAATGAATCAAATTAGCATATTCATTGTTATTTATCCATTGATATTTTGTCCCCGCTATTCATTTCCCTTTAAACAATTCGAGCATTGGTCAATGAGGGCAATACTCCGTATAATCAGGCCAATTACTGTTGAAAACAGTATAAATGTAATTGCTGTACTTCTTGTTGAATGAGGCTAATTAGACCTAATTAATGCTGCCATTGAAACTAGAGTAATGATGAACAAGGCATTTTCATTGCGAACCTCACATTCTATATTATATAGTCTTTTTCTGTAGCACTTTAAACAGGCCTAATTTAATTTGTATAACATTAGGCATGCAATAAAATTATCTATATCAAAGCAAATTGGAATACCGACAAAATCTTGATAGGTGCTTGACTGGTCATTTTCAGAAAAATAAATTTTAAAAATCGTTTAAGGAATCTTTTTCAAACACTTATATGCTCATTTAGGCAGTAATACTTATGTGTTTCTCTGTAATTACAGTACTATTGACATAACTGCATTGTTTTTAAGCATATTGGACTCATTGAAACTATATGGTGGGAATAAAGTGTGGAATTTAGGTTTTCAGAATGAAACTGTTAACTTTCTTGAACTAGAATGAGGATCAGGTTCTGTGTCAGACTGGATGTGGGTCCCTCCATTGCATCTTTGGTTTTCCCAGCATGCGTTACTGAAAGCCTGGCTGCACCATGTCAGGATGGTGATGACAAGGCCATCAGATCTTCCATGACCGAACAGCTGTCAGTCATATGAATATTAGCCAAGCTGAGCTCCCAGTTCAACATATTAACCTCTATATGCTATTGAATTTCTAAAAAAATATTGGCAAATACAGAAGAGCGGGCGCTGAGTTACCTGATTATGTATACAGACTTTAAAAAATGCCAGCTTGCCCAGCTTTGCCTCTCCGAAATCAGGTAGTCAGGTCTGGCTGAGAGCGGCATATTTGTAATCTAATGTAATGTAAATTGAGGACATTTTACTTCACATTATGCTTATCACTTTCATTGCCTACATTGGGGCAGTCGAGATTCAGAACCACACTCAAAGGTATAACAGAAAGTCGTCTCCTGGAAATCAAGCTTCGACCTCTTGATCAGAGCCCTAGTTCCTTAACCAGATTCTTCTACCTTAAGATTTTTTCCTATATGTAGAATAAAGAGTAACTCAATTATTGTGCCCCCCCCCCTTTCCCCAAGTCCCAGCTTAGCATTGCATGTGGAATGGAGGGGGTGCAAGTTTCCCACTGTGGGGGACGAGTGGAGATGTGTGAACGGGGGTGAGGGGGCAGAGGCTTACAGACACAGACCCTGTTCTCCTGCTTCATGGTCAGCAGAGATGCAGGGTGGGGTGGGGGGGTGGACAATGATGGCAGTCTGGCCCCTTCCCCCCATCCAGGCATAAACTCACACCTTAATTTCCATATGACTGCAGTTGTCTTCCATGGGGCTCTTCTGATTGAGATCTCATTGGGTGGGGGGGGGGGGGGGTATAATCTCCACACAGCTGCCCAGAGCCACGTTCCCAAGCCCTTCCCACCCCCCAGCTTCCACATGCTATTTCCATGTGTGCAAGGTGTCTTAGAGCTAAGAAACAAACCTGATCTAGGCAATGGAGTCCGACTGTGTCATGCAAAGTTGAACTCTGTGCTTTTATTTATGTATAAAATTATGTTTTTTTTTTTTATTTAGCAGATGCTAATGTATAGCTGAGACAGCAAGGTCAGATAGTTCCTGGAGCCATTAGGGTTAGGGGCCATTGCTTAAGAGCCCAGCAGTCAGATCACAGCCACACCACCCTAAGCCACTAAACCACATGCCTCCCTCACCCTACTGAGGTATTTTCCTTACCTTTGTAGGGGTGTGTTTTCTAAATTTATTTTTTTAATTCAATAAAGTCCTGAGATGTGTTGGTGCTCCATCCTGTCTTGCGCCCAAAATTTCCGGACCGCCCTCGACCCTGAATAGAACAAGCAGGTGCAGGAAATAAATGAATGAATGAATGAATGAATGGTTGGTTGGTTGGTTGGTTGGTTGGTTTATCCCTCTCAGCAGTCATACCATTGGAGTTCCAACTAAGTAATCCACTTGTAGTTAAGGGGGGTTGGACCTGACCAGTACTGGGATGGGAGGCCAACTAGGAAGGCTGGGTTGCTGCTGGAAAAGGTGTTGGTGCAGCGGAAAGATTAGCACGTCCTGTGGTCTGTGTGGATCCCAATGCCCCAGTGCAGTGATAGGGGCATGGTGCTATAAAGATGGCACCCTCATTTGGATGAGATGTAATAGCAAGGTCCTGACTCTCTGTAGTAATAAAAGGTCCCTGGGCATCTTTTGAAAGTAGGGGCGATTCCCCAATGCCCTGACTAAAATTGCCCACTGTGGCCCTTTCAAATCAGGCCTCCCTTAAATGTCTTGCTAATACTTTAACTTGAGACAGTAGGCAGCCACAGATGTGTTCAGTGGTCACTTCTCCAAACCAATACTCAGCTCACTCTTTCTCCCTGCTCCTCAAGCTTCTGTTCCTAGGGGGAGCCGCTAGGCTATCATTTACAGCGTGTAGATGGGGTTCAATAGAGGCAGTTATAGGATTAGCATGTCCTGCAGAGAAGTAAGCTTCTCATATCTTGGGCCACTATTCATTCATAGCTTCCTCTTAGATTAAGGACCAGTCAACTAACGGAGTCCATAATGCTCTAAACATCTGGATGCGTGGCATCGTAGAGGTTAACCTCCAGTAAATACAAGGAGTTATGTCAGCTGTTGTGCAAAGCAGTTTTAGGACTTTATCAGAACAACCAGAGAAGCAGGTTTAAAGAGTCCATGGACTCTTATGCAAAGCCCTTTACCCCCAGCTTCCTTGGGACCCCCCCCAAAGCTTGCTCTCACCTGTATGGAAAGCTAGATGGGGCAAAGAGAATTTCACCATGGGGATCAATATAGTATCACTATTCTAAGTACATTTAGGGCTGACAGACATAAGCCACATGCCCAGAGCTCAGCCTGCAACACCTGCACCAATGTAGTACGCATGTTATTCTGACAAGCCAGTTTCTTGATATCAAACAAATGAATTTCATATAGACACTGTTGATACCTTTTGTAGTATTTGTGGGGTTTAGATAAATGGCCAGTATAGTGAAGAACTGCAGATTCTTGGTCGCCTGATTTAAGATTTTGTGTTGAACCTGTTGGTGCTTGCAGCCATGTTATTTTTATTGGGGTTAATTATTATCTTTGTTGTGTCAATTAATTGCTATTTTATTAATTATATTCCAAGAGTCTGCATGATCATCTTCACAATTCAAAATATGTTTATACACAGTCCTGAGAAAGTGAGCATAGTTGCCAAGTCGTAAACATGAGAGTGCCGGTGCTCTAACGAAAGCGATGGCCGTGTCCCACAGGTAATCCAACAAATGGAGAAACCTTGAATTAAAGAGCAGCCTCTTGCATTTTCATCAGACTGCAATCAGGCACAGCTGCTGAATGAGGGCAGCACAGCCTAATAAATATAGGTGATGTTCTCATTGAAAAATGCTGTCCATGGAAATGAATGTCTTTGGTTGTTGGTAAAAATAGGTGCATCCTGGTAATAAAATTAGTGAGCTTGGATTATATTCCCAGGAAGTATAAAGTACATGGAAAGTGGCAGCCTAGGCAGGGCACAGGGTACACACTCACACACAATGGATGTGAAGAAACTGGCATGCTTGGAAGAACCTCACACAACATGCTGAGGACATGGAAACCACACACACACATACACACAGATTAGGTATCTATATCTTTGCAGGGACTCTCCATTAATGACCACCTTAACCCCTACCCAGCCATGGCATGAAGTCTTAGCACATTAAATCTGTATGTTGTTCTAAAAAGCACTATTTAATTTTGATCAAATCTGTTTTCTGTCCTTGGAGAGACACTGACCTACGGTCAAGTTACTAGCAACAGGAAGGTAATCAGTACCCACGCTTACCCATGGTCATTAATAACAAGCAGATAATCAATACCTCTACATTCTTGCCCATATATAAGTAAATTTGTTTTGTTGTCTTTTAATTTGTTTTGGTGATTACTGAAATGCAGCTGACACAATCCTTAAAGTTATCTACTGTTTTGCTTTGAAATGCTGGCGGCTGGTCATATTAGGAGGAGACATGCTTGTCAGCTAATCAGCAAATCGGCTTTGGGGTGATGATTGGTGCAGGGCTTCACAGGCTGAGCACAGCAGTGTTAATTGTAAGGAAGTAATAAACTACTCAGCAATTAATTGAGCTGAAATGGCTTTGCGGTGGTGGAAGGAGCAAATCCCGGCCTCCATTTGTTTACCTCGTAATTGGAAGCAGTTGTTTATGTGGCTTTGAACTTGGCACGTGCGAGTTAATGACGGGCGGCCTTTAAACAATGGGCTGCACCAAGCGCTGGGCAAGTTGGGAGAACATGTTTGTGCTAAGCTTTTAAGGGTTCTCAGTGGCCGACAAGGGGGGGAGTTTAACTCCCATTAGCGGAACAAAAGCGTGGCCCCTGGGCCTTCGTTTCTCGCTAGACCCCCCCCCCCCCCCCAAACCGGGCCGTGTGTGTCACCCTCTGCCCACCACTCACATTCAGCCATTGTTTATGCTGGGCCTCCTGCCGCTGTAATGGAGATAATGGGTTGGGGGTCACAGTGGGCCAGCGATATGTCTTTGAGGAGGAAGAAAGAAAAGTAAGTTTCAGTCGGGCTTTTGCATCTTTTGTCCTGTTTCCTTGGTCCCTGAAATTTGAATTATAATGAATACTCGTCACCCGTGAAAATACTCAACAAGCCAGCTCGGGAGTCAGAACCCAATACTTTTGCAAAATGAGACGTGAAATATTAAACATGAACGTGCAAATGCGACTGTTTATAGTTGCCAGATCTGATGTCATGCCCATCTTACCCACAATTCCTTTAGGGTGCTATGGCTCTGGGTGATGCAGGGACCCTCCCCTGTGACATCACGCCTTGGCCCTTAACCAGTTCATTTACCTTAGGAGCCCAGAATGGTGGATGTCACTGTCCATCTGGCCCCCACATACAGGTGCACCCCGTCAGGTGCTGCATATGTTGAGCCTGCTGGCTTGTCATGAGCGCTTTTCTCAGTTTCATATTCTAGTCCAGGTTTGCTGGCTTCCCCTTTCACACCCAGAAGCCCACAGGGATGGGGGGGGGACTCGAATAGGCTCCAGTCAATGAAGGGATTTGCTCATGTTTGCTTTCTCCTGTTTTCTCCGGACCCCCTTTCACTTTCGTGGATGGCTTAGTGCTGTGGCCACAATGGGCTGCAGGGTTCACGGGCACCCAGGGGGACAATGGGAGCGGGGGCCGTGGCGGGGGCTTTGGTGGCCGGACACAAGCTGCCCGTCGCTCCATCTTCCCCACCAACTCTCTCATGACCCCTGAAGGGTTGGGGTCACAGCCTACTGAGGGGTGGGGGTGGTCCTGGGTCCTTCTGTTCTGATCACCTCTGTTCATGCACAGATGGAGGGGAGGGGTCAATGCAAATTCATCCCCAGATCTGGACACTCAGTCACAGTCACACCCAGGCCCACGGAGGTCCTTAGACAGGTTTGGCTAAGCAGAGACGTGTCTGCACAAGCAGAGAGCATGGGGGGGGGGGGGCACAGGGCTTTAAACGGCTGGTTTAATCAAGCCGGGCTTTGCAGATGCTGCAGGTCGGGATGTATCAGCCATGCAAATGGTGGGCAGGGCTGCTGGTGCCATCACAGCTGTCGGAGAACTGGGAGAGATGGCCAGCATCACACGGAATGGGGCTAGTGAAGGCCGAGAACTTTGAAATGATTGTTTCATATGTATGCAGGAGTGTTAATTGAGTACGTTTCAGGCTGTTATAATGCTTTTGATATCAGAGCAGAAATGCTGTCAGATGCTTATAAACTCAGAGGGCAACCAACCTGCTGAAAATGGTGCCTGTGAAATCACAGATCACCGCAGAAGAAGGTTCTCATCCAGCAGAAATACCTGGCTGAGCAGTAGATGTCAACTCATGCAGTTACACTTGCAGTAACCGATAGCTACTAACAATTATTAATGTTAGAAGGGACCTCTGAATTAGCGCATTCACCAGTGGAATTCAGATGTGTTTCTGACAGTTCAAAATGGCTCCTCATTTTTAATTGGCTGACATGTGGTTTGGTATGTAAGTTCATGAAGCTTTTATTGACGGTTTGACCATAATAGCTGTAATTTTATGCTTGAAAAGGAGAGGAAACGAACCGATGCTGTAATGAAATTTATTTGGGTCTGCATCTTGACGCAAGTGGGTCAGGTTCAGCTTCGCGGTTTTAGGCGGATGGATGCTTGTGGATGTAGAAATGGCTGAGGAACCACTGAGGGAAGAAGGCAGTCGAGAGAAGCAGAAATGCATTGTGGGTGTTAAGAAGTGCACCAAACTGATGATGGAAAAATCATCACAGCCATACTTATCTCAATGGTCAAGTTTAAGAGCAAATATCACTCAGCTGAGTTTTTTTTTGTTATTGTCGCTCCAAACCCTGTTCCCCTCAACAGCTGTGAGAGAGGAGTTGGACATTGAGGAGGTCAGGATTGACCAAAATGAGGGGGTGGGCTGGCTTTGAGATGGGACCAAGGGCAAAGTTTGAGTGATCTAATAGCATGGGAAAGTGACCTCCAAGCTGGACTGAAAAGAAAAGCTGGAATGGGGAGCGCAGGGGGGCAGATGGCTGCTTCAGAGTAGTGTGATGGCTAAGGGGAGCTTTAGGGAGGGGTGGCCGTCATTGAGCCATTGTCCCTCTCCCACCAAACTCAATAGGAGTCAGCCTAACCTGACCCCTCTCCCAACCCCTCATTGTGCTGGCCGCCAAGGCTCAGTGGTTCTCAACCAATTGTTTGAGCATGTGTGTGGGTGTATGTGTGGTTCAGAGGTGTCCCAGATCTGAGTCTAAGAAAGCTATCAATCAGATGAGGGGGAATACCAGCTGCAAATCTGCCCTGATGATTCTGCACCCCCACACACATTCCACATATTCAGTCTTATCCTCCACTGCACCTCCATCAAATACAAACACGACAATTGCACATCTGACCCCATGTCAAGCCAGTCTGTGAAATTAGCATAGCATGAAAACTCAGCGCGGGCCAGTCAAGCAGCTCGTTGCAACTGGGCTTACAAGGTGGACCGGTGGAAAAAGGTTGCAGATACGATTTAGCAACTATAGGGTGTGAGACATGTCAGTGTTTGGGGGGAAGGGGGTCAATCAAGGAAGTCATTTGCATGAACTGCAGAGGTTTTGTTGGTTGTGCCAAGCTGGAAGCCCAGTGTATGATTTTTAATCGCCTGAGGAAGCTTATTCTTCCAGGACAATGTTTCCTAAACTGATCCTCAGGGATCCTCGGGGATCCTTAGATAGTCTACAGGGAGCTCGGAAGAAGCAAAGATGTGGACTGTCTGGGGGTCTCCGAGGACAAAGTTGAGAAACACTGCTCTAGGGGTACGATTCTCGTTTAGGAGATGGGAGAGTTCCTGGGTGCGAATGATGAGCAAGCCCATGTGCATTTGGCCAGTGCAAGGCCCATACCCCCCCCCCCCAGCTGCTCCTGGGACTGGCTGGGTCAGTTTGGGTGAAAGCATCTGCTAAACAAATGAATAGTAAATGTACAAGTCATTCTAAAAAACAACTGTAATAGAAAACATTAGGCAAAATATTGAATAAAAGGTGTGATAATTGTAGAGATGATTAAAGCATTTCTGAGACCAAGACTTTTATCCTTACCATATGCATTTTTGTTTTTCATACTATATGACTTGGAGTATTTTTGGCACTTATCCTTCTAATGATATTTTCCGTGTCTTCCGCATCATCATCATCATCATCATCATCATCATCATCATCATCGTCATCATCATCACCTTCCTCAGCTAACCATCTCTTACAGCATCTGCCATTGCTGATGACACTGACCTGTATCTCCTCTCCTGGCAGATACGAGCAGAGCTTCAGAGCTGGCCTTCCTGGTGGAGCCCAGTGATGTCATCGCAGTGAGGGACCGCCCCCTTATGCTAGACTGTCAGGTGGTGGGGGAGGGGCCCATCGCTATCACCTGGCGGCGCAATGGCGCGCCAGTGCCCACGGGGCAGCGGGTGAGCGTGCTTGCCAACGGGACATTGCTCAACAGAAACTTCCAGAAACGCGGCGAGAGCAGCGAGGCAGATGCCGGCGAGTATGACTGTGCTGCTCAGAACCGCTTCGGCATGCTGGTCAGCCGCAAAGCCCGGGTGCAGATCGCATGTGAGTGTGGAGCTTTTCTGTGGGGGTGGGGGGGGACTTTACAGCAGTGTTTCCCTACCTGGTCCTCACGGACCCCCAGACTGTCCACGTTTTTGCTCCCTCCCGGCTCCTGGTAGGACTGCTTCCAGCTCCCGGTCCTCCTCTGGGTCCTGGAGGCCCAGCTTGGGAAACCCTGCTGTACAACTCGACTATCTTTATGACAGTGATACAGTCTGCTGGTTTACATCCTTTACAAGGCCCCTGTGCCCATCCAGCCTACCAGCCATCCAAGCCCATTCTGCTTGCCCTGTTAAGGGTCACAGTGGGGAGGGGTCACCCTGGTAGGAGATGAGGCCCGCATGTGCTACGTTTAAATGTGTGCACAGCAAGAGCCATTTGGGTTAATTCAAACGCTGTAAAATATCATCTTACATTTGGTAAATAAACTAACTAAATGAACATGGCATGAATCTGGATAATAAGTCCTTATACAGTCCGCTCAGGAATCAATGGAGCCCTTCGTGAAATGAGCAAAAAAGATTGCATAAAATAATCAATGTTCAGCATGTTTTGATGAAAAAAAGTATTATTTAAAAATTTATTTCTGTTGTAAAAATTATTGTATTGAAAATGAAAGCATACGGCTTTCCCAAATGCTTGAGAACATCTGAATCATGATGCATATTGTTTTTTCATACAACCATTCATGCTCATTTTTATGTGGGGTGAGTTGGCTGTTATACCAGTCTAAGGAGTAGCTCTGTTTCTGGTCATTGAGGGCTTTTGTCCCGATCGTCTATGTTGCTTTTCCATAAACTCCCAGCATCCCCCCTGAATGCCCTTCTGGGGGGGAGGGGGGCTTTACTCAAAGAACAGCACCATCTCTCTTCAAACCTATAAAGCAGCTGGGGGGGGCATGATTAATCCAGCAGAATTATGACCATCCAAAAGCCGTGCTCCCTCCAGGCCAGAGGTTACCATGGCAATGCTCTTTCATTTAAAGTGCCCCCTCCCCCATTATTGATTATGAGAGGGACAAAGTTATTAGGGTCTCTCAATGTGTTTGTCTGAATAACATTTCAGCTTCGTTTTTTCATGTGGCATGAAAACATTATGGAACAAAATTCTAAAGCAAAGTGAATTGTATATATTTTTACTCTGTGTACATGTCTTATGGGATTATCCTGTGATAAGTAGTCTGGGTATGCAAATATGCTCGCCCACCTGTCCAGTAAAGTGTCAGCTGCAGCTGTGCCATAGGTGGATGGACACATAACTGGCATATGATCTGAGAGTTTACAATACAGTTTGCAGATCTCCCTGTTCAAACACACCCACTAAACATTGTAATTAGGTGACTTAGGTGTGTTTGAGCGGGGAGATCTGCAAATGGTGCTGGTCCAGGACTGGCATTGGGAAACCCTGGTGGGGAACTTTAACCTTTAAAAATTTCTTAGCCCTGTGAAAGTTTTTCTTAGGAGTCAAACCGTTGCATTATTACATCAGACCCCTGAGTGTGAAAGTGTGGAACCAAAGGGCCAAAGGGTCCTTCATATGCTCAGGAGATCCGCAGTAATGACAGGAGGGTCTGTTTGGTCACATCTCAGTCCTCACATTGTGGAACTTAATGTAGGACAAAGAATGCCAGTCTTTGTTCAGTTATGTGATATGTGTGTTTCCTAATGACTATAAGAAATGGACACTGCTGTACACTGTTTTAAAATGCCCCCCTACCCATGTCTCTTAAATCTCTACCAGCCTTGCCCAAGTTTCACACCCATCCTGAGTCAATGTCAGTGGAAATGGGGGGCGTGGCCCGATTCCAGTGCCAGGTAAACGGGGTCCCAGAGGCCATCATCACCTGGGAGAGGAACCGCACAGCGTTGAGCACTCAGAACACAAGGTACTGTGACCACACACACACACAGTATCAGAACACAAGGATCACACACACACAGTATCAGAACACAAGGTACTGTGATCACACACACACACACAGTATCAGAACACAAGGTACTGTGATCACACACACACACAGTATCAGAACACAAGGTACTGTGATCACACACACAATACAAGTCTTTTGGCATTTTTAGTTTTTTGATTGCAGTAACAGATTTTTTTTTTTTTTTTTTCATAAAATTGATTGGGCCCCACAATGTAATGAATGTAATGAATATCTGACCCCCCCAACACACACATACACAATTACATGTATACAGTTAAAAACATAATATTTAGAATCTCACATCCTTGTGTAAAGACAGAGACAAAACCAAAGAACAGAGAGACAATGCATCTAATGGCAATAAGATTTACTGTATTAAAAAGACTGCTGCTTAGCCTGACCTATGACCTCACTTCCTGTCCAGGTACACTCTGCTTCCTGCGGGTATCCTCCAGATCACAGGTGTGCAGCAGGGGGATGCTGGGCTGTACCGCTGTGTGGCATCCAACATCGCCAACACACGCTACAGTCATGAAGCCCAACTCAATGTCACCAGTGAGTTGTCTTAACCCAGAGTACCAGACTACATATAGGATTAGTGTTTCTAGTTAATTAGTAATATGTGTGACATACATAATAACACTTCAGTGCTCCAAGAGACTCAGGCCTGAACTAACTCCAACTAAAATGGCTCTTTAACAGAATTACGCATACAGGCAGTCCCCAGGTTAAGAATGTCGGACTCACGGACAATTTCTACCTACGAACGGACTGCCATAAAGCCTATTATATTAAAAATTTGAGTTTAATATATACGTGCAAACATTGCGCTGCATCAGAGGTTTGTTAGCTTGAGGTACAGTACAGTACTGTGTGTACTTTTCTGACTTAATGTTCTACAAATTCAGCTTAAAGACAGATTTCGGGAACAGATCTTCTTCATAACCTGGGGACTTCCTGTATGAAAAAATGGAAAATAAGGAGCCCAAAAGGTCCAGATTTTTCATGTTATATATGCATCATTGTACAAGATTGAACAATCTACCTATGCAAGCATTTTCTATAACCCTTGCCCTAAGCAGGGTCATGGTGAGTCTTCAGAGCTGCCCTTCTTGGATCAGTGTTATGGAAATTATTTAAAGTATAATATTCATTCTAACCAGGGACAGACTAGACCAGGAACTGCCCTAGGGCTCCAGCCACCCCTAGCAACCCCAATGGCCACCTCTGATTATAAAACTCACATACATGCAGAACATTTGGGAGGCTAACGATGCTGATGTTATTCATATTATAATGGAAAATTGACATGATACTTTTATCACCCAGATTTTTATATATACATTCTCATTATGGTGGGTGTCATAATACAAAAAATATTTGGTAGGATACTTTAAACCAATTTTGAAATGTAGTAGTTTGTAATGTTTTGTGGTCAAGCTATGTTGTTGAGGCATGCATTTAAGGAAAAAACATGTTTGTGGAATTTGCTAACTACTGCAGTGCATGATGGGTATGATATTTGGAGGCTACTTAAATTTCATCATCTACAACTGCTGCAACTGGCGTAGGCAGGCCCTAGGTGTGAATTTGGAAAAAGGGGGGCTGTGGTCCATTTTTGCTCCAGGGCCCAGTGTACAGTTGTTCCTCCACTGATTCAAGCTGTCAGTCAACTTAGTTTTATACTCTAGGATGTGGATAGAAGTTGTTAGTATTAGTGTATAGTATTATAGCTGTACAGTGCAGTTTGTACAAAGAAGTTCCTGTGAGCCTCATGAACGCCTCCCTCTCTGCAGCCACAGCCTCGCGGATCTATAAGGAGCCCGTGATCCTCTCCGGGCCCCAGAACCTGACCCTCACTGTGCACCAGACGGCCATCCTGGAATGCATCGCTACCGGGAATCCACGGCCCATCGTGTCCTGGAGTCGACTGGGTACGATATCCTGCACCAAATCCCACGCTGAAGAACAGTCGGGACCCACATACCAAACTGCAGACCATCTCAAGATAAAGACCAGTCTGCATTAGCACAGAAATACTGTCCATAAAAAGGTCTATAAAAAGAGGCAATACATATAAAGCTAATGGCTAGTTTGCATCCACACACACACGACTACAGACCATCTGATATACTAAAGACCATTTTGGACCCACAGGGCTTACAGTACTTTTCGGACCAACTGACTCTAATCTAGACCCACACACAGATCTACATAATCTGACCAATCATGATCTATGTCAACACAAACAATATATGCCCTGCATATATTACTTGGCACTGAATAGCTCCCTCTTATTTCCCAGTAATTAGTCACAGATGATACTTAATGTTGTATTTTCATTCCGTCGTTTTGTGCAATTGTATACTGCTGTTGAATCGTCTGCAAAGTAGTTTAAGTATATGAAAACTGCAGCATAATACTGTACAATACTACAATACTGGGAATAGCCTGCCAGTGTGGTATGAGTAATATCTATATCTGTAGCGGTTATTATACTTGGGTACTATTTCGGCATTTTTAGCACATTTTTTCCCTTTTCCGTTTAATGAATGCCACTGAATGTGTCTGCTGAACCTGGGTATTAGGGCACACTCTGGTCTTTACCCCTTACAATGGTACCTCCTGCTGGTCCACAGACGGACGCTCCATTGGCGTGGAAGGCATCCAGGTGCTGGGTACGGGCAACCTCATGATCTCCGACGTGTCGCTGCAGCACTCGGGTGTCTATGTGTGTGCTGCCAACCGGCCCGGGACCAGGATGAGGCGGACTGCCCTGGGCCGGCTCGTGGTGCAAGGTGAGCGTGCTTGGCAAGGCAAGGGTGAGCTATGGGGACTGGCTGGTTTCTAGAACATTCCTTATTGCTCTCCATTGACTTATATGAAGAGTGTATTGTCATTTTATGGTTTGCATGCTTGAATGGTGTTTATATATTTAACCCTGTATCTAAACATTTAGGTTTTAGCATAGCATTTAGCATAGCATTTAAATGAAGAAATTCATTTATTGTCTAAACATACAAAAGCAGCACTTCATGTGTGACTTGAGCTTTTAGATTGGTTCACTGTGCTACCTGCTGCTCGTGCAGTCATTTTATTCACACCCTGCCTGTCACATGAAAGGTGTTGCAGAGGTGAGGTCAGATTTGTCTGCTTCTGATTGGTTCATACTGGTAATAACCACTCCCATTGCACAGCTAAGCTCATCCCTTTTCTATCAGTTTCATGATGAGGGGGGTTTGCTATCAGCAAGACGGAGCACCTAACAGAGCGTGAAATGGACAGATGCGCAGTGCCCGTGGCTGTGTTTGTGTATGCGTGTATGTGGCCAGAGGGTTGTAATGAGTACAGGGGTGAGGTTGGGGGGATGGGGGCGGAGCCTGAGCCAGCAGACTGTGTTATAAGCTGTGTTGTAATTGAACATGTCACCAATCCCCCTCATCATATAGGACCTTACAACACCTCAGACCTGAGGCTCCGCCTCCACCTCCCACTGCATAATTACCCATATACTGATAGGGGCTCCAGCTGGGCCCAGCTAATAGACCTCATAGACTGCAGTAATACTGCTAGGGCTCCAGAAATTCCATCTATCACCTCACGCTGTCTGTTAATGTATCTGCTTTATATTAGACTGTGAGACTGTGAATGCGGCCACTGGCTCATCTAAACACTTCTAAAGGGGGGTCTGTTTTACGTATTAATATTTAATTGTAATAGTAATCTTCATTTCACTTTGTATATATGTGTGTGTGTGTGTGTGTGTGTGTGTGTGTGTGTGTGTATCAAAAGTTTTCGTAATATTATTGTGAAAGCTCAAAATCTGCTTGACAGAGTAATTGCATGGCATTTTAATACCTTACAGCAGGAATTGGTGCTTCATAAAATGCAAGTCAAAGCCAACTACTTCCCTTCTCCAGAATTTACTGGTATGTAGTTGGATGGTTAGATGAACACCGCTTCAGTTCCCAAACCGCTACTCCGGGGCACCTCAGCCATTCCATGTATTTTTTTCTTAATTTCACCACCAGCTAACAAAATTCACTCAGTTAAAGTAACTCAATGAGGTATTAATTAACCAAACAAGGGGCGCTAGTGGTCAAGTGAAAAAATACATTGGTGTATTAGGTGGTTGCTGAAAATACCATGGTGACTTTAGAAGAGGATTTGAAATGACTAAGCTAACACACTTTGGCAGATATAATGTCATAGTTTCATACCAACATGAAGATCATTTAGACATTATTTTCTCTCATTGTCTAAGACCTTTGCCCAGTACTGTATGTCTCTCTAAAAAGTAGCACTAATATGTATTACAGAATGTATATGTGTATTAGTTTTATGTGTGAGGATTTCAGCATGTCTGTTCACTCCTCTGTCAGCTGACCTGACCTCACCAATCGATAGCCTTTGGGTAGGATGGGCTGTTCCGCTGAGGTGCTGCTAAACATATTCATTCATTTATTGATTGATTTCTGGAGGCTGACAAAGACTCTGGGTTCTGCCGTTTTCTGTAACGTGTCTTGCCTGCCTTGGGGCCTTTTGTGCCCTTTCCAATTGTCACTGATTACCCATAGTGCCATCTGGTTACACCCCCACCCCCCCTTCCAGGCTGTTACACTAAAGCTCCTCTCCACGTTGCTGCTTACCTTCAGGCTCCTGTCCCATCATTACGCATGAGGGTACTGATTCCAGCATCACTCCAGACACACATACTATCCAGTCAGTAATAGATCAGCCGGACAAAGCCCAATACTAACAAGCTGAAAGGAGCAACCTACTGTACTGGAGTCAGACATACTTTCGGTCAATAAATCAGTTCCCCTCCTGTGCATGTATACTGGGACAAGGACAGTATTCCCATTATACAGCGTAGTCCAGCAATAACTGTAGCTGTGCTTGTAAACATACTGAGTGTGACTGCATTCATCCCTGCTTATGAATCTCGAATCGCACTGACATTATCATCGCTGTGCAGCCTGGTCAGTGGTGATGCACAGAGTGTCCATAGGATGTCTCAGCATGTCCATTTGAGCTCCTTCTCTCTGCGTGGAGTGAGGTATGTTTGGTTGGTCATGTCGGCATCCAGATGGTCCCTGGGACAAACCTGGGAAAACCTGCTAGTTTCTGCACCTTTTTCTGTATCCAAATGACCAAATGTGTATCAGTCTGGGTCGGGTTTTGTTCGATCTGGGGAGGCGTAGGGAGGGAGCAAGGTCGGCTGTTTCACACACTTCTCACCCTGCCCCCTGTGCCCCCCGGGCCTGGCCCAGCCTGCTGCCTTGGTCTTGAACCTGTGCGGTGGTGTTGGGGGGGTTTAAAAGGCGTGGCATTGGCCAGCTTGTGTGTGTAGCGTCCGGACCAGATGCAAGGCGGACAATGGGAGGCAAAATGACTTGGAGCACAGGAGCGAGAGGCGGCGGGGTGGCGTGTCATGCAAAGGGGCACCTTTCACCTCTAACCCCTGACCTTCACTCAGTGGGACAAGAGAGGTAGGCGGGGCCAGCTGGGCCCGGGGATTTTACCCGCAGTCCTCAGTCCAGTTAGGTCTGCTGAGAAGATTGATGGACCTTGACAGATGAGGGTGGACATCCCCCACTCCCCTTTGGCACCCTGGCCCACGGGGACGGCTTTTTTTCACAGCTGGTGGTCACGCTGGGGGGGAAGCTGAGGACCAATGAGGGACGGACACAAAGGAAGGGGGGGTCATTTCGCGTGACAGCAGACACTCTTTAAAAAAGCAGCCAAATCAGTGTTAAATAATTATTATAACGTTTATATTATCAGAGGAAGTAAATAAAGAAAATGAAATTGCGTTTACTACATTAAGTATGCCAAAAACATATTATGTACCTCTGGATAACTACATATTGATTGCATAATATATCAGAATTTAGGATCACCACATTAATTATTTCAGTGGGGTTCCTGGTCTATAAAAAAGGCAATAGACATGCATATTATATACTTTTAATTGCAGCTGAACTGTTAAGGAATGGAGGGTACGGATTGCCAAGAACAGGAAGCCTCTCCTGACTTGCTTGCAGTGACCAGATACTGCCTTAGCTACCCTTTGATCTGCGACCCAAACAGCGCAGGCGGCTGCTGAAGAGCGCTGCTGGCTACCTTTCGCAGCTGGAGAACAGGCTGCCCTTTGTCACAGACTGTCCAGAGGCCTTAAGACGAGCATTACAATGGAAAAAAAACGCTATTCGAAGGCATTAGTCCAGCTCCACTGGCCACAAGCTCTCCTTTCCAAAATAGTTAATTATCAGAAATTGTGACGTACGTGGTGTGTGACTCTGTGTATGAGTCTCTGCATATATAGCCATAATATATATGGTGTTCTGCAGTGTTTTGTATAACTTTTGCTCCATAACTATCTTGTCACTATTCATTCACTGGGAACATATCCTGGCTGCACTTCTACTCATTAAACTAAAAGTGGCTTCTCCGCAGCTATATCCCTGTGCATTAGCTGCCTCCCTTGTAAATATGGCGCCCCCTATCTGTGACCCACCAGCTGTGCGCTTTACACATGTGAGCTTGCTGCCTGTCGCTCCCTCAGCCCTCCTGTCCCAGCTCAGGGCGGAGCTGCTATCTACAGATTTACAGCTATAGCCAGCGATACTGATCTTCTAGTGACTAACTATTGCACCAGGCTCATTGATTATGCTGTCATAGTGTCACTGAAGATAAGGCTCTCTGAAGGAAGGTGCTACAGCAGTACTGAGGGATACTAGGCAATAATAAATAAAAGGTGGTTCTGCATTAATAGTAATTGCAGACTTCCAAATAAGGACAACAGGAAAGTAATGCACTGTAACAGACAATATGACCAGCAAGATAAGACCTCAGCATCCAGATGATCCACATGGCCTTCAGATTCAAAGAGTGACTGAGGTATCTCTGAATGTAAACAAGGATTCTCTGTCACGGCTCTGTAATAGGAGACTCCACCATGGGGGGGCAACTGAGGGGAGGGTAAAGACAGACGGAAAGGGTCACATGCAATACTATTAAGTATGACATCCCATGAACTTGAGTATGATACGAAGGATGGATGGATGGATGGACGGATCATACTAAGGCATATATTTAACTCCAGGAATTTCTACAGAGAATGTTGATTTTTTTAGTGCAGCTTGCAAAGCAGGGAAGCTAATCTGTATAGCAAGGTTAGGGATTTACGGTCCACAACAGGCTGTAGACTGTGATGCATAATGATATGTGAACAGCTGCAGTTATTTTTAACTGAGATCAGTAGTTAAAGAAGCTCAGTTTTGTTTAGGTGAAAAACAGAATCTGTTGTCTGATATTACACAAATAAATGTGCAGGTTTAAAATGCGCAGGAAATGTGCAGTTAAAAAGCCCCGTTCTACTTTTTTGTCTAAGACATCTGCTTCTCATTTGCAAGCCTATATTTTCAGAAATGCTACATTTAGCATTAAAATAGCAGCAACGGTTCTTGTATGCAAATAGCATACTACATTGCCAGTGCCTTGAAGTCCAAAATCCACTATAATTCCAAACCCAAGACCAAAAGGTAGCTGTGTTTAGTAAAATTTAACCACTCTCTGGATCATGTTTGCCTTAAAAATCAATTTTTCCCTTAATAACTGGAACTGGAACCCAGCTGATGAGAGCTGTTATTGCACGACTGATTAATGGTTCCCTATTGAAAGGGGCCCCTTGGTGACCTTTGACCCTGACCCCTAGAAACCCCAAACCGCCCCTCCCCCGGACCTCTTCCCACAGCCCTTTCAGTAGGCCATAAGCAGGGGGCTATATCCAGGTTCACTCATGTTCACGGCTGCTGGGCTGGGCTCTGACACCCCCCACGTCTGTGCTTTGTGGGTGCACTGATTGTACAGCGGCCTGAATGTGGCCTGGCCTGATAGGATCGATCTCTCTGATGGACCGGGAGACCTGCCCATGCACCTGATTGTCCATATGTTTAGCTATGCATTTGCCAGGTTTTTGCCCTTCTTTTTTGACTAAATATTTCTCTGAAGGATAGTTTCTCCTGTTAAATCCTGACCCATGCTGGGAAGGTGTTTCATTATGTTGACTGACCTGACACACTGGTCTCTAAGCAGATTCGTCCTACACATTACTGGGCAAGTGAACATGAACTGCTGTCTAATCTGCTCAGTTTGCAATAAAATAGATGGATTAACTTTCTGCTTTAGCTGCTATCCTGCCTTAGCTTTTTGTATTCATCCCTCGGGGCTGTTTCTCTCGCTTTTACCAGAAGTTCCAGGGACTCCCAAACACTGGTGCAGGTGCTGAGGCATGAAATTAATTTGAAAACTGAGTAGTGCCATCTGGTTTGTAGCGTTTGACCTGCAGTGTGCACTTTTTAGTTAATTATCAGGCATCTATACTGGTTATTTCTATCATGTCACATGGAAATACCATTTCTGACTTTCAGCTCCCCCCGAGTTCCTGCAATGGCCACAGTCTGTCTCCAAACCAGCAGGGGGCAGTGCAGTGTTCACCTGTGTGGCTCAGGGTGTCCCAGAGCCTCACCTGATCTGGCTGAAGAATGGAAAGATCCTGACACCTGGAGACAATGTCAAGATCACTAACAATAACAGGTACAACATGACTATCAGCTTTGAGTCTAAGCTGATTTCTTCTTCATATTTGACTAAAAGCCAAATCCTGTTATTCACATAAGAAAAATACTGTCTTAGAATCACTCATTCAGTGCAGTGCTGCAAGGGTGGGTGGAACGTACTGTCAGCAGCGTAGGGCACGATCATAGTATTTAGATACACCAGCTCTCAAAACTCATGGTGAACATGAATTTGCAGATTGCGATCTTTGGGGGTGTGAGACAAGAGTGCGGGTCGGTTTAGTCTTTTTTTTATGATTCACTCAGTAGCCCCAATATTTCCTAATAACTTTTAGTTTACTAGGGGTTTTGGGAACGAGCTCAATAATAGTGCACTTGTAAAATAAAACTCTTGTAAAATAAAAGTTTTAGTGAGGATTTCTGTGTTTGTAAAGGATATCTCTTAGCAAGCAGCCAACTTAATCTGGTTGCCATTTACTGCATATATAATTTCGGAAACGTCTAAGGAACTGACGCTATTTTAATAGTTTCAGTCATAATAGTACAGTTTGTCTACTTGGCCACACGATGTCAGTGTTGTTCACTGTACAAATTTTAACCCGGTGTCAGTAAAAAATCTGTTATTGTATAAAATACGAAATACTGTATCAACAATGTCGTATGCTTCAGTTATCGATGGAGAGGTACAGTAGTATTAAATAATTTAATTTCAGTTTAATACAATTCTTATGATGCTTTGCTCCCCGTGCTTGTAATTCCGTACCCCAGCACCCTTGCCGTAACGCGTATCACATCTGAAGACGAGGCCATATACCAGTGCATTGCGGAGAACAGCGCGGGCACCAACCAGGCCAGCGCCCGCCTGGCCGTCTCGCTGGCCAAGGAGCTGCCTGACTCCCCGCAGGACCTGACGGCCGTCGTGTTGTCCACCACGGCTCTCCAGCTCCGCTGGGCGCAGCCCCCACCCGAGATCACAGACGGCATCATCGGATACGTGCTGCACATCCGCAAGATCGGCGGTGAGAGTCCCAGCGCTCTGGCGTGCTGCTCCTAATTCATTACGTATGCAGTCTGTGAAGGGGCGCAGGAGATGTGTCCGAAAACGAAATAACTGCCGTGAATAATGACAGGGCGCAAGTGTAGTGTATGAGATAAATGCGGAGTTTATCGGAACAGCTTAAGTCTCCATAGTGAGAAAACTGTCGGCCTTCTCATTAGACGACTGCACCCCTGCCATCACACTGCTAGCTGACAGGCGTATCTCTCTGCCACTGTGTCGTACCGCAGAGCCAGATACTAAGGAGCTGCAGGAGGCCGTAAGCAAGACCACCTTCCACCATGACTTCAACAACCTGGAGTCTGCAACCACTTACTCCATCTACCTCAAAGCCTACTCGCCACTGGGAGCAAGCCAGAAGTCCAGCACTGTCATTGCTACGACACTAGGGGGCGGTAAGTAGAAAGCTGGTGTCAGCGAGAGTCTGCGTTGCTTGAGACAATTCCTGATTGTGTTTAATGGGTGGATGCAGTCATTCTGCCCCCAGCAATATCCCTGCGTTCATTTGCACTGAGGGTTTAAATTGTGATTTGTGTTCCTGTGGTGTGTATGTATTCTGACGAAAACTCTCCCTTTTTTGTCTGTCTTTCTTCTGCCCTTGCATCCTTCTCCATGTGCTTCACACCTTCTGCTCCCAAACTGCCTCAGTGCCCAGCGCCCCCACCTTCTTTACCAAAGTGCTCAATTCCACGACTGTGCAGATCTTCTGGGAGCTGCCCAGCAAGCCGGGCAAGGTGGAGGGCTTCAAGCTCTCTTACCGCAAGGTCCCACAGCCAGACTTCCAGGCACCACACCTGCTGCCCTGCCATGTCAACACCCACACCCTGTCCCACCTCGGTCAGTACTACAGTAACTACACCATTCTCATCTCCATCAGTACTACAATAGCTAAATCTTGTCCCACCTCAGTCAGTACTCCAATAGCTACACTCTGTCATACCTCATTCAGTATTACAATAGTATCTGGTATTGCTGGATTTGATCCATCCAACTCTAAAGTTGTTCAGGCGCACGATGCCAGGTTGGGGTAGGTTCTGAATGGTCACATACAGATCTCTGATTGGGGGGGGGGGGCTTTTTTCTGTAGACTCTGGAGCCATCTATGAGGTCAAGCTGGTGGCGTTCAATGGCAATGGCGAAGGGAACTGCTCCAAGCGCCTGGTCTCCCTGACGGAGGATGGGACCAGCGCCAAGGCCAATGGTGAGAGTAACTTCGGGAGTACATTCTGGAGTAACCCCCAAGCGAACCCAGGCATGCCATTTAAATGTAGCACCCTGATCCTGTCACTGCCAGACTGCTATCAAGGAGCTTTTGTCAGCTGTAGGAGGTGGAGCATGCAGTCTGAGATCAAAAGTTCTGTATTTATTAGAGTGTTACGTCTAATCCAGAGTCTGCTGGGTGAAAAAAAGGATAAACAGACCTGGCAGGGCGCAGTGCGAAAGAAGGAGTGTGAGCGACCTCTCGGGTCCACGCAGTGGGGCGCCGTGCCGCGGTAAATGTCACAGAGCAGTGCTGATGTCACTGGAGGGCGGATGGCAGGATGCATGCTGGGAGAATGGTGTGAATTTGCTCACCCTTCATGATCGGTGTGTGAGTTTGGGGGAGGTATCTTTGTGTGCGCAGTGCTGTCGCGATGTCATGTCTCCCTCTGCACTGATGTGTGTTTATGTCCCAGAATTCACAGTATCTGTGCGAGGCAGCCGTGTGCTTTTTGATGTCAGGGGGTTCAGTCGTATTTTACGCTTGTCACTGGTTCCTTTATGCAGGTCATTATCGATCTTGGCGTGTCGGGGGAGGGACAGGCAGCTCCTCAGTGACACCCAGCGTGTCAGTGTGTCAAACACAGGAAATAAAGCTTATCTTTCACAGAGACACTGTGCCTCCTGGTTTGCGAGAAGGTTCCGCTTTTCAGAACCCCACTCACAGTTCAGAAAGGTCCATGGCGGCCATCATGTACAAAATGGTTTAGGACATAGAATTGACTTCATACAGCCTTTGTCATGTCTCTGCATGACCACCAGAGGGAGTCTCCGGGCAACATCACTCAGAAATTATTTAATGTTTACAGAAGATCAAGCCTGATCATTTTTAGACATTTTCTGTGTAGATACTGATATCCCCTTTTTTACTTTTAACATGCTGTTGTAACAGTGAAGTTGTACCTGCAGTTTAATTGGTTGCAACACCCGTGATTTTTTTTTTTCAACTGACCTATTATGTCTAAAGAGCAGTGGTTCTACAGGTTATGACTCTGTGTCTGTGATCCAAAGGTTGCTGGTTCAGACCCCTTGGATTTCACCATTGGGCCCTTCAGAACATCCCTTAATTCCAGCTTCTTCATGGACTAGCTGACCCTGATTTCTCAGTTTTACAGTGCTTTGGATAACCTTGTCGGCTTATTAAATATAATGTAACGCCTCAGAGGCCAGTTTGTAGCTCTAGCTATACATTACCTGCGCAGCACTGCTCTGGGTCGGCGTCCTGGGGTCATAACAGGTCTTTTTCCCTCCTTGGGGTCGCACAGGAGGAGAAGGACCCTGTAACTGCCGGCAGGAGGGCGAGGGCTCGGTGGCGGGCATCGTGGTGGGCATCCACATTGGCATGGCCTGCATCATCTTCTGCGTGCTGTTCCTCATGCTGGGGTACCGCCGCAGGTAAGGGCAGCACTCGCTCCACCCTGGGGGGTCCATCTTATCCAGCCCTGGGGGATACTTTGATCCACTGGCCAGCTGGCTGCTTACCTCCCATCACATGACCAGCCTGGCATTCACTGGAACCCAAAAATCTGTGGCTCTGACGCGAGGGTCCATGTGGCCCGCTGGGGGTGACTCAGACACATTTTAAGCAAATGAGTAGTTGGAGCGTACAGTATCCCCACTGAGGCGGGCCACATGACACAAATGCACTATTTAAAAAGCTGCAGCGTGTGAGATTGGGACAAAGCTAGACACATTCAGATTTTCTTACAATTTGTGGACTGTATCCATTTGATATGTGTCTGTTTGTCACTTAAGTTAGCTGGTGGCATAAAACTTAAGGACATTCGCTCCTAATCTTAAGTTTGGTGGTTTGTATATGCCAGAAGGAGCCATATTGCAGATCTACTGAATAAAATTCTTAACCATCATTAAGTGCTCTGTTAAGTGTTTTGTATTGCACTACTGTTCCTCCTGGATTCTCTTGTTTTGTATTGGACTCCATGTCCCTTATCCCTGTGCGCAGCTGTCCCCTACTGTCCCCTATCCTGGCAGAAGAATCTCAATGTGTTCCTCTGAACATGTGATGATAAAACTTGAAACATGAAACATTTATATACTGAGCTACATAAATACGTACACAATAGGCTGCATAGTAACCAACAGGAAATGCGTTACACGGCCGTGTAATCTACGTAGTATGCTTTGGAAACCTCACTGCTAGAAATGACTACACGAGCATCTAAGACCTAACCGGTTCTCCACATAGAGTGGCTGTAGTCTTTCAGTCTGGGGTAATCAATATCCCATGTGTAGCAGATGCCTCCTTGTGTTTAACTGTGTTAGAATTTTAATCTTGATGCAGGAGGTGAAGGCATTTTCCTGCTGCCTGGCAGCCTGCTTGGGATCACTTATGCGTCACTAATCCTCACATGCTGGCGTTAGACCAGAGTTCTGTTCTTTCTGCCTCTGGGGTTTCACCAAACACTTGCCAATATTGCAGAGTCCGGTGCCAGTGAGTTCATTTTGTACCCTCTGCCCAGTCGTTTCTGCAGGAAAGGGACCCAGGACAGCTGGTCTGTTCCCCGGGGCGATGACGCAGGCCACCACCGGCACAGCAATGGGGGTCCCAAAGAGGCGGGGCTACGCCCGGCTGG
Source organism: Hyperopisus bebe (assembly GCA_026777045.1). Lineage (NCBI taxonomy): Eukaryota > Metazoa > Chordata > Actinopteri > Osteoglossiformes > Mormyridae > Hyperopisus > Hyperopisus bebe. Next base: position 18,285,590 of record JAODJW010000046.1, read on the forward strand.
CACCATGGAGTTAGAGCCTCAGGTGGGAAGAGAGCTTAAGGCTACATCCTCACTGCTATGATTTTGTTTCAAAATGCAGACATTAGTCCCCGTTTTTGCCATTCATCCGCACTACCCTGGAGTTTTCACAGCCATGTACTTTGGGAAATTCCATTTTAGAGTTTCAGTATGGATGAGTGAAAACGGAGACATTTGAAAACGCGGACTTTACAAGTGCCAGAATTGGTCCCTACTCCTCACATGGCCCATCCCTGATTGGATCCCACCTACAACGTGCCTTCAAAGCCACTTTCCCTGTTGCTGTAAATAGCTAAATACCGTGTCACACAGATGACTGCTATTTGCAAAAATATTAACTAATTTACTGATCACCGTGTAAATCCACAAATGCCCCATATAGGATATTAGCTAGACCATATACGTTTTTGCTAGTTTTAAGGTGGGTGGAAATACTTTCGGTTTTCGGCTGGAGATCATGTTCATTTGAGGACATAGCAGCGTGGACGTGGGCTAAACGCCTTTTTGTGATAGTCCTTTGGGCTGCTGAGTGCCCATGTTTGCTTTACATTAGTAAGTAGTCAGTTTTGATATGATATTGCATTGTCTGTGGTGTCTGCCAGGCTAAGAGTAGTAAGTATATGTAAGTTATGCTTATTACGTCTTTTTTTAGAAATTCAGGTACTGCAATTTCAGCAACTAAAACTATTAGGCCCCAGCTGTATGAAAACTGACTGTGACAGATCTTTGGAATGAATCTGCCTCCTTCCTCTTCCACAGAGCCGCATCTCCTCCGCGCACTGTGACGAGCGCCAGGGCGTAACCCAGCCCGCTCTGTGCCAGGTCCTCATCGAGCAGCACCCAACCAACCTGCCAGGGACGGGCATCAGTTAACTGGACCCATTCACCCCCCCCCAGCCCCTCACCCCTCACCCCACCAACCCAGGTCACCATCGCCGGCTCCCCCGTTCTCACCTGCCCCGCCTTAGTGCCCTCACCAGT
>JAODJW010000046.1:18303613-18339920 GCA_026777045.1 Hyperopisus bebe
CCGGCCAGGCCTGGCAGGCCCAAGCGTATAGTGAGGGTCTGCTGGGAACGTCTGGCGGAATCCCCTGTCAGGAGGAGCTTCAACTGCTACCTCCGGCAGAACTTCTCCCATGTCCCGGGGGAGGCGGGGGACATTGAGTCCGAATGGGCCATGTTTCGTGCCTCCATTGTGGAGGCGAATGACCGGAGCTGTGGCCGTAAGGTGGTCGGTGCTTGTCGCAGTGGCAATCCTTGAACCCGCTGGTGGACACCAGTGGTGAGGGATGCCGTCAATTTAAAGAAGGAGTCCTATCGGGCCTTTTTAGCCTGTGGGACTCCAGAGCTAGCTGACAGCTATCGGTGGGCAAAGTGAAATGCAACTTCAGCAGTCGCCAAGGCAAAGACTCGGGTGTGGGAGTTTGATGAGGCTATGGAAAACGATTTCTGGGTGACTTCGAGGCAATTCTGGTCCACCATCCAGCAGCTCAGGCCGGGAAAGTGGTGCAACATCAACACTGTTGATGGTGGGGATGGGGCGCTGATGACCCCGGGACGTTTTGGGTCGGTGGAGGGAGTAATTCCAAGACCTCCTCAATCCCACCGACATGCCTTCCAATGAGGAAGCAGAGTCTGGGAACTTGGGGGTGGACTCCCCTATCTCTGGGACGGAGGTCGCTGAGGTGGTTAAAAAGCTCCTCAGTGGCCAGGCCCTGGGAGTGGATGAGATCTGCCCGGAGTTCCTTAAGGCTTTGGATGCTGTGGGGCTGTCATGGTTGACACACATCTGCAGCATCACTTGGACATCGGGGGCAGTGCCTCTGGACTGGCAGACCGGGGTGGTCCCCCTCTTTAAGAAGGGAGACTGGAGGGTGTGCTCCAACTATAGGGGGATCTCACTCCTCAGCCTCCCTGGTAAGGTCTATTCGGGGGTTCTGGAGAGGAGGGTCTGTTGGATTGTCGAACCTCGGATTCAGGAGGAGCAGTGTGGTTCAGGTGGAACAGTGGACCAGCTCTATAATCTCAGCAGGGTTCTGGAGGGTTCATGGGAGGTTGCCCAAACAGTCTACATGTGTTTTGTGGACTTGGAGAAGGCATTCAACCGTCTCCCTCGGGGAGTCCCGTGGGGGGTGCTCCGGGAGTATGGGGTGTGAGGCTTCCTTTTAAGGGCTGTTCGGTCCCTGTATGACTGGTGCCAGAGTTTGGTCCGCATGGGTGGCAATAAGTTGGACTCGTTTCCAGTGAGGGTTGGACTCCATCAGGGCTGCCCTTTGTCACCGATTCTGTTCATAACCTTTATGGACAGAATTTCTAGGCGCAGCCAGGGCGTTGAGGGTTTGGTAAGGTCTCTGCTTTTTGCAGATGATGTGGTTCTGTTGGCTTCATCGGACCGTGATCTTCGGCTCTCACTGGGACAATTCGCAGCCGAGTGTGAAGCGGCTGGTATGAGAATCAGCACCTCCAAATCCGAGACCATGGTCCTGAGCCGGAAAAGGGTGTGGTGTCAGTCTGTGGGTGTGGTGTCTCATTGTGTGGGTGTGGTGTCTCAGTGTGTGGGTGTGGTGTCTCAGTGTGTGGGTGTCGTGTCTCAGTGTATGGGTGTGGTGTCTCAGTGTGGGGGTGTGGTGTCTCAGTGTGTGGGTGTGGTGTCTCAGTGTGGGGGTGTGGTGTCTCAGTATGGGGGTGTGCTGTCTCAGTGTGTCTTTGTCCCCCAAACCTCGGGGACCCCATGCAAATGCATGGTTTGAGTGGTGAACACCACCACTGAAAATGGAGGAAACACCAGATTTTTACTGTAAAAAAACTGAATTTCTATACGAGCTCAACAGAAATTCAAGCTTCTCCTGCTTTGCCCTCAGATAAAGTGCCTTAAGGCAACTGTTTTTAACCTTGGCTGCAATGGCAAAAAAAGTTAAAAGAGCAAAGCATCCTGGAATTTGCAGATGTTTTTAAAAATGGATTCTGGATGAATTAATTTTGAATCGATACCACATGCTGGAGTCTATCTGTTAACAAGGTTTGGCTGGAAGCCCAATCCGATGGTGTCTTTCAAAGACATCTAAGATGGCTCTAAGGGAGAAAATAGAGAATCAATACTTTCAAGGCTTTTGTAAGTCATTTGTTCTTTGAAAACTCAGCAGAAACAAAGAGTATTTTTTTCCACAAATTTTAACCCTTGTATATACTCCCAAGGAGGCTGAAACACAATTTCTAAACACATGCAACCATGCAAGCTGCCTCAGAAAATGTCCCCTGGACACGTGCATCTTCTTTTTGTGCTCTCTGAAGTTCATTTTCAGCTTTTAAAAAAACAACTAATGCCGCTGGGGATAGGTAAAGTTTCTGTAAACACTAGACTCATGTTTCACCATACATCCATGATAACATGTGAGATTAACCAGAAAACACCTGCAGTGGGGCTGTAATCTGGCAACCATCATTACTAAGTACCTTCAAGGCAGTGGTAGCCTAATGGTTAGGCAAGCCCAGTCGTGATTGAAAGGTTGCTGGTTTGAAACCCTAATCAGCAACGTACTGCCCTGGGTACTGCATTAGCTGTCCACTGCTATGTCTCATATGGGTTAAATGCAGAGGACACATTTCAGTGCTGTAGCGTGTCAACAATGATAGCTACTCACTTTTGCTCTTTTAGTCTCTTAAGACAGAGGTGCAACCCCCTAAACCACACAAAGGGGGTGCTCTGACTGGTAAGCACCAGCGAGAATACTTCTTATAAGTAGCCTGCATGCATGGACAGCGCATGAATGCCTCACTTTAACTGATACTGCAAGCTAGTCTGTAACTAGCAGACATTACAGGTTCTGATAATAATGGACCAGCATGATGTTGATAGAAATCTGACCTCGGTGTGACCCTTACAGCTCCCAAATTCACAAGCAGGTATCAACCTGGCTGGTACTGAAGATCACATTGTTCATTTCTCATGAAAAAAACATGCTCTGGTTTGGCCGGCATGGTGCAGTTCTCCCATGTAACCTCTGAATGCTCAATCCCATCTCTGACAGCACTAAGCTGGATGTGACTCCTGACCTGGAGGGAAATGAACTCTGCTCTTCACAAACCACCTTCTCAAAACACCTGCAAGGAGAGGAGGACATGGAATTAATTGGTGGCAAAAAACATCTGTGTTACCAAATGTGTGATGATTTTATTTTTTTGGTTTGTTATTTTATCAGCTCACGTTCAGTGGTTAAGGACTTAAAAATGAGAGAATGTAAAGGATTGTTCTCCTGTCGAGGCTTCCGCTATGACTGACAGAATGTTGGTTAGTAACAGAAGCAAAACTACAAGATTCCCAGCCTTGTATTTTTAAATGATTATTATCAATTTGCGTGGTAATGGAAATGTACAGCTGTGTAATGAGACAGGTTTACAATATTAGAAACTTACTGTCGATTTGGTATGGTCAACTTGCTATCTAAAAACTATACACTTTAAATGGTTTGCCATTTTCCTGTTTTACAAATAATGCAGCCAGCTGAATTTAGGCAATTTTAAACATATTTCAGATGATAAATACATAATACACATACTGAATGTGACATATTTGTCTCACATATTCGAGTAGGATAGATACATTAATACACTAACAGAGCAAACTGTGGTTGTAACCAATCACCTGCTCTCATTTCAGCTGCAGTCCGCTTTCAAGGAATTGCCCTCTCACTGTGCTGTATATTGTCTAATATAGGCTCCCAGAAGCTGGAATTGGGAGACCAGTTCAATACACATTTCCAGGTAAACATGTACACCAGACACTGTGGAGAGAGGGCAATGCGCCTTCCAGAGCTTTTTGCCCATCTTTATATGACAGGAAAGCCATGCACATTTCTTCCAAGTAAAGGTGACTCATTTTCAATTGTACTCAACAATTAGAATTTTGGTTAGTACTACAAAAAAACAAAAAGATCATCTCCAATGTATTTTTAAATGATTATCATCAATATGCACAGTAAGGAAAATGCAACACTGCATAATGAAAAAGGTTAACAATATTAAAAACATATTGGTAATTTCTGTACATTTTGTGCTTCACTGCCATAGCTCCTAAATGGCATATATATTTTGAGTCTTAGCTATGACTCACTCGTGAAAGAAGCCTTGACAGAGGAACAATCCTTTACATTCTGTCATTTTTAATATGTGAAGTCGTTCCCACCTCACATGAGATATAAGCAATTTGTTTAAATGCAGAACAGCTAACGAATTATCAGCATTTACCACTTTTATAACATTCAAAGCTGCTCATTTGGGTGCAAGAATCTAGCATTAACTTTGTTTTATGAAAACAAAGTATTATTCAGCATTATATTACAAATTGCATTACATATGTAAACTATTGTAAAGTATTATTAAAGTAGTTCAATTGAACTTCACCATTACCAACATCCAGCCATTTAGATTTTAACTTCAGTGAGCGAACACTGTTGCTTGGCAACCAGATTAAGGCACTGGTAGGTGGCCTGTAGATCAGCACTGCAAGCACTGACTAGGCAAATAGTGTCTCAATGGGGAGAAAAACATATACAAAGAAGACTGTTCTCTATAAGAAGGTGAAATTAGATCCCACTTTTTTGTAGTTATTTTGAATTCTCAGTCTATAAGTTCATCGTTGCTTAGATACTTCGTTTGTGATAACTGTGTGGTCATTAATGAGCGTTGTATTACCACGAGGAGCTGGGTGATGGCTGATTAGGCATCGTCTCATTTCCCATATGCATTTATCTGACACCTTTATTAAAGCTGACTTGCAGCTGACAGAAGGGCTCCTTGATATCTGAACTTACGGTGCACTGGCAGCGTAACGCTTTAGTTACTGAGCCACATGCAGCGTTAATGGTGCCTCCTGAAGTGAGGAACATCCTGCCAGCCTTTCACTGAGGTCCCTAAAAGGCCAAACAATGTGTTTCGCTTCCATAGGATACATTTTACGTTACTATTTCTTAGGTGAGGGTCTGGTAAGTGCTTTATATTTCTTCTACATGTTTCCTAAATTAAAAACATACAACATGCATTTCAATGAATGTTGAATTATACAACACCATTTGCTAAAACTCTATATGCAGTTTAGTATGTTTGATCTGAATGGACTGTAAGACCTTTAGTGAAAAACTCTACCTCATTAGCATAATGGGATGCATTCTGCAGCTCAGTGATTAAAGCGGTACATATACCTGTAGATCCATTTCCTCTTGTACCTCACCAACAACTTCTGGTGCAGAACTACAAAGTGGCCCCAAACAGCTCAAATAATACAGACATCTGAAGTTTCTGAGCTATGTTAGAATATAGCGGTACTAACAATGCAAATAGTAAAACATGTCTGAGTTGTGATTTTGCATAGTGCTTTCATTATTGCAGCATTGATCTGGACTTGCCTCTTCACTTTGTATCACCCAGTTTTCATAAACATTTATGACACAGTGAGTTATATTTTAGAGCATCTTCAAATGGGATTTGTAGAGGATTTCAGTTGTTTGTTCTCCTGACCTCCATCAGTCATGAAAAATTCAAAATGTTAGTTTTTCCTGTGACTCACTGATATCTCATTTATATTGCTCCAATAGCTGGTTTGGGAGGAACAATTCTGAAAGAGAAGGCGCACATTGGATTAGGGTAAGATATCCAGTGTCATCCATTAGATAACAGCTGGGACTGAAGGACATTAGCCTGACCTGACAACAGGATGGTCAGTCTGATTGAAAAGTGCTACACCACCTCAGCATTGATCAAGAGCGTAGATTTCGGTATGGACAGTAATGACAGTTCCCTACCAATATAAGGGAGTACCAAACTGTCCCTGCCAATATACTGTAAGGGAGTACCAAACTATCCCTGCCAATATAAGAGAGTACCAAACTGTCCCCACCAATATTAGGGAGTACCAAACTGTCCCCACCAATATAAGGGAGTACCAAGCTGTCCCTACCAATATAAGGGAGTACCAAACTGTCCCTGCCAATATACTGTAAGGGAGTACCAAACTGTCCCTGCCAATATAAGGGAATACCAAACTGTCCCTGCCAATATAAGGGAGTACCAAACTGAGTTATTAAGGATACCATTTGTTTATTATATGCACACATCATGGCAATTTCAAATGACTGTTTGGTACAATTTTTATGCGTGGCTTGGTTTCAGTGGTTAATTGTTATATGATAGTTATGCACACAGTAACATGCAAGCATCATTAATTGTTCTCGTTCAGCATTCACTACACTGGCAGAAAATTGGCTGGCACAGTGGTGCAGTGGCGCAGTGGTTAGCACTGATGCCTCGCACCTCTGGGATCAGGTTTTCAGTCTCCAACGTGGCTCCATGCGTGTGCAGCTTGCATGTTCTCCGGGTGTCGTGTTGAGGTTTCCTCTTTGCACTCCAGTTTTCCCTCCACAGATCAAAAACATGCTGAAGTTAATTGGAGTTGCCAAATTGCCCATAGGTGAGCATGCATGATTGAATGGGGTATGTGTGCCCTGTGATGGGTTGGCGCCCCATCCTGGGTTGTTCCCTGCCTTATGCCCATAGACTCTGGACCCCCCACAACTCTGAATAGGACAAGTGATTACAGAAGATGGATGGCAACAAATTATATAGACCTAACTAATGTGTTGTGGTTTTATGTAAAAGCCAGTATGATTTTCCTTTAATTTCCCAAACAATTAATTATTGCATTATTAGTCTGTTCTCTTTAATTCTTCTCTTTGACTTTGATATTTTTGTTATTGGCCATTTTTATAATATATTTATTTCGAAAACCTATTTTTTTAGTAAACACATTTTTTGGCAAATCAATTGTTTACTTGTAATGCTTAATTAAGATCTTTGAATATTCAATGAACAGCAATTTTGAAGTGTATGTGTTTGGGGGAATTGGAGACTGATTTGGTCCCTACCAATGTTGAAACCAAACCTCTGCCCTTCAGGGCCATCCATCTCATTTCACTGATAGATTCCTGTACATTGCACTGGTAAAGATCATGATTCTTTTTCAAAGTCAGCCTGCTCATGAAAATAAATCAGTTTAAATTGCCCATACTATTAACATAATGAATGAATGAATGAATGTTGAAGAAAATTAAGACATGACATTCAAACACGTTGAAACCTCACAAATGATCCCTAAAGCAGTTGCATAACACAAGCAAATAATAATGTAATATATTTAAATATGAGCTGGGTACCCATAAAGAATAACACGTAGCTAAACATCATTATGAAGCCTGTGTCTCTTCAGCCTTCTGAGCTAAGAGCTGCATCAAACTCACTGACAGCACAGCTCTGAAACGCTGCACAGCATCCGCTGTCCTTCTCCTGAGCAGCAGTCATCTCTTAAAAACACAGAAGCTGTAACAATGACAAAATGAGCACTGAATAATCAGTGTCACACTAGTTACCTGTGTCAGTGTTGAGTATCTCACATTAGTTATTTCCATCTTCTTCACTTACTAAATGGCCTCACCACCCTTTTCACTATCCCTAGACCAATACATTTGCATTGGTCCTGCATTTTATTGTGGGATTTCTTTCAGCTTCAAAGTCTTTGCCAGATTACTGACACTGGAATACAGAAGAATCAGTCCAGTAGGTATAATGCTCATGAGGATCATGGTGTGCAGATAGCAGAAACTGGATTAAGGGATGTAACAATAAGTAGTAATAATCAAGTCCTTCCTCCTATTCTTCCCGTTATCCTCTCATGCTAACTACAGTACAGAGCGCGGGCTGACAGGTCTCCTCCTACCGGCCTGTAAGCATGGCCGGCAGGACCCCTAGCAGAGCCACACGGACTGACACATCAGTGACCAAGAGGAGGAAAACCTGGAATTTCCAGTATCCAACCTCCACGTTTTACCTTCACCTGGCAGGTGAATTAATTACTGACAATTTTTAATACAATGCTTAATCTCAGTTATATAAGTGGTTCTTGAAAATATGTGATTTAAACTGAAATCACAGTGACAAATTTAATAATATTAACAATATTTTTATTGTCTAAATCAATATTTCATGTACAAACATCATAGCAGACACAAATATACTTTATATATACATGTGTATATATTTCTTAAGTATTATAATTTTTTAAATATGCATTTATTATATAGTTAATTTCAGAGGACCACACTGGAAGTTATGAATGTTTGTTTCATATGGCAGCCAACAGCCACAGAAGACACAAAGACAGAAAAGCAGTGTTCTGTCTGTCATTGAGTTTTTCCAGTCAATCAGTGAATTAGGGTAACAGGACAAGTAGCAAATCAGAGGAGGCCATTTGATTTTAGTGCCTGTGTCTGTTACATAAGCTGCTGTCATACAATAACAGAACGCAGAGGTAGCTACAAACCCTCAAATAAGGCAAGAAATTTAAAGTGTGACAATACTTCCACATAGAAGTTATCCATCTTTAAAATGTCCACCTTCGATACATCTTATTGCCAAAAGACTACATACTGTATAGGCAAATGTTAGCATTAGCTGAACTAAAGCATCGATTTTTGACTGGAAATATTTTGTTAATCAAATCAAATCCAATAAATTGAACCTGTTATATGGCAGAGCTAGTTCAAATCACCAGTGAAGTAGATGGAAATAAATAATATATTAGGGAAAACAAAGACACAGCGCTGTGACATGGCCTGAAATAAATTTAGGAGGTGAGAAAGCAAAATAAAAGCAATGACCTGTTTTGAACTGTAGGTAGTAAATAAGCTGCAGGTATTGGATTGTCTTTGATTTAAGTTATACACTACCAGTCAACGTTTTTACACAACACAGGTATTTACCACTTTTCCACTGATTTCATAAACTGCAGAATTTTTGTTTTTGATAAGTATTGGAAAGTTGCGTGAAAAACTACCCATGAAAATTTAAGTCAAATAAACCAAGTTTCCTTTACAGCATGGAAAGAGTATGTAAAAGTGCATGTCTGACATCCTGTTAACTGGTTGTGTGGTGATGACATAGTCAAATTCTCTGCTGTCCTTTAACTGTTTCATCCCATAAAACAGGGCAGTATTTAATGCCCCTTGTATAAAAGAATGCCTTGAATTTTCTCTGCTGTTGTAACTGCTAGAGGAGGCTACTGTGATGAATCGAAGATATGACATTTTCTTGCTAATGATGGTATTCTCATTGGTGAACATAATGTACATTTATTTGTTAATAAAGAATATTGATTGTATTTTTAGTAAATGTTAACTGAGAAACATACAAATGTGCAAAAACAATTTGACTGGTAATGTATATCAGAGGTAAATTTCACAAATAATGTGAAAGGTTAAATACTGAATTCACTTACTGGACCATCATAGGTATAATTTCTTCCTGTCTAAGAAATTGCTAGTGAATATGGAAAAATAACAATAATAAATAACTGCTAAACAGTCATATCTACTTACTTTTTAGTTTTAAAAAGTTTTGCCAGTTCACTGTTTTATTTGTATATATCTCCTTTTTAAGAGTCAGGCAGTTAAATTATAACACAACAAACAATATTAAAATAATAAATATTAGGCACATATGTTTGCACAATAAATTGTTTATATTGATAGTTTATTTTTACAAAACTGGTTACAGCGCTAATGATATGAGTTGTCACGAGTATGACGAGGGATACACTGCTATCTTTGCAGAATAGAAAGCAAGATGAACACGGTTTTCTCTGAATATTTGATTTTTTTTTAAGTCTTTATCATGCCCCATGATTTATTCATTTATTTTGTGTTATAATTTACCAAACCTAATGCTCATTCATTTACAAGTGCACTTCTGTTCGTAGGGTCACTTTGAGCAAATAGCAAACTTTTAAATAACTGCTTAAGGTTTATTACTCTATATTAATGATAATGGAAGAAGGCGTGAAGCACAAATGATGAAGCTTAAGAGATATGTATTGAGCTTCCAGTGAAGGAAATATTATATTCACCAGCACGTAACAAGCAGCCAGTGAACCACAGTTCCAGAATGCTTAATCACAGAAGTGAGGTAAAATTCCATTCCAGAATTACGAGTGATATTGAAACTATGAGTTTCCATCCAAGAAATATGTATATAATCCTTTTTTATGGCACGAGAAGTGAATCATAATCCTATGATGCTGAGTCATGGAAGTTTCTATGAATAGACACAGAATCTGCATCCACAGGGAGGGCACGACATGACAGTGAAGGACTCTCGCAGGTCGCTTGTTGATCCCTACTGCTGAATGCTACTGTGCTGGTCACCACTGGGGATATCAGACTCGGCTTCGCCGCTGGCAGCCCCCCTTCGGGCTGAAAGGTGCTCCAGTGATCTTGGGGAGGAGTTCCGGGAACGACGACACCAGCAGGCAGCCAGGTCGGCACGGAAAGAAGGGGTGTACAGACCATAGATGATGGGGTCGCAGCAGGTGTTGAAGTTTCCAAACACAAACAGGATATGGTGGATATACTCAGGCGTCACTCGCAGCATCTCTGGCTGGAACCAGTACCAGATGCCCAACAGGTAGTAGGGAGTCCAGCAGACCACAAAGGACACCACAATGATGATGGTCATTTTAAGAGTCTTCATCCGCGCCTTGGGGATCATGTCTGTGCCGCTACGTCTCAAGCATGGCTCTGTGCCTAAGGAGATAGTGACCTTTACATGAAGAACATCTGCATCTTTATCTTTAAGAGATAGTGACCTTTCATGAAGAACCTTTACATCTTTATCTTTAAGAGATTATGACCTTTCATGAAGAACCTTTACATCTTTAGGAGATAATGACCTTTCATGAAGAACATTTACATCTTTATCTTTAAGAGATAATGACCTTTCATGAAGAACCTTTACATCTTTAGGAGATAATGAACTTTCATGACGAACCTTTACATCTTTATCTTTAGGAGATAATGACCTTTCATGAAGCTTCACACACTGATGCGTCCTCAGTTTCTTTACTTAAGTTTTACTTACAACTCTCATCACATTTAACAATGTTGATAACTAATCTGTTCTCATAGCAGAAAGCTGATGCTGTATATGCTCTCGTTCCTAAATAATTAGTTTATAAAGTATGTTTTCCTATACACTAGAACCTTGGAACTCGAACGGCTCTCAGCCTGACCAACTCGGACGTCGAGCAGGTCTGGCGAATCTTTTTCGACTAGTACCTTCACTGAAATCTTGGAACTCGACCATTCCTGCTGAAACTTGTATGGTGTCGAGATACATTCAACTCTACCAATTTAGACCTTGTTGGGTCAGTTGAGAAAAGTCTAGCCGCAGTTCGACCGAAGAGTCATAACAGCACAAAACAAAACAGACCTGCTAAAACTCGTATGGACTGGGATGCGTACCACCATCGCCCCTCCTCTCCAGCTGCCACGTCCAGTATGCCATCAGCCCACCTCAATACAGCTAAAGTGCTGATAAATTGTCATCTGTTTCATGTTTATTGCTTTTGTATGTGTGATTTTTCATTTGTGCATTATTTATATTGATCGTCAATGCTTTTTTTATCATTAGTCAGGTAGGTAGATAAGTTTAAATAAGCAATCACTTGGGGAGACTAGAATGGATTAAATTCATTTAAATTATTTCTTATGGGGACTTGGACCTCGACCAAATGGCAACTCGACCAACCTTCGGGAACGAACTGAGTTTGTGTTCCAAGGTACCACTGTATATACTTTCCAGAATACCTCAGCAATTCTTCTAGGGGATGCCTGAGAGAAGGATGAAGGCCTGGTTCTCCACACCAACGACACAGCCACTAAGGCTAAGATCCTTTAGCTATTAAGATCACTAGTCAGTTGGTAGATGGTGTTTCCACGTAGCAGTTGGTTTTTTAATTTGGAAATTAACGACTCTTCGTTCTTTGTGTAATGGTGTTTGCAGATCCGTGTCTCTTTGGCAAATGGTGAAAGGTTCTGGCAACTCTGTTATGGTGCAAGATGTATTTCTTGGCATGGTATAGGTAAACTGAAGTCTGTACCACACTGTCAGAAAAAAGAGTACTGACTTGTACCTTTGCTTGTCACTAGGGCTGTACCCTCAAGGGTCTGCTAATTGTACCCTATAGCTGTACGTAAATGTACTTTTAAGGTATAGAAATGGACTATGAGGAACATTTTTGTACAATTGGGGGTACAATAATATTGTTTGTACCTTGGAGATGTCCCATACACCAGAGCTCTCCCAGTTAATAGAACCGAAACAAATAGGATTGTTTATGGAAGGGTTCTTCAACTCAGGCCCTCGATTCCAAATCCAGGCCTTGTTTTCAGTTCTCCCAGGCAGTTAGTTTAATAATTACTGATTCTGATTGGTCAGAGGCTTCACACCTGACAGACAGGTAAAGGAAGGCTGGAAAACCAGCAGTGCTCCAACCTTCGAGGACCGTGATTTGGATAACCCTGGTTTGTGGGATACTGGAATGATGCTTAGACAGCCTTTTTCATCCCTGTCAGTACGACACCAAATGATAGAATTCCTTAGTTTGGTTTCACACCATGTGTACAATGTGAACACACTGAATCTGTGCATGGCACCTGACAGTAGCCCTGCAGTGTCATAAGATACTTTAGATTGGTGGTTCCTTTACTTTGGAGGTCACTTTTAAATCAGCTGAGGGATAGTACATTACACACTATCATCACCCTGTAAATTTCTTTGTCAATTAACTAAGAGAAATAGGTACCTCTGCTTTTGAGCATTTGCCGGTTGATCTCAATGAGGATGCGGGTGTAGCATCCGCTCATGACCAGCAGGGGGACAACGTAGAGCGTGACAAAGTGAAACATATTGTAGACCGTCTCCTGCCAGCGCTGCCGGAAACTCCCGTGGGTCACGCACTGGGTGAAGTCCACACCATCAGCCTTGATGGCCCGGAAGATGAAGAGCTGTGGTGTTGAGAAGATAAAAGGTGGCATGCAATTGGCTCAAAATCACCCACAGTGCTCAGGTGAGAAATCACATATACAATATGAACACTGGTACTGGTCTGTGAAAGATCTAAGATGTCATAGAATGACACGAATTCACGCTTTCTTCGTAACATGAATACACGTTTTGATTAATACTGATATGATCGATTTGTATCATGCATTTTCTGGGTGTCGTTAGCCTGGTTCTGGGTCACACTGGGCCTGAAGCCTGGCTCAGGTAGCACAGAACACAGGGCAGGGGACACCCTGGATGAGAGACCATCTTCATCTGCATCGCCACCAGTCAAAAGTTTGGATATGCCAAGATGCCCGCAAAAGGAGCGTGCTACAGTCCCATGACATGACTTGGCCAACTCAACTAAACCCATAAGAGGTGGTTTTGGAGGAGTGTGACCAGAGAGTGAAGGAAAAGCAGCCAATGAGCGCTCAGCATTTATGTGGATCCTCCTTCAGGACAGCTGGAAAAGCATCCCAGGAGGCCACCTCATAAAACTGGCGTAGAGGAGACAATAGGGTCAACCAGTCCCTCAAGCAATTGGGGTTAAGGGCCCAATGGTGGTATCATTCTGCTGACCCAGGGATTTAAACAGGCAACCTTCTGAGTCTCAACCCACAGAGCTGACCCTGCCCCCAACAAATAAATTTCTTTTAAGTAGGTTTTTGTTTTTTATATATATTTTTTATAATTTGTATGTGCCTATAATTATTCTAAAATGTAGAGAATAGCACAACTAAACCTTTCTGTGGGTAGGTGTGTAAAAATACAGCCACAGACATGCTATTTTCTCACCATATAAATTTTGATTTTATTCAGAAAGACACAATGACATAAATGGTAATAAATTAAAATAATATCCCACTGATATGGAGGGTCGATTTTTATCACCATTTAAATGCGAAAGGTTCCTTTGTCTATGACTTATAGACAGATCACTGAAACACATACTGTCTACTCCTGACAAATCAATAATAGGGAATAAAAGAAGGCCGTTTGTCTTTGGAGTTAGAACATCATGGTGCATACCAGGGGGACCTGTACGTTTTAAAAGTCATGTGGCGTGTGGAAATTCTCCATTTAATGGCCCCTGTCGCTTTTTAGTTTAATGCCAGATTGCCAATGGATTGAAATTTAAACAAAATTAAACAAAGAAAAAAGGGAAAGTGATACCCAGACGCACAGCTATAAATTTAACCAAACACATGCCCCCCTCCCCCTAGAACAGTTATCACCATCTCTGATCCATGTACCATCCATTTTTTTCAGTGTCTGTATTATTAGTGGGCTGACTCTGCTGCTTTGGAAGTCACCTTGAATGTTCACACCAGGCTTCCTGGGGAAGTGATGAATATTATTAACTTATATGTCTCCAAACAAAACTAGGAGTTACTATTTGCATTTGGCAGTGAAACGAATGTCTTGGTGTTTGTTAATTTGTTTCATCTTAAACAAAGCCATGGATGGGCAATCCTCATCCTCCTCCATGCTCTGTGGGCCTCCACTGCAGACATAGCTTATTTTAATGAGCTAGACTCCTGTTTCCTGCATATGCTGCATTGCCCCAGAGGACCCTGAGGTCTCCTGCACTGACAGCCAGAGCCTGTGTGTGTGCAAGCAGGCGTGGCCGCGTGGAGAGAGGTCCCGGCTCTGAGACAGCCTGACAGCATGAAGACAGTCTGCGTATGTCTGCCGAGAAAAAAGCAAGCACTCACAAAATGTCAAGGTGCAGGAGATGCTGGGCTAGAGAATAGGGGGTGAGATTTGCTTTTGGAAGGTCACAGCAGGCAGGAGTTGACCTTATCAAGATGGATTTAACACCTGTCATTCAGGAGGATAACCTCTCCCCCTGCTTCTCTACCAACTGATTGGGTCCTGTTAATGCCAATCCAGTTGTCTACCTTTTCAGAACATAAAATAAGCCAATCAGCAGCCACCACACTTTCAATGTTCCACCCACCTGTGGGGAGGCCAAAAGCAGGCTGAGGGACCAGGCCAGGAGCAACATCTTCTTGTTCCTGCGGCTGGCATTGAAGGAGTCGAGGGGGTGAAGGATGGCATGGCGCCGGTCAAGGCTGATGACGACCAGGATGAAGGCCGACGAGTGCATGGCAAAGAGCTTGAGGAAGCAGAGCAGCTTGCAGAGAACATCTCCGCCGTACCATTGCACGGTCACGTTCCACACGGCGTCCAACGGCATCACAACGAAGGTCATCATGAGGTCGGCCACCGCCAGGCTCATGATGAGGGGCCGCAGATGGGAGGCCAGTCTCCGGCCCCGCCCCCACGCCACGCTGCCCAGCACCGATAGGTTGCTGACGGCCGCAAACAGGAAGAGCACCAGAGTGGCCACCACTCGGAACTGGGCCGCCCTGGTGAAAGTGGGGGCCGCCCAGTCCGGGGACCATGGGGCGAAGGAGGAGTTGGAGGATGTGTTTTCCTGCAGCTCTGGGGGTGTCGCCAAAAAAAGAGACAGATTCCCAGACATTCTGTGGAGGAAATGAAACAGCCTTTGTTTTTTAATCGCTGCATTTCCTCTGGCGTGACAATAAAAGTGCATTTAGTGCCACTTCAGTGGTTTAATGGATTATTAGTGTTTATCAACAGTAGCATGCCAAGTTTTTCAAAATCACAATTTATCTCTCTAATTATTTTTTAATTAGTGGTGACAAAAGGACATTCAGTGCCATCTCATTTCACTGTTTAGACATATTACTGGGAAAACAGTAGCATACCAAGAATTCAAAAAATGTTTTTTTACATAAATATTTTTGAAATTATAGCA
The DNA here is from genome assembly GCA_026777045.1 of Hyperopisus bebe. NCBI lineage: Eukaryota > Metazoa > Chordata > Actinopteri > Osteoglossiformes > Mormyridae > Hyperopisus > Hyperopisus bebe. The sequence continues at coordinate 18,319,298 of JAODJW010000046.1, forward strand.
GAAAAATAGCACAAAAAAATATTTCCTTATTAAAAATAATCAGTCACGCTTTACGTTAACTGCGCCTTCATGCCTTTATTAGGTATTCATAGAACTTTCACACCTTCATAATGCATTATAATGCACTCATAGCACATTCATAAGCAGCATGTAAGTATACCATAACATTTTAACATACCTTAACAGCTTTAATATATATTGATAACAAGCATTATATGATTATAATGTTTGTTATCTGTCATGTATATTACGTTAATTATATTAAAGCTGTCATGTCTGATCATTAAATGTATTAGGAATGCAACACCTTAAGACATGTTAAGGTATACTTACATGCTGCTTATGAATGTTCTACGATGCATTATAAAGGTACATTCAATGTTCTATGCATATATTATGAATACATTATGAAGGTGCAGTTAATGTAACACATTACCAAATAATCACTGAAAATGCCACAGCTCATTGTAACTTTCAAAATCTGTTGCTGCTGTAGCTGTCGCTGTCATTTTTTGCGTGGCCTTGCCTCTCCAGGCAATTTTCCATAACGTGGATCTGAAATGCTGCCCAGCCAGCCCCTTATAGTGCGTCAGGCAGGGATGGGGATGAGACAGCGCTCTCCCAGAAGGCGTGGGCAGGGCTGGCAGTACCAAAGCTCATTGGTCCCTGCCTTCGGCCCACTCGGGAAGCCAAAGCCCGCTGCTTCTGGATGCTTCTGAAGATGCATCAGTCACTTTGACATGCTGCAGGAAAGCATCCATTTGCCCGTGTCTAATTTAACAGTGCCTTACTAAATGAGGCCACCTCAATCAGCATCTGTGCTTATCTACATAGCTTCAATGGGCTAATGAAATTAGCAAACAGAAATGCATTATTCCATTAGTCCCCTGTGAACCACCCTTATGGTAGCTGTCTTCTGGCATCTCAAATTTATGATTTATGTACCAAAGCTGTGTAAGCAGCTTAGCTGAAGTGGATGTCGACACTAATGGCTAATTAGAAAAAATAATGCAGCATCCTGGTCTGGGAGGAGGGTATATTTCTACTGTAAATAGTAAATAGTTCCTTCTTCTTGTTCTTGAGGATATCCCTATATGGCAAAGTATGATTTGGGGGGGGGGGGTAGGCTGTACCTGAACCTGACCCCCTGTGCCTGCTGGCTGGGGCCACCTAGGGAGGCTGTTTGGCTGTCAGTCTGTTGTTTGGTTGGTTTCGGAGCTCATAGGTATGTAAGGCGTGCCAGTGGTCTGGCTTATTCAGTAGTGAAACGCTATAATAATACCTGCTTGAGTAATATAATTCAGTTATTAGTTCAAGAATACACTTCTGTTTTTATATTTAAAAATTCCAAGCCCATACAAACTGTGGTATCATTTGTGATCCTCTGGTCTGAAGTCTCATAAATAATTTCAGTAGCTGAATGCACCAGTGCGGAAGCAGTGAAACTTCAGTGAGAGGATCTCAGGCTGCAGTTCTTCTGAACAGTACATGTGTGATGAAGCCACTGGGATAAACAACAGGGATAATAGGGTGGGTATAATCTAAGACTCCGCTAACTAATAGGAAAATATGTGATGCCGTAAAAAAAAACAGTGACAACAAATATATGGGCCCTAGTGAATTTTTTAAATCAAAAACTGCAACATACAGTATTCTTTTTGTTTACAACGGCCACTTAGGCTGCTGGTTTTAGCAAAATGCTGATCTCCAGTAGGACAATTGCCTTTGTCTGCCTGTGCCTTTTGTCTCCACAAAATGGTCATAAATGGACTAAATTTTCACCATCCCATACAGATCTTTCTCCAGTGATGATTACGAGAAAGCTCCAGATTAAAAGACACAAGAAGAGATCTTGGGCAGATGGTATTTGCTTGTGTCTTAAAACACAAGCCATTTTACAAGTGATAAATATTAGCCGTCTATGCAATAGTTTTGTATATTTTGTTTTCATGTATTAATTCAAGTTCACTGCTGGAAAAGCCGATAAAGGCACATTTACTCTGGAGTGTTGGTGGTTACTGTGAAACGTACAAAGTAACGTGTTACAGCAGACTATTGAGGTGCGAAGCAGATGAACTGTTTACAGGCACGGAGAATAATTTGTGTGAAAATACGTCACGGAATACGTACATGAGCCTCTTAAATAGGAACAACTTACGGTAGATACGCACATTACTCAGCAGAGCAGATACCATAAGGCATTATTATTATAAGGGTGATTATTGTTCCGGCTTGTGGTTTGTCGGAGGGGGGCATTTTTCCCTCGTGTTCCCAGCTTTGGGGTTTGAGTCCCACCTCCTTCTGTGTGTGCGGATGTCGCCTCGTGTCATGCAGGTTTACTCCAGCACTTAGGCTAATCGGCACCCCTGTTATTACTATGCGTGTATGTGGACTGCGATGCACTGCATTGCAATCCAGGGTGTACCACAGCCAGGCTGTCAGGCCTACTGATAATGTTTGCCCACGGTGTCAATAGTTATCCTGCCCTAATTATGTAAGGCTTATTCCTGGCTTCCCAGTTGAGCATTTGCCCTCCTAGGTGCTGGTGGTGGTGTCCATGGCATCACTGTTACCCCTCGTGTGTGCATGCTATACCTTGTATACTAAAGCCCATGTACTCGCATTTGCATCCCTGTCTCCCTTCACCTGTGCCTGACCGTCTGTGGCATGCTCGACTCCAAGTCAAAGGATGCAGCGTGATCTGTTCCGAAGTCCCAGAGCCCTCTTCCTGAGTCCAAGGCCTGTTCCTGCTTCCTGTTCCTGCTGCTTCACAAGTCTTGGAACCCTGTTCCCCCTGGTCCCCGAGTATGGGAGTCCTGTTCCCACTGGTCCTGAGTCCAGGAGCCTGGTCCTGCATTGCCTGTGTCCCAAGCTCTCCAATGTCCAGTCCTGCAGCTCTTCCCTCCCCGTGGGCCATGTGCCCTCCACACTTCTGTGTTGCCAGGACCTGCTGTATTCCAGGTCTCCTTCCACAGGCTGGTAATTTGGGGACCCCAGGTAGATGCCAGCCATATTCAGAAGTCCTGATCCCAGCCCTGTGTCTTGTCCTGTCCGGTTCTGTCTCCTGTTATGTTTTTGACTGTATCCACTTTATCCTGCCCTGAGTGTCCTCGTGTGTGGCACCTTATACATAACGGTGTAAGTCCTGGCTTCTCAGTTGAGCATTTGTCACTGTAAGTGCTCTTGTTGTTGGAAGCAGTGTATGTGTCTTTACTGTTACCCCTTGTATCTGTGGTGTGGGGTTTTTTCACTAAACCCCATCTATTTGCACCTGGAACCCTCCACCCGTGCTTGACAGTTAATGACATAGATGCTGGATGAACTTTAGATCTTCGTCCCAAAGAGACCCAAGCAAGAAAAGTAGATGGAATGATTACTATACAGTATGCATCATAATATGCAGACGGGGGTGGGGGGGGGTACCACTCAAATTGTAATTTAGCTGCATTTGTTCCTCAAAAAATAGACCCTAGCTTTGAAATTAAGTTGTGCCCCCCCCCCCATACCAAACTCTCTCCTATGCCTTTGCATGCAGACACTTCAATGTTTTTGTACCCGCTCGATCTAGCACCGTGGTTCTTAACCTTTTTTGTGTCGGTGACCCCTTTTTGAATCTGGTGAAAGCTACTCCTGAAAATGTGCACATAAGCCCATAAACTCAATTTTATATGCAATGAATATATTTTACTGAACGCTCAGACATTGCATGACATGCACAAAACATAGATAAACAATCCGAACAAAAATGTTTTTCTCACTATTTTTCTTGTTAGACGAATGGCCACGGACCCCTAAGACCCATTGAGGGACCCGTCAGGGGTCCATGGACCCCACGTAAAGAACCCCTGACTAACGAAAGCGAAAGTCTGACGTTCCGTGTAAGCACAGTTACGGAAAGGGTAAGAAGCGTGGAGGCATTGTACTGACACATATAGCTCTCTGCTTGCTACCCAGTGAACTTCATTCTTTATATGCAGCGAGTGGCAATTACATTATACACTATTGTGAATGTCATATTACGTTAAATGGATTATTGAATGGACACCATTTTCTTCTTCACAGTGTAAAAATACACAGATGGCACTGAGAGCCTTTCTTTTGTAACTGGCATTGTCTTATCACATATCAGACTTTGCCAGATTGCCAGCAGTTTCCTGGGAATGTAATTTAAATGTCATAATTCAGTTACAACAGCAGCAATCTGCACCGGTGATGAAGGTGCAAAACTTGACCCCCTTTGCTCCAATTTTATGACACACTCACTGTTTTAGCAGCTATGGCCTGTGTTTGTACAAAACCCCACATCGTCCCGAGAAAATAAGCCCTGTTGTCCTTTTATAAACACCTCTGCGGTGGTTCAGGCTTGTTCACTCTACAGGTTGGTTATTTTTGTCCGCTGGCAACCAAAAACGCACTTATAATGTTTCGTTTGCACCGATTTTAATCATACTATACTACAGCCCAGGGCATGTCAGCAGTTTCATGTTTGTTTGTTTGTTTGTCATGTTTTCTTTTAGCCAAGAAATAGCTGGGTGATGGTTGTATCTTGCAACCTATATTATTTTAACGCCAAATGTTTATGGGTCTTTGACATAGGCCTGCAACTTGCATGTGTAGCAGCCGGTCAGCACTGCTGCGACTCTGACTAGGATAACTGATTAAAAGCTTGTAGGCTTAATTGAACTATGCCGTTGTCAGGCTAAATGAACATTATCTGTAAAACAACAGAGCTCTCTAAAGGTCAGGGCGGCGGCTGTAAACTAATTATCCATGTCTCGCTATCTATTTTATATAGCCAGATTTGCTTAAAATTCCCATCGTCTTTGATTCGGTTTTCATTGCTTCAAGTTAAAATTGTTATTGGAAGTTCAAAGAGGCTACCCTACTCTCACACAGTAAGGTAACTAAAAACGTTGTGGAAGTTAAGGCTCAACCCACCTGAAGTGGAAGGTAGCAATTGGGTTATTTTAGAAAAAAAAAAAAAAAAAGCTTGTACAACGCTCAATGAATTATCTGAGCACGACCGCGCAATATTAGGATATTACTAAATCCTGTTTACTATTAATCTTGTCGATACGTTGGTTGTTCCTTGTCACACAGCAACTGCATCTTTCCATATTTACACCCACTGTGTTATTACATCGTGTGCCTTCATCCCAATTATGGGTGATTTCCTACCCTGAAGTGACCGAATCAATCCATTAGCTTACATTAGGTCCTTCAGGTTTAACTTTTGCTTTGTTGACGGTTTTGCCGGTTAACATTCACCTATAATAACATTCCTCCAACCATTCATCCTTCCACGCATGGATTTCTTAATCCGTTTGTTAGATGCGTGTTGAATAACAAGCATGTTTCGAAAACACCGATAAAGGAAATCCAGATTCGCCTTTACAACCTAAAAGCAATTATACTTCTTAGGTCGTAACTACTTAAGAGGGATCACGTGTTTATAATATATAGTTGTAGCATCTACTTTAAATGCCAATATGAAACCAAATGCATTTGACAGTGTATTGCATGCATTTGCTCTGGGTTAGATTCCAGTACATGCAACTTGAGAAATCCCCGCATTGACGGAAAAAACAGGGGCGGCACTTTACGTCTGAAGTTACAGTTTATGCCAGTAAACACTTCTTAAGTATAGTAAAGACAAATTAACTCTTACCTCTTATATTCCTCAACTCCTGAAGAAATCTGTTAGCTCCAGGAATTTGATGTTTGCTATTAATTTTGTCAACAGTTGTCCATTCCTGCGTATGTATTTTCCCCGATTGTTAAAAAAACAATCGTTTGCTGATCAGACGAGGGCTACCCAATAACAATAACCACTAGCGAACAAGTCTCTGCGGGCTCCTCATCAGATTTTTTTACACTATTCTTCCCCTTTTCTGCCAAATTCTTCACTGACATTTGTTTCTCGAGGGTTAAACTACCCCAGTGGGTGTCAGTTTGCCTGCGTTTTAGTGCAGCAAAAGCTCCGGTAGATGAGTGGGCTTGTGACGCTGATATGCCGCAGTCAGCACTGACTCCACGCTGAGCGGAGTCGCCCAGGCTGCCAGCTACAGAATCGCGAATAGCGCGTTTTCCTTAAAGCCGCAAGGCGCGGACAGCCGAGCCGCAGCGCCTATAGGAGCTGTCCGTGCGCCAGTGCTGAAGCTGCGCAACTTCGCTCTTCGTAATTCTTAGCTTCAGTAATATAGGGAATAACTGCATGTAATTATGAGTGATAATATCTAAAAACATAATTACAAAATAAGCAGGAGGAAACACCCTTTTTATTGAAATGCAACTGCTGTCCCCCATTGGCGCGGGCCGCCTTTTAGTTTCAGGGGCAGTTCGATGTCTTATTTAAGGCACTAACTAACCGGCAACGCCATTTCCACTGTAATGCGAATATACAATGATAAGTGCGGTGCCATATCCACGAAGGTAGCATTAGGTATACATTTTCGGGGGGGACAATGCATCAGATTCCCTATTACCACATGAATCTCACCTGTAAGTCTTTCGTAAATGTGTTCATCTGGAGGAAAAGCCTACTGCATAATAACACTACTACTACTACTACTACTACTACTACTACTACTACTACTAATAATAATAATAATAATAATAATAATAATAATAATAATACATTTCCAATTATTTAGCACATTCCACAATCCCAAGGTCGCTTTACACAAACATTTTCCATTTGTTCCTATTCATTATGGCATGAGACGGAAATTTCGAAAAAAAAAATTCTTTTCGTGTGCCGCTGAGTATTGTTTTACATTTATCTTTTGCATAAAACCTGCAAGTCTTGAGTTGGGATGTAGTCCGTTTGTTAAAGTAAAAAATGAGCTATAGTAAATCACTTTGTGTAAAAAGGTTCTATCTATATTTTATCAACACACACCGCTCGTGCATTATTACAGTTTGAATTAAGTTCAAGTTGACATTTGGAGAAAAAAAAAAATGAAGTACAACAAACACAGAAGAATATGATATCAACTTATTTTTCCATCTAATAAAGATTAGGGGTATTACCTTGTACCTTTGAAAATATTAAATATATATGTCCCTCCTTTACTATAGCTTAATTTGCATATTCATTTGGATATTAATTATTCTTAATGATCATTTTGCACTGATTTATTTTGTGTTAATTAGAGATGTTCACAAGCTAGTCACAATATCCTTCTTGGTTTATGCTGTACTTCAATGCTTTTGGAGCTGATTTTTAATGAGCTTTAGACTCTATCATTAGAGTCAGACTCAATGCATGAGTATTTATATCGCCTTTTGGGAGTATGGATATATGTCTTCACCAATGGAGCATCTACAGTATGAGGCAGTTCCTGTTCTTTAACTGGTTATGCCCAGTGTGGCGGGTTCTGAGTGGTGGAAGGTTTCAGGAGAGAGTTTCATTACAAAGGCAGGCAGGCGTAATGCCCCGAGAAATGGTGTAAGAGTGCGCCAAGGGAAAGGTGCCAGTTCCAGGGCTCAGAAAGTCAGACAGGGAAGTGACCTCTGGTTCTGAGTAATATGCCTGTCAGAATACTAGCCATTTGATAGTGGATATAGTTCTTCATGAAAGAAAAAAGTCAATGCATGTGAAAGTGTTTTTTAATTTATAAATATCCATCTATCTTATGTAACAGTTTATCGCATTCAGGGTCATGGGGGTGTGGAGGCTACAGGCACATAACAGGGAACAACCCAGGAGGAGGTAGCAACCAATCACAAGTCACTCGCACACACACCATTCAGTAACTCCAATTAATGTCAGCGTGTCTTTGGGGGGGGGGGGACCAGAGTACCCAGGGAAAAGCCCCATAATGCCACAGGGACAACAAACTCCACACACATGGAGCCATGATGGAGATGTAAGCCCAGGTCCCAGCGATGTGAGGTGACAGTGCTAACCACTGCACCACCATGCCGTCTTGATTTTTTAGTAGATTTGATTTATTGATTAAAAAAAATATTTTTGCAGCTCATAGTACTTCTATATTGCATGTATTGCAAATACAAATTTCCCATGATAAATTGAGTTAAACTTTCTGCAACTGTGACTATATGTGTGTGTGTGTGTGTGTGTGTGTGTGTGTGTGTGTGTGTGCATGGCTGCAAGTATACACTTTATACAAAACATTGTAGGGACATGTCGGGGAAAAAATGCTTCCATAAGGTTAGTAAACCCTGATACATCGATAAAAATAACTTGATTTTCACAATAAACTTTTGGCTTGTTGTTAATTTTCTTGTATTTCCAAAATTGTTTGTAGTCATGTTTGTGTGTGTATGCAGGGTGTAAATTTGTATTCTATTGGCTTCTAAAAGCTTGATAAGATCAGACAGGCTCTCACTTGATCAGTGTTTTCAGTTTTATTAATATGAATGTTGGTTTTCCAGGTTCAAGCTGAAGCTCGTTATTCACCTGTCTCACCCTCTTTGACTCTCCCTTCTTTCTAACGAGTCTCTTTCTTAGCGAGACTCTTCTTAGAGAGTCCCCATATTGCTCAGCTGCTGAAGTGAGCCAGCTGTCCCATAATAGTGAGAAAATTGCCCATCAATTTGAAATTCATATATATGAATTCAGTCAAAAATGTTACTAGCTTCCTTCTCTTACTGTTTTCTTCCACCCCGGGGCCAAAAAAATTAGGACCATGTTTGTATTCTCTATGAATATGTTCTGCGGTTCTTTTATACATTTACCATTTTACTTAAAATCTCAGGTGATCTTCAAAACATAGATTTCCCTGCCCACTTGAGAACCAAACATCTGCAGAGGTACCTGAAAGTAATTGAAATTTTGTCTTTGGAGACAACCTGATGGAAATATTAATTACCTGATTTCTGCTAGGCTATGTATGACACTATGCCAAACTATGTTAAATGGGCCTGGGTGAGAGTGTGGAATTATGGGAACCTGCCATTCATGGTTCCTGGTGCCTGTGAGCTGCAGCAAGATTTCCAGTGGGACCATGGTGAGTGAAAAAAAGTCTCCCACTGGATTTCCTGCCCCGGAATTCCTAGAAACTGTTTTCCATGTAATAGATTACTTACTTTAATATGAATTTATCCTTATGTCCTGAAATCAACCAGGTTTGCTTACATACAACAATGTTGAGACATTAATCTTTGTATTAAGTGGAGTAAGTGATACAGGGCTTCTGCTTATTTTTCCTTAAAATGCAAATCTGTGAGAGCCTTTTCTTATTTATACAGCATTTATATCTCAGCTTGGCAAATGAAGATCAATGTTAGCTTCCATCTGTCATAAAGGTCATTTAATCCAGTTTAGTTTCTGACAGAAACTGAGGTCACCTGTATGAAGGAACTTGAGAGCATGGGTTGGGTTGGGATGGGTGACATAGCTGCAGAATCTGAGATAGATTGTGGTTGAGCCTCCCTGTTCTTCGGGAATCATTCAGGAGGTAATAATCCTGCTCAGATGGCTTTTGCAAGGTCCTGGCCTTGTTGGAGTCAGGTGGGTTGATCCTGCACCTGGAGCTTCTGGCTGGTGTACCAGGTGGTCCTGGCTGGCCACAGTGCCTCACTAAGCCAGCAACCTGAAATAGGAGTGGGGGTCCCTCAGAGAACCACCAGATAAGAGGGAGTGTAAGGACACAGGGAGCAGGCAGACAGAGCCGTGTCACTGTGAATATAATCAACGGAGCTAATGATTGTATATGTTGTTTGTCTTTGTTCATTTTGTGCATTTCTCTTCTGTATAATGGGAGTATAATGACAAGGAACCATACCGGGCAGACTGACTTAGAAGGCGGACAGAGACAGTGTAGACTGCCCTGTGTGAGACACGAAGGGCTGTGGAGGGACAAACGGTGCAGAAAACATGTGGAAGTCAGTGAACTTTATTTCTCAGCCTTGGGTGTGACTGAAAAGAACAAAGACCCTTCAGGACAGAGAGGAAAGCTCTGTACACCCGACCAGCGGCCAGCGGTATGCATGAGTACAAACAAGGACAATACTGCATTTATGCTACCCTGTGCTGAAAGTTTAGCCTGTTGTGGGAAAATGATTGTGACTAGAGTAGGAGAATGGGGAGGGGGGGGGGCAGCAAAGTACAGCATGAGTGGTCACCAGTGAGAAAAACAAAGCTGACGTGGAGCTCTCTTAAGACAGCAGTGTGGAGCATCTGCCCACCCAGAACCCTCCCTGCTTCTGACCAGCTGGCTGCTTTACACTCCGTCAGCCCAGAGTGAGCGGAGCCAGCCGGTTGTTATTAATGGCTGTCTGCTTTCGGCCAGCCCTTTGCTGTTTCACGATATCACTGTTTTTTGATATCTTGGTTATTCTGTGTAAATATTGCACATATAAATATTTCAGGCACATGCGCACACAAACATATTCATTCAATAATTTGTTAGTTGTTGCGTCTTTAGAGTTTGAATGTTTTCCAAGTTTCCTCTCACAGTCCAAAGACATGCTGTTGTTTTAGTGCATGAGTGTATGTGCCCTGTGATCGACTGCAGTCCGGTCCATGGTGTACATTAGCCTCATGTTATATGCTGCCTATCTCTGTTACTCTTTCTAGGATAAGAGGTTGGAAGATGGATCTTTGGAGTGTTTTTAAGAGAGAGTGCAATGCAGCCACATCCCCTCTAGAGGGAGCTCAGCTGTAACTTTTAAGTGGTGTTAACATCTGGCTGCTCTGAAAGCATCAGTAAGAGTGACAATGGAGCTGGAGATGCTGTGATGTCACGTGCTGCACTAGATGCATGAACTGCCCTATCACAGCAAACATTGCCTTTTAGTGTCATTGTAGCCCTGTTCCTTGCATTGCAGTGTGTTTTGGTGATTCTAAATGAACAGGACGCCATTTAAAACAACAAATGTCTGTTTTCTGTTTGTGTGCAGTGTTTCAAATAGTAACAATGTTGGAAAATCATTATCCTATCTTAGTACCACAGCAGACTGATTGGCTTCATCAGGAAATTTAATTTGCACATATAGAAAAGGAAAAATTCAAGATAAATTGCAAAGACAACACACACAGTGTAAACAATTTTGAATAAATAGATAAATAAATAGATAAATAAACAAGCTGAGAGGGGTGTACAAGTGATTTACATAGTAAAAGTCCAATGCTAACTGTTTTTTTTTTTCAGCCTGACATATATCGGCTGCCTGTCTTGTGTCAGGAGGATATGTTGTAGTGCATGATGGCTACAGTAAGACAAAATGGTAACACTTTACTTGAGGAGGCACAAACAATATAGTATCATTCTCTTGCTTATGTATTAATTAACCAGAAACTAAGTCTCAGTTACATACCGAACTCATGTTCATTCATCATTAATGAATCATAGGGCATCATTTATCCCAAGCAGTGACTATATTTGTTACTGTATCTGTTAATTCTGTACTACTGAAGTGTACTGAAGTACTGAAAGGAATTACTAAGGAGCTATTGAAGGAACAAGTAATGAATAACACAAGTGAAATACTGATCTCATGTTTGTTCATCATTAATGAATCGTGACACATCTTTTATCTCAAATAGTCCTATATTTGCTCTTCAATAGTAACTGAGTTACTACTAAGTATTTGTGCTCCTCCTCTCTGCCACTACTTCCAGTGACCCTGGCTTGGTCCAGTGATGGAATTAGCTTTCCTGGATCATCCAGGTTTCTGCAAGCCTCTCTTGTTCTCACTGAGGTTGCTGTTTCTGAAAGTCATCAGAAAAACACAGGGAAAAATGGATAGCAATTCCTAGTTTGCTACTACTGGTACAATTGTAAAAGAATGTTCGATGGAAAACAGCGCTTGGTTGTCATGGGACCCATTATGTCTTGCAAAACAAAACCGCACATTCCACAGTAATAACCTCACACCAAACAGCCAAGCGTGGTGTTCATCATGTCTTTGTTTGGGGATGCATTGCTGTATCAGGAACATGAATGAGTCAAAGAGTCCATGAATTCTGCTATGCCAGGAACATCTACAGGAGAGCAAACAACATATGGTAACACTTTCTATGAATGCCATATTTATAAGAATCTATGAACACATTCATAACACATTATAATACATTCACGAAGCATTATAAACATGGTTATAAATATTTATTTAAAAGACATAACAAATTATAGCAATGCTTATTATGCATTATGAATGCTTTACCAAGCTCTCATCTATAATGCACTGTAGATACCTTCATGCAGTACAAAGCATCTTTAATTCTTTTACTAACCATTACAATGCATTATAAAGGTATCTATAGTGCACTATAGATGAGAGCTTCATTGGAGCTTATCAAGCATTATAATCAGCACTATAATGCCTTATGACTGTCAATGGAAGATGCTGTAATGCTTTATTAATTATTATATTGAACATTATAATGCATTATGAAGGTACAATCATGTGAAAAAGGAAGTGCACCCTCTTTCAGTTCTATGGATTTACGTATCAGGACATACGTTCTACAATTATTTAAGCTTAACCTCAGGCGTAAAACATCACACAACAGATTCCACTGTGTCATTGTTTATTTACGTAACAAAATTGAAGCCAAAGTGGAGATGCAATGTGTGAAAAACTAAGCATACCCCATGATTCAATAGCTTGTAGAATTACCTTGAGCATTAATTACTTGAAGTAACTGTTTTCTGTATGACTTTATCAGTCTCTCACATCGTTGTGGAGGAATTTTGGCTTCTTCACAACGTTGCTTCAGTTCATTAAAGTTTATGGGCATTCATTCATGCACAGCTCTCTTATAGCTCCGCCTCCGAATTGAGATCTGGACGTCACTGCAACACCTTGATTCTTTTTTTTTTCAGCCATTCTGTCATAGATTTGCTAGTGTGCTTGGGATCATTGTCCTGTAGCATGACCCAGTTTCAGCCAGTTATTGGACAGATGGCCTCACATTTGACTCTACAGTACTTTGGTATATAGAGATGTTCATGAGAGACTCAATGACTGCAAAGAGCCCCGGTTCTGTGGCAGCAAAACCAGCCCAAATCATCAACCCAAATCACCACCATGCTTGACAGTTGGTATGAGGTGTTTGTGCTGATATACTGTGTTTGGGTTTTTCCAAACGTTGGTGCTGTGCATTATGGTCAAACATCTCCACTGTGGTCTCGTCTGTGCAATGGACCTTGTTCCATAAGTCTTATGGTTTGTTCAGATGCAACTTTGCAAACCATAGCCACGCCACCATGTTCTTTTTAGAGAGAAGAGGCTTTCTCCTGGAAACCCTTGCAAACAAGCCATACTTGTTCAGTCTTTGTCAAATTATACTATCATGATCTTTAAAATTTATCATGCTAACTGAGGCCTGTACAGTCTGCAATGTAGCTCTTGGTTTTTTTTGCAATTCCTCTGACCATTGCACAGTCTGACTTCGGTGTGAATTTGCTGGGACATCCAATCCTGGAAAGATTGGCAACTGGCTAGAATGTTTTCCACTGGTGAATAATCTTTCTCACTGTAGAATAATGGACTTCAAATTGTTTGGAAATGGCATTATGGCCATTCCCAGATTGATGGGCAGCAACAATTTATTCTCTAAGATCATTGCTGGTGTCTTTTCTCCTTGGCATTGTGTTACCACACAACTGAATGCTCCAGACTAGCAAACTACCAAAACTTCTGCTTTTATAGAGGTGGTCACACTTGCTGAAGATCAGTTAATCAAATGCATTTTATTAACAGCACTTGGCTGCTACTTACCCTCCTCATTCCTACGGAAGCAGGGTGGGTGTACTTAATTTTTCGCAAATTGCGTCTGCATTTTGGCTTAGTTTTTGTTAAATAAATAATGATGCAGTCATGTGTTGTTGTTCATCTAAGGTTGTATTTACATAATTTTAAGACCTGTTAAGGACCAGATGATGTTTTTATTACGCGCAAAATTGACAGAGGGTGTACTTTCTTTTCCACATGCCTATATCTATAATATTATTATAGATGACATTGCAGATGTTAGCATCAAGTAAAATATTACCCACCATACCTGCAAGTTTATATCAGAGTATCTGAAGATGAAGAAAATCACACTTTTGGACCAGCTTCCAAAATCTAAACCCAAAACCCACTTCAGTCTTGTGGCAAGACCTGAAATGAACAGTTCACAAAAGAACTTCCCCAAACCTATAAACCAGTGGCTGCAGTCATTGCTGATAAAGGTAGAGTGGCCAGTTATCGAGCACTAAGGGATGATTACTTTTTTACAGAGGGATATTGAGTGCTGCATAACTTTTAATGCTAAATAAATGGCATAATGATTGAAATGCCAGGGTGGCATGGTGGTACAGTGGTTAGCACCTCTGGGACCTGGGTTCGAGTCCCTGCCTGGGCTACATGTGCTTGGAGTTTGCATGTCCTCCCCATGTCGTTGTGGGGTTTTGTTCCTTTTGCTCAGGTTGTGGTAGGGTAAACTGCTGTTGATTGCACAAGCTGCGGAGAAGGACTGTGTTGCAACAATCTGAGCATGGGAAGGAGCTTGTTATTTCCTGTTTAACTGTACTGACATCACTGCAAAGCACTTAGTATGAGTGAGATTTCACTTATTTATCTGTATAGATTCATAAAGCCTATTAGAACTTGTTTTTAAGTTGAAAAATGTTTTCCTATATATAGTGCAGCTATTTTTACTGAACGCATTTTCAACCCATGGGTTTCTTTATCCAAGATTTTTTGATCCAAAATAATCTTCATAATGTAGATAAAGTAAACACAACATCACAATTAGATGTTCATCGACCAACTCTGCACACTTCACCGTGTTTCCTGTTTCAACAGGTGCACAGAATGGGAACACCACAGAGTGGTACACTGTCTGGGGTTAGCTGTTAGCTTAGCATCAGCTAGCTTTCTCATGAGGCTGTGCTTGCAGGTTGTACTTGGTCAGTTAGTGTACATGGGGTTTCTTGGTTGTCCTGAAGTCATGGTCTCTTGACCCACAAGCTGGGGCAGCTCTAGGCTAAGTCTAGAGCTGGGAATTAGACCAGAAACATGTCAATGAGTCAGAATTCAAGATTTAAAACTATTAAATTCTGTCCATCTATTCCGTTCAAAATACATCAGTTCTATGCTCGGAATTTGGTGAAAAGTTGGCTCTAAAAAATAAATAGTGAACCTGCACTCAGGAACAAGAGTCCTGTTCCATTAATATTTTAATAGGTACAGCTGCCAACCAAGATTGCGTAAATGACTACCAGTGTCGGGATGCACACTCAAAAAAAACCAAAAAACTATTTAAAGGATCATCCGTCTATTAATTAGAAACAAACAAGGGTCAGACTAATATTATTTTTCTTTTAATAATTAGAAAAGGTTTACAGGGTATTACCAAAAGTTAGCTCTAACATTAGCCAACCGATATAGTTAGCTGTGTGTCAATAGGCTGATCCTCCTGATGGTGATCTCAAACTTTATACGGATTAACTAAAACATAGTTAAATAATTTTGTACTTAGGTTAACCAGGTTAACTATAATGCCAACAAAGTATTTGAAAATCCTTGAGAGACCAAGGAACGTACAGTAGTTGGGATGAATGAGTGTGTGTGTGTGTGTGTGTGTGTGTGTCTGTCTGTCTGTGTGTCTGTGTGTGTGTGTGTGTGCGGGTATACCTATCCTTATGGGGACACAATGTCCCTATAACGTGATAAATATCCTTTTTTTCCCTTATGGGGACCGGATTCCTGGTCCCCATAAGGGTAAACTCTATTTTATAAAAATCGCTGACTGCTATAAAAAAACAAAAAATGCAAAAACTCTTGTATTTTGCTTGGTTACTTACGGATATGGTTAGGGCTGGGTGGGGGTTAAGGTTATCATAGTTAGCGTTAGCATTTTTCCCATAGAAGTGAATGAGCGGTCCCCATAAGGATAGGTATACCCGACGTGTGTGTGTGTGTGTGTGTGTTTATGTGCATTTGGTGAGTATTTGCTGAGTTGAACAGTAGACTTGCAGAGGTACGGAAAATGGTGGGGAGGAGGGCAGGGAACTGACGAGGGTTGGATTCAAGCATCCAAATATCTGGGGCCCAGTCCTAGGCAAGCCCCTGCCTACAGACCTAGGCCTGGTTGATTGATGTGTGCCGCTTCTTTTCTGAAGTTTCCGTCAGGGACAGTTTGGCTGACAGGTCAGGTTGGCTGATACTGGCTATTCTCTTGATGTAGGCTGGGTTTCTTCTGCGGCTGATGGATGGATGGTTGGCTTATTGCTGCCCTCTTTCTGCTGCAGGTCCCAATAAATCAGACACACGTGGAAAGGGTGCTAGCTCAACCCATGCAGTATGGTGGAAATATTCTATACCTCCACCTCTTTCGATTGCTAGTTTTCCCTCCTGTGGTGTGCCTCTTACAGGAAACGATGGTGGTGACGCGCAACTTCCTGCGATTTTTAACCCCAGGGCTCTCAGTTACTGATAGGAGGGGCCAAGCAGAGCATAGGGGGGAGACTGGCATGTACCAAAAAAATACCTCAGGTGGCATCCTCTCAGCTGCTTACAGCGTCTTTCCTCAGTATTCAGATCACAGCTGAGAAGAGGGGCAGTGGTATCAGATTCATACTGGTATTTATTAACAAACAGTCCTGCAATTACCTAGTAATACAGCAAAGCATTCATCTTCAGCCATTAAGTCATAAACAGCCATATAGCTAAGCTATTTAATATTTCTGCTGCAAATTAAAATAGGGCATCACTGAAGATCAAAGCATCAACACTACAGTCACTTCTCTGTGAGAATATATTGGCATCTATGCCAAATGAAAACAAAAAAAGCTTTCATCTAGTCCACACCTGTCCTAAGTGTTGCAGATGGCGAATACATTACACTTGCAATTCAAAGGTTTCAATCTATTTCCTGTGAGAGGCACCGACGCAATACCAGGCAGTTTCCCCAAATAGACCAGCTGTGTGAATATTCAAGCTGTATGTCAGTCAGCATTTAGGGACCTACAAAGTAGATGTACTGAAATATCGCAGCATGGTGATTCTGGTGAAATGATAAATTGGTACCTATTGCAACTTAGGTAGATATGGAGTTTCAGACTAAAATCTGTGTCTCTTAGGCCAGGGCTTTCCAATCTGCTACTCAGAGACCCACAGATAACAAAAACATGGACTTTCTGTGGGTCCCCGAGCACCGGCTTGGGAAACACTGTCCTAAGCGATATGCTGGCTCAGTGGCTGGCAGTGTGGCATCACACCTTCAGCATTGGTGTCTCAAGCTCACACCAACTCTGTGTGTGAAGTTTGTGTGTTCTTCCCAAATTGTAGAGATCTCTTCCAGGTGTATATATAATCCTATTTAATCCTCTCATTAAACTGGTATCCATAGTAATTGGGCGTGTATATATGAGTTCTGCAATTTACTGGCATCCTATCCTTGGTGTCTTGCTGCTTTGTGCCCTGTGTTGCCTGTTATAAGCTCCAGGCCACCTCCACCCAGTGATGGTAGCTGTAATATGGATATGGACCCCTTTGCAGTCGCTAAAACACTATGCATCTCCACTTTGGCCACTTGTCAATTGTATTAGCAGTACATGACCACTAGAGAGCGAAAGTCACTTTATTGAATGAAACCAAAAACCCGAATCTGGCTTTGAATAGTAACCCATTGATGTCAACTGAAATTGTATAGCTTGGAACGACGAACGTATGTGCATGGTCTGTGTTTCAGTGCATAAACATGATAAACATGACTAGCAATTATTCGTTGCTTGATTTGTACTGTATGTGTCCTTAAATTTAAAAGTAAAGATGACCTTTGCAATTACATAGCTGCACGTGGGATAAGCATTCCTGGAAAAGGGGACTGATAACTATGTAATGCACAATATCGTTAAAATGAAGCTCCGCTGATTTTTAAAATTTATAGTATTTATTGATGCGTGCGTCGAAGCTGGCTTGCTCATTTTACGCATGCACGCTTAGTAATTGTGCTTTCGCTTCATTTCGAATTTCATTCACAGAATGTGTTTCCACGATTTAATGTCGATGAGCTCCTGTCTCATTTTCACTGCAGTGGATGCACACAACAATCTGATACAACAGCAGAAATCCTACAATCTCACAGATAAACAGTTATATGCAGGAGCTTTGGGTCGTATTAAGTAGTCAGTTCTATAGTTATTTATTTGCTGCGCATCTACCAAGAAACATCTGGAAATCGCCAAAAAACATTCTCATCTGGTGTCTAATCGTTACTAAAATCAATCTTTTCCTTTCTGTAGCTACTCCTTATTCTTACTGCCCATGACTCACATGTGCACAATCGTCACTAAGGCATAATGGGAGATAATGGAAAATGTGCTCTGCATTTTTTGCATAATAATAGATACAATAAAGCATGAATGAACACACTGACAGCCCACTGTCATCACGGTTGTAGGTGTTTTAATGTAAAACCCTAGTTTTGGCTAATGAACGGAATTAGATATAATCAACAACCGTAATTGGTCATTATATATTGTTATTGTGTTGCTATGTAATTATGTTCCATACCCGGCATAAATGAATTGAATGAATGTTGTGTGCTAACTACCGGCACCCTAAACATGAATGGGATTACAAAATTAATCCCTCCAGTGTTGTTGCAATGTAGGAGCTTCGTTTACTAGTAAAACCTTTCATTCCGGCGAACTGACAAAATAACGTGTTAAATAAGGCGCTCTGAATTCTTGGTTCTCGCTCGAAAAATAATCCATAAAGCAATATTTAGGTGTTTTATTTTTTTGCTAAAAACAAAAACTTCTTCATTCAAACTTTTTTCATTTTAAAATACCGATATGACAGACAGGAATATGACATTCTCGTGGAAATCCGTTCACGTCCCAGGCGCATAGACGAGGGCGTTAATATGGCCGGTCGCAGTTTATCTGTCATTGTAGCTCGCCTTTCGCCGTCGACACGGCGAGCATAACAAGCCATTTAGTTCCCATCATTTCCCTGCTTCTTGTCCCCTCCCCCTCCAGACACAGACAACGGCGCACACCTTAATAGGGGCGCGTCTCCGACACAGCCGCCGACCAATAACCCGCCTGTCTGGGCAGAGACCAGGGGGGGATGTGCGCTCGCCGGGGCCCAATCAGCGCTTTTGTGTTGCCTGCCGGTGCCGGGGACTGGTCGTGAGGAGCTTCTGCGGCGCTTCAGGATCGGAAAGTGAACCCGGAGCAAGTGAGACCTGAGGGGCCAAGACGAGTCAGGTGAGTCCGAGGATGTGGCTGCGGCCTTGCTGATATTTTCGGAGTGTATAAAAATATGGTGGCGGGCTATGGTATTTTTTGACATCGGCATACTGCCGGTATAATTTGTGTGTCATTTTTAGCGCAACGGGGGGATCGAGCACGAATGGGGAAATCGTGCCGCTAATCCAGACGGTCGCCGCTCCAGCATCGCGGCTTTGTCGCTGGCAATTAGCGCGACCCTTCTGCGCGGGTAGTATCCGGACGAAAGCGTGTCCGTCCGGCCACCCGGCAGAGCCGCTCCGGTGGGCAGGAAAAACCGTTTCGGAGGGCAGCTTGTCCGAGATCGGTGTAAATGAGGAGCTCGCCCGAAGCGAAGTCCGCTTCATTGTCTCATCCCGCCTCTCCAGGGGTTAACCCAGATCGGGTGCGGGAGCCCTGCGTCTTGCAGGCTGCCGGAGTACAGTATCCGTGCAGCACTCGGGGGCAGATCCTTGAATGCCCGCCCCCCCTTCTTATTGTCCTCCTAAAAAAGCGATCAGAGAAATATGCAAGTAAGGTTATAGCCTGGCACATCGCGGCGATCCGATGCTGCATGAAGCGACACGTAAAGGAGTCAAAGTTAAGTGCGGTGCTACTGATGGTTGTACAGTGTATATATATTTAAAAAAACAGCATCAGCCATTTACGTAAGTGAAGACGCTCTCAACTTGTTTCATATGCACGCAAATGGCTACCCTCCTTAGCATGCGTCAGCCTGCAATTAACTGCAACCGAGGAGTGCAAATAAAGCGGACTCTGCGGCGCTCAGACATACCGTTATCCCAATCGATCGTGTGCCGTATATAACATTTCTATATTAAATTATGTATGTAAGCGCCAATAGTGCATATTCGAGGAATGGTAGACGGGTCCCACGGTACAACGGGTGCATCCCATCTGAGGACGGCTGTCCCGAAGATCGGCCGACCGCCACTGCTTTTCATTTTGACTTCGTTTTGTTTTAAAAATAGTACTTTGATTGTTGCGAATTTTCATTACACTTGGCAGCAGCATCCACTTAAACGCGTTCTCTAATTTACAACAAAGTGACACAATAATTATACTTTCAGCGGGCTGCCTGCGTATGTTTTTGTCGGTGAAGGATGGAAATGGAAAAATATGCCTATAAGTTCCAAGAAGTATCTAAATATATTATCGGAGTTAAGTGTCACTGTGGCTGTTTTTTGTGCAGCGCAGACTCCTTACATGTGACTCCGGGTCTGTGTGGTGCATTAACAGTAATGAGTTACATTTTGGCTGGATAACCGCTCACCTTCGGTTTTACTCTCATTGTAATCGGTGGCGTGATGTGCTGGATACGGAATGTTGCAATACCTCTGGTGGATTTGGGTCATTTTCAGACTTCCTGCCCCATAGTGCTGTCTTAAATCTCTAGATGGTCCCCAGACACCTTCTCTGCC
>JAODJW010000046.1:18385822-18403010 GCA_026777045.1 Hyperopisus bebe
TACAACCTCTTGCTCCTCTTCATCTTCCATGGCGTCAGCCTGGCAGAGCGCTGTCCCCAGAGCGCTGTCCCCAGAGCACTGTCCCCAGGCCGGCGCAGAGCCTCTGTAGTCAGGCTGAACCCCTGCAAGGGTTCATTTCACAGCCATTTAACATGGCAAATGAGGCCGTGAGAAAAGGAGAGTCAGGACAAGCGGCTGCTAGATAGCAGCAAAATCCTTTATATACAATACAAAGAAACACAGAAAATACGGAGAGAGATGAGTAGACGTCCTCAAACATCCAGACTCTCTTTGAAGTGCCAGAAATGGTGAATGTGCCCAACAACAAGGACACTTTTCAGTCAAACAGCTTCATAAGGCCAGACCAGCAGTGGATGTCTTCCTGTGGAATTATAACCCAGAGCCTAACTGGCACAATGTCACACGATTTGTCACCAAGTTGGTCAAGGGCAGAGTAACACCCAGGGCATCCCAGCCGTGCTCAATGCAGTCAGCCTGCTTCCATGTAGGCATACAGACCCCCCTGCCCCCCACCCAGGATTACAGTTAGTAACCTGTAAGGGCAAATGCTGAGTCCCAAGTCATAATTTGGCTGTAGCTGGAAATAAGTGTGAGAATCTATGCTGCAGTGGCACTAATCAGAGTAATTTTTTTAAAATCTATTTTTTACCTGCAAAATGCAGCCTAAAACTCCAGATTAATCTGGTCCATTCCTTTATAATTCATACAATGAGTCATACAATTAACTGATGTAGAAATTACACCAAAAGTTCAGAGAAATGGGTGTTTGTTTCACAAACACACACACACACAGGTTTGTAATTATGTCTTTGTGGGGACTCTCCATTCATTTCTATGGGGAAAACTCTAATCCCAACATGACAACCTTAACCCCTACCCAGCCCTAACCATAAATAACCAAACAAAATACAAGACTTTTGGCATTTTTAGTTTTTTAACTGCATCACAGATCTTTGTGGGGACCTAAAAATGGTCCCCACAGCATCAAAATAACAGGTTTTTATTATATTGTAGGGAACAAACTTAATCCACACAAACGCACACACACACACACACACACACACACTTGTTTGTGTTTATATCGTTGTGGGGACTTTCTACTTATTTCTAATGGCAAAACTCTAACCCTAACTATGATAAACCATAACAACTACCCAGCCCTAACCATAACCAAACATACAAGACTTTTGGCAATTTTAGTTTTCTTTTATTGCAATTACAGATTTTTATAAAATTGAGGTTTATATTGTGGGCACCTGAAAAATGTTCCCACAAGCTAAAAAAGTAACAGGTTTTTACCACATTGTGCAGACATTAATGTGTGGTATGTAATGAATACAAACCCATACACACACACACAGGTTGAAGGTATGTAAGACTAGCTGTCCCAGCCAGAAAAAAAACAGTGTTCCCGTATGTCTCTCTTTTCTCTTGCCTTCCCATTGGCAGTAACCAGAGGAAACTGGCCTATTTGGCAGTTGCTCTAAAGCAAGCGCAGGAAATCAGTGGGAGAAGTAGGGGTGGGGGAGGACTGAGCATGCACTTCCTGAATGGCATTACACGTGAACATCAGGCTAGGCCAATCACAGCAAGTGATCACAGGCTTCAGCCAATGAGAAGTCACCTTACTTCAGGCAGCCAGCCAGAAGATGACATTATCTAAGTGTAGTTTAAGAAAGTATTATCATAGCAACAGGGGATTTTTAAAACGTGCTCGAGGCACAGTGTTTGACAAGTCAAGTGCTGCCTTTTACAAACTTCTCCGTCTGAAGCTTTATGAACAAAATAATGAGAAATTATAATTTTTTTAAAGATCTCCAATTACTTTATCAGGGAAAGGAATCCCCAGGAAGACAGGTACACTCAAGCCCCACACTGAAGCTTCATGCGGACAGCCCGATTCAGCCTCACCGGCTCCCTTATTCCTCTCTGTCCTTGGCACTCAACGTCCCTGATTCCGCATTTATTTACATACCAGATCTCTGCGTGTTGTTGACCTGCTCCAAACTGTCCATGTTTGGTCGCTGTGTACAGCTCTGAAGTACCGCACCATACAAGGCCGGAATTTCTCCTGCACTGTGTCTGTGTTTTGTACGACAAATCGAATGCTTCCCTGTTCAATAATGTCTTCATATCCTGCCCTGCTTGAATTCATCCTTTTCTAGAGATCTTGTGAGTTTTCCTAATTAAAAATGACTTTGGACGCTTCAGATTTCCAAAAGGCTGGAAACAAACTTGTCTGTTATACATAAACAATCATAGAAACCTGCTATGAGTTTCTGATACAGCTGCACTGTGAGCCCCGCATTTTGCTTCCGGCTTTGAACATTTTGCTTCAATATTATAAATTAACTCCCTTTTTAAAGAACAAGCTTCATGATTAATGTTTGCTTATTCACTTCCTGAGCGGAATTAAAACATGACAACATATGAAAAACAGTTTGTGAAATAATGCTCAGGGGCTGAGCAATCTGAATCTGATTTTAACTGGTTTAAGCACATTCATTTACAAGGACATGCCTGTTTTTGTAAGTGCACTACAGTTTATGCATCACAGCTTCCCCTATAAGTGGCGGCTCAGGTCATTTCTGATTGGTTGCCTCCTCATGATCACTCGCAATCTGGTTGGCTGGGAGCCGTGTTCACATGCACAGCCATCCTCCCCACACATGCATTGTCTCAGTAGACACGATGAATCATGATAATGCCTCTATACACAGAGCTGCCTCATCTTAACTTTCAATGCCAGGAATATGAGTACCTCATCCTGGAATCTTTAGCAATTTCACTCTCTGACACCAGTGCTTGACAGAAATTTCATCATACATAGGTCTATCATAATACATACATATTTTTTTTCATTAAGACTAAGTCTCCTGTTCCTATTAAATAAGTACATTAACTCAGCTGGAATCATAACAGAGAATACATAACCTTGACATAATAATCATTCTGTATATTATATTCGCTTATAACATATGCTTTTTAGGAAGAAAATGTGTCAGACATATATGGTGCAGTAGAAATAACAAATACTGAGTAGAAGTTGTGAAATGTTGCCTGAAGGCAAAGCTGATGGCAGAGCAAAGTGACAGGGGCACTGAATGTTCCCACAATAATTGTGACAAAGGCATGAGGTCGGAAATGCCGCCGTCTGAAGAGGAAAGCAAGGTGGATTCCCCATTTCCTCACCTCAAAGCTGCCAGCTCAGGGCTGGGCTCATACCTTCCTGCAGAGATATGCGTTTACCAGCAGGGCGGCTCCGCACACAGGAAATGCTGCCATGTGGTGCCTCACCGGCACCGGCACACAGGAAGTCCCCCGTGAGGTAGGGGCTGGAGTCCCTGGTGATATAAGGGCTAGAGTCCCCAGTGAGGTAGGGGTTAGAGTCCCCTGTGAGGTAGGGGCTGGAGTCCCCTGTGAGGTAGGGGCTGGAGTCCCCTGTGAGGTAGGGGTTAGAGTCCCCTGTGAGGCAGAGGCTGGAGTCCCCATTGATGTAGGGGCTAGAGGCCCCTGTGAGGTAGGGGCTGTTGTCTCCTGTTAGGTAGGGGCTATAGTCCCCTGTGAGGCAGGAGTTAGAGTCCTCGATGAGGTAGGTGGTTAATGCAGTTCTGGTGGTATTTTATTTTTTGTGTCTATTTTAAATTCTTTCTTTTTCTTCTTTTAAAGTGTCCACCAGAAAGCTATCAGATCTTTCCTTTTCTCCCCACCACTCCTGTGGCTGAGGGCTACTGGGGTTGAAGTGCTCCATTTTTAACCAGCATGGCTGAATGCTCCTGTGGTCATACCATTACATCCTACTATTATTATTAGCAAATATTCTTCATATTAATCATAGGCGATTTTAGACCCTATATTTGTCTCAGCATCCCTGAAAAAAATTTATTCAAAATCCATTTTCACCTCCAGGCCCTTCACCAGTGTTTGGCCCAGATGCCCCTGTAGATGGTTAAGTAAGCAGTTTTATGGATGACATTTGTTTGGATGGTAACGCAGACCTGCTTCCCATCCTACGTGTACATTTACTGGCTGCTCCTCACACCCTGGATCATAACTGATCTTGGTTAGCTCTGGTACTTACATCCTCCCACAATGCACCACTGTTTCTTTGTCAGCACTGTCATTAATAGGGCCTCTGCCAGTCAGCATATCACAACGCACTGAGAGCTTAGCCAGGCAGGACTCATAAATTTAACCACACGGAAAAAAAAGGACAGTAACTCTGTGCCAAATAGATACGATAATGCTATTACACTCCTTGTGGCCAGCGCCTTTGACCTACATTCATTGAACCATCCAGAAACAGGTGCAAAATATGGATCTGGTTCTGAATTTGAGAAGGTGCTAATGAAGTAGGACCCTGCCAATGGGACTGAAGCAATTTTAATGCCAGTGGCATTCAAATCATTATTTGAACGAGACTGTGGGTGTGGTGCAACTAATAGGGGCTTTCATTCCAGGCAGTGGATTAGAGGTTCAGAGGCATAATATTAGAAAGAAACATCCAGGATGGACCTTTTGTGCTACAATATTTCCCATTGATGTTTCGATTTCCTGCTCATGTCATTCTGCCTCCTTTTGGTCTTCCCACAAATCCATGCTACCTAACCATGCCAGTACTATTTTGGCCAATGCTACTCTCTGCTACTGTCTGTAGCTTTGGAGTAATGCTGCACCCAGCAACCTTTTCTGCTCTCGGCCTGGGCTGATTGTCTCCTAGCTGACTGGACCAACCGTATTGTTTTCTGGGGTAGTTTTCTGGGGTGATGTGTGGCTCAGTTAGGGTTCCAGGCCCTGCAGAATAGGCACATGTTTGTGGGCTTTTCAGCAAATCCCTTCACCCCCAGCTCCCTGGGTGCTGCAAGGAGACTACCACTCCACTGTGACCCGCAAGCTTGTTCTCACTTGTATAATAATAATAATAATAATAATAATAATAATAATAATAATAATTAATATTTATACTGTATTGATCCCCGTGGGATGCAGAGCAAGATGGGGTTAAGAGAATAATAAAGTATTCTATTGTATCTGCCTCAGCCAAATCAGCTGGTTCCTTCTCATAGACATTACTTATGCCAACTTGTTATTCTGATTGTTGTGTTCTTGATAAATTAGCCAATTTAATGGCCATTGAGGCACCATCATTCATTTTACCTCAATTTCCCTAGTAGGGTTCTTACGTACACAGTACTTTGCGTGCATTGTTATCACTTATCTCTCTGATCGATAATGTTCCATTAATGGTGTCGTATTGGTTTGTACTCAATTCTATTGTTAATTGCATATTGTCTTGCTTGAAATTGTTGTTAACATTACATTTCCATGGTTCTTAATTAATCATAAAATTATTTTTTTTAAACTTCAGAATAAATGCAAGTTGAACAAATAAAATGTATATTTAATTAAATAGTTTGTGTTGTATGATTTTTTTTTGACATACATCCGTCTAACTTAGTATGTTTTGCTTATCTGATTTTTGATTTGGAAGGGAAATACCACACCATGCACGCCACTAAAACAGATGAGGTTACACCTCAGGTTGTCAAATTTTTTTTTCAGGTTGTAGAATTTTTTTGACAAGCAACAAATCCATCGGAACCTAAGCAGAGTAGAAATGAACCGGAAAACCTGATGGAAAACAAGCAGAGACAGTGAGGAGAGGAGTAGCGGTTGTGGATGTTAATGATAATGAGAACAGGCCAGAAAAGGATACAAGCAACAGAGCCATCAGACCCCAAGCAGAGCAGAAGTGACCCAAAAAAGGGACGTGCTCTCTATATCAGACTCTTAATAGCACTTGGCTCTTCAACACAGTGGAAAAGATGTTGGTAGGATATCTATAAATGGAGAACAAATGTCAGTGGCTCTGCCTGTCATTGTTTCAGCGGTAGGGTGGCGAACAAACAAACATTGCATGAGAAAGTATTCATAATGGTCCAACTGTAACATGAAACCTCCCCCCCCCCCCAATGCCATAAAATCAGGATGAAATACATGTAGTTTATGTAACTTGGAGAAGAAGAACTGCGATCCCCCATTCTGGTGATGGGAGCAGAGTTCTGTACTACTGTATGTGAGATTACGGCAGAGCATGGCATTGCCCAGGGAGTAATTTTATACCAGCATCTATAGAGCAGTCACAAACACCATTCAGTCTATCCATCTTGTCCTACAGTGGCTCAGTCCGGTCAGGATCACAGGGAATGACTCTGCTAGTTCTCATTACTGCTACTACTACTACTGCTACTACTACTACTATCACTACTACTACTATTACTACTACTGCTACTACTACTAGTACTGCTACTACTACTATCACTATTACTACTACTATTGCTACTACTACTAAGAAGAAGGAAAAGGAGAAGAAGGAATTACAATTTAATTTTAACCTTCGAACAAACTATTACTTCTTGGGGGACATCTGAATTTCTTGAAAAATCATGATAAACTTTTAACTGTTACATTCTACCCAAGGTAATATTGTATTATCCATAGTCCTTGCAGGGTGGATTTATGGATCTATCTAACAGGCATAAAGTTTTTCACACCTTCCATCTAGCAACATACTTCAAACTTAAGACAAAAGGTCTTCAGAAATGTAGAGTTAGAGCACGACAGTGAACAAAATGCACTTTGCTATGTATGATGACAAGTGCACAAGCCAGAATATCAAAATGGTAGCACTGACTGTAATGACCATTAAGTAGCTCTCACCGGCACAGGAACCCATTAATGGGATGCGACCACTTCTGGCGACCTTGACATGAAGGTCACAGAGTCATGCTGTGAGGGGGGGTCCAGGGTTACAGCCACGATAAGGTGCCTGGAGTGCACAGCTGACACCAATTGGGCTTCACCAGAACAACCTTTCTGTTCCTCCACCAAGGGCCCCTCTGGCAACCTGGAATAATGACCAAATTCACTCTGACCATAACCACTTCACACACACAGTGGGTGACATTTACATTTTATTTATTTAGCAGATGCTTTTTATAAAGCAAACTACATTATTGCTCAAGGGCCCAAAGGCAGAATCCCTCTGCTAATCCTGGGATTTTGAACCAGAGACTGTTTGTAGGTGTTTCATTCTTACCCACTGAGCCATATAGCAGCTGCATGTACCTGTGCTCTAGAGGGGTGGGGGATTGACAGAAGGCAGCTCTGCTCAAAGCCATAACCAGTGACTCATGTGAGGAATCCATCCATCCATCACTCTAACCACTTAAACCCAACCAGGGTCACAGTAGGGACTGGAGCCTTTACCAGGAACAATGAGCACAGGCAGGAACCAACACGCTGCTGGGCACAAACATACTCACAGGGCCGACTTAGATTCGCCAATTAACCTACGTCACACACTTTTGGACCAAGGGAGGAAACCGGAGCCCCCAGTGGAAACTCACACAAACACGGGGGGAAGCATGCAAACTCCACACAGAAAGGTTCTATGACCAACGCAGGGACCAAACCCAGGACCTTCTTGCTGTGAGGCAACAGTGCTAACCTCTGCAGCACCACACCAACCTATGTGAGAAATCAGTTTGGTTAATAGAAAATAAAACATATCCGAGGTATTTTGCCTGAGCTTGTGGAGAAGAAAATCCCATAGGATTCATTACAGAGATGCTTGTCCTGGACTAGATATGCGTAGTTAATAACTTTCATTGTCTAATATGCTTTTAGCAACATTGTTGAAGCTGTAATTCTAGTAGAGATTCAGTTCACCCAGATTCAGCCAGATCTTGTAGATGAACAGCACCATAGCTGTGAGACTGTAATGCTGGTCATTGAATGGCTGGATGATAGAATGTGAGCATGTCTTGGGGGGGGTCCAATTGCACGTAGCAGGATGCAATTGGGGTGTACGTGTGTATCCACAGCAATGGAAGGCGTGCTGGGCCAGGCAGCTCTGAAGATCAACATGGGGAGAGCACAGATTAAAGCAGCGAAGCAGCTGCATCGACAGGAGGTTCCTGTTCAGATTCCCAGAACTGGCCACCCTGAATCCGTCCAGATTCATGCGCGGGAAATTTCTTAGTTATGTTTGGCACACTGCCCACATCAGAAGATGTGCCTGGGATCCAGGCCTAGTAACATGGGGATTTCGTGAGAAGATGAGGCTTCAGAGCGATCAGCGAATGAGCAGGTGGACAAGGTGACACTTTAGTAGCATCTACAGTAAAATACTTAACATAATTTCTATTACAGCAGTAAAGTACTTTACTGCTGTACTTTAGTGCTGAAATATGTTATTTTAGTGCTGAAATATGTTTCATCAATAAATGTGACATATCCTCATAGTCATAATGGACATAAGGCAAAGACACATGACACTTTATTTGCAATTTGTACAAGTACAGGTAGACAATAATTTTTTGCTTTTCACACCTTACTCCATTACGAGACACACGTACTGAGTGTACTACCTTGGATCCATGACAGTGTGGTCGGAGCTCTGTCATGATCGTTCTGTACTGATCCTGTGTTCCTGGGGGGGGGGCGGGGGGATGCCAGAGACCCTTCGCATTTTCAGGCTCCATGTCACTGAATGTTCAAGACACACACTGTAAAAATAAGTCACCAAATGGACAGAAAACTGTAAGCTGATACCTTCAAAACAACAGGTGCCTCCGGCTCATTCTCTCAGTCAATCGTTAACCATTCTCTTCACTATATTACTCTATGGTATGACAAAGAACTCAGTTTTATCAGCTGACATGCCCCCGACTTCCCTTTCTTATCCCAGCAACCAGGGAGGGAGGAGAGAAAATGACAGCTTGCTCAGCAATCTTGTTTAGCAGGATTGTGTAAGATTCATTTCTGCTTTATCTAAAACATTGCATAGTAATTTACATGGAAACCATAATCCTATAAATACATTTAACAAGCAACTCACTCAGTAGCTTTCAAAGATTCAGCAGAACGGTTCCCTCATGAGCAAAATGAAATTATTGTTTTAGATTAATGCTGTGTAGCATGAAAGTCTTATTAAAAATAAATAAAAAGTTAAAGAAATACAAAAGAATAGTTTTCCCTGTCCAGTTTTCTGTGTATTTCCAGAAGATGTGGGTGAAGGTCACAGAGAACATTCCCTAAACACACTTAGAACGGCACACGTGTAAATGTTTCAAGAGAAAACTCAGATCTGTGGAGCCCTCAGGTTTAAACACATTTGCTTGTTAATGGTAGGGAGTAGGAGAACATTGGTGAACAATGCGTTTAAAATATCAAAGTAAGACATCAGCTCCCAAAAGTGGTGAAGTGTTCCTAAGCTGCCAGGAATGAGCGAACAGCTCACATTTTAAGAGGCTCGTATTTTTGCATATAAAATCCACACATCCAAATACTCTAACCAGTGTTTCCCAGTCTCGTCCTTGGGGAATCACAGTTGGTCCATATTTTTGCTCCCCAAGAGCTCTCGACCAGGCAGTCCACATTTTTGCTCCCTCCTAGCTCCTGGTAGCAAAAACATGGACTTTCTGTGGATCCTCGAGGACCAGATTGGGAAACACTGCTCAAGACAAACACCAGTATGCCTATAAACCAAACAGACCCATAGACGATGCCATCATAACCATAGCACACAGTGCTCTCACCTGCCATGAACACCTTGAGCATACATACGGAGGCTTTTCATTGTCTGTAGCTCGCATTTAACAGCATCATACCCAACTGCAACTCATGATCAGCTTCAGGAGAAGATGCACTGAGCCTACACCCATCCATATCAACGGTGCCACAGTAGAAAGGGTCTCCAGCTTCAAACTCCTGGCGACCCATATCGCAAAGGATTGCTCATGGTCCAACAGCACCAGAACACTGACTAACAAAGCCCAGCAGAGGCTGTACTTCCACCGCACATTAAGGAAAGTCAACGTGGAAGAGGAGCTATGAGTGTCCTCTTAGCTTGAGAGCATTTCAACGTACAACATCACCACCTGCTTTGGAAACAGCATTGCTGTAGACCATACTGCTTTGCAGCACTACATCAGTAAGGCAAAGAAGATTGCTGGTACGTTGTTACCTTTCCATTGTTGGAACTGGCACTGGCAGGCAGAAGGTACAGGGCAGTCCAAGCCCACACTGGCAGATTTAAGAACAGTTTTTGACCCAAAGCGGTAACCAGTCTGTACCAGGCACTCTCACACATAACCCCCAGGCTCCACCCCACCACATACTACTCATCATATTTGTACTTTTCCATAAATATATTAGCTAGTTTGTTGGTATTGTTCACATATTGCATGTCTTGCGTGTGTTTGCACCGCTTAGGGACCTGTTAGCCCAGTCTCATTTTGCAAAGACAATAATAAAGAAGTGAGATTTGTTTGAGACATAATGATACATGTAAGAAGCCTTAGAGGAAGTGGGTAACTAAAGCAGAGTAGTCAGCAGCCCAAACATCCACAGGCCCTAACCACCCCCTACCTCATCCCTTAGAATGACCTTACACAAGTTATTGTTTAACAACTGTTGTGTTATTTGAGATATGAAGGACTAATCATATGGAAGGTGTCTGTGTTTCTGGCCTGGAAGGCCAAATTTGACAACATAGGTTATGGTATGTTGTTTATATTTTTAGCTATCATTGTTTGTGATGTTTGTGCCAAGGATCTATCTTCCCCTCCATGTAAGAGATTATAAAAAATGTGTGGATGGAGTTTCTGACTACCCTTTGAGCATGGTGCAATATATAGGCGCATGCTGGCGCATGACTTTATATTTAGAGCTTTTAAAAATGTATAACTAGTGTCAATTGTGCTCAGGTGTTAGTGAAGGGAAACACGTTTAATTGGGATGTGATGCAATACAGAGGACAGACTGCAGGCTCCCCTGTGACGCCAACTAAGGTAAGTGCTGGGTAGCTGGATTTATGTGAATCCTTTTGATTGGTGAATCTGTCCCTTGCTTGCCCAGATTTTCTGTGTATATATAAGTGCCTGCCCTCCCTCTGCTTGTTAGTCAGTCATTATTTGTCACTGCGTTGTTGCTTTGCTTTGTTTTCTGGTCCAGATCCATGTTGCTCTGTTCCCTATGTGTGTTATTTTGTGGTTTCTTTACGTTTGCTCTTTATTTTTGCTGTTTGTTTTCTTTTTCTTCTTTGATACCTTATGGTCCCTATATTTTGTGCTTTTCCCCGGTGTGTTCAGCTTAAACTCCTTCATCTCAGAGCTGCTCTGTGGATCATCATCCTTTCCACACCATAACAAGGTGTTACTGTATTTAGGTATTTCGACATGTAAAACACTGATGCATGGTCTCTCTTCAGAACATGTTAAAAGTTCATGTTCTTCTCAAAGTAGATTTGTAGATTTCACCATCTAGTTGCATTCACATGAACTCAGGAAAATGCGCTGCCTTCTCGAACTCTTGCAACATGAGTGTTCACCCATATACAATTAGCTACTTTACAGTTAGCCCCTATACAATTACCCACGTTACAGTTAGCCCCTATACAATTAGCCACTTTACAGTTAGCCCCTATACAATTAGCCATTTTACGGTTAGCCCCTATACAATTAGCCACTTTACAGTTAGCCCCTATACAATTAGCCATTTTACAGTTAGCCCCTTCTCCCTACCCACATACCCAGTTCTGCATCACAGCATGCCTATTCATCTCAGGACACACACTCACTATGGTCAGTTTCAGAGACACTGGTTTACCAAACTACATGCTTTTGAACTGTAGGAGGAGACCTGTGGTAGCTGGAGAAAATCCATGTAAACAGAAGGAGCATAGCTTCACATGAAGAGGCTGAATGAAAGACACAACCTTCTGGAGGTGCTGGTCCCATTGCTAAACACTGAGCCACACAGTTCGTTTTTCCGTCCAATATGAAGGATTTCATAACAACATGACATTGCTTAGAATTTACAGTTTTCTAGCAGACATTATCTGTTTCAGAGAAGTATCAGGACAGGCTGCCAGAAGCCTTCCTAAAGGGAGTAAACAGAAACTCTGCAATGAGAGACCATGGCTAACAAACTAGCCACAAACAAACATCTGCTCTAACTCATGTCTCCTCATGACAAGAATTAGTCTTTTTATTTTTTTTCCTACCTGACACCATATCGTAAAATGGTAAGGTTACTCAATACGCAATATGCTGGCTCATTGGACTTCTTGAGATATTCTGCACCTCATCGCCAAGAGACTGCAGACAGTTTGTGAAAAGTGAATCAAATTGACACCCTGCTTACATTTTTTCCAATATCTCTAAATGCAAATGCTACTCTGGGCCATTAGTATTACTGAAAAATTGCAGGTTAGCTACCATGCTAACAGACGCTAAAGAAGGGTACATGTACACACACACACGTGCACACACAGAAACACACATGTACACAGAAACACACACATGTGCACGCACGCACACACAGAAACACTCCTTCAGGTGATCAGGTGCACAGTGCACTACTCCCTTAGATAACAATTTTAAAATTTGATCACGTTTTCCTGTTAACGGTCAGCATGACCAGAGATACACACACCCAAAGGCTTATGGACAGTCCCACTGGCTTGTGTACTGTCTGTGCCAGGTCTGCTACAGAGAACGCGCTGGCAGTGAGTGAAAGCTGTGTTTTTAAACACTTTCCTATTAGATAACAGCATACACAGAAATACAGGCCAGTAGATCAAACAAGGGCGTAACTATAATTGATTAATCATAATGCTCTCCAATGCAGTTTGCAGCGATGATGTTGGGTTCTGGTCAAGGTCTCAAAGATATCGTGTGACAGGGAAGTAATCCGAAAGTGAAACAACGCTCAAATCTGATAAAACACAAACAGGAAAACATGCTGGAATGAAAAGCTTTCTTAACTAAAAACATCATAGCAGTCCAGTGCGAGCAGGATCTCTGGAGAATGTCTCTGATCTCCCAACAGAATTCTAGAGGTTGCTCAGTTCTGAAAGGCAACAGAAAAAAGAAAACAAAAAAAAAACATGTAAGGCTGAGGTGAACTGTCACGCTTCGCTGGCCGGGGGGGAGGTTGTATACGCGGGGCCCTGACACTGAGCACGGCAGCACTCACAAAAGCAGAAGGGCCAATCGAGGGCTGGGGGGTGGAGAGGCCAGTGGAGATAAACAATCCCCCGGCCTTATCTTCCCCACCACGCCTGCAAGGCCCTGAGGAGCAGCACGTCCACCAACATGAAAAAAGCCTGCTGGTTAGGCTCGGCCTGCATTCTGCCACGTGGAGGACATGCCTGGACCTGACGGTGATTCCTCCGATCACCGTTTCACCGTGTCGGCAGTAAGCTCTCATCTGACTGCACTTTTCAAGATGGCAGATACTTTCTGAAGGATCGAAACAGGATTTCACTGGCAAGCTGAAGGAATCTTAACCTGAAATCTGATTCCTCTGTTTTTCCTCTCAGTAATACGATCATTGTTGTTTGCATACAGTTCAGGCAAAAAATGTGCCTTAGGCAGCAACTGCTAAAGCAAAGGTTGTTTATAAAATGTGTCACACCGGGTGGTGACAGTTTATAACCTTGTTCCTAATCCTAACAATGACTTGCTTTCAAAGATTTATAATATATATTATGTTAGAACATATAAAACACTTTTGATGCTTAAACATTTTTTTTTTTGCTAATGAAGGAAGCTGCTACCAAAGTACTACTGCAAATACAATGCGCCAAAATAGTGCAACAAAATAATGCACCAAAATAATATGCAACCACTACACCCAAATGTCCCATTTCTCCATTATGAAGGCAAGAACAAAATGCATCCATAGAAATATACTGGTGAGAATTAGTAAAGTATTTTACCAAAGAATATAAAATGCGCTTACAGAGAAAACAACAAGATTGCTATAAAAATGAAGAAAGGGCCAATTACTCCTATCTGAAAGGTTCCTGCTCTTCACAAGCAGCAGAACTTCAAAGTTATGCTTGGTCCATCTCCAGCACTCTGCCAGAAATATGGAACCTCTGCCCACAAGTAGATATTACAGCTATATCATCTATCTTCCAACCACTTATCGTCGTCAAGGTCAGATCCTCTCCAGCTTATCCCAGGAGGCATAGTGAACAATGCTGGATGCCAGACCATTAAAGGTCCATAAATACATACGAAAGCTAAGGAAACCAGAGTGGCTGAAGGGCACCTGCACTGGGAGAAACTGCAGACTCCTAAAACACACAACACAGCTTGGATTTGAGCCCTCAGCCCTGCTGGTGTGCGCACCAATGGCACCCACATTATACATCATCGCAGTGTAAATTACTAGAATAATCGTGGTGTACGCACCCATGGCACCCACATTATACACCATTGCAGTGTAAATTGCTAGAATAATCATGGTGTGCACACCCATGGCACCCACATTATACACCGTAGCAGTGTAAATTGCTAGAATAATCATGGTGTACGCACCCATGGCACCCACATTATACACCATAGCAGTGTAAATTAGTAGAATAATCACGGTACATATCCCGTGGTTAAATAGAACTTTAAATACGAACATTATTTTTTTTTTTAAAAAAAAAAAGATACGTAAATGAAACTTACAGCATCAAAATCAAAATGGCATATCACTACAAGTAATATTCTTGCTTACTTATTCGTATTGAAAATGCTTGTAAACATCATGTTATTCATGGGTTGCTTCTTACACAAATCTTACCTTCAGCAGAGTCTAGCTAGTAGGCCTAAGTGAAGTTTTGGCAACAGTACAGTAAGTGATGTAGTCAAAATACAGAATCACAGGACAGAAGTCAAGGCGTCATGTAGAAATATTTCACCCAATGGTGAAATCAGAGCCAAAATTAACATTTATGCAGAATAAGATGGAGCTGCACCCCGGCAAGGTGCAGTTTGGACATAAGGAATCAGAGCCAGGCTCCATCTGTGTTTTTACTTTGCATGTACGCTTCCCTCCAGTTGTGCTTAGGAGGAGGTACTATAACATGCAGATATCATCTTCATCCTGGTATATGGAATCAGGAAGTCTGTAGCTCCCAGTGGCCAGAATAGCGCTGCACAACTGTCACCCCTGGGCAACATAATCCGAAGGGCACAGCATTCTCACGTTATCGGGCCACCACTAACCTACATAATGACATAACTCTTTTTCGGGATGCTGGGGATAAAACACAGAACGTTCTCAGTATACAGCTGAATCACCCTCTTGCCAGATATTCACGTTTCCCTTCTATAGAATCAGACCATCGGGTCATTGGGAATGTATCCCTGTGACACCCTGCACCTTAGGGGCTGAAGGAACAGAGTAAAAGAAAAGGAGAAAGACACGGACTGGGCGGGTGGAACAATCATTTCCTGCATTTTCAGGAAAATGCTATTTGGTATAATGAGAATTACAGGAAATGGTCTCATATCCAGCATTCAAGTAACTGGCACATTATAAATTATCAGTATACAAATTTAAAAAGTATAATAGTAAGTAATAAACCTATTATATTAAGATTTAGTAACAAAGAAAAGCATTGCACAATACAAATGTCAGTTCCTGCACATGCCTACGGAACTGAACGCATTATTTTTCTTCCGGCCTGTTCTGCTGTTATTTACCGCACAATCTCTTGTGTTGTATCCCATACCAATCATTGCAGTGTGTTAAAATAACAGTACAACAATTATTAGTGCATGTGTATAAAAGGATCAGAGTAAACATGACAAATGTGTTAAAGTGCACATTGGTGGTCTGAGAAAACAGGTGACTGCTAAAACAGGCCGAAACATGTAAGTGACAATTACGGTGACAGATTAGGAAGAGGCCCAAACTGACTAAGCCCTGTTTAAAGAGGCCGCCACCTACAGTAATCACATTAAGTTGAGGGAGTATGCATGGTATGTTACTGGTTACATTAAGTACATTAAGTAGTATATAGATGATGTAACTGTCTCCAAGACAATCACCATACGTGCCAACCAGAAACCATGAATGACTTCAAGGGTACGTGTGCTTCTTAAAGTAAGGGATGCTGCCTTCAAATCCAGGGACAAAGTGACCCATAACCATGGAATATGTACAATACCCTTATTAAACAGAAATAACTTTTTGATTATTACATTTTTTAGCTTATTTTGTATTGTTTTAAAGCATAGTAAGAGCCTACAAACATACCACAACTTTTAATGTACAGGGTGGCATATTCAAAGTGATTCTGTATTTTGATTACTGTACTGTCGCCAAAACTTCACTTAGACCTGCTAGCTAGCTTGAGAAGTAACCATGTAACCCATAAATAACATGATGTTTACAAGCATTTTCATGGGGACAATACGAATGAATTGTAGTGATGCCTCCCTGCCACATATGCTGAATGGTTTCTGGGTCATTCTATGAAATCTGTGCCTTATCAACTTTGAAAATTTACATCACCACTTTTTACATATCCAGGGAACAAAGACATCTTAATATTACAAGGAATTATATCGTGCCATCTCAGGCTGTGTAATTTAATATTTTATGACTGTTTTTCTACTAAATGTTTTGATAGTTTTGTCAACCCTGTTGCAGACATAGACGTGGATTTCTAAATAGAAAAATGTAATAGATGCACATATATGAAGAGTACTTCAGTCCCTCTTGTCACTGAGATTATTTTCAGA
Source organism: Hyperopisus bebe (assembly GCA_026777045.1). NCBI lineage: Eukaryota > Metazoa > Chordata > Actinopteri > Osteoglossiformes > Mormyridae > Hyperopisus > Hyperopisus bebe. The sequence goes on from JAODJW010000046.1 coordinate 18,402,442, forward strand.
TTTTTGGCTTTTTCCAGTATGATACCTTCTCACTGAAATGATTAAGATCACCCTAATACTGGATGCCGATCACATATCAGTTAAGAAAAAACATATTTTTAGAGGATAAATCTTGATTGAATGACCCAGTCCAGAATATAACATAGTATAAATTTCCATGATAAGACTTAAAAGGCCCTTTGAATTGTCATTTTTTACATTCTTAATGTAAAAATGCAAATTAATGACAAGAGCAGAACTGACGTTATGGTAACAGGACTGACGAGAGTAACAGGGATAACAGGACACTGTGTACACTGCACATCTTTGCTAGACACCACTAAGTTTTACCTCTGAAGTTACGCAATATTGTTTTTCACTTGACTGGCACATTACATCATGTTTTTTCGCACTGCAGTCCCGCTCCATCCTGGGCTGTTCTCTTACTTGCTCCTGTAGCCTCAGGCACACCTGTGACCCTGAATAGGACAAACGGTTGGATGGATGGATGGATGTGTAGGAATTATTAGCTCAAGTAAATTTTAATATTCTCCACCAATATGTTTGAAATGAATTAAAGTTTAATTAAT
>JAODJW010000046.1:18405306-18427513 GCA_026777045.1 Hyperopisus bebe
AGTGGAGTTGGTCAGGAGCACCAAATTCCTTAGAGTACATCTGGCAGCTGACCTCTCCTGGACCCTCAACACCACCTCCGTAGCCAAGAAGGTGCAGCAGCGCCTCCATTTCCTTTAGCAGCTGAGGAGAGTCAGTGTACCTTCCCCCATCCTGCCCATGTTCTACAGGGGAACCATTGAGAGTGTCCTGACCAGCTGCATCACTGCCTGGTTTTGCAGCGCCTCTGACCGAAAGACCCAACAGCGCCAGTGAACGCGGCTGGAAAAAATTACCAGGTCCCCTCTACTCTCCATTGAGGACATCTTCCTTGAGCGCTGCATCTGCAAGGCCTCCAGCACTGTGGAGAACCCCTCCCATCCTTCACACTCCCTCTCTGTCCCCCACTCCATCTGGCAGAAGGTACCGGAGCATGCAAGCTCCCCTGCCAGTTTCTACCTTACAACTTTTCGAACTCTGAACTCTTTACTGGCTCCATTATGAACCTAGCTTACTATCAGCACTAGCCACTGTATCCAGTGGACAGTGCCCAACACTGCACCTTACCTACATCTGTGCCAAATCTGTGGTATTGTTACATCTCTTGTATTTATTATTTCTGCAGCAGCCACCATATCCGTTATATTGTGTGGGTACCCTTTGTTCCCCTGTATGTCAGTGTTTGTATATTCTCCATTAGCAATATTTATTAGTCATTATTCTCCTTTCCTTCCTCTCCCTCAGGTGTTCCACTTTGTCTTGTTTAGTGTCTCTGCACTTTATGTATATATATTGCATGGCAGTCCTAGGGAACATTATTTTGAGCCACTGTGTGCTGTGGATTGTATGACAATAAAGACCCACTTGACTAGACTTGAGAATTCAGTTTTTTTCAAGAGTAACACTCAGCTATCCAGCAATGCCTCAATATCAATGTTGCTGGATACAAGAACTTTCACTGTATTTCCATTCACTGAATATCAGCAAAACAGAATCAGCTCTGACCCCAAACTAGATCAGGCTAATATAGATTACATTAGGGTGGAAATTAATGGCTAAGAGGAAAGATAACTGCAAGACTTAGAGATAGAATCACTAGACTGTCTGTAACCATTTGCAATAACCCAGTTATTTGTTTATACTAAAAAAAACTTGACTATAGACATTCACTTATAAGAAGGAACAGAAAGTATTTAGTTATAATTTATTTTTATTTTTAAAAAATAACCCACAGGGTCTCTTACAAAAAACAATTCAAATGTTCATACAAAATATAAACAAAGTTGCATATTTCACAAATATCAGTTCAGCAATACAATCACTGCGCTTTGATAAGGAAATAAAAGGCGTGTGCTGAAAAGTCCCCCCCCGACTCCCCACAGTGAAATGCATCCTGGAAGAAACCCCAGGTGGATCTATAATAATGTCGGGGGTGCCCCTGATTTTCCGGAACATGTATCAGATGTATCAGGACCACAGTGCAGAAGCAATTTCTGGCCTGGCACTCAGCATGTCAGACCGCTTCAGTGCAGTGGGACGGAGATGTCATACATTGTTTTTTCAGACCTGAGCCTGATACATGCCCCAACACAAAGTTTGCTTCAAGTGGAAGACAAAGTTTGACAGCAACAAAGTAATATGCATTCAGAAGTGCAATATCATATCTATATAAGTCAAACACTGAAACACAGGCAAAGACAATCTGCTCAATTCCTTCTTAACATCACATCTTTCAGCAAGGTCCCTAGAACACCTTAATCATGATTGAAAACAAAACTGACAAACAGTTCCCCCTTAAAAAAAATGACATTTTATGGAATGACATTACATTGATGGATATATCTTCAAAGCAATGTGTTACAGAGAAGGAGTAAATGCTTTGAGACGAGCACAGGGGTCCCAAACTCCTTACACATCGAGGAGTATCAACGTGCTATACATGCCTGGTAAATGGATAGCAGAATAACAAAGGTCATCGAATAACAGCTAGCAAAATACTTGCATCCTGAACAGCTCTGTATAAAAAGGAGCCTCTTTGGAAAACTGGAATAGCCCACCACAACTTAGGGAGGGCTGATTCTGGAAGAGCACCAGTGGTGGAGAAGCAGCTTAGTATAGGATCACAAGAAAAAGATAGATCATAGCACAGGATTAACCTTCCCGCTTCAGGCTCCTGCTTTCCCCACTATCTTCCTCCCTGCTTCACGGGTGGGACCACGTGCGTGTTCACGCCACCCGACCCCCCCACAAAGACACATCTCCTTGGTTCTGTCCATGACCTACTGCATACGTTCTTCTCAGCATGCCAGTCCTTCCGCCACTCTCCCCGAACTCTGCAGCAAAGTGCTGAAGTAGAAACAGGCCCAGACATAGATGCACTAAAGTCCTGGAGATCTTTATTTGTTCAGCAGACCGGCAGCATCCTTGAGTTACCATTGTACTCCCCTTCCACCTGGGGGGAGGCGCAATGTTGCGATTAGACCACATTTAGGCTCAAATAAAACTCCGATAGTGGAATTTACAGAGCATACGGAGAATCCTGTGCGGCATTTACCTCGCCGTAAACTGGTGGGGATGGCGGGAACTGGAAATGGGTGTTCATGAAGATGGGGCTATCCCCGCCGTCGTAATCGTCCAGCAGGGGGGTGTCCAGGCGGCAGTCGCGGGGCAGCTCGCAGTAGCTGGGGGGAGCCGAGGGCATGCGCAGGGACACCCAGCTATTGGAGGCTGTGCTGCTGCCCCCGTCTTGGCTGCTCATGCTGTTGGTGCGGCTGCTGAAGCCGCTGGAGGAGCCGCTTCCAATGACCAGGGGCAGCTCCAGCACCAACTTCTCACTGCCGGGGATGCTGACGTAGATCTGGAAGGGGGCAGAGGATGAAATGTCAATTGCTGTCGGGAGTAATAGGAACCTCCGTCTGTTATTGTGGTATCTATGTTGAAGGATTATGTTAGCCGAGTTTGTGGAGACCTGGGGGGGAGGGGTAAATGAGCAGTGAAACTCACCAAGAGGAAGTACTCCATGCGAAGGATTTTGCAACCCAAGATGGAAGGTTTGATCTTGGGCACGCGGATGGTCTTGCCCTGCCAGGCATCGCACATGCCCGAGATGATGTGGTTCCCCCGCACAGAGGAGAGCTTCTGCTGGAAGACCTTGGTGCGGCCCTTAGCCTGGTAGGTGTGTTTGGCGATGATGGCCGCCTTGGGGATCACGATGCGCGAGCAGGTGTTCTCAAAGCGAGCATCGATGCAGATCTCTTCGCCCTCACAGAAGCCCTTCCGGTCGATTTTGGCATTGAGGGACACCTGGCCATCGGGGATGAACATGCAGGTGACCTTCTTCTCCCGCATCCCACCAGAGGGAGACTAAAACAGGAGCAGAGACATTGGTCATTAGTTTATAGCACCTCAACAGCTTATTGACCACCCAACTACATGCTCAGGTTAATCACTTAAAAATTCAGGAAATATTCATTTTATGAGGAATATAGGCACATTATTTGCTGTGATCTTCATGCAGATACCTCTCTAAACTTTAAAGAAGGCCAGCTATGCCATCTCAGGGGTATAATCTTCTAAAGCTATGAGAGGTTGCTACCTCAGGACATCCAAATGCAGCACTGCTTAAAAAGCTGGACTCAACCCAGAGGTTGCTGGGACGGTCCAGCAGCTGAGCCCCCAGGCCTGAGACATTCAGCAGAAACTAGGACGGTCATGAGAGCACTAAAATGGCTGGCAAGCTCACCATCAAGGCCGGAGTGTTGACATCCAGGGGCTCCTCCACCTCAAACAGCTTCCTGCACTCCAAGGCAGGTTGAGATGGACGGTCCAGCATGGCTTTCACATAGTAATGCACGGAGCCAAACTTTCCCGTGTAGGAAGACACCAGCTGCCTAATGGGCCGAGAGAGCGGGGTCAGAGCTCTGGCTGGCTAGAGGTACAATGCCCTCATGGGGCATTCATGTTCAGGCACTCCTATGGTGATAAACACAATCTCAGGATACCTACCCTTGCTGGGGAAGCTCAAATCCAAATGTGTATTCATATTTGTTGCCAGGTCTGAGGATGACTGACCCGTCTTTATCTGAAAGAATACAAAAGCACTTCAGTGCTGAACCAATATGCAAAAACACAGATGCACAATGAAAATACACATAAGGACCAAAGGTCCTAACGGCCAATTGGTTCTGCACAATTAAAATAAGGGCGCATCTACAGAAAAAAACCCAACAGTTCTACGATATACAAAAAATTCTACTTGGTTAATTTGCACCTTGATTACGATTATCATGATGATCTTGCACCAGAGCAGTATATACACATTATATATTATATCACCGAAGCGGTTCTCAGATTTCAGACCATTGCACACTGTAACTCGTTAACTCGCTAAGCAGCCATCAAAGCATCCGAACCGGGTTTTTGTCGGAAACCGATGGTCGCCTCGTCCTTACCAGAGGGCTGGTCGTCCAGCCGAAGGACTTCTTCGTAACTCAGATACGGGATCTCCTCTCGGCAGCGCTCCTTCCCTTTCTGGTACTCCACTTTTGCGGATCCCACGCCGACCACCCTCACGGCCGACACCCTGGTCACCTCGGATACCTCCACGACAATCCGGCCGGCCACCTTGTCTCCGCTGATGTAGAAAGATTTACTCGGATCGCTGAACTCGATCTCGAAAGTCTTCACCTTCTTTCCCATTGCAACCATGGCTGCTCTTTATCCGGTATCTGAGCTAATTCAGAGATCCGCTAAAAGTTGTATCCTACCCTGCTCCGTTAAGGAAAACCCCAAATGCTGCACTTGCCAACGCGCAAGGCTTTAAATTGTGTATCTCAATAAAATACGTGTGTCAGCACGAAATATCCTTCCTCTGCGATATCATGTGTTGGTATAGAGAAACAGGAAAGTGCCGTATTTTATATGACCCTGTCTCGACCAATGAGCGGCCGCCCCCACATAACAGTCTAGCGGTGCATGTGCTCGCGGGGGTGAGCAGCGTGGCTTGTCCCGTGCACTGCGCACTCATTGGCTGGAATCCGTTGTTTGCGTCGCCTTCATCCAATCAGCGGGCAAAACCGGCGCGTGGACAGCTCGTGCTAGTAAACAAGACAGGGAGTGCACAGGATGATGTGGGGGAAGGCGCCTCGCCGGGGGTGTGGCCTAACTGCACATCTGGAGGGTCTGTGTCATCGAAACGGAAAGCTTTTAGTGTGTGTCTGACCCAGCAGCCAATCATCTCCGTCTTATATGGTGTGAATTTTTTTTTCCATCTTCACAAAAACAGTACATTTCGTTCTACGTTTCCCTCTGGGGGCGTGGCCAAATGTTCCCTGTCAGACCTCGTGCGTCTCGTCCTAACTGTGGGTTTCTGCTAGTTTTTGCAAGAATTTCATTTTCATTTTAGTTATTCCAGTTTATAAATATCCTTACTTGTGCCTTATTCTCAGTTTTGCTTGTGTATTATAGTGTGATTTCAGCAAGAAAACAGTGTTTTATCTTAAAAGTTTGGAACAGTTCTTATACGAACATGAAAAACATATACTTTATCAATATAATGAGAATGTAAATAACAGAAACAATTACAATATCCAAATTCCTAATAACACATAAAACCGAATCTATAACCGTGGGACTCGCAATCACACCTAAACCAACAATTATTTAAAATAAAACAAACAAAAATATACAAAAATGAAAAATTAAAGCGTAATAATACAATGAATGAGATATTCGTAGTTATTTTCCGTATTTTTTTTTACTATTTCGCCCAGAAACAATTAAAAATAATTTAAAAACCAAGGTAAGTTATCAAATTATTACTGCTGAGATTACATTGCAAATGTAACTGCTAAGTACTGACATGTTTCCATGTAAGATTTGTAGGACGAATTAATAGTGTTTTCAGAAAGTGCAATACAGAGATTCCCCCTGGATTTGACTGGAATTTATCGGATTGTTTGAATGTACTGTAAAGTGAAATTCCAATTAAAAAACTATTTCCGACGCCTTCTGAACAAAATTATTTAATTCCGTTTTTGGTTGCATTGCATCACTGCATAGTTGTGGCTTTAGGTATTAAATGGATTTTAAAGTTAAGAGTGTATTAAGATACATACCCAAGCACCAGGCCCGTCGCGACAAGGCAGGCAAACCAAGCAGTTGCTTGGGGCCCCGAGCTGGCCTGGGGCCCCAAGACAACGACTGGTTAAGAATAAAATGCAGCAACAAACTGTGTGAGCGCCCTCCATGTCCATTTTGCTTGGGGCCCCCAAATTCCTTCAAACGGCCCTGCCAAGCACATCTTGAAAATATTCACCTTTCACAATCAACGGTTACTATTTCTATCACTGTAAGACACTATAAGTGTGTGGTTTTGTGTGCTTGTGAGTTCTTGTTTATATAATCAGAAAATTCATTTTTATTCGTAAAATACAATGTTAAGGTAAAATGTCCCAGACAACTCGCAAATAATTTTCTTTAACCGATCATTGTGGTTGTTTGTGTCTTGGAGCGCTTTTACGTTCAACGATTGCAAAGTGCAATTGGCTCCCCCTGGAGGAAAGAATCTGGCACAACATGGTAAAATATGCACCTGCGCTTATTTGTGCATCGAATCCAGGGGTTTCAAACTGCAGTCCTGGAGGGCCGGAGTCCTGTATAGCTTTGCTCTTTCCCAGTTCCACAACAAATGATTCAGCTCAAGAGCTGTGTGGTAACTAGCACAAGCAGTTGAATCATGTGTGTCAAATGAGAGAGAAACCAAAAACGTGCAAGGCTCCGACCCTCCAGGACTGGAGTTTGACACCTGTGGTGTAATTCAATCAAGTCGGGGATCTTGTCTTTATTTACCATTTCATCAAGTACTGCAATGGTTGCAGACTATTGCTGGATTGTGACAAGAGATGCCCCCGAAGTTGGCTGCAAACGTCAGATGACAATATTGTAGGCAAGGCCAGGGACTTTGTTAGAGTTATAAAGCTTAATTTTTAACTTCCATTTAATGGAAAAAGCCATTTTTATTACCTATAACGATTCCCTGAGTTTTTATGATGAGCTTCAGATGGAAATAAATCATTAAAAGTTTTTTTTCAACTTGACCAATATACAACTATTAATATCTTACTTTAATATAAAACAGAAATATCTAAATATTTTAATCTTTTATATAACTAGAGCAAAGTAGTTTTTCTGGATGCATATCTGGGCTTAGTAAATGCGATATATGAAAAAAAAAAAAAAGGAACAAAGTGTGGAACGTTTGTTGACTTGTGTAATTTAAGCAAAGAGCGCCCCCTGGTGGTACAAACAAATAGCTAAGCTATCTGTTCGTCTTCAAAGTTCAAACCCTTAGTATGGTTATGACCGCTTTACAGCAGTCATTTAGTTGCAGTAGTAACTGGCTACATTCTGACTGTGGGCCGAGCATTTTAAATGAGCTGTAGGAGAATAATGAGTGCAGACCTTATTTTTAAATCCTTTACCAAATTCTCACTCAATTTAATGTCAACAAAAACAATGTAACAATATGTCAACAAGGGCCAAGGAAGAACTTCCTGGTGCAAAAAGTCACTCACTACCTGTAAAGCTTCTGCTTTAAGGTTCTACAGAAATGAATGGCGTGTGTGTGTGTGTGTGTGTGTGTGCGTGTGTGTGTGTGGGACCAAATGTCCCCCACAATATAACAATATGGTGACATTTTTCCAGTCCCCACAAGTGGAAACTGTAAAATCTCTGAGAAGTCGTTTGCTTTGTTACTAATGATTAAGGTTAGTTCTGGGTAAGGATTAAGGTTGTCATGCTTCAGATTAGAGTTATCCCCATCAAAAAAACTAAAAACGCTAAAACTCTCGTATTTTGTTTGGTTACTGATGGTTAAGGTCAGGGCTGGGTAGGGGTTAAGGTCGTCATGTTGGGATTAGAGTTTTCCCCATAGAAATAGAGTGTGTGTGGGTACGGCTTTGCAAGGGCATAACTTTGGGTTGTTTGGGTTCGGCACAGGGGGGTTGAGGTCTCCACCCATTATGTGGGTTCAGGGGGTTGTTTTGGCTGGTTTTAATAATTGGGCGCTGACACCTCCCCCAATGCATCTGTGTGTGTACATCAGTTATTGGTCTGAGTAGCATGTGAGAGCAGCATACATAAGGAGCCGTTTTCCAAAACCGTTTTCTCAGCACTGGGTCACCCTGAGTCTGTACCAGGCAGCATGGGGTACCAGGCAGGGAAACTTCTGGGATGGAATGTCAGCTACAGATGTGAACAAATTTGTTGTACCCTTCCCCTTTGAAATAACTCGAAACTGACAAAAGTTTAATGGCATCCCTTATTGTTTATTCCATATTTAACACAAATCAAATTTGATTTTGATTATGGATTCAGTTAAATATTTTACATAATTAAACAAATGAAAATGACACGGACAGAAAAGATAGTACCCTTAATTTAATATTTTGTGGCACCACTTTTGGCAGCAATCACTGCCAACAAACGATCTCTGTACTTCACAATGAGGCTTCCGCATTTGCCAACAGGTAGTTTGGCCCACTCTTCCAGATCAAACTGCTCAAGCTGTCTCAGGTTTGAAGGGTGGCATCTCCACACTGCAGTTTTCAGATCTTTCCACAGATGTTCAATAGGATTACGATCTGGGCTCATGGAGGGCCATTTAAGAGTAGTCCAATGTTTTTTTTCTCAGCCATTCTTGAGTGCTTTTAGCTGTATGTTCGTTATCCTGTTGCAGGACCCATGACCTGCGACTGAGGCTGAGCTTCCTGACACTGGGCAGTATGTTTCGCTCCAGGATACCTTGGTAGCCTTGAGACTTCATTGTGTCCTGCACAGATTCAAGGTTCCCTGTGTCAGATGCAGCAAAGCAGCCCCAAACAAAACCGAGCCCCTCCATGTTACACAGTAGGTTTCTGGTGTTTTCTGTTAAAGCTTCATTTTTCCTGTTGTAAACATAGATATGATGTGACTGGCCAAGAAGCCCCAGTTTTGTCTCATCAGTCCAAAGGAAATTCTCCCTGAAACTTTGGGGCTTGTCCACATGCATTTTGGCGAATTCCACTCTGGCTTTTTTATGTTTTTCTGTCAGTAGTGGAGCCTCCTGGGTCATCTTCCATGGAGCCCATTATTGATCAAAATGTGAAAGATGGTGCGATCAGAAAGTTATGAACCTTGACCTTGGAGGTTGGCTACAGTCCCATGAACCTTATACTTTTTAATAATATTGACAACTGTAGTCACAGGAACATGAAGCTGCTTGGAGATGGTTTTATAGCCTTTACTTTTAACATGGTTGTCTATAATCTTCTCTCTGAGCTCCTCAGACAGCTCTCTCCTTTGCTTTCTCTGGTCCATGTTCAGTGTTGTTCATACAATGATACCAAACAACACAGTAGCATGTTCTTCCCCTTTATAGGCTAAATGGCTGATGGAAAGCTTGAAGGCACCTGTGATACTAATTAAGGTTAAATACTTAGTTATAATGCAGGGATAAATAGTCTCTTTAGGGGTACAGTACCAACAAATCTGTCCATACTATTTTATCATATCTTTGTAAAATAAACAACAAATCCTTTCTTTTCACAATGTTATTGGTTACTTTATCACACACTAAAGGCATGCAGGTATACATTAGACAGTCGCTTTTATCTGAATCACTTTTCAGGAGAAATGATGCACTGTAATGGTACAAACAAATGTATCCATGTCTGTATGTGGCATTGACGGTATAAGATGGAATATCAATAAGCATGCATCTGTAGTATTACCTTTCAAAATAAATTATTCCTAAATGCATTTCAGTACATTTTAATTGTATAAAAAGAGAATAAGAAATACTGAAGTGAAATGCTTTACGTTTGAGAAAGTCTTGTTGAGTATTTACCAATAATTTACATTGTGTAATTAAGATATTACTTTGTAGTTACAGTTCCTTTGACAAATGCAACAAAATAATTATTCAGTTTCAATGCTACACTATACGACAGACAGACAGATAGATAGATAGATAGATAGATAGATAGATAGATAGATAGATATAGATAGATAGATAGATAGATAGATAGATAGATAGATAGATAGATAGATAGATAGCAGGAGAACGATCAACATAAATATGGAAGCGAAATGGATTATGTTGAGACATCCTGTGTGAGGTTCCGGATAGTGGGGGCGCTACAGAACCATAAGTTCACTGACAGATAACACGTGGAAGGGAAAAAACGTTGAGGAAAAGCTGTACTTCAGGCTTACCGTCAAAAAGATAGACTGGCGTGCTAATCCATTTTGCTTCCTTAAGTTAGAGGCCCAGAGAGGCCTGGATTCAATATTGCAGCGGCGGCGACCCGGGAGTCGTGGCCCTTTAAGACGCGCGCGGTGCATCGCTTTGGTCGCCTTTGTGCATTTAGTGGCAGCAGAGGCGGGGGCCGCCGGCACAGCGCAGACTATTCAGGCCAGAGAGGTCCATTTTAGGGGGCTTTTACGCCCCTTGTGCTTTGCGGGAGGGACATCGGAAAGGCAAACGTGCGCGGCACACAGCGCAGCCGCAGACGCGAGACGCGCATCGCACCGCGTTCCTGCTGTAAATATACTTACTGTAAATATTGCGATAGGCATGGGTCTCGGGAATAAAGGAAAATCCAATTTATGGTGAGTCTAAGCTCTAAAGTATTTTTATCCATTTGATAGAATGGGGAAACAGCGCATCACCAGTCACACTAGTTCGGTCATGTAGTAAGTTTCGCCTAACCTTCACAGCCTAGTCTCACCAAGTAATGTACATTTTACATCGGAATTTGGAACTTGCACTTGTCGCTCTTACAATTTGTCCTTGTTCAAGAGACATCAGTGTGCTTATAGACTGTGTCTATAGACATTTGCCATTTTTAAAATCGTGCTTCAGAAATATGATCATGAACTAAAGTTAACTTATTTTTAATAACCACTGGTTAGTTAATTTTGGCATTATCGTTATCTATTCATTCTTAACGACAGAGCGACTGTATCAAAATACCCAAACAGTATAATATGTAAATGTTAAACTGACCATACAAAAATTGATTTCGGTAATTGATTTTTAGAAGAAATAAAAGATATTTAACATAAATATATGTTAAATATTAATATATATATATACAAAATTTGACAGAAGTCTTGTAAATATCCCAAAGGCAGAAAAACAAGTATTTAAGTCATCACTAGTGACTGAGTTTTTTTTTCTTTGTCTTTTCTTTCAATTGCTTAACTGAAAGGTAATGGAACGGGAGCCATTTGAGGGATTTTCTGTGCTGTTGCCCTTGCCCACCACACACAAACTTATAACTGCATGAAGTTAGGAAGGTGCCCATGTCTCTCCCTGTTTTGATGCCATTTAGCTGAGGGCAGACTGATCCCAGGCCAGTGCTTTGTCTCCTCTGCAGGCACATGGATGTTGTGTGATGAGAACTCCCGGAGTGAATTCGCCTGAACACGACCCCTCCCTGGGTCAGGCAGGTGCGGGACGTAGTGCAAAGTTGTACCATCTCCCCCCAATATTGCACTCGTCCCGGCCTCCCGGACCTCACGGACACCCAGCCCGGGAGCAGGGGCCATAACAGTCAGCTATGGGGCATTTCCTGGGGGCATTTTAGTGCTTGAATCTCTGCAATTTCAGGAAACAGAGTTAGCATTTCGTAGAGCTGGATGTCTCTTCTTTGCCGCTGCCTTGCCTTGCTAAAACTTGTTTTCTAGTGCAAAGTATGTTTTCTGCAGACACTTGTGCTGTGCTGTCATTCATGTCCTGTACTGAGCAGTTCAGTTATTCCATTAAAACTTACCTTCCAACAAGCTTTGTCATATGTCCATTTCAAGATCAGAATCTAGGAATTAGAATTTAGTGATGACACACCCCAGCACAACAATGAAATGTGTCCTCTGCATTTGACCCCTATGTGACATAGCAGGGGGTCAACTAATTCAGCACCCAGGGAGCAGTGTCTTGCTCAGGGTACCTCAGTGGTACCTTGCTGGTTAGGGATTCAAACCTGCAATTTCTGAATTACAAGTGCACTTCCCTAATCATTAAGCCACCATTGCCCTGGCTTAAGTTGGTCAAGATCCTAATAGCAGATCAAATCTAGCTTTGGCAAAAGACAGATTTCTCAGAGCAAATCCTTTGTATTGGCGAGCATTAAATCAGGCACCAAAGCTTCAGATGGAGGTGATTCTGGATCTTGGGGTGTCCCCAAAAAATGGGGCTCATCCCTGAAATATTTTAGGGGACGGTATTTCTGCCAGCATCCTCTGTGATATTTATGAATGCTTTATGACTACTTAATGAATACATTATGAAGGTGCAGTTAATGTGCATCGTTACCGAATATTTTACAAGTTAAAATTTTAAACAGATGTTATTTCTTACTGAACCTCCTTCCTTGTCATAGCAGAGGTCCCCTTAGGAGGCGTGACACTGAAAGCGGTCATTTCTTTGCTTGTCTATTTCTGCCCAGTTACTCCAGAAACGTATTTGCCTTCTTTAACTGGAATTTAAAAATGGCAGAAGTTGAGCAGTTGGGTCTTTATTACAGTTGACTTACAAGCATCATGGTGTCTTCTGCAGAATGCAGGTACATCCTCACTTCAGACAACATAAAGAGATGGATCCAGCTCCACGAGCCCCAGCTTACAAAAAGAGCTTAAAAATATTGCATCCCTTTTTGGGATAAAATGTTACATGATAATTGTCTTAAATTCTTGGACATTCCTAACTCGTGCTTCTTTTAGCCAAATTAAATATTTTCCTCTATAGGAATTTTGTAGCAGATGTTCTAGTGAAATCATGTTCACAGGACATTCAGATGGTAGGCCAGTTTGGGACGTGCGTCTTGGGGCAGTTTGATGGGGGTGGTTAGTGTGGTTCATCCCTGAAGTACGTACATTAACACACAGGTTTATCACTCGTCTGCTCCATGGCACACTGGCGCAAAAACCCCGCCTTCATACAGATGCCATACAGAATAACATCGACAGACAGGTATACTCACTCCTACTTGTAGGCACATATTATCCACACACACACACACACACACACACTTTTTACAGATACAAAAGCACTGACCCCATACACATAAACCAGCAGTCATACTACACAGTTAAACACCCAAACCACACATACACAAACATTTCTCCTATACAAATCTACACACAGATACTCTGCCAGCCGGTGGTTGTGCTGGAATTGCCTCCAGGGCGGCGCCTGAGAGCTGTTGCCCCCTTGGTCACACTCCTCACACAAGGAGGCCGTCTAGGTCTGTGTGGGGTACAAGCCAAAGCTGTCCGGCACAGTGTCTGAGCGGAGGGAAAATAAACAGGAATGAGCTCCATGAGAGAAGGATTTTACACGTGTCTTACAGGACAGCTGCAGATTTGCTTTTTAACCCGGCTGCCGAGCCCACGGCGTTGCGTGTGCGTGAGTGACGGATTTACCGTTGCAGCGGTAGCGTAAATTGGACCAGATGATGTTTTCCTGGGAGAAGCAGAAGACCCCCAGCCGGCCACCCCTCATCGTCGTGTCAATCACCATGCCCGAATCGGCAACCACTGCCATCCCTTCATACAGCTGCACCCTGCACAGTGACAGGCAGGCCATCCAATCAGAAAAAAGGGGGAGGGTCTGTGAAGAAGAAGGAGCGAATCCCGGCAAAGGACAGGCATCAACTGAATGAATGAATACGTGAATAAATGAACGTGCCTCCCCTGGTTTGTCACAGAGCTACACAGGACAGCTGTCTTGTGCTTCGAGGGGGGTGGGGGTTCTTTAATAACCACTATGGAGAACCGGGTAGCTCCCAGGTCTTGCCGTGTCGTCGGGGGAATGCTGGGATCTGAGCCGAATGCCAAGCAGAGCCACTCTGTGGGGCTTTGACAGAGCACGGCCACTGCACAAAGCAGCAGACCCAGCCCAGTGAGGCCAAATAAGGCCCCCCCATCTGCCGGCTTTGTGTTTGCGTGTGTGTGAGAGAGAGAACGGGAGTTCAGGCTGAACCGTATGGCCCTCTGGTAGCTGAATAACCTAGCGGTTAGACACCATGTTTCTTTCATTCTTTTCCTCCCTCCATCTTGATACTCCATCATCCCTAAAATCCTTCCCTGCCTTTTACATCATATGTCCATCAGATGAGGGCATTCATCCATGGCCTCCCACCCAAACTACGCCCCCCCCCCCCCGCTCAGCTCCCTATCACACCCTCCCGCACTGTACCTCTGCTCTGCGCCAGCCCACCCTGGATCTGCATATGAACAGACGCCACGCAAATTCCTGCTGAAGATCCCGTCGGCATGGCAACAAGGACAATGACCTGCTGGGAGTTGGGGGCGTCCTTTGTCAATTTTTAGAGGTTTGGGAAGAAAACTATGGAGAAGAACTGGGGGGAACCGGCTCCTCTCGAGGCATAACTCATCCTCTCACCTGAAAACAACATCAGCAAGTGAAACAGCTACAGCGTCCACTAGTGTTGGGTTGCTGGCTGCGCAATTTATACCAAAGAGAAGATTTTGAGAAAGACAAAAAACATACAACATATGGTGTGGGTTAATGAGAGGCCCATAAAAATAATCTCTGTGATTAGTGCTGAGCAGAATTGTTCATTTGAAGGCCCTGTTTACACCTGATTTCAAAACTGAACTGCTTGGGTGATCAGATCATAAGCAGACAGCCGTTTACACATGTTTGTTATGTGTCTCCAAGGTGTCTGGCTGACCCCTTGTGTTACTGCCCCACGCAGTTATTGTAACGTCCCTATGGGGGACAGGGTAACTTGGGGGGCGGGGCCTTTACACTGCAAAGGAAATTAGGTCAAATGCGTCCCAGGGCACCTCGACAAGTGGTTTAAGGGATCATGATGCGCCTTGGTGGTCGTTTACACCTGTGTTTAGTGCTGTCCACTTGCGATCCGATCACCAAACACTCATTTTAAAACCAAGTGTAAACAGGTCCAAAGTCTGCACCTGTTTCAGCAAATATAGAATCACTCCAGGTCTGATTGGTTCAGGCCGTCCCCATTCACGCATGCATGTCAAATCTTGTTGGTACCCTTAATTCTGGGGGGGGGCTACCAGGAGTTCAAACCCCAGACAATATAATTTTCGATGACACACAAAAGCCGCGACACCAGGCTAAGGTCACGACCCATGGAGATGATTTTGCTCCTGTCAGGTGACAAATGAAGTTTCTCCACAGGGCTGCCAGGAACATTCTCTGAGACCACGTGAGCAGCTTGGAGATCCAAAGGGACCTCAGCATAAGGCCACTGTTCCATCGAATGGAGGGGAGTCAGTTGAGGTGGTTCAGGCATTTGTATGCCACCTGGTAGCTCCCTCTGGACGGAGCCCCTGGGGAACAACCAGAACATGCTGGAGGGATTCTTTCTCCCTGTTGGCTTGAAAACATCTGGGGAAATCCTGAGTGAGCTGGAGACGGTGACCTTGGAAAGAGAGGCCTGGTGAGACCTGCTAGGTATGCAGCCACCATGATGCTCAGCAGGAGATGCATGGAGAGAAGAAATAATTAGGTGTTCCCTGCTAAATTTTAAATTAGAGTATGGCTAATCCTGCATATAGTAAACTGGTAAATAAAGTAATTCTGACCCTGCGAAATGTGCAGATTTTCCACACTCAACAGTATTTTGACATCCTTAGTTGTTAATGTGAGACACAGACAGCAGGCAATCATCTGCCATGAGTGGGCTGGAACAGCACCAAGAATGGGGTGGATGTAGACTTCAGAGGCACGGCGTGGGCGGGGCACATGGAGCGGAGGGAGGGGTCACCTGATGTAGCCGACCTGGGGCCGATGGTTCAGCTGCCAACGGTAAGAGGTTTTGTCCCTCCAACCCACGTTGCGGGGGTCCTTCCAAAGCAGCTTCACCTCACCATGGGTGTCGCCCGTATGCCACAGGGCATTTCGCAGGAACTCGCCCGGCCCGGTGCGGGACTTCACTGCCTGTGGAAACAAGCCCGGCGGCCATCCCAGCTCAGCGCCCTGCCGCTTTGTGGATCAGTGGGCACTGCACGGTCAGCTCGATCACAGAAACAGAGAAAAGCCAGCCGATGACAGCGGGCGGATTCATCCAGAAGGGAAGCGTAGAGAGAGCCAGGGGCAGCCTCATCGTCCCGGTACTTTTAGCCTTAATCTAGCAGGTTGGGTACCTTGAGCTGCAGGCCGGGTTCCGCCATGGCGTGGAAGGGCAGCAGCTGCCAGTAGGCCTGCTCTGTCTGCTTCCACATGACCACGTAGAAGCTGGACGAGTCCTGGTAGCCGAAGATGAAGCCCACGTAGTCGTCGTCTGTCACCGTGTTGATGTGGAAGGTGCCCTCGAAGTCAACTCCGTTGAAGGCCGTGTAACCTTGTAAGGGGAAACGAGGGACAAATTGGGAAGGGAGGAGAGAGAGGAAAAGCCTGTGTAGGGATAAAAACTGGGGGTGGGAAATCGTGCTTACCCACGGCCAAGCCAGGATCACTGTTCATGGTCTGGACAATCTCCATGCCCTGTGGTACAATGCAATACATCTTAGCAAGATACAAGTCGTTTGTATGTCCATTATATTACAGGATCAAAGAGAACCTTTTCTTATGAGGTATAAAGTAGGTTTTTAATGAAAGGAAGGCCAGCACACAGCTGAGGGTTCAAACCAAACTGCCCTGGGGTGGAGAACATCACCTGGTTAAGAACCACCCAGCTGGGGTCAATCTGCGCGTCACCCTCGGGGTCCAGGATCACCGTCTGGTAGGCCCTGAAATCGGTCACCGTGACTTCGGCGCTCTCGGGACACACATCGACCACGTCCAGCACCATGTCATTGTCAAAGTCCTCCTCACACACGTCCCCAACACCGTCACCTGAGCAGGGAGCAGGACAGAGCGTCCGTGTGTCTGACATTGCAATAGACCAAAACCCTCACAGTGCTGGGATTTCAGAGGACGTTCCATCACATCGCAAATAGCTACTCGCAAATTTTAGCCCTTCGTTTCAAGACCTTCCGATGCTTGATCCTAACCTGAAGTCTAACACGAGCAGGTACTGTGGTCTGGTTCACTGCACAGAAGACCGAAGAGTGGAAGGGGGTGAGGTTTACAGCTCATGCCAAGGCCGAGTCGGGGGCTAACCGTCGGAGTCCTTCTGGTTGGGGTTGGCGATCAGCCGGCAGTTATCCGGCCCGGGGCTGCCGTAGTCGGGGATCCCGTCATTGTCGTCGTCCTCATCACATTCGTCCCCGATGCCGTCGTTGTCGGAGTCCAGCTGAGAGCTGTTCGGCACCTCAGGACAGTTGTCACGTGAGTTCTGGAGCCCGTCGCCATCGCTGGAGGGAACAGCATGACAACTTTGGACTTAAAACAGAGAGCTGGTGCCCTGGTCATTTGGTCTTATAGGTATTCAAACATTTATAATGTTCATGGTTTTCTGCTACAATTGTAATTACTGGCAATAGATGGAGGGTTACTTTGCAGTAAATGGGTTAGAGCAGAACTGTGCATTACTGGTTTTTATCCCTTTAATAACGGTCTGTGCCACAGCAGAGGCAGAATGAAAGGAAATGTAGGCCTGTTCCTGAGGAATATGCGGCCCTTATGCATGAAGCCGGTATTCTTTGGAATAAGTAGCGTAAGTGGTAACTGGCAATTTTCTAATTCAGCTAAATTATATGCAATTAAGCCTTGTTAGCTGCAGCAGAACATAGACCTGTTAATTGAGGGGACTGTACACACCTGGAAATGACATGATCCCACTGCAGTCATTAAAGACATATTCATTCAATTCATTATGTGAGTGTGTGTGTGTGTGTGTGTGTGTGTGTGTGTGTGTGTGCCAGTGTGTGTGTGTGATGTATATATTACATTGTGTACATTGGTCCCCACAATTTGATAAAAACCTCTCATTTTGACATTGTGGAGACCACTTCCCGGGCACTGAATTTGCTGCCCCCTGCTATGTCACATATGGGTTAAGTGCAGAGGACACATTTCGTTGTTGTGCACTGTGCGCTGTGGGGTTAAGGTTAGGGCTGGGTAGGGGTTAAGGCTGTCATTGCTAGGAGTAGGGTTATGCCCATAGAAATGAATGGAGAGTCCCCACAAAGATAGTCATCTGTGTGTGTGTGTGTGTGTGTGTGTGTGTGTGTGTGTGTGTGTGTGTGTGTGTGTGTGTGTCTGTCTGTCTCTGTGCCACCGGCGGGGGGCAGCACCAGCAGCAGCTCAGACTCACTTGTCCAGGTTGGTGTCGCACACATCTCCCACCAAGTCGTTGTCGATGTCCGTCTGGTGGGGTGGAGACAGTATGAGCTGCCAGTATGATAACCCTGAATTTACTGTGAATTTACCATGTTATTCATGGTATTCAGTTTTTTGTTAACTTTGTGTTTTCCCAGTGTTCAGTCTATACACACACTGAATTTTCCCTGTGTCCATACTGAGTTTATTCTGTGATTGGGCTGTTTTTACCCAATGTTCAGACTGTACACACGTTGTATTTTCCCTGTGTTTACCTTTTGTTTACTCTGTGTTTGCTCTGTTTTTATTCTATTTGCTCTGTTTTCACTGTTGTTGCTCTGTGTTTTCACTCTGTGTTTGCTCTATTTTTAGTCTGTTTGCTCTGTTTTCACTGTGTTTGCTCTGTTGTTGCTCTGTGTTTTCACTCTGTGCTTGCTCTGTGTTTTCTTTGCTTATGCCAGGTGTTTCCCAGAATTCTCCTTAACTGCAACGGTAGGCTGATGCTCTCGCACACTGCCCTGTCCGCCCTCCTGCCCCCACCTCTGACCTGCGTGGGGTTGCTGGCTTCAGGGCAGCTGTCGCAGGCATCGCCCACGCCGTCACTATCCCGGTCCGTCTGCATGGGGTTGGGGACGCGGGGGCAGTTGTCCAGCACGTTGGGGATGCCTGCAGAGAGGGGCCTCAGCATCAGGAGTGGCCCCCCCACAGTCCCCTGGGGGAGGGGTCCAGCCGATGCGCTTTACCATCCCCGTCGATGTCGTTGTCACACATGTCTCCTTCCCCATTGCCATCGGTGTCCTTCTGGTCGCCGTTAGCAACGTTGGGGCAGTTGTCACAAGCGTCACCGAATGAGTCGGTGTCCGAGTTCTGCTGGTCCTTGTTGGGCATCAGCCGGCAGTTGTCCTGGAAAACAAACAGGGCTGAGGGCTGATGTCACGGGATTGAGAGAGTGGTCAGCCTGCAACATGCTGGTGTTCCACGGAAATAGGCAGAGAATATACAGTTTTACATAACATTTACATTTACATAACATTTACTTATTTATCCACCACATTTATCCAAAGCAACATATATTTATGGACCATGTTTTGTGCACTGGAGCACAGTCATGCAAATATTCCCACAGACGCAGTCCAAAATCTTATAGCACCTTTTATACAGTAGCTGCAAAGGGGGGGGGGGGGGCAACTCCATATCGATGCCTATGGTTTTAGAATGTGATGTCATAAAAGTTCCTGTGGGTGTAATGGCCAGATGTCCCAGTACTGTAGTCTATATAGTGTGCAATCAAGAGCAGGGTGAGACAGTGCCTGGAGCAGCTGGACTTGCGGCCATTGCTCTGGGGTGCAACAAAAGGATTTGGGATCATATTACAACAAAAGCACACGATCACTGCGACTTTCGTACAAATAAGCATCGACATTCATTGTTAAAGGAAGCACTTGTTCCTGAGACAGTGGCATCACCACCCAGCCCTTGACCCCGATTACTTAGGGGCTGGGTGACCCAGCTTCTGCAGTTGTAAGCTGCTTTACATAAAAGCATCTGCTAAATAAATGCGAAATAAATGGTATACTGTACATATATAGACACACACAACACAGCGGGCAAGCAGATAAAGCCCAAAGACAGAGGAGGGGAAGAAAACCTTAAGAAGGACCCCTTCAGAGACACACCTCCACGTTCTTTATGCCGTCTCCATCAGCATCCTCATCACACTGGTCACCCACCCCGTCGCTGTCTGTGTCCTCCTGGCCTGAGTTTGGTGTGTGAGGGCAGTTGTCCTGCATGGGGGAGGGACATGCAGCCTTTGAGGACAGCTCTGGCAAACAGGGAGCTCACATGCATTAAAGATGGCGGCACTCCAGCGGTCCGGGTTCGACAGCGAGCCGTGAGGTCACCCACCGGCTTGCAGTGCCTGTCGTTGTCTATGCAGGGCAGAGACACATCCGGGTAGCCATCCAGGTCTGTGTCAGGCCCACAGGTGTTCCCGTTTCCTGCCCAGCCTACATTGCACTGGAACGGGAATCAAAAAGGAGAATTGGTCCAAAGCTTCAAGAGGAGAGCGATCAAGACTGCCATCTACTGGCCACTCTCATGTACTACACCCAGAAGTGGAATGTGATTGGGCCTGCAGCTGGAGGAATGGGCTCACCACGCAGGACACCTCTCCGCTGCGCTCAATGAGGCAGTGTGCGTTGACATCACAGGGGTCATAGCCGAGTGTGGAGCAGGACCTCTGGGCGAAGCAGCCTGTTAATTGGTTACCCGCAAAGCCTGCTTTGCAGGGGCCACACTTATAGGATCCCTAGAAGAGAGAGAGTGGGGGGGAGGGGGGGGTGAGGGGTTTTCTCACAGTGCTGAAAGGCTGCACTGCATCGACTGTGCATCAGATCTAGTTCATTAAAGTGAAGTGGAACTGAGTCGTTTTGGTCTGGTTTGGACGAGCTGCCTCATACTGGGACTCACCACAGTGTTAATGCATATGGAGTTGGGCACACATGCGCTGCTGCCATTCACACACTCGTCAACGTCTGAGCACTCCTGCAGAGACCAGGGGAAGGCACGTGGTGAGGTCACGTGGTGAGGTCATGTGATGATGTCATGTGCTGAGGTCAGACAGTGTAAATGACAGGTGCTGTAATCTCCTACCCCTTCTAAACAAAATTCCCAAAACAATTCAGAAAGAATTAAGAAACAACATGTTCATGTTATACAGTAATACACGTTTAAAAAAAACACAATAGAGGAGGGAAAATGACAACAGAGGAAAACCGTTTTAGGAGAAAAAAGCTGCTGACCGGCTGGCTGCTCATGACCACCCCCAAGCAGGGGGCGGAAGGGGCTGAAATGCGGATCCCAGTACAGTGGGGAGGGGCCTCACCTGCTTGTGGATCTTGGCGTACTCCAGCCCCACCCCAGTGACGGGGGGCCCCGTGAACCCGGGCGGGCAGGGCTGACAGGAGAAGCCCGGGGCTGAGTTCACACAGGCTGCTGCAGAGAAGCAGGGCTGCACCAGGGAGCACTGTGTGACAGGGGAGGGGGACAGGCCTGGGTAAATGGGGGGGGCGGGGGGGTAACCGAGGGGTGAGGGGAGGGGGACAGGCTTCCAACCAATCCAGGCCCACTGCTGTCATACCTCGTCCGCGTCCTGGCAGTGTGTGCCATTACCCATCATGCCCTCAGGGCAGGGCCCACAGCGGTACCCTGGATAGTCCAGCGTCTCCATGCAGGAAACGCCCTGGTAGCAGGGGCTGGGCAGGCAGCGGGAGTGGGGCTCGTGGAAGCCTGGAAGGAGGGGGAGCACGTGAGAGCAGAGTCCGGCGTGCTGGGGGCCACAGTGGGCCCTCTCAGTACCCTGCTGTGGCCCTCTAATGCCAAGAGAGCAGCTGGTAGAGAGCCCAGGTGGGGCCTGGTGTGACTCCTACACTCACCGCACACTTGGCACTCCAGGATAGTGTTTCTGATCAGCGACATCTCCTTTACCTGCGGAGGACACAGAGCAGGCCAGAACCGCCGGGCCCTTAGACTCATCTGCACACTAGTTAGCACCGCTAACCCAGAAGGCTAATATCCACACCAAGGTAACCCTGACACCCAAAGCCCCACAGCTAACCACACAAAGTTAGCATCATATACCTAAACCGCTCCTGGCTAACCCAGAAGGTTAACCACACACCGCTAACCCCAGAGCCAAGTCTCACCTGTTCTCTGATATCCTGCCTCAGCTCGCCAAGGATCTGGTTAAAGATGATCAGCTGGCCTATCAGAGCCTTGGTGTGGTCACCTAAACAGCACTCAGATTAAAGGCATCCAGTGTAACACCAGCAGATATCCCACACCAGAGGAAAACAGAAAAGTGAGCTAAAAGCATATTCTGTATCCATCAGGACAGGTACTGCCCACATTGTGCACAAGGGCTATCAATCAATCAGTGCACAAGGGCTATCAATCAATCAGTGCACAAGGGCTATCAATCAATCAGT
>JAODJW010000046.1:18427613-18451989 GCA_026777045.1 Hyperopisus bebe
GTGCACAAGGGCTATCAATCAATCAGTGCACAAGGGCTATCAATCAATCAGTGCACAAGGGCTATCAATCAATCAGTTAGCCGGCTTATTTCTACAGCACATTTTCAAAGTCAAGCAAGCTGACAGACCAAAGTGCTGCACAATGGGAGGTAGATCAAGGTACGGAAAGAAAGGCATAGGCAGACAGAGGACTGTTTGACCTGCCCTCCCTCCACAGTACAGACAGTGGGTGGTGCGAGAAAAGCGAGGAAGGTCATACTCACCCAGGATGGAGTTCAGCTCGCTGCCCCCTGCAGGGCAAACAGTATAGAGCTCATCAGCATGCTGGTACACCCGTGTACCAAGAAGCCTGCCTATATAATGCTTTATTCATCACTGCGAAGTGTGACGCTCTACTAACTCAGCTGCTCACTGCATATGCACATACAGCAAAATGCAAATCTGGCAGAGCTAATCTGAAATGCTATGGCACGGGGGCTAATGTAAGGCAGTCAGCATTACAAGCGGCAAACACATCACCTTCACATTTTTAATGTGTCGCTCAGTTTTTAAAATGAGTATGACTGACTCCTTTTGTTACAAACTGCTTATTATGTTATCTTCATTCACCTACTTCACCTACTTGGGTCTCAGAAACATTAACTCCTTCTGCACCCCCAGCACAGGTTCTGCTCATAATATTCTGCCAGCATACCACAAGCCTAGGGCTGCCCTACAGTAAAATCAACTTCAGTGAAGTATTTTGTGTGAGAAGTCAGCAGAGATGGCAGCCAATATGTTGTGTGTAAAGGGGACCCTGCAGTATTTCACATGTAATGCATATTATTACCACCAGATGGTGTAAATGTCCTCCATTTATATATATTATATATATTTAATTCACTAATACAGAAAGTCTCGTTTATAGGAGTCTGACTCGTAGGTAAATTTAAAGACCTCCTTCCAAATGCATGAACAGTTATTTATTATTAAACGTCACTATATTATATATAGTGTCATAAAAATAGATAGATATGTAATACCTTGGAAGAAATTGAGCAAAAATTGTTAATTTACAAATCTGGTAACAATATTTCATCTTGCATGCATTTGTGTCCACAATCCATCTGGTTAATTTTGGTTTTTTGCTGTGAGAATGAGAGACTCCTCAGCACCCGCGATGAGCTCAGGTTTAACCGAGTCTCTGGTGGTCGGAGGCAGGAGTGCAGCTCTGTGTATGACTCACCCGAGCTGTGCTGCGATGAGTCGCCTTGGAAAGGGCAGTCCGTCAGGATGCCCGCTTTGGCCAGTGATCCCCCCAGAGCCATTTTCAGAGAGTCCACGGATCCCTTAATGAAGCCACGCAAAGACACGAATCACAGCTGGATAACGTCAGACCGATGCAGGTCATGCCGGACCCTGTCATCCCAGGTAGCCGGTGGCAGACCCTGTCAGTGTCTGCTGATTGGCAATATAATGTGAGTGAAGGGCTGAGCTGACATGTCGGATAGACCATGTGCTCACAGCGGCCACTCGGGGCTCCACTGGCTCCACTGGCAGCATGAAAACATTCACTACATCGGCAATATGAACTGCATAATGAAATACTGATTGCCAAGGGAACCAATTACAGCAAACATGGCACCGTGCTTAGAACCGGAGAGCTGTTAACGCTTACAAGAGCTAACGATTGCAAACTATCATATTTTGAAATTACAAAATCTTTTGTGAGGGAGACATGGTGGTGCAGTGGTTAGTGCTGCTGATTCACAGCAAAAAGGTCCTGGGTTCAATCGCGGGTCCTTTCTGTGTGGAGTCTGCACGTTCTCCTTGTGTGGGTGTGGGTTTTTGCTGAGGACTCCGTGTCTAGATTGGCCCTGTAGTGTGTTGGTTCCCAGGATAGGATCCCCAGTGTGGATTAAGTGGTTCTGATAATGGATGGATGGAAAATCACTTGCGTTGGGCAGTGGCAGCTGTATTCTTTGACGAGCTACAAGCATGGGCATGCCGCCCTTAAAACTGCATTACCATCAACCACCAGAGGAGGTGCTGATGCAACCTTCAGCACCCCTATGTCCAGCGCTACTGTCCACTGGGGCCTGCTGGGATCACAGGGGCTTGGGGAGGCAAGTCAAGTTAGTTTAAACTGTCTGCAGCACCGGGTGTGAAAAGGAAAACTGTCTATAGCTGTCAAACTGATTTTGGCCTATAGGAGCTCATTTTGAGGGCTGCAGAAGTCATGTGACCCCTGCGTCCAATAACTGTGCCTTTATTGGCATGAATAATATCAGAAGGCCAAGTATGGATACACATGACACCTGCTCTGGCAAACACAGCACAGCCCAGCCGCCCCTGGCCTCCCCAGCGTGTCACCTGTAATCTTGCGTAAGCCTTGTGGCCATTGCGGATGTCCACGGCTTCTCCATTGGGGGGCAGAGGCACCAGCAGGGGGTGCCCGTGGCTGGAGTCGGCCAGCCTGCAGTTGACGTACAGCCCCAGCTGGAGGTTGTCCCGCCGGAGGCCGCCGATGTGCAGGATGGCGGAGTGGGTGCGGCCATCGGCCAGGTTGGTGCCCTGCAGGTTGACCGTGTGCAGCTTGCCGTCCTCACGCATGTAGCGCACCAGCACTGGGAGGAGGAAAGGAGAAGAGTCAGGGGATCTGGTCAGACAACAGGGGGCAGCCGTGGCGGACGGAGACATGCAGACGAATGCAGGGGCTCAGCTCCCGTATTTGTGTCCGATTACTGATCATTATCTTCCTTTTCGGGTGATTTTACGCTGTAAACACAATGCAAAATGAAGCACAAACACAGTAAGCAGGATATCAGAGTCCAAAGGCAGAACACAGCTAAGAAGGAAACTCTTCATTACTTCAAACCGCCACATACTCCCATGCCACACTAAGATAAATATTCCCACCCACGCCACAGCCGATGCCGCGGACACAGATGTAACAGAGAACATCGCTAGCAGTTCGCTTCCGGACATTTCTGACTTGCTGTTAACCTCACTTTTATGTCACTTAGGACAAAAGCATCTGTGAAATATACATAACATAAATGTTAACCTTTTTATGGGAGAACGCCTAAGGGAAAAAAAACACTCACTTTCTCAAAAACGCAGCTTTGGGTGTTAAATGTATTCTGCTGCAAAGCCTCCTTCTGACCTGCCTAGTTAATGCAGGCACAGTGCCCCCCCCCTTCCCCCTCTGGCTGATGCTTACAGGCCACCATACATGCGGACCACATGCGTGACGGATACCCAACTGTTCATACTGCTGTGGTGAAGCTTGCAGAATATTCTAAAAAGATCTAAAAGGAATTTACAATAGATCATAAACGTTATGGACTTCTAATTGAAAGTAAGGAGGAAGAGATTTTAATTATTATTATACATATTTTGGGAAAATAGTTAATTCACAAATCCAAATATTTGAAAACTACCTGAGTGTCGCATCATAAAGAATTGTGCCATTATTTTACATCTTTAAAATGTACGAAGAAACCTTGCGATCAAACTCTTTTGAAATGTCTTGTTCGAATGTTAGATCAATGGTTCAATTAAGTTTATATTTAAAAAAAAATTCACACATGTACAGAATGCGTGGGAGGAAAATATGCCAAAATGAGACATGCACAGTGGATAAGGACTAATCAGTTTGCTGCATGGGTACAAAATCTTGGTGCTGCAAGCGTTCGACTGCAAAATACTACATTTACATCAATCTGGTCATAAGCGTACATGCATGCCTGTATGTTCATGGAGACACGCGTGAGGATGGGGGTGCAGGTTTACAGGTGCCCACCCTTGTTGATCTTGCCCATGACGGCCAACTCCATGTACTTCCTGTTGTCCTGCTTGCCGTAAAGGCCCAGCAGGACGCCCCCCATCTTGGGGGGCAGGCGGAATGTGGACACGATGTAGATGTCGCTGACTGTGTCCAGGGCCCTCGCCAGCTTCTCCACTGCCACGGCACTCTGCTTGGCATCGCTCAGCGTCAGCAGGTCAGTCACTGCGGGGGGGCGAGGGAAGGAGAAAGGCACAGAGGGGACAGGGGTGGGGGGTCAGAGATGAGAAGGGGCAGACATGTCTAATGCTGCATTCCATTTATCTCAGAGGCCGGAGCTGGGAATGACATCACACCCGAGTTAACTGTGTTCTCGCCTATTGAGAACCAGCTTGCATTTCCATCGGTTTTGAAAATTATAACAGAAATCTTAAGCAGGGGGAAGTGAAAGTAAAGTAAAGGTTAATCTGTATTTCGTTTTTGGATTTATTCTGCCGAACCAAAATAAATGTTTCCGGAGTATGACTCGTTGCGCCCTGTCTCCATTAGTAATGTTACCGCCTAACCCCTATCTGCCCAGGAGGCTTAGGCATCATGTCTGAGTACTTTCCCTGACTCCTCCCCATATATCACCCTCTCCCCCGCTCGCCATTTTATTCTCTCCTGCGTTCTCACCCTGTCTCTGCTCACAGTTACACCCCCTGACCCGTGGCTGAAACCTAAAGCTCTGTGGCATGTGGTGGGGGGTGGGTGGGTAACACAACAATGGCCCCTTACGGAGCACAGGTCTGCGATGACCAGGCCGCCTCCTCCCCCCTCCTCCCTGTCTCAGGCACACAGACATGGAGAAGCAGAGAAGCCCCGAAACACCGTCTCCCCCACCGTAACGCCAGCCAGACGATAGGACCCAGGAGAGTCCAACGGAGCAAATGTAACAGAAGCATTGTCTGAGAAGGCTGTCCTTCAACCATAAATATCAGCTGGGACGCAGCTAAAGATGCTCAAATCAATCGGAGTATATAGTTACACACAAAAAAGCTCAATCTAGTCCCTGAGGCAACATCTTCTGTTCAGTAATCAGCAGGAAACTTAAACTGATTCTCTGGGCCTGAGAAGCATTGATTCCGCCCATGAACCAAACCCTGGGTGTTATGGTCATGCTTTGGCAAAAGCCAATAGGGAGTGTCTGCAAAGTCTGCAGCTTCACCAAACTTGTCAGAGGAACCATTTGGACAAGTTATTCCATGGTATTTTGTCTTAATCTTTGGGGAAACGTGCCCGTGCATTTATACATTTCTTACATTTTTTTTCACAGCAAATGATATGCATGTGATATAAAGCCATCCAGAAAACTATCCAAAGTTTCCTGTTGGACGCCTCGACTGTGTCCCTCCTAGAAGACAGACATTCAGGCACCATCTGGAGATATTTATGCAGTCTGTGGGCACGGTTTTTACTAGACCGTATATCCCAAAAAATGGGAACGCCGTTACTCCAAATGAATTACATCTCAATAAAAAGCCAAAACTGAAACTACAGGCCAGATATGCAAGTCTGATTTAAAAGATGAGCAAAAAAGCTAGATGGTTTTTGATCAGTATTTTCACCGTATCTGCCAGCCTCTTCGTTCTGTCGGCTTATTCGGCTCATTTCCTTTCTGATTAGTCAGCATGGCCAGATCCCCTTCCTCCGTTTTCTACAGGGACTCTCGGGGCTCAGGGCAGCCCAGCGGTCGGTCTTTTTGATCTGCCTTGTCTCTGTGCATCCGATTAGCCGAGTCACACTGAGCAACTTTTGTTCGCCTGACCTTAAGGAACCTTTCTTTAAGTGTGCCGTATAATGTAGCATTAATTACATTAGAATTAATTTTCAAAGCCGCGCACGTGGGAAATCAGGAGATCGATTTCCTGGGTTTTGCATGCAACGAATAAAGCAGATTTCATTGATTCATTGCATTGATTTATATATACAAACTAAAAAAATACAGTTAA
Organism: Hyperopisus bebe; assembly: GCA_026777045.1. Lineage (NCBI taxonomy): Eukaryota > Metazoa > Chordata > Actinopteri > Osteoglossiformes > Mormyridae > Hyperopisus > Hyperopisus bebe. The sequence goes on from JAODJW010000046.1 coordinate 18,433,371, forward strand.
AATGCATAAACATATAAATAGCCTAGTGAAAGAGTATGGGTTAGTGATCGCCATGTGTAATAGGTTTTAATTATAATTTAACGTGCAATAGGTTATAATAATCACCGGTTCGTTTTGAGGAATGGAGGTTTTCTCAGTTTGTCCTAAAAACGTTTTCATGACATAACCATTTAACTCTGCAAACAGTACGATTCTCAACTACCAAGTCGCATGAACAAAAATACAATTTTGCGAAGACTATTTGCTCTTAACCTGGAGGTGCATGCACTATAAAATGAAATTAAATATTTCAGTCTAATAATTACTCCTTACCTTGCGGGTCTGACATCGCGCACGTATAAATAAGCAGCGATGCGGAGACACTGAGTAAAACCGGAAAGCGTTGCATTAAGATCGCACTCATCCCTTGCGAGCATCCAAAAAATAATTATAAGTATTGAAAATAAGTGAATAGGGAAATGGCCACCTGTTGGTTTCGGATGGCTTAAAACACCGTGGAATGGAAAAGGGTAAAAAGCGAGGAGTGTCCCACACCGCGGCGCTCGTTTCACTGTCCTAAGAAAGGCGCTGAGGCGGGTCTGTCTGTCATTATCATGATGGCTTCACAGCACGAATTGACGGATTACTCTAATGGGCGTGCTGGGACTGTTATTTCATTAAACTAGTTCATTATTAACATAGATTTATAAAATTTTAATACAAAATACCACGTATATTGATGCGAGACGGAAATTATTTTTTAAGACATGCAATGCAACTGGTTTACCGTGGACAACAACGTGTTTATACAGTTTTTCTTATCTCACTTTCTTATCTTGAATTGCCCTTATTTATATTTCCATATGCCCATTAAATGTTTTTTTTAACAGTTTAATTTTTTTGTTGTTATTTCTTGGTATTGACATTTAGCCGTGTTTTACATTTTTGTGTTGCCATTCTTTGTATCGTAAGTATAGCATTGTTTGCGAACAGTCATACCCAAAGATTTTTAAAATAGCTTCGTGCATGTGCTGGTTATGTGTAACTTGCATTTAATCTAACCTTAATGTTCACTTCAGCGAGTTCAGCTACTGAATATAATACATCAGGATCAATGGCAGAAAACAGAACCTGGAGCTTCCGGGAAGATTAAAAATCCCTGGCTTGAAAGGTTTTTTACCCGGAGGGTGTTTTGTCTGATTACAGCAAAACAGAGAATCTCAGTCTGCAAAAATCTCTTCATTTATCTTCAGTTACCTAAAAAAAGAATCAAACAATAGTTAAACATAGATAGGTTTATTCATAACTGTACTTAGTATTCATAACTGTACTTAGTATTCATAACTGGTTGTAGAAATACCCACCCATCTGGTTATATGACTGTAAATTGCATAAGAATTGGTTGAATGGCACCCTGTGGACCTTTTAACCCCCATTGTCCTAAGGGAAAGCCAGCCTCATACACAATTACTTACTCATACAGCTCCACGGCTAATGCTGTGCAGAAGCTAAGATTGCGGTTTGTGCTGCACTGTTTGAAGTTGATGGGAAACAATGTTCATTGCAGAATTCATTATTCATTCATTATCAAGCATTAATTAAATCTAGCTGTTAAGAGGTGTCACTGAAGAAAGAGGTTTGCATGGTTTCATTTTCCCTTATTGTGGATCTTCAGCAACAGGAATGGCTAAGGAGACCATCCTCAGAGTCTGAACAGGAAGACTGTGTGGACACTGCACACAAACCAGTATGCTCTCCACATCATCAGACAACCCCCCACCCCCCACATACTACTCTGAGGACCATCTCTAAAATGTCATCATTCATGTCCATGTCCAGATGCACATTCAACAGCATCAGATTTATATCATTTAGGTTTATAAAGTACAAATCCAGAACAAGATTTAGTTTCAACCAACCAGTTGAGTATAAAGAGTCACAGCCACAGAGTACTCAGCTGGTTGGTAAAAACAAAATCTTGGTCTGGATTTTTACTTCATGGGTCTGAACTTTCCACCTCTGAATGGCATTTTCTCTACAGTGTTCCCTGATATCATGATGGCACCAAATAGTCCTTCCTTGCATTTGTTTCCCGCAGCTTTCCCATAGCTGCTTTCCAAGTTGTTGCCTTTGGTTCAATTCCTTCCAGTATAACAGCCTCCTAGCAGCAGATGTAGCTTCGTGGTAAAATTCATGCTCTGTGTGCGTGAGGTCCTCAATTCATGCTCTGTATGCTTGATTCATGCTCTGTATGCATGAGGTCCTCGATTCATGCTCTGTATGCATGAGGTCCTCGATTCATGCTGCGTATGCGTGAGGTCCTCGATTCATGCTCTCCATGCATGAGGTCCTCGATTCATGCTCTGTATGCGTGAGGTCCTCGATTCATGCTGTGTATGCGTGAGGTCCTCGATTCATGCTCTGTATGTGTGAGGTCCTCGATTCATGCTGTATATGTGTGAGGTCCTCGATTCATGGTCTGTGTGCATGAGGTTCTCGATTCATGCTATGAATGCATGAGGTCCTCGATTCATGCTGTGTACGCGTGAGGTCATGGATTCATGATCTGGGTGCGTGAGGTCCTCGATTCATGCTCTGTATGTGTGAGGTCCTCGATTCCTTCTCCATTTTGACCTTTTGTTGCCCCCATGGCCTAATACAATGTTTCTCAACCCGGTCTTCTGAGACCCCCAGACATTCCATGTTTTTACTCCCTTCCAGTGCAAAAATGTGTACTCTCTGGCAGGGAGCACAGAAAGAGCAAAAAAATGGACCCTCTGGAGGCCCATAAGGGCCAGGTTGAGAAACACTGACCTAATGGATAAGGCTCTAGCCTCTTAAACCAGGCATTATGGGTTTGAGCCCCATACAGCAGGTCAGGAATCTTTGCCTGTGATCGGAAGGTTGCTAGTTTGAATCCCATGGTTGGCAGAATCGCCATTGGGCCCTTACAGTAACTCACTGAGGATAAACCCTGTGCTCAGACCCCAAGCTTTGCTGTCACCTGTACATGTGTGTCTGCCTTAAGGGTGAGTGAGATGGGATACGTGGAAACGAAAGCATTCCAATTCACCTGTACTTCTACAAATGGCAGATAAGGTTCATCTCATTGTTCCGTTATACTCTGTTAGTCACTAGATCATCAAGCGTTGCAAAGTATCATCAGCAACTAATACTCCCCAAAGCCAATGATGGGCAGCAGTTGGGCGAGGACACCCTGAACACGCAGCCATGCCAGTGCTGCTGCTGACGGAGGCACAACGTCCCCTTTGCAAGCGGCACTATGTGTAGACAGAGATCTCCCTACAAAGACCGCTGCTTTTGGCAGAGCATGAAAAGCCCAATGGAAAGCCTGAGCATCTGGAAAGATAATAATACTACTACTAATAATAATAATAATACTAATACTACTACTACTACTACTACTACTAATAATAATAATAATAATAATAATAATACTAATAATAATAATAATAGATGCTTTATTGATCCTTGTGGGGAGATTCTCTTTACGCCTCCCTAACTTGCTCTCTGTAGGTGAGATCTAGCTGGCCATGAAGAACAGCCACCCATAGCAGCAGCCCGAGCTGGGGGTTAGGGGCCGCGGTCAAGGACCCACAGGCGTGACTAAAGACGCGACAAAAGTTGAAGGCACTTTCAGTTTAATACAGAATTGCTCTATTGCTTTGAGTAGATAATAAGGTCTGAACTTTAGCCTGCTGGCTTCATGCACCAGCTCCTTGTTTCGCTGAGAGGCGTCTTAGTCCAACTCTGAAGTCATGGATCTGCAATAAGTGTTTTTTTTTCCTCTGGATTACTGTGCATTTCCACACATGTTGTCCTGCTAAGTTCTTGTGAAAAAAGTGTTAAATGCTTCAAGAGATTCAATAAGGCCTAACACAACAAATTAAAGGCTACAGATGCAACTGTTTCACCGACGCCATACAAGAGGAACAGTCGATGCTCCACACAGGTGAAGCTGATACAAATGATGCCTAATTTGCCTTGTCACCAAGGTGCATCCTCAGTGACGAGAGGGATGTGTTTGGTGACATCCGCTACAGAATCTTACAATTATCGTTACACTGTAACTATCTCTGCTCAGCTACAGAATCAGGTCACATGCGGGGTATCTGGGACTCAGGTTTCAATTCAATTCAATTCAACTCAGGTAGTAATTAGCAGAGAATTAGAAGAATCAGGTGCGGTAAATGAGGGGAAACCCCAAAATGTGCAGGGTAGGGGCCTCCCCAGGACAGGACCTGGAGACCCCTGCACAGAGATACTTGCTCCTAGTCGCAGGAAGACAAACTCACTGGATACACAGCTACTGTATCCTGCAGACAGTTACACTTCTGTCTGGTTTTGCCTCAGGTTTCCCTGTCTCTCAGTGCCCAAGCAGCTCCCCACCAAAATGGAAACACGCGCCAAGGTCCAGTTACTCAAATGTCACTCACGCAGGCCCAGATGTGCACAACCATGAAAACAATCTTCCCGCCGCTTCAGATAACCTGTGCAAATCTGTTTTAAGGAGTCAATTTTCAGGTTTTTACAGCTGAATGGAAACAGTGTCTGAGGACGAGACGAAGCAGCCCAGACTGTGGGCTGCTGGTGTAGCAGCTGGTCTGATTGACGCCTGGGATGCAGTGACACGTAGGATAACTTCCCAGGGCTCACCTCTCTTCAGGGAGAAACCGCTACTGTGCAAAGTGGAACTTTGGCAAGGAAAGCAAAGGACCTATAAAAATTCTGGAAAATGGCTTGCATTTTTTTATTATCAATGATCTGAAACCAAGGCAAAGATTACACCAATAAAAAAACAGTAAGAGGAAAAAAATAAGAACAGTCTCTATTTTGATAAAAAAAAAAAAAAAAAACTTTGAAGATTCCAACAACATATAAAAAATTGACCAAACTATTGGTCAATTACTGTGGAATTGGTGGATTTAGAATTTGGTGATCAGTGATCATTGTTGACACATAACAGCACACAACAATGAAATCTGTCCTCTGCATTTAACCCATATGTGACATTATGACATAGCAATGGGCAGCTAATTCAGCACCTGGGGAGCAGTGCTTGGGGGTGGTACCCTGCTCAGGGTACCTCAGTGGTACCTTACTACTCAGGGAGTTGAACCAGCAATCTTTCAATTACAAGTGTGCTTCCCTAACCATTAGGCCACCACTGCCCAGAAAAATAAGAGAGAATAATTTACTCGGAAGAGAATTGTTTTGGATTAATTGGTTTGGATTTATTTTGTATCAGAGTAACTATTCAGTGTTATCTGTGTATTGGGTGATGTAATCAATTAGTTCAGCTGTGTCAGTATTGGCACATTTCTATTGCATCTGTTCAGTTGTTTAATTGTTTCATCCTGTGTGTCCAAGCATCACTTCATGAATGGTTACATATGTAAGCTATCAGCATTAATAGAGTTGCAAAGAGGCTGGAAAATCACAAAATTATTTAACATGGAAATAGGAACATTCTCCGAAAGAGAAATGAGACGGAACTACAAACGATTGGGTGCCTGCGGTAAAACTTATCGACTGGGGGGGGGGGGGGTGCTGTCGATACAATTATCCAGTTGAGAGAAGGGGGGTATCGATCTGGCAGATAGTATAGTAATATTATATTATTGTAGAATTTAATATTTTAACCAAAATTATTATATAATGGTTAGGAGTGCACATTTATTCTATGTGTCGTGATCAGCAGGGGACCCCCTTCAGTGCGGGACTCTATTACAGCATTACTATCATTCAAACGATCGCATGACAGGAAATGACGGCCAACCACTGAGTCACCGCACCATTCAATGAGATGGGGGGGGCACAGAGTAGAGGCAGGTCACTTATTGATACAGGTTGCTGTCAAGTAGTGTGATGTCAGGAAAAGAACTGAGCAGCTGTATATGCTGGAAGTCAAGTGGCAATGTTCATCCATCTGTCCATTTCCTAACGGCTAGTCCTGATGTTCAGTCCAGAGGTCCTCGATGTTTCATGAAATTACAATGCTGAAAAAATGCTGAAGAGCCCAATTCCACAGCCCAGATAAACTTTGTCAAAGAGCCATGAGGATCAAGCAGTTTGAAGTACGAATGTGTGGACGATCCGAGGTTCACACCTGAAGCTGGTCCACTCAGTCCTGTTTAAGGTGGTTTGTAGCACCATGGACGTGATAACATGCATCTCAGGAGGAGGTAAGTCAGTCCATAACTGCAACATGGTTTTGGGAATCACGCCCCCTCACTAAATTCAGATGCACCCTTAGAGACTTTGTTTGGGACCCAATGCTGTGGCCATTTCGATTAGGACTGTTGATGGTAGGTTGCCAGTTGAGATCCCTGGGTTGCCAGACTGATTTCATTATTGGCCCCTTCCGATTGCTCCAAGAACTGGCTGACTCTGCTCTCTCAGTCTTATGTCTCTTTAGTCAGAATGGCCACTAAAACCCTCCTAGGGTGACAGTGTGACGTGGCAATCTGCAAGATGAAGCTGAACGTACAGTGAAGTGAACAGAGGTAGGCAAACACTGGGTTTGTGAAACATCCGTTCATGCAAAGAATGCGATTGAGCCAAAGGACATTTCTCACCCCACCTTCTCCTCAGCTGCGTTCTCAGCTTCAGCCCATTGTCCTCTCATTGGCCGCAGCCCAACTGATCCTGCATGCAGGTGATTTAAGGTCCAGTTTAAGTTCTGCAGTCCAGCCACAATACCTAAACCGTGGAGTGACAAGTATAGCAAGTGTGACGTGCAGTGGCGTGTGGTTCTGTGACTAGAAGGTCCCACCCTCACCTTCACGTCTACTTTGCTATATAAATAAAAGCGATCACTAATCGACTGCAAGTTACTTATTTAGCATTATGTTTTATCAGTATATTTGCTTTAACCAAGTCATTTTTAGCTTATTATATATTTTTGTGCCCTACGTGTCCCAGGTGCCTGGAATCTCGAAATAAGTTTGGCAGTTACAGCTGCCTTTTCATCTCTGCCAGAACAGAAGTGGAGGACAGGCAACAAACAACACAGATGTTCTGAAGAAAGAGACAAGGATCAGATCACTAATGGAGAGCTTTTCTTTTTTAAAACGAAACGGCAAAGGCTGCCAGTACATTCCTCTGGTCTCGCTCTGCAACCTCTGGATTAGCCAACGAAGGCAGTAACAAACCAGTCTACCCCCAGAAGACCTCATACTCAGAACTCACTGAAAGGCTGTGCACTTTTCCGGTCATTTCCGAGGTGTCATCCTTGTCTTAGAAGTTACACACCTCAACATCAAACAAGTGTCTGTATAGCAGTATGTGCATGGTTCAGATTAGGGGGGAGTTAAAAGGAGTTCAGCTCCCCTGAAATGGACGCGAGCTCCTTAAAAAGGAGATGTCTGGGGGGTATAAACAATGTCCACTTTTGTGTTTTAGGTTATATTTTATTTCCTGTACATTAAGGTTCCTGAAATGAAAAAATGAAATAAATTTGAGCTGCAAGCCGCAAACTGTTTTATTACACTGTGGTTAAAAACAAGTTAGCCAAATAAAGCTCAGCTGTTTTTCAAGTGATGTGTTCTTTTTGAAGGGGTGTGTATCCGAAGCGAAAGGATGTTACCTGTATCCCTCTGCTTTGGGATTTTCTTTTTTCTTTGCTCTGATTAGGCTATTAAACTTCTTGCATGATTCTTATGTTGTTGCTATTGTGCCCGCATGAAATGTTACAGTTGACATTGATTGTTTACAGTAGTAATAGTAGAAAATGACCATGTTACTGACCGCTAATATGTATGCGAGTGCATGTTACTTGGAAAGTCGCAGTGCACACTGGAAAACAGGGCTCCCCAAAAACCTGGGTGCAAATCGAACCCTGGCTATATGTGAAGGAGTTTGTTAACTTTTTAAACCTGGAAAAACCATATGGTCTTGCAACTGTGGCGCCGCCCTTATTTATGTAGGAGTCCCTGTAATCAGCTGTGATACGGGAGACTTTGGGTACTACTGCAAATAAACAGGAAAACAGCTGCTGTCGGTATTTACTGTTAAATCTGTTCCGTTGATGTGGCAGCATACAATAAAGGGAAGGTCTCCTAGAGGCACCAAGGTGCAGTACATGGATACGCTTCCCCGTCTCTCCTGATCCTTTCCCAGACGCCGCTGCTGGCCGACAGATCACAGGTCCCATTATTCTGCTGAAAGACACTCCACACACGTGGGTCTTGAAACGATCTTTAAGCTCCTTAGTCTAATCCCTCCCCAAATTTCGCTGGTCTCTGTCTCAATAGGTTACGGCTGGGGCGGGGGCACTAAGGCCAGGAATGCAAAGACCCCGCTGTCCGTGGGATTGCACTGAGACACCACAGCTTGAAAAAAACGATATAATCAGGACTGAAGAACTTCACATGTGGAAACTGTTTAACGAAGCAATATTTGATCCAACTATCAGTGGATACCAGCCCCATAGGGAAAAAGGAGTTTTTTTGCAATGTTAACAGAAATATGTCCCCTTTGTACTACTTCTATGATGCTTTTATTTGTTTAGCACAACATAGACGATGCTGCTGCCTTTTCACTGTAAAACTTCTGTGATTTGGAAATTCTTTCTATAAACACTGGTTCCAGAAACTGTGTTTCCTGTCCAGCTGCATAGCAAACATAATTATTTGAAGCATTTTGGGGAAAGAGCCACAGGAGAGATGAAGGCCTCAGGACTGAAAAGGGCGATGGGCACATTGCTTCTGCCGACGTAAACAGGCGGGTCGGGGTCTGCAGCTGTGATGATGCCCTTTCACTCCAGGACAGTATCTGCACATGCATCTGAAGCTGATTTTCATTAAGGCCCTAATAAATTAAATCAAAAATCATTATTGAATGCACTGCTTGAAAATCCTCTATAATTATCAATATTAAAGCATTTTTTTATTAAGTAGAAGAATTATGATGAAATAAAGGATATTCATCTTCACACACAAACAAACAAAGATGCTTGTGTAAGATATATGTTATATATATTGTATATTGTAAGATATATGTAACATAGCAACCTTTTTTAGGTTCAGCACCACTGTGGAAAAAAAACACGTTTGGTGAAATTCAGTTAGAATCTTGACCCAGGTCCAATCAACATATCCAATTAAGAGCTCAGCAGAAATGACAATGCAGACAGCCCCAAGCTCAAGGGGGTGAGGGCTTCTCTCGGCCACAGCTGTACTGGAGATCCTGCAGACCAGGACGTGACAGGAGATAATATCCGCTAGTTCAGGGTACAAAGTGATGGAAAACACTCTATTCAATCCACCACAGATAAGCTGACTTCCCTCACTGACTTACTACTCTGTGGGAAAAGACCCCCGTACAGATGAGTGTTTTGAGTCTTTCCCAAAGAATGTATACTCTGTGAGATTTCAATGGCTACGCATAGCGACAGCTGGGATCTGAAAGACGGAATGGAAACGCCATCTCTCAGAATAAACATCACCCTTCACTTACCCACCAATTTTGGAATTATACATCAGACCTTCACTCAAGTCTACTGTAACATCCCCCCCCCAGCCTCTGTCCAGTCCCTTTGCTATTTCTGGGTTGTGTGCTGATTGGCTCCATCTGGATATCAACCGTTGGGCCCCAATGCTACAAAGAAGCGCAGCTTTCCACAGAGAAAATGTAGGCAAATTCTATCATCTGTGCAGTGAGCATAGAGCATAGAGCATAGAGCTCCTTCTGTTACAATCCAGAATTTAAATGTAACAACATGTGATCACTCACACACCAATCACTCACTCAGTCACACACCATTCACTCACACACCAATCACTCACTCACTCACACACCATTCACTCACACGCCAATCACTCACTCACTCACACACCAATCACTCACTCACTCACACACCATTCACTCACACACCAATCACTCACTCACTCACACACCAATCACTCACTCACACACCAATCACTTATTCACACACCAATCACTCACTCACTCACACACCAATCACTCACTCACTCACACACCATTTACTCACACACCATTCACTCACTCAAACACCTTTCACTCACACACCATTCACTCACACATGCACAGCTATGGGCAATTTGGCAACTTCAAATAGCCTCAGCATGTTTTTGTACTGTGGGGGGAAAACCCCATGACAACACGGGAAGAACATGAAACATGAAATTTTTAAAAGAAGGTTATCAAGTATTTCCATGCATTGGTTTTGTATTGTATCTCCTGGTGTCCCATAAGATTATGCATTAGTGCGTCTGCGTTACATTCCGTAATCGATGGCCTGAGAGGTTTGCTGCAGATTCATTCATGTCCAGAAGAGTGTGTCTGCTGCTGTTGTGCCTTGGGATGAGTTGCCTGGGTCCTGGGAAAAGTACAGACTGCCGTGGAGGATGGAGCTTCAACCCTGAGTCCTACTCAGTAAGCTACTCCGCAGAGGTCATACATGTGCTCCTGTTCCTTACAGAATATTAAATCAGCCCTCCCCCCCCCAAAGAAAAATCTCCTGATGGTTTGCCCCACCTGTGCCGTGACTCAGGAGATTCTAGACTGTTTATGCCTCAGGCTTTTTCTGGATCATTCGTAGACCATTTGTATGTTAAGCAGCAGAGGTTTGCAGCTGGTGGGAAGCAGAACAATGGCAACGGGCAGCCAATCGATCACCCTTCCATGGCCAATGGGCATCTCAGCTAATGAGAACCGGCTGACTTTGATTAGCCTGTCATCATTACTGGGGATTAAATAGGGGAGCTGGGCGGATCAGAGTAATGTCAGAGTATGACGTACAGTACTCTCAAGTGCTTTGTTTAATCCTTACCATCCTGTACCTTTCACTCTATCACACAGCTAACTGATCACTCTCTCCATATACATTTTTTACGTGTTTGTGTTGCTTTGTGTTTCTGTGGAATTCAAAGTGAAATATATCAGTGTACAGTACGTTGAAGGAAGTGGAATTAGATATTAGTGACAATATTAGTTTTTAAGCTGAATTTGCAGGTAAATAATAACACAGTACATTATAATAATGACAATTATATAGTAATAATAAAAGTAACTATATACAGTACTGCACTGTACCTCGAACTGACAAACGATCAAAGCCGTACAATGATTTCACAAGCATCACAAAGCAGTGCATGTACTTGTTATTAGGAAGAATTGTATTTAACCTGCATTTTCTTGTATCATAGTCTTTATGGCTGTCCGTTAGCCAGTAAGAATTGTCTGTATGTCAGACTGCTCGTATAAAGCACACTGAGACTCACTGTAACACAGCAGCCAAAATGCAAGTGTTTCGGTAGCTTTTGGTTTTTAAAGCATAGGGTCATTATTTAGCTGCTTCGTACTTCATTCATTACAACTTTGTTTTCTCCGAAAATAACCATAAACTGTTCCCCAGCCGGAGCCTTTTCTGGTGAATGCCTACGCATACACAGTGAATTAGATTTAGTTAATTAGAGTTAGTACTGTTGCCCACATTATCTAAAGTCAACATCGTTCCCCCCCCCCCAACCCCCCCCACCCCCGGGGCTATTTTTCTTCATTTCACTTAATAGATCTGATGCTAGTATCACACACACTATGAGTCTGCTGTTTGTGGGGGGAGTGGAGGACCTCGTAGCCTGAGGTAGGCCAATGTGAATGAATGGCACACTGGACCCCATCTATCTGTCCCCCAGTACCGCAGTGGACCCCTCGGCCCCTCCCTCCACACAGAGTAATGCGACAGCACCCTGCAATAATGGCACGAGACAATGGGCTTCAGCTGGCTGCACCATTTGTGGAAAACAATGTCGTTGAAACACTGACTTAAAAGGGCCAACCTTGAATGGCTGAAAGCCTGAAGAAGTCAAAAAGCCCTCTAACCCTCTCCGGTTACGCTCCACATTCCTCCTTTAATGTATCATACTAGTTTATACCCATTTCTCCCCAAAAAGATTTTTTCTGTCCTGCCTGGAGCACATGGCACAAGTTTGACTAAAACCCAGCTTCATTCCGGCATAAGAGTGGAGATGGGTTTGACAGAAGCTTGGTGTTAGCACAAGAGAAGCTCACCAGCAAGCAGAGCTGGTGATGCTTCTGGGGAGCACTGCACCTCTGGGCAGCTGGACATCGGGTTCAGGGTGTGCGTTCCCGGGGGAGCCGGACATCGGGGTCTGGATGCGCCTATAAGTCAAATTAATCAAATGGCAGTAAAGAATGCCATTCTGGAGTCTCTTTAGTGACACACCCACTAATGATTCTGCATTAACCTTCCCCTTCAAACAAATTGCTCTACTACTATGTCGTGCTTTATTTAAAAAATGATGTTTGAGTCAGGATTCCCCCCCCCCCCCCAAAAAAAAAAGGTCTACCTCCCAGAATGTCCACTGCGTGGGGGTGCCTTCTGAGACAGGAATTATCCTACACAAAGGTGTGGGGGGGTCGGCCTTGCAGAACCCCCAAAGAAACAGTGCAGAACACATTCTGATTTTCATAGTGCCATAACAGAGCCTTACAGACTATCGGTCAAAGCCACCCTCACACTATAAACAGAGACGGGTTTGTTTTTTGAGGCTAGGGGTGATATCACATGGAAACAGTATGCAAAGGGTGAGCAAACCAGGCCTCATCAGCTGTGGCCTGATACAAGCCTGAATACAGAAGGTTCTTAGCACTGTCACTGGGGGCCTGAGGGACTCCTCTGCTTTAGGTTTTGAGTCCTATCCTTTACTTCTGCACTAGAGGGCAGCACTGAGTAAACATATTTCAATTGAGGGGAATTTATCTGTCAAATGGTTCCCAGATGCTCTGCAAAATAATTGTTCCTGATCATTAAATCACTTTATTCAGTTTGGGGTACAGTTAAGCCCTCCTGTCTTTCATCCAGAGCACTCCTTCAAAGTTCAGATTACTTCAGTAGTGATGATTAGTTCCAGTACTAATAAAACTTCCTCCAGAGACAGTAATTATAATTGTCTAAGAGCTTGATTCGTTTGATTCTTTGATTCATAGGTCTTATAGTTTTGCTACCTAGAATTTAGCAAAAATCAATATCAATCCACAAATGAAAAATATCTTTGTTTCAGACCCTACAGAACAATAAATAAATAAGACGATTAAATAAAAATGAAGCAGAACTATTTCTCATATAAATACACAGTTACATGTGTTATTCCCCCTCTTAATAAATTGCACTGCGCCATCTGGGAATTTCTGTGAATACATATTGGCCATAAAGAGGCAAAGCGTTAAGAGAAAAAAAGATGAAAAAAGATGACTGGAAAGTCCAGTACAAAACAGGTCCTTTTCCTAAGATGCTTGGACTCATGCTAAAATGTGCTGTCATAACGCAACACCATTTACATTACATTTATAAATACAAACATTAGTATAAAATGGCAGGCAGATGTGTCAAAAGAGGTCATTTTCAGGCGGGTGTAGATAATGTAGGAACCACAAAGACAAAGTGCCCTTCCAGTACATTTTTGTTTTACTGGGTGGTTTGCGAAAATTCATATTCATGAGAGAATCTACCTGATTGGTTGGTGAATTCTGTCTATGGCATTCACTGACTAATCAGGTAGTGCTTTTCTAATGGATATAAATGAGTATAAAAAGAAAATTCGCTCATTTCCACCCTTCAGTCCGAGCCATAACCAGGTCCAGTTGAAGCAGGATGAACTAGCAGGTGGACCGATTTTAAACAGACCTCGAGTGTTCTGAGTTGCTAGACAGCCAGAGTCAGAGATGATATCACACAGCGTTCAGATCCCTTATGTTAGTGAATACAAGTGAAACAAACCAGATTTTCACACTCTCAGCATAACAGTGACCATGATGTGGCACGCAAAGGGAAGCGCTTGAGACACCCAGCCAGGGAATGGTCTACTCCTGATCCAGCCGCCACAGTGGAACCGCAGGCCAGCATTTTCCAGGAAGGCAGGAATTCTACCTACACACAGCATCCCTCACCACAATCCATAGGAACCCATCAGAACCAAAGGCGCCTTGGTTGTCATTCAAATATGAAAGGAGCTGATTCAGCTGCACCGAGGAGCCGGAGCCAAGTTATGGGGTTTCGGAAGCTGCCTCAGGTAACCGAATATACCCTTAATAATGCCCAAGTGAAGATCTGTCATTTTCTTTTGACATGGGACTGGCTACACACACAACACAAATACTTTCCTGTCTGTGAAACCGGTCATTTTACAGAAATGCTCAGAAGGTTTAATTATATGAAAGCTCTACAAAAATTCCACCCAAAGTTAAATAACCCAATATTTTTTTTGCATAATAAAGTTATATAGAATATCCAAAAGAGCTGTGATATCAGAATTATAGACACGGTTTTATATACCTCTGTACAATACATCTGATGACAAAGGTAACTGAACTCTGTGAAAGTGAATGGTTGGCCATTATCTGTTCCTCTACATCAATTAAATATGGCCTCAAAATGTAAATTCCCAAGGCAAACAGACTTTACAAGTTGATGTGCATATTGCTATGGCAAACTTACAGAAAGTTAGTGACCAGAGTGAGTGATCCACTACACACAGGCACATGAAGATACTGAATCTGAAATGCTGGAAAATTCCTGGAGAAACCCTTGAGTGAAAACATTCATTTTTGTGGTCTACATAACACATGTCCTGTCAAAGACTGTGTGGCATCGTGGCTGATGGCTGCCAGCCTTATTCAGCACCTTGTAATATTAGTAACAGTAAACGACTATTATAGTGAATGGAAATTCACTTATTTGTTCTACAATTGATTGCAAGGGGGGGGATTCCTGAGCAGGTTTTCCAGACATGTTTCAATTGTTTTTTTTCCAGCAGTAATAGATACAGTGTTTTTCTTCCCTTGAATGGCCAAGTGGTACAGAGGAAGACATATCCTGGGGTCTCTGGTAAGTGATTTTGGTAAGTGATTTTGCAGGGCTATGGACTGGCCAGCTGAACTGATATATTCTCTACATATTCTCTGATGACCAGCATCAGGCCTCCGGAGTAAAGAATGTGCTCCAGGTAACTAATAGCCCACCGGCACTCTTGGAAATTAAAGGCAATAATCATTAGTTCACACACCTTAGATTTTACATCTAGCTGTTCTCATTCCATTTAATCATTCAAGGTTATGTGATACATTTGTGAAGAAATACATTTTCATGCACAAACATTTCATGTAACTGAGCAGATGGTGTGAATGGGAGGACATACCATGTCTTGTCAAATAAATAAATAATAACAGCCCCGAAGAGGCGAATACTACCACACACATCTGGCTTGGCTAGTTTCTTCAAACCTACAGACAGAGGAAGACACTTATTTGGCAGCTTATATTGCTGATGGTTCCTAACCACGTCTGCACAAACTTTGGAACTTTGGTTTCCATAGCGATATGGAGCTGATATGAATTCCGTTTGCTTGCCCAAAGACACAGTCAAATACAGAAGGTCATCAGGGGAAGTCGGGCTGTTCTTTCCATTCTCTCAGACAGCATTGCGGTGACCACTTGGCTGGGTGTTACTGGTATCCTGTTTAGACAGTAGCCCTCAACAGCAAGACAGTTTTACATTAAAATTAGGTTTAAAAAAGCCACAAAAAAAAAACCACCAAACCCTTTTGAAAAGCTGTATTTGGGGTTTCCCCCAACCTTACATTTCTACCAATAGCCTCACTATAGTACAGACGTGAGAAAAAGCCGCCCGCAGGGCACATCCTGCCACTGGAGCCATTACTATAGGCATGGGGTTATTAAAATGTTCATACTGTACATATATAACCTAAACATGAAAAAGGCTCTGGTTCTATTTGTTTCTGCAATAGAAAAAAATCTTTCAGACATACGAACGAAGAGTCCAAATTGTGTCCACTGGGCTCCCGTTTCACATCAATTTTTCTTTTCCGCGCGCCAATTCCGCCTAGTACGACTCCCGCCGTACGGCAGTGTAGCGTGCGAACTCCCAGCATCCTAGTTCTTTGTACTTGTGTATACCCCTAAATGATGTTGAATAAGGACTTATGAACATTTCGAGTTACGAACGGCCGTTCGGAACGTGTCTCATTCGTAAATGAAAAGTAAAGGAGCGTCTGTACAATCCCATAACTACATTTCAGTCAATGGTCCCATATGATTATAGTGCAAATGAACGGAAGAACTTATATCACCTAGAGACGTCGTAACCATAGTAGTGTTGTAGTGTAACGCATTACTTACGTGTTTGCGGTGATGCTAGTGTAAAGAAACCTATTGTGTTGCCAATATAAAATATAAAAGTATTATATAAAAGTATTACACATACAATTATGTACAGTACCTAATACTTTATAATAATAATAACTATGTTACTGGTGTATGTATTTGCAATACTGTACTCTTTTTAATTATAAAAAGTTTACTATAGCCTAGATGTGTAATAAGCTATACCATCCAGGTTTGTGTAAATACACTGCATGATGTTCTCACTATGACAAAATCGTCTGACGATGCATTTCTCAAAACATATCGCCGTTGTTAAGCAACGCATGTTTGTAAAGGTGCCTTTTGTCAGGGAGTGAGTTGATGGGTCTGGCTGTTGTACCACTGACCAAAACTCTCCGTATAGCATTTCATTCTTAGAAAAAGCCCCCATCCAAGAGACTGAATATAAAATAAGAAAATCTCTGGAAATAGGTCGCGATTCTGCAGAAAATGTATAATTTTAACATACAATCCCGTTCTCTGCCTCGGAGCCAGATGGTGGATCATTATTTTGGTTGTATATGTGAGGAGATGCCAGAGGAGATTACCTCACTGCGGAGCCTAAACAAAGGGTTAGGGTTACGGCTTCCCCTGCCAGGTGGTGAGCGGAGCAGATGCTCAGCTTCGAGCTGAAGCCCCACCGTTGCTCTATCCCTTGTGAGGATGGGCATTAGTTTGTGGGCTGAAGCTATTTATTTCATTTCATTTATTTTTTTTTTTCAACCGTGCCACATCCAATTTACAGCCCCTCCAGAACACCCAATTATCTTACATTGCTGAGAGTGTGACAATGTTCCTGGGTCACTTCAATAACGTGACAGTCACATGGTTACTTGAAGCAAACACCCTGTTCAGCTAAGATGTATTTTGTTGTATTGTGATCATGGAAATGGCCAAGAATTTATTTATTTTTTTTCGAAAGGCATAGGAGAAAGCTGGATTAGTTTGTTTTCAAACAACATCACCACATTTACTCTTGCTTTAATCATACTATATAATCATGGATATTACATTGTTATACTTGAACCTTACAGTACAAATATATCATACTGTATATACTTTAACTTTGCCAATGAATTTATACGTGATACTACCTTTTATTTTAATACTAACATCGACAAAGGAATTCTTTTTAAAGAACTGAATGAAAAAGGCGTGTTCATTTCTATTCAGAATGTCAGTGCTTTGCAACTGTTATTGTGTAGTAAAATCCCACATCCAGGCAGGAAACACACTTCCTCTTTGCTTTCAAACTGTACATAAACTCTCCATGAGGGCGTCATGGTGGTACAGTAGCTGACACTGACGCCTCACGCCGCCGGCACCAGGGTTGGAGTCTCCACCAAGGCTCCATGTGTGTTTGCATGTTCTTCACAACACTGCCACTGTGTAACATGGACTTAATGGCCAAAAGCACATGGACATCAGCTTATTCAACATCTCATTGCAAAACCAAGGGTTTTAACACGAAGCCGGTCCACCCTTTGTTGCCATCATAGCTGCTACTCTTCTGGGAAGCCTTTCCATTAGAAGCTGGAACATAGCCGGTGGGATTTGCTGCCATTCCGGTTGGGTATTGATGTTGGGTTATCAGGTCCCTTTCTGTGAGTCGTTTGGTCCAACACTTAGCAACTGAACTTGCTCCCAGACATTTTACCCTTTACAATTGCTTCACTTGCAGTTGACCAGGACAGCTCAAGCAGGTTAGAAATGTGGCAAATTGACTTGTTGAAAAGACGGCGTCCTACAATAGTGCCAAATGGAGAGTTCCTAGCCTATTTCATAATTAATAGGGGTGACCATATACTATTGGTCATATAGTATATACCCTATTCAAACAAACAAAAAGCATGAGATATGATCTAAAAAACACTGACTGCAGAGTTTGAGGGGGGGCCATTTCTGAACAAACTCACATGAGGAATGACCTTTCCTAAGAGTGTGAGTGATTTTCTCTCTTAATAGGCACTCAATTGGAGCGAAGATCTCACCTGACAGACACTTAGTCTGAGGCACTGGGGGATTTAGGTCTGGGCAGCATGGGCGGGTGCCCAGCAACAGTACTAATGCAATTAGAAAAATCGGTCACATTGCGAAATGCTACCAAATAAACCACAATTCATTCATAATACTGTGAGTACAAGGTTTGACAGACATATTGTTGCACGTTTTTCTGGTTTGTGTGTAATTGTTAAGGATAAGATAAGATAAGATAGATCTATATTGCCACTATTACAGAAATAGTGAAAAACTGTAAAAATCAGGGGAGAGCGCGAACGCAGTCCCCCACTACCAGAAATTATGCAGTGGAGATTCCCACATTTGGGGAATTTGCAGGGGTCAGCACAGCCGCAGTGCAATGGCTGGGTCTCACCCTGGGTGAACCACCTTTGTGATATTTTTTTTTTTTGGC
>JAODJW010000046.1:18459683-18470423 GCA_026777045.1 Hyperopisus bebe
TACACACACACACACACACACACACACTTACTTTACAATGTTTCTTGCCTATAAGTGCTACGTTTTTTTAAATATATTTTTTAATTTCCCTAAAACATTCATAAGCAGTATGCAAGTACACAAGAACTGTAACAGCTGTAATATACATTAATAAACATTATGACTGTATAACGTTCGTCATTAATGTGTATTACAGTTAGAGCATGTCAGATGCTAAGGTATACTTACATGCTGCTTATTAATGATCTATGATGCATTATGAAGGTATATTTAATGTAAACCATTACTAAATAACCTGAACTGAACGTGCACACTTTACACACACATTCGACTGGAGATCAAAAACATAACCCTGCAAGCATGAATATATATAGAATTCAGCACTAGATACGTGTGTTCTGCCCTTACTTTGTGATATTTCATAAACACATTTTGGAGTGAAACATCACACTCCTGCGATGGCACTGCTGTCAAGACAAGCTAATAAGCCAAATGTATGAGGAAAATATAGGAATCAATGTGATAATAATGAATGAAAACAGCAGAAGTTAGGTAAATGAGTAAATGAGTGCTGACAGACGACTGGCTCACTCGTTTGGGGTCACGCAGTCCTTTATGTACGCCTTCTCCAAGGCTTGCAGTGTTTTCACCACAGCAAACAGTTCCGCCATGTTGTCATACCTGCCAGAATAATTGGGGGGGGGGTGTGTTTCACAACAAGGTCTTATTCAAGATTCACAAACATTCAGCTAGTTCTACACTAAACTGCAATCGGGCCACTTACTTTTCCCGCTCTCTTGCATTCTTATACAGCTTGACTTCCTGCAACACAATAAAAATGTTTTCGGAAATAATTCCCTTTGCAAGGATAGCAAAACATTTTTGTTCATGCAACCCATCCATCATCCAGCGTTTCTGAATTCATAATGACTTAAATAGACACACTTACTTCATACAATTCAGGCTTAGGGGGAACAGCTGAAATTAGCAAGAGAAACAGTTTAGCACATAAACATTACAAATGCAGCATCAGCCACACACCAGACGAATATGGAAAATAAAACTGAACCAAAACACAAGCTGTCACCTCATCTCTGTTCTTCACCTCTCATTTGGGAGTCGTTTAAGTATTAAAACACATTCTACTCGCCAAAATCACTCATAGCAAGAAGCAAGAACTTGGACAGTAAATGGACCGAAACGGTATAGGGCGTTTTTTGGGTATGCGTCGCCCTTTTGTAAACTATTGCGGGGGGACAATGAAACAACACAAATGGAAGTTCATTTAGACGGAAACGTGCTTATCGGCTTTAATGCAAACTTACCTCCTCCGATCCCTGTGCTGACGGGGATTCCGTGAAACATGGCGGCTCTGAAAAGTGTACTTGGCTGTCAAACGTACGATAATCGAGGCGTTAAATCGTTTCACTGACAGTAACCCTGAAGTCATCAGCTGACTACTCAACCCTCATTGAGTGTCAGACAACGGTAAACAAACAGCGCTATTTCGTACTACGAAAAAGCTATACTGCACGTTTAAAGTAAATGATAACTAAGCAGATTTCTTTCTTATTAACAAATAGCCTTCCGCCAGAATATCCAACTAATAGAAGTTACTTTTAGATTGACCGGTTTTAGCAATTAGCATGTACCAACATCAATTTTTAACAACGGCAAAAAGTTTTAATGGCGATTAAAGCAGTTAACTATTAACATATAGGAAAACATTTCTGAACCTGCTTAATGACTAATTATGATATTACAGGTAAAAAAAAATAACCGGTCAACTCTTTTTCCGTCGCAATGGCCAGTCAACAAGCTAACAAATGCTAACGTTAACAAGACGATTTAGCATCGTATCAGTTTTGCTTTGTGTAAGCGAAGGGTGTTTAGGCATCTACGTTTTTCTTTAATAAAACCCAACACAACTATATATACGGAATTAAGCTACAAGCAAAAGAAAACTGATTCTCACGTACCTTCTTCCCAGATTAAATGACGTCGACCCAAACACACCCGTCGCAGACCGAACACGGAAACACGGTGAGGTGTCCGGCGTGCCTGAACTAAAATATTACACCTGGCATGCTGGGACGAAATTTAAAGATATAAATATGTTTTACAATACATGTGAAATATAAGTTTATTTTTCCGTTTTGAATTACTGGTTTTAAAAATATATTTTAATGAGGCAGTCGACGACCAGCTGTCGAAACCAAAGGGTCGAAACACCTTTGAAAATTAGGCGGGATCGAAGTGAAACAGCTGAGCAGTGAGAGTCGTAGTGTGCCCGTGTGTTATGTTACATTGGTAATATTTAGCTTTATGTAATTTGTTTTGCGTTTTACATAATTGTCTATATTGGATTGTGTGAAGATCACTTTGTAAACGATTGCTAAATGTATGTGTGAAGTATTGGCAGCACCAATAAGCCGTACAGAAGATTCTTGTTTACTGACTCCTTGTGTTACGGGTATTTCATATTTTTATTACGTGGCGCATTATATACTGCTATTATTCTTGGAAGTCCAGATCAGGGCTTGGTGAGCATGAACCGTATGAAGAAGTCTGCAATGGGGAGCGAGGATGTGTGCGGAGTCTGGCTGGACACGGCGGATCTCCGCGGCCAGAGGAAGCGGGTGAGCGGGCGGCAGCCGCGTCATTATTCACCTTACTTTCTGCTTGGGGTTCAACTCGCTTTTGCTTGACCGTCATTTTGATTAACAAGTATATAATTTCCCGTACGGGTTATGGAAATGTTGTAAACGTAACTGGGGGCAGCACGTGCAAAGGGGAACGGTGGATCACTGTGTAGCACGCTTGACTCGCACCTCCTAGGTTGGGGTTGAAATCCTGCCTCCACTCTTGGAGGGGTTCAGTGTGAAAGTGGAGTCTACAATAAGGACTTTCAGGTTGTAATCTGTGAAAGTGTAAGATTGTGTCTGAATATGTATATATATAATGGGGATATCTTATTCATCCCCATTGGGAAATTAGCTTTTTGCCTGTCCCATCTTGCTCTCCAAAAGACATGCAGATATGTGAGATCAAGGCTGGAGGGGTCACATTAGAGGCACCCCTGGAACAATGGGGTGTTAAATACCTCACTGCAGCACCCATCAGCAGCATCAGTCCACTGGGTGTGGGATTCAAACCAACTACTTTCTGATCACGGGCACAGAGCTACAAAGAAAGCTTGTGATCATCTGAAGAGAAAGATTCATATTTTTAACCGTGCATGGGGTACACATACTTGATTTTGGGGGGAAAGAATGGAATTGTTTCACGAAACATTTAATGAAAATAATCATATTGTAGAATAATTAAGTGAAAATGGTCCTTTTTTTTCTGCCGCAGTCTGGCCTGAAGCGGCCCATCTCCAAGCTGCTGAATCCTTTGGCTCCCTGCCCTGCCTACAGTGTGGCTGTCTCCCTGAGCTTCACACAAACTAAACTCCAGCTGCCTCCAACCAGACAGACTTCCATCACCTCCTTCTTCAACCCACGGCCCACAGGTAAGCAGTGTGACGCCAAAACGGGCTACGATTGCGTATATGTGTTTGTTTTCTGTCACTTTAATGTTACCGTTTCCTGGCCTTGAACAGAAGCGAAGGCAGCCGAGTCTTCACGTTCTGAGCGTTTGAGCGGCTCCTCCATGGCTGTTAGCGAGGGGAGGAAGAGGAAACGCGGCACAGCTGAGGCCGACTGTGACCCCAGAGCCACTGACCACTCCGACCCGCAGGACAGGCCGGCCTTCCAGGATATCAGGCCACGTGTCTGGGGAGCTCCAGAGAGCCTGCCTCTCCTGGATACCAAAAGTCAGTCTGACGAAGAAGAGCAGCCGGCTGTGAAGAAGAGACTCGCGGGGCGCCGCTCCGTCCTGCCCGAGCTGGACACCCAGGACGTGGCCCCCCACTGTGGCTTCAGCAGCGTTGCTGCAGCCTCGGAGTCCCCCAAACCCCTAATGTCAGACTGTTTCACTCAGGATTCACAGGGCAACTGTGTCTTGACGCACCGTGTGACCTCCTTGGGGCAGACGGCGGAAGACAGCGGCTTTCCAGACAGCCTGGAAAGCGAATGGCTGTTTGGGGCACTTTTGTCTCACACGGGCCAAACCTCTACCCAGAGGAGGCTTGGAGCGAGTCCCCGCAGAGCCCAACGGGAAGAGCCCGGGGATCAGGGCAAGGAGAACAGCTCAGCTCTGGCCTGGGCTCAGGGTCTGTCACCGGAGAAGCACAGACCCTGCTCTAGCCCCCTCAGGAGATGGGAGGGCAGCTGTCCATCACCGCGCAGGCGTGCTCCCAGAAGCCTCCAGGAAGACGAGGAGAACACCTATGACATGCTATTTACACAGGACTCCCAGGGCCATCGGGTCATTGCGCATCGTGGCTTCGAGCCAAGAAGTCCGCTGAAGGATTGGACTAACGCGGCCAACCGCCGTTTCCGGACTGGGTCGTCAAGTATGTCAGTGAAGGAGAATGAGGACTCAGAACCGGAACCAGAAATATTGTTTACTCAAGACTCTGAGGGGAACGTGGTGATTAAGCACTGATGGACATCGTAACACTCATTAAGCAGTTATGCACAGCCACTGTAGCACTGGGATGCTGTGTTTGCATAGATTCACAGGAATTTCTGCTTCCAGTTATAAGCACTCTTATTAGCGCCACAGTTTACTGGTTCCTTACCTAGTTTTGTTTGAGGTTCATTGCAGAAAATCTGAATGTTAAACAAACCGGATACAAATAACTACATATCTAACTGTAAGGGACAGAACCACCTACAGCTAAATGAGGGAGTATTAGACACGCTTGTCTGGGGAGACAGTGCCTTCTATTGGTCACAATTTCTACATAAACTATTAAACTTGTCACTACAGCAGGGGTAAGGATCCTATTCCACAGAGGGCCGGTGTGGGTGTGGATTTTTTTGATGACCTTCATTCAGCCAATGATAAATCAGTGGTTTTCAACTCCAGTCCTGGGGACCCACAGTTATTGGCTGGCTGAGAGGCCATCCCAAAAACCCCCACCCACAGCGGCTCTCTATGGAACAGGTTCCCCACCCCTGCTCTAAAATCAGATACTTTGAAATTATACCAGATTCATTATTTGTTACCTTTTAAGGAAAATGATTATTTGATTAATAAACTGTCACAGGGAACTCTTGAAATATTTGAACGGAAACGTTTTTATTTCAAAAACCTGTCACACGGACAGCAAAGGACTGGGTAATTGTGGGGAATGACAGATCTGACAACTACTATAAACTGCCTTACAGTCACCGGTCTGTTGTTTCTTTATACCACAGAAGGTTTGAGGCAATGTTAGGAAACTGCTCAGTGAAGTGTTTTAACTCATCAGCATACTGATATAATACACAAATGCTAGCTGTATTACAACTGAAATAGAACTAATATGTACTGTTGGCAACTGTGTCTTGTTGCTAGATCTAATTGTGATTGTAAAACGTTATTGCAGGAAACCTAAATTAATAATTCCTGTTTAAGTAAATAATATTCTGATCAGTGATCAGCTTGTCTCAGAAGCAATGAAATTACCTTAAACTTTCTCCTGAATTTAAATAAAGCAAGACAAGAATGAGGTTTTAGTTCCGTACACTTTGGTCGCTCCAGCTGGATGAAATCTCTTCTTTTAGTCACCTTTCCATGTTTCTTCTAGCTGTAATGAATGAGGTACAAATTCCTGCAGTCAAACCCTCAGACAAAATCTGAAGTTTTACTCTCTCCTTCTCTTAAGTGTCACACAACGTGACTCTCAGCACAAATCGATCTGAATCTGTCAAAAAAACATCCTTCTAACCAAAAATGACAGGCTGCCTCCTGTTTTTCTGTAACTTAACCTCCCTTTTCCTCTGTGCGTTTTAATAGTGCACTATGGACTACACAAAGCAAAAATCTATGGCACGAGGATGCGAGATATATTCAGTGGATATGGTGGGGGGGGGGATTAATGCAAGTCCAACAGCTTGATATCAATATGTATCAAAGCTCTTGTCAAAAGCAATAACTGGCCTCAACAAGCATTGAGGGTGGAGCTACAAGTGAGCTAATTAAAGGCAGCATAGCACACCGTAAAATCTCATGGGTTCCTGTTTTCATTTTAAGTTGGAAAACGACTGGCTGTTTCTGTTTGTGTCTAGAAGTTTAGTTTCACTGGTATCAAATATACTTGATTGGGTCTTTGGGGTTTCAGAAGGAGGGATAAATTTAACATTAAAGTCATTCCATCGCAACAAATGCCACAAAGCACTAACGTAGCATGGAATCTCGCGGATGGAGCGTTCGACTACAGCATCGCCGTGTCGTGTGAGTCACTAGTCTCATGCCTATTTAACTAGTCAGCTAGTTGTTTTTTTTTTTTTTTTACAGTTCTTTAACAGAAAAGAGACACGTCTGACAGTGAGGAACAGGAGGATGAGCGAGAAGGAATGAAGCGCTGATCAGCCGGCGATCTCGGTGGGCTCTGTCACCAGCTTGGATCCGTTCCAGATCGTCTTGAACTGCTCCGGAACCGGAAACTCTTTCTGTTACACAGACAGGCAGACTGAGATCAGGCTGAGGCCCGCAGTCCATCAAACACACTTCATCCTCAATTAAGAGGACTGAAGCTCACCCCTCGCTACATCTCGCTCCCACACTCACATAGTCGTCTCCCTGTGGGATCAGGATGTTCATCTCGGAGCTCTTGGCACTGACGATCTCGCAGTCCAGCGCGTCCGCGCTCAGGTACACTTGGCAGCCGTCTGTCTTGTTGATGGATATGGTGGGTACTTTGCCCATCACCTGAGTGGCGGAGAAACAAACTAATGGGGCTTAACACTGAAAGGACGGCTCCTGAACGCGGCTCGGAATCCAGCACGACGTCGTTTTTGGAAACTATGACAGCAGATGGACCTGCAGCTGGATGTCTCTGGAATTGATGACCTCAGCGATGCCGACCACGTTGTCAAACACCAAGCCGAGCTTTCTGCAGTTATCTTGAGAAAGAAAGGTTTAAGAAAGTTATTATAGTTGGAAATTCTTTTTTTTTTATTATTATTTTTATAAATTAAAAACCAGGGGCAGAGTTGCAGCCTGGGGTCCTTGTGACAATTTATCAGAAGAGGGAAATGGTATTCTTACATTCCAAATATACTGTCCTGTTTTTATGCTTACCTATTTTAATGTTCCATAGAGAAATTCTATGAAAATCTATAGTTCCTACATAAAATTGCCCCAGGAAGGGTTTCACGGCGCTGATTCAACCAACCACGATTTGAAAATATTCCAAAAAAAAAATCCAGATAGTTCCAAAAAGCAAAACTAGAATTTACTGAATGCCGAGTACCATGCTGAATCCACGCAAATGACGTGATGTATATGTGGAGAGAGAACAAATTAATGTACTGAACATGTACATTTTGTCTTGTCATTGTTCTCTAAACAATACAGTATAACAACTGTTTACGTAGCATTTACATTATACTAGGTATGAGTAATATAGCGATGATGTAAGGTACACGGTAGGATGTGCGTAGGTCATATGCAAATACTGCGCCATTTTATATAAGGGACTTGAGCATCTGTGGTTTTTGGTATCAGCAGGGGTCCTGAAACCAATCCCCATAATACTGAGGGCTGACTGCACATATAGTCATAAAAGCTAAATGGGTAAATTGATTCTGTTGGACGTGTCCCGTGTGCTCTTTGTGCCCTCTGCTGGCTGTTTCGGGAATTTAAATAGGGCACCAAGCCCAAGGGCTCACCCACAATGATGGAGTTGACCTTCCCCTTGACCTGCAGCGTGGAGTTGCTGCAGCTGAAGACGTACACCACCTGTCGGAGCTCGGCGTCTGAGATCACCAGGTCGTGGGCCTGGTTCTGGTGCTCCTGCCGATCACATGACACAGACAGATACGTGTGTGCATCACTGGCGTGCTCACAGTCGGGAACAGCTCTGTCATGGATGATGAACCAGCTGACTGCTTGGGTCTAGCCCGCCTGATTGACAGTAACTATGGAAACTGAGCCACGTACCACTCTCCACTTCTTTCCCTCCAGCTCCAGCAGTGGGGAGTGGGTTTGCTGGGGGGCCAACTGGGGGCCAGCCAAGCCAGGAACCCGGGTCTTGGTTGGAGAGGTGGCCGGAACTGCGCCCTGGGAGCGCAGACCTGGGTTCTTGTGGGTCTTCTGGCTGTCAGAGACGTGCTTTAAGCCTTGGGGAGGCGGGAGGCGGGAGGCGGGGGGTGGGGGGGGGTAAGGCCAAAGTGATAAAGAAGCAAAACAGAATCAGAGTGTATCTGGGGGGCTGTTTGCTGGCGAGAAACAAGGCTCTGCACCAAGAAATAATGCAGGATTTTGTTGGCTGCCCTTAAAAATTTCTATTCACTTCCAGATGTAGTGAGTGACGATTTAAGTAAAGGAAGAAATGAATGACAGGCTGCTCTCTTCTGACACCCCTGGGCTGACCTTTAGTGATGGCTTCCCCCTGGTTGAGCTGTGCAAACAGGGCTGAGTGCAAGGCTGCTGGGTCGTCCACTTTGGGCCCCGCATCCGTGAAGACTGGGGGAGGTCCAGGAGGAGGGGGTGGTGGAGGAGGCAGACTGGGACCCTCAGAGGGAGCAGGCGGGACAGAGGGGGCAGTCGGATCCTGTAGAAGGAAATCAATCAAAAGTTATTTTAAAGAGCAATTTGTAGGGACAGCCTTAGGCAGAATGAACAGCCTACCAGGAATTTTTCTGCGATGCAGCTGTATTCATCCTCACCAGCAGAGGGAGACAAACAGCACAGAGCATTTTATGGCATTTTTCATTATTTACAACCAAATGCATTAAATGCTCATCCTAGTATAAATGCTATTGATTAAGAATTTTATTACACTAATAATATTTATAGCACTTCGCAATTAATTTTTCACAAAGCTAGGCTGCATTAGCTATAACCCACATAACAATACATTAATCACGCCTTTGCCTCTGCAATCACCACTATCCAAAGACCTTTGCTGACATGCTTCAGACATGTAATGAATCAAAATAATAGGCACTCTAAACATAATATTCCTCTCCATGCAAAAGAACATCACACATTTTTCTGAATGCTTCTCTTCACAAACCATAAAATTGAACTGGAACACGTGGAAGCTGATTACAAAAGTTGGGCTGATTTACATTTGGGGGGGGGGGGTTGTCCCCACAAGGCTACTTTTCAGGGTTGCCCAAAATGCCCCTACAAGGTTAGGAGAACACGCCCACTGACACTTATTGGTCCAGCTCCATTTCTGGGGATTTCCTATTGGCTCCTGGACTGCAGCTCTATTTTTCAGCTTTTTTACAGCTAACGGGTTGTTTGCAGCATGTGTGCACGCATGAGGGCATTATGTTCTACGCCCTGTCACCCCTGGCCCCCAAAACCCTTGATATATAGGGTAGTCTGGTGTCAGCTGTTATGTTTCTGACCTCCTGTCCTTGGTAGCCCCATCCATGTGCTCCTGCCCCCCCCCAGAACTCTTGTGCAGCTAATTAACACATCGCTGTGAGACAGCTGCTGACGGTAACATGGAGGACCTCCAGCGAGGGCCAGCTGCGGCGGACAGCTGAGTGGTACAGGGTCTCTGGCTCCGTGGGGGAGGGGCGGAGTGTAGACCCTGGTATCTAGCCGTTAGCATTACTTTGGAGAGGTGGTGAATGCAGAAGCCCTGAGTCACGTAATGGGAGACTGCACCACTGATTCTTCAGGACGTCCAATTAATGGGTAATTTACACATTGGTTGCTCAAAAAAATTAAAAAATGCTAAACTGATGCATTCAATTCAATTCCTAATTATTTAAATTCTTAATCTATAGCAGAGAAGCAGATGAGACGCACACAATGTTTTTGTCCGTGTGTGTGTGTGTGTGTGTGTGTGGAGGGGGGGCAGCAGGTGTGTGGCCAGGGACACTGAGCTTTTTGTCTGGATGTTTCTTCAGCCGAAGCTCCACGCGACGCCAAGGACCTTGAGCAGCACCTGTTCACGCCACGCGCCCACTCAGCCCAGCCCTGAAAGCCCCACCCCAGCTGACACACACCGGCTGTCTCCTCTCGGATTTCCCTCTGAAGGGGGCGGGGCCTGCTGGAGCACGCTCAGTCTATCCGTCTGGAAACTAAGAGTGCAGAATTCTGTGAAACTTCACACAGTATTGTGTTCGGGGATCTACAACACGGGGGATCTCAGACAACCAAATATACTATTACAGGAAATACTGCCTTGTGTTTTTATTGCTGCTTTATCCACCTAAACTACCTCCTACAAAATGTCTATTTAATTCATGTTTCTCGGGGACATGGTAAAGAATTAGTGAATGAGTATATAAGATCACACTGAGTGAGCAGAATATAAAATCACGCTAACAAGGCAGAGTATATAATCACACTCAGTGAGCAGAATATAAAATCACGCTAACAAGGCAGAGTGTATAATCACACTGAGTGAGCAGAATATAAAATCACGCTAACAAAGCAGAGAGTGTAATCACACTGAGTGAGCAGAATATAAAATCACGCTAACAAGGCAGAGAGTATAATCACACTGAGTGAGCAGAATATAAAATCACGCTAACAAGGCAGAGTGTATAATCACACTGAGTGAGCAGAATATAAAATCACGCTAACAAAGCAGAGAGTGTAATCACACTGAGTGAGCAGAATATAAAATCACGCTAACAAGGCAGAGAGTATAATCACACTGAGTGAGCAGAATAT
>JAODJW010000046.1:18479187-18489200 GCA_026777045.1 Hyperopisus bebe
CCTCGTGCCCATTGCTTCCGGGATAGGCTCCGGGCCCCCCGCGACCCAGTAGGATGAGCGGGTTGGAAAATGGATGGCTGGATGGATGTCTTAATGTCCATGTTTTAAAATGTCATTTGCATTCTTAATATGTCTAAATATATATACTCTTTTTATTACTTTGTCATTTGCAGTATGACTAACATTTTCCATGACAATAACAGTAAGAACTTAAACAGAGACACCAAAGGCATACTTTACTGGTATTAGTAAATATTTTGTACTGTCATACAAACACATATAGAGTGATTTTTATTCTGAGATCAAATGTTACTGCTACCTGTTTTTGACAGTGTACACAAACAACCTCCAGCTATACTGACAAAACAACTGCTTCACAGGCACAGTGGGGTGTAAATAAATACCTAATATCTGTATAATATAAGAGATTCAAGCCATGTGCAAACTAAACACTAGCAAACAAACTGAAAGTTGTTATATTAGCATTTTAGCAATGGAAATAGAAATTTATTATAGGTGCTTATATTCAGCCATGGAAAAAATTGAGACTACTCTATATTTTTAGACAAATCTGCATTTTAAAATCCAGGTATAATCGTGGTTCTGCTGGCAGAAGGCAAAGCTGAGTAGCAGGTTGCATCCAGGTTCAAAATTTCTAAGACAGCAGTACAGAAGAATAAGGTGAAGCAGGAGACACTGGAAACGACCAGAACCCAGCCAGGTAGGGGGAGGAAGCGACTTTATAATGGCAGAGACCACAGTTAACTTATTTGACAGTTTCTCATAAATCATAGGATGACATCAAGTAATGTTTCCCATTCCTTGAAAATCAAGTGCGGGTGTGAAGTGCACTGCTAGGACAGTTTGCATTAGGTTCCTAGAAGCAGGACTGAAATCCCATAAAGCAAGAAGCTCTTCATCAATGAGAAACAGGGAAGAACCAAGCTGTAGTTTGCAAGATATATATTATTCACAGACACGTAAATTAAGAAATGAGTGAAAAAAAATTGTGTTGTGGTCTCAGTTTTCAGTTTTTTTCCGCGGATGTGTGTGTGTGTGTGTGTGCGCGTGTGTGTGTGTGTGTGTGTGTGTGTGTGTGTACACAACCATTCAAAAGTTTGGGGTCACTTAGAAATTTCCTTGCTTTTGAAAAAAAGTAATAAAACTGGCTTTCTCTGGACTAGTTGAGTATCAGGAGCATCAGCAGCTGGGGGTTTGATTGCAAGCTCAATGTGGTCAGAAACAAAGGACTTCTGAAACTCTTCATTCTGTTCTTGTTCTGGGAAATGAAGGCTATTCCATGTGAGAAATTGCCAGGAAACTCAGAATCTCATACAAAACTATGTACTACGCACTTCACAGAGCAGCACAGCATAACAGAAAGAAGGGGGGGAGGCCCTGGTGTACAACTGGGCAAGAGGATAAATATATTAGAGTTTGTAGTCAGAGAAACAGACACTTCATAGGTCTTCAACTGGCAGCTTCATTAAATAGTACCTGAAAAAGTCTAGTGTCAATGTCCACAGTAAAGAGGCAACTCCAGGAAGCTGGCCTTCTAGGTACAATTGCACAAAAAAGATAAAAAGAAAAAGACTGAGATGGACAAATGAACACAGACACTGGACAGGGGAAGACGAAGGGAAAAAGTGCTATGGATAGATGAATGTAAGTTTGAGGTGTTCGGATCGCAAAGAAGAACGTTTGTGAGACACAGATCAAATGAAGAGACTGGAGGAGTCCTTGATGACATCTGTCAAGCATGGTGGAGGCAATGTGATGGTATGAGGCTGCTTCAGTGATGGTAAAGTGGGAGATTTGTACAAGGTCAAAGGGATCTTGAAGAAGGAAGGCTATCACTCCATTTTGCAAGGCCAGGCAACACCTTTAATTGGAGCCAGATTGTCCTACAACAGGACAATGACCCGAAAACAGCGCCAAATTACTTAGGAGAGAAGCAGTCAGCTGGTGTTCTGTGTATGATGGAGTGACCAGCACAGTCACCGGGTCTCAGCTCTACCGAGCTGTTATGGGAGCAGCTTGACCCAATGGTACGTAAGAAGTGCCCAACAAGCCAATCCAACCTGTGGGAGATGCCTCAGGAAACATGGGGTGAAATCTCATCAGATTACCTCAACAAACTTACATCTAGAATGCCCACGGTCTACAAGGCAGTAACTGCTGCAAATGGAGGACTCTTTGACAAAAGCAAAGTTTGAAGAACACAATTATTATTTTAAATTCTAACTTTGTCAATGGCCATGTCCAGGTATTCCCTGAATGGCTCCATCACCCCCCCCCCATCTAATCCCACAATCCCAAACCTCTTTCTCTAGTCCCCAACATTAGGCTTTGGTGTGATCTAATCAATGCATTTTGCTGAATGGAAAATCTGCAATTAACCAATAATATTACAATAATAATACTCAAGCCTACCTTAGACACTCTTCCCACCCCTCCAAAAAATCTTTATTAAAGGCCTAACTTGTCTTAATCTAATCAGGTTCACCAGATCTGTGCCTATTCTTTAATGTGTCATCACTGACTAAGTCCAAATGACACATTGAAATTCCTCTACAATAAATTCTGCTGCATAAATATACCACTGTATAACAAAAATATTGTACCACAAAGTTTACCCTACACACTCTCCCCACCTCTCCAAAAAAGAGACCAACTTTCCCCAGCGATAAATATCCACCACGTTCCACACAATAAATTATTCTGGAGTGGAGGGGATCAAATAGAGTTATCCTGTTCACAAGGCCAAGCTGTTTCTGATCACTTCCAGATATTCACCCATACAAAACGTCTGCAAAGATGATCCTTAGAGTTACTTTGTCCAAAAAAACGAAGTCCTTCTCTTCCTTTGCTGCCACATAGCACTGCTGCTTATATTTTGGGGCAATATGTCTTGAAAATAAAATCAGTTGTAGATCATCATCCATACAATGTTTTTGAAGCAGTAATAAGATCCATCAAACACCTTTTGACTTATCACACTCACAAGGTCAAATGTCGTCTGCTTTCACCCTTTCCATTGCTGCCACTATGCAGTGTTGCCGACATATTGGGTCAATTTGTCTCAAAATTTGATCATGTCCAGTTGTTCGCCCATACAATGTGTCTGCAAAGTTTGAAAATAATCCCTCAAATAATTTTTGGGTCAAAACTGCCCTTTTGTTTGCCATCAATCTGTCTCAAAATTTAATCAGCCAGAGAATCTTTCTGTAAAGTATGAAAAAGATCCATCAAATACTTTTCATGCTAATGGAATCAAGTGTCCAAAACTACTATAACTTTTCTATAATTATGAAGCACTACTTCAGTTCTCATGCAGTCTGTCTCGAAATTTAATCAGTTCCAGATCACAAAGACAATTTCTCTGCAATGTTTGAAAACCAGGGGGCCAGGGAATACAGGGAATATAGCCATAATATACATCAGTGTGAATAACTGGGATTAAAATGCAGAATCTCTATGAGATTAATGCTCTAAGACAACCTTCTGAATTCTAATCCATCTTCCAGCCATTTATCCTGGCCTCGTTCTTGGAGGGCCTAGAGTTTATCCCAAGCAGCAGAGGGCACTAGGCTGGGGTGCAACCTGTGTGGGATGACAGTCCATTGCAGGACACATACACGGCAATTAGTCTAGCTGATTGTATTTAGATTACAAGAGGAAACGCGCACGATACGAGGAAACACACAAACCGCCATCCCTGGAGGTGTGAGACGACAGTGCCACCCTCCTAAACGCTAAAAGCATCAATAATGTGATTAATGGGAGGGAAGTAAATGGTCACACTCTTGCTGTAACAGCGAGGAAGCAGTGAATCACAAAGCCGTGTAGGACAGGGCTAAGGGGAAACCGGGGGGTTTGCTGGCATGTGCAGTATTTATCAGGGCAAAACAGCTTTTACTTATCAGCCGCCACCCCAGACGACATACTCGTAGCTATAGGGAGAGTGCCGGGACAGCCCAGGATAACCAGAGCCAGACAGGGATAGCCCAGGATAACCAGAGCCAGACAGGGCTAGCCTGAGATAACCAGAGACAGACAGGGATAGCCTGAGGTAACCAGAGACAGACAGGGACAGCCCAGGATAACCAGAGCCAGACAGGGATAGCCTGAGATAACCAGAGCCAGACAGGGATAGCCTGAGATATCCAGAGACAGACAGAAAGAGCCCAGGATAACCAGAGCTAGACAGGGATAGCCCAGGATAACCAGAGCCAGACACTAGAGATAGACAGGGATAGTGCGGGATATCCCGAGACAGACAGGGATAGCCCGGGATAACCCAAGAGACAGATTGGGATAGACTGGGATAACCCAAGACAGACAGGGATAGTCTGGAAAAGCCTGAGACAGACTGGAAGAGCAGTATTTAAGCAGACATGGGTACAGTATTTCAGACCTTTACACCCACTAAAAAAGAAGAAATTAAATGTTTTTTATGACTATGAGTGTTCAATTTCTAGTATTAATTTACAGGTACAACTGCAAGAATCCGCCAAGTATGTATTTTATATACGTACTTGAGTTGCCATTGCCATATACACGATTTTTTTAAATATTTCGGTTGCATGTATATACACAATCAGAATATCAGAAATGCTAGTAACTCAGCTGTAAGGGGCAGGGTTTTAATTGGTCTGTGATTTCAGGCCGTTCTGTCCCCTGGCTCCAAAGACACCCCCACACATGGCAAGATGAAAATAGCCCCGTTATCTCAGTGCTGCGAGAGGGCAGGGATGAAGCTTAGAAAGGTACTCAGTAACCGTATAATGAAAGGATAAGCAGAGATCCACGGGGGGGAGGCGTTTGGGACAAAGGCAGGATCTCGCTTGTCCACAAAACGACATAAACACGGCTGCCTGTGATGTCAGAGGATAGCGGCCGGTTGGCTCCAGAGTGGGGGTTGGGGGGGGGGGGGGGGTCTGTCAGAGGGGCAGGGAACAGCTGCGGCACAGACACACAAACACTCACACACACGCAAATATAGAACATGGCCATAAAAAGGCATGGATCCCAGCAGCGGCCTGCAGCTCTGTAAGGCGGCTGCTGTTACTACGGCTTCTGCCTCTGCTGCTGCCTGGAAGAGACCGAGCAGCTGGGAAGACAGCGTCCTGTATGCACTCTGCGTGTGTGTGTCTGTGTGCGTGTGTGTGTGTGCATGTATGTGCATGTTATGGATATATTACATTGCGGGAATATAAAAACCTAAGGAAACTCAGTTTTATAAAAATCAGTGACTGCAATCAATAAACTAAAAATGTATTTTGTTTGGTTACTTGTGGTTAAGGTTAGGGCTGGGTAGGGGTTAAGGTTGTCATAGTTGTAATTCGAGTTTTTCCCATGAAAATGAATAGACGGTCCCCATAAAGATATGATTGCATGTGTGTGTGTGTGTGTGTGTGTGTGTGTGTGTGTGTGTGTGTGTGTGTGTGTGTGTGTGTGTGTGTGTGAGGAAGTAACCCGCAGAGGAAGCGCTTCAACAGCTGCCCATCTACCTACAATGAAGCTCAGACATGCAAACTTCTGCCCAGGTATGAAGGGGCCGTGTGTCCAGCACTGCAGGGTGACCCCTCCTGCCCCACCCCCCATTTGGTTTGGCTGTGCATCAATCATGCACTCGGAGCCACAAAAGCAGAGCGTCCCCCGGACCTGCCCCATGTGATCCCCTGGCTACAGTTGGGCCCAACGCCACCTGGGGCTCTAACACGACCATATCCTAGGGCTGGGCTTAATGTTTAATGGGGCAGGCTGGTTATAGTCTGTATGGAGCAGCAGTCACGGGCCATAAACTGGAGACGAAAGGGCTTTTGGCAAATACCAATGAATCTAGAGTCTGGTGTTAAAGAGGCTTCGTGGTTAGTGCTAAGGGGTCTTTGGGTTTAGCGCTATGGGGTCTTTGGGTTAGTGCTATGGAGTCTTTGGTTTAGTGCAAAGGGGTCTTTGGGTTTAGCACTATGGGGTCTTTGGGTTTAGCAATAAGGAGTCTTTGGGTTTAGCACTATGGGGTCTTTGGGTTAGTGCTATGGAGTCTTTGGTTTAGTGCTAAGGGGTCTTCGGTTTAGCGCTAAAGGGTCTTTGGGTTTAGCGTTAAGGGATCTTTGGTTTTGTGTTAAGGGGTCTTTGGGTTTAACGATAAGGGGTATTTAAGGGCGTTTTTCCACTGCACCAGGTACTGAACTTTTGGTACTTCAAGGTGTTGGTTTTCCACTGGTGTAAAAACTGGTACCAGGGCTGACTGACATCACAACTGAAGCGATGTATTTTGTACTGAATTCAAAAAATGGCCATAGTAGGACTGGACGAAGTGCAATATTAATACTAACGTCGCGCGTTATGTGTAATGCCCTGCTCGTGTCAATCCTCCTATGTGCCATGCCCCCCTCGCTACCTCGTGTGGAGTCCCTGTGTCATCAGCTACTTCTTGCTGTTTTGCATTAGTTCTGTGTATTTAAGTCCGCGTTACAGTACATTTCCCCAGTCCGGTCATTGATGTCGTGAAGTCTTTATATGTTCCTGAGCGTATTTTCCCTAATTAAACCCCGTGTTCACATGCGTTCATGACATTATACACATCTAATTCTTACATCGCTAGTCAGCTATATTAAAATTTTTCTTACTTTTTCTTACTTTCAACTTTCAATTTACGAACATTATAGAATGGGAGTTAAAGTTTTGCTAAAATATTGTTACTCTAGGACTCTGTCATAGGAAAAAAAACTTAGCAAGCTTTGCAATTTTGAGTATTATTCCTTTTATAGATTGTAATAGGTTTAAAAATCACTTTAAAGTTTACCTCTGCTGCTTTTGTATGAGCGCTGCATACATTCTCTGAGACAATTGTAATCACTTTTTACTTTTTAATAAAAACATATCACTAGGACATAAAACACACTGTATGCCTGCTGTATTAGTTTATTCAACAAAATAGTTTTTAATTTCTTGTCGTGCCATCTACATCTTTTTGTTGTATATGTTCTTATGACCAAATTGCATTTTTTTTTTTGCTTCAATTATCATTATTTTCTGACTTCTCAACTGTTTTCAAAGTGGTGTTTGTATTGTGTTTCAGAGGCAATCTATTTGCATAACCAGTTGACAAAGAAAGCGTTTCAAGTCCCAGCCCAAAGTACCAAAGAAGTACCCCAGCTGGTCTGGCACTTTCGATACTGGAACCTTTCAACCATAAGTCAAGGCAAATGTGAAAGTACCAAAAGTACCGTACCTGGTGTGGTGGAAAAGCACCCTAAGATGACTTGGGGTCCTTGTTTTTGGTAATAGGAGGTCCCTGGCCAGACAGTAAGGGGTTTGTGGCGGTTCTTTGCCCAGTCGGTCATCAGCAATATCAGTCTGTACCTTCTGACAATCTGAATGACAAATCTCCAAATCTCCATACATGTCCCTGTCCCACCTTCCCCTATCCCTTCACCCTGCAGGCCAGCACACGCAGATTTGCCAATACCCCACACCCCAACATGGAGTCCCCCTCTGCTCTCCACTGTCTGCATCTCTAAGCGTTAAATCACTTCCCTTTGGGCTCAGGGCTTTGTTCCCACCCGCCTGTCATGCTATACGAAACCCCTAGAGCTAGTAGGATGACATCACGTTAACCCCCGCTGCCCCGTGGCTGAATGCATGCGGAATGTGCTGCATTGGCGTTCTTTGGGTGAGGGATAATCCCACAGCAGCTGGCCCCACGGGCTGAAAACGTTACTGCGCTGGATGGTAGATCAATCAGCTTTCTCTGAAGGCTTTCACACCGGTCACGCACACAGCGATTCACGTACACAGCGATTTATGCACACGGCGATTCATGCACACGACGTTGGCCTACAGCTCCTGGCTGTTGATATTTTAGTGATTTAATTCAAAAGGGACAAATTTTAGACCCCGGAATATCTAGGTCAGCTCAGTCCTTATCCAAAAAAGGCACTCAGCAATATCATTCAAATCTGGGGCAACTAATTTTGCTCAGCTCCAGCTCAGATGCAAAGTTTATTACTGCGATTGTTTTTATTGGCCAGTTTTAAGAGAAAAGAGGAGTCACGTGAAATCAGTTTTACGGCATGTGAAGGACGGAAAACAGACGGGGGGGGTGGGAAGTGAAGCAGGACGGAGCAGAAGGATGAACCTGGGCCTTTCCAGGGGACTGGAATGTCCCAGCTAGCAGTTCTGTTGGCAAACTACCGTGTGATTCATACCAGCCTAGAGCTGCATGCTACTGTGGCTAAACCATAAATCATCGAAGACAGCTTCACGGTCAAACTGGACTCAACCGCTGTACAAAATAATGCAACAGCAAAATGCAACAGCGCTGGACTATGGTGCATGTTTGCTACATACACAGACATACACACAGACACACACACACACACACACACAGCTACCTCTATGGGGGATATCCCATTGACTATTAATACAATAAATAAATCTTAAATCAATCATACAAAACTCTGCCAAAACTGCCAAAACATTTGGGACTTTAAGTTTCTTAAAAAAAGCCAGATGACACAATAAAATGTGTGATTTTTGTAGAGTCATCCCCGCTGATCTTCAGACATGGCTGCCGATGTTTTTCCCCTCAGATGAATAGGAGGAGCAGACTGAGACAGTCACCTACCTGAGCAGGCTCCTGATGTGTGCTGCTGATCTTCAGGAAGTTCCTCTGCACCTGCAGAGCGCGGTTCACCATCTCCGCCTACAGCAAGGAGACCCAAAGGTCAAAGGTCACACCTTCACTATACTCAATAGTACAAGCAAACACAACTTTTAAAACTGTTACATAAACATGTTATATATATACAGTATCCAGTCCTCATGTATGCTTATTTGCAGTGGAGGACAAATTGACATGTTGAACAAAAACATTTAAGAGCCGTGTGTCAGTCTCCCAACACCCCCACCCAGAAGACAGTGAGACCCACAGAAACAGTGAGCTGTCCTGTGTTCCTACTGCTAACGCTACGCCTTGCTTTTATCAATCAAGTTCAGACGCCAAAGTCTCCTTTTTTGGCGGTCCTGGCCCAACACACCCATATTAAACTGCCCTCAGAACGTCTTCCTTAAAACCAGGCCACCATCACGTATTTGAGCATTCCACACTGTGCGGCTTCAAGTAAAACACCCCGAATCACCCGCTTTCTCTATCTCTCTCTCTCTCTTTCTCTCTCTCTTTCACACACACACACACACACACACCCTCCCTCTCTCCAGGCTCTGGAAAACTCCTGCTTCCACACTGTGCCAGGGAAACACTGGCCATATTTGGGCAAAGGAGTCCTCTCCTGGCACAAAAGAACTAAGAAGAGTGTTTGTCCATAAAAGGAACAGTTTAAACACTATTTATTAGCCAAACAAACCCCTGCAAACCCCCCCCCCCCCCCACACGCACAGACACAGACACACACACACACACACACACACACACACCACATTCAATAGATTTAATAGAGAGGCAGACAGAGCACTAGTTCGCATAGCTGTCGCCTTCCCTGGTGAGGGTTACGAGAGGCTCTTACCCGCTAACACCTCAGTTCACCGGGGCTCCAGATGAACTCAAATCTGATCCCTGTTTTAATCACAGGGGCTTGTCCCTCCCCCTTCGCGTCCAAAGATACACCAAAAAAACACAAAGCCAAAAACGACGCCTGCAGTAAAAGATGTGAGGCCGGATCGCACTGTCCCCAGTAGGACAATCAAGCGTCACATCCTTCTGCTGTGTCTCCCTCTGACCCTCAAACAGAGCGGCTTCCGTATCGCGCGACCCCGGGTGGCACATGAAGACCTCCTCCGAGGCCGAGCAGCAAGTACCCGCGTATCTCAGCGCCCCACACAAACTCCGCTTAAATGCTGGTACAAGCTACCAAAGTCTCGGGCACCTCCCTCGCACCCCCGCAGTAAAAAAGTAGATATCATGGCAATGTTTCTTCACTACTATAAAACAAACAAGAGTCTGTCTGACAAATGTCACACAGAGCTGGGGGGGGGGGGGGGGGGGG
>JAODJW010000046.1:18492867-18509845 GCA_026777045.1 Hyperopisus bebe
CTGCCTGCCCCCCCCCCCACCTCTCTGCGTGTCAGTGCATTAAACCCCACTGCTCCTGTGCACCTCCTCGGCCATTTACAGCATTTATCCAGCTGCTCGTCCACCCCCCACCCCCCCAAGAGCACACAGACTCGAGAGAGCCCCCTAGGGGACGGACACGGGGCAGCGGGCGCTCACATGCTGGGCGACGTCATCTCCAATGGCTCGGCTGATCTCCAGGTACTCAGAAACGGGGCCGGCCAGCAGCAGGTCATAGGCCTCCACACACGGCGCCAGGCCTGCGGGGGCAGGGACACACACACGGACGCCTCGTCAACGTCTCTCCACCAATAGCCTACACCGCTTAGATGCTTTTGTTGTTACAGCATGGTACACATGGCAGCAGAAGTATTTTCGGCCTTAGAAACATGTGACAGTTTGCAATAAGGATAAGTTATCCTTCCCATCATCCTCTCTGTTTTCTTGAGTAAGGAAAACATGAGTAACGTGATACAGTGACGTGGACACACAAAAAACCTACACAAGGACACAAGGAAATATCAGGAGGGTTATATATACTCACAATAAGCAGTAGCCGGTAAAAGCATTTTTTTACACCCTGTTTTGTCCCAAGCATTGCCCTTTTTTGTTGTCTTTTCTTGTAACCTTTATCTATTTATGCAGTATTTATTTGCTTTCTTTCTTTATCCATCCATCCATCCATCCATCCAGCCATCCACAGGGAGTAGCTCCGCACCTCCATTGATGCCGTTGGTGATGTCGCAGTCCGCCATGCCCCTGGCAGACACGGCCTCCAGACGAACCACGGCTCGTTCCAGACGCTCCACCAGCGCTTCCATTCCCGACGCCGCGGCAGACAGCCTGGGAGGCAGCAGACAGAGGGCACAGTGAGGGCTTTCCGGAACTTTCAGTTCACATTCAATGAAAAAAAAGATTATGGGCTTTCACAGTCACTGCTTTACATGCACACTGAACAGAGTAAAGCAATTTTCAATATTTTATACAATATTTGACTTTATCGTGTAAATGCCATATTGGGTTTACAAGCAGTAAATAGGTCAGGTGAACATTCACTCACTCTATAAAAAAAAACTAACTAAAATCAATATTTATAAACACATATTTTGCCTCTGACTTCATCATCAGTATGAAATACACACATAACCAATCACGACTAGACAGCCAGTTACACTCCAATTATAGTAAATAGTTATACACAAAAGTATTTTTACAATCTCAATTTTCAGCACCAGGCTGTCAACTAACATATCATGATACAAAGTTTCTGTGTTGTTAACATTTTCATTGGTCTTATAGAAAGGTTTCTTATAGAAAAGTTATATTAGAAATCACGTACTATATGTATGAGTAAATTATAAGGTGTAGATTCCTACGACAAAACAGGAGACACATAACTCCAAATGATCACTTTAAGAGTTATAATCAACCTTCAGAAGATTTTGTCGACCCACCAGAGGGGACATTTACACAAATAAACACATGCTTTTACAAGTCAAACATATATATTTTTATTCTATTTTACACTTTAATTAAGTACTGCATTAACATCCAGTATTGCTTTTTGGAAAAACACACTGCATAAATATTCATTATTGTGCATTTAACGGTGCATAAACATTCACTATTGCAGGTTCAGGTAGAAAGTTCAGGTCCAGAAAGCAAAAATCCAGACGGTCCAACCAGCTGAGTATAAAGAGTCACAGTCTCAGAGTACTCAACTGGTTGGTTGAAACAAAATGGTCTGGATTTTTACTTTCTGGATCTGAACTTTCCACCTCTGGCACTTGCTGCAGCCCCTGATTAAAACACATTTTCTCTTCGGCATGGTTAATGTATATGATCCACAGTGTAGATCAACATCCTCATTACCTTCATATTTTTCACTTGGCAGATTTAAGTCTCTTAAGTCCGCCCCCCCCCACACACACACACACACACACACAACCTGGGAGTATAAACGACCAATTGCGGTCTGATAACTCTTACTGACAGCCCGACAAAGCAATAGAGGGTTTTGGTTTTCATTTGTGTGATTGGAGGTTTGATGTCTGTGTCTGGTGATCTGTTTGCTGCATATTAAAACTTTTTAAAATGGGCAGTGTGTTAAAACCAGGACACATTCTTATATTTCCATCGTTTCTTGGGACAGGAATCAGGACTGTCCTGGTCAAGCCGAAACGCCGGGTCACCCTAAGCTCCAGCCTCCAGCTTTAGAGGACCAGCACATTGGATGGAGAGTAACCAGCCTGGGCTGGATTTGGGTGATCTCTCATGTTGGCATGGAGTGTGATCCTGAGCCTAGTGGTACAGCATGTAATGACACAGATGGTCTTATTTGGGCTAAAAATCTTGTTTGGATCACCAAAGTGGATGGACATGCTGCAGGTGAGATGGGAGCAAACAAGTGAAAAATCATTTAACTAATATATAGTACAGGTGCTAAGATCTTCCTGTCGAGTTTCACTAAAAATGGCCAAGATGGTTTTCTACTGTTAAAATATTTTCAGATCATACAAAACACGAGGACCCCCCAGTCAAGAGATTTGTTCCTGTAAGAGAGTCAGAAGGGGACTCTCTGCACAACCTCAGCAGCACTGACATTACACAAGTGACTTACAGTAGAGCAATATCAGCAAAGTGGACCTTTTCTATA
Source organism: Hyperopisus bebe (assembly GCA_026777045.1). Classification (NCBI taxonomy): domain Eukaryota; kingdom Metazoa; phylum Chordata; class Actinopteri; order Osteoglossiformes; family Mormyridae; genus Hyperopisus; species Hyperopisus bebe. The sequence continues at coordinate 18,495,542 of JAODJW010000046.1, forward strand.
TCCTTAGCCCCTTTCAAGATTATCATAAATATTTTTATCACCTTTTCATAAGCTGGAGTCTGTAAAATTCAGTCTATGGATAGGGATGCAACAGAATATAGATTATTTGGTCACACTTTACTTGAGGGGGCACAATGTAGTAGTACACTTTTACTTAATGTATTAATTAACCAGGAGCTAACAGTTCGTTACATACTGCTCTCATGTTCATTCATCATTAATCAATCATAACGGTATACGTATTTCATCCAGTTACTATATTTGTTCAATTGATGAGTAGTAACTGAGTTACAAAGTTACTTGTACCCCCTCACGTAAAGTGTTACCAACCACATTTACTAATACTTTACTAATACTTTTTAGAAGTTAGAGTGGAAAGAGCTGGCCATAAACAAGCAGAGACCATATTCCCAGAGCCATAAGACCGCACCTTCATCTGGATGCTGTGCTAACTGGAGGAATGTGAAAAACAACTAGATTAGCCTGGAGCAAAGCCCCAGCAGAGGGGCACACAGCTGCCTGCTAAAGACACATTAGAGAAATTATATTAGAGCGTTTAGCTTTAGGGGAAAAAAAGGTCACAAACAAAAAGCTCCTTATTTGTACTAAAACTTTTTCTCCACCCATTACAGTCACAACAAGCCACAAGACTGAAACAATCTGAATTTCCATTCTGAAAGAAGCCACCTGTGGTAACCAGCACACTTTTAGGAGGAGACAAGATTCTCTGCAGAAAGATCACTGATTGATAGAGGGGTTTATCGTTGGCCCTGAGGTGACATGACTCGATTACAACTATCGAGGGAACGATTTGATATATCAGAAATCTTTAATCTCTACCACGATTCAATTAATGGACTGCCAAATTATTTTTGATGAATTAGATTCAAACCTTTGTTTCACTAAAAACATCTACAGATATTGCCATGGGAACTTAATTACACAGTATTAGTGGAACACAAAGAAAGTAGAACCTCGGAGCATTCATTTTCATTGTTATTAATTCCATCCAATTACATCATTTCCATTATTTTAGCACTGTAGATGTGTCTTCGGCTAACTTCGAATACTGATAAAGTTTAATGCAGTTTTCCATTTGAACTCGTAACTCGGAAATTCCTAGTTCCTAGTCAGAAGTTTCAACTGGAACGTCCCCTGAAGTCGGAATTCCTACATGGAAGGCTGGAGGAATCTACACAAGCCCAAGCTCAGAATTCAAGATGGCTGCGCCCTTTTTCAACAGCAGATAAAACTGTAGTATTATACTATATATTACGCTGATGTCTGATTTGTGGCTCGTCAAATCGGCCGTACATACAGTAGTCCAACCACTGTCTCTCGACATATTCCTACGGTGCTTTTATACCAAAATACCCTGTAATGTACTGTCATCAACTAATATTGCTAGCAATGGCAATTACCTAGACTAGAACTAGGTCCTGTTTCAGAAAACAGGATTTCTTGCTGAGCCAGATAACTTGTTGGATTTAAGGTAGTCTGGGCTAAATATAAGTGAATGAAGTTAAAGGCTATTTAAACTGGGGTAAATTAAATCCTACAAGTTATCGGACGAAATTAGAAATCCTGCTTTTTGAAACAGGTCACTGGTATTGCTAAATGGCTTTCCAACTTGTAGTGGAACACGTTTAATTCGTGTGTAACATCATTCCCAGTTCTGACTTCTAACCTCTGAGGCAAATGGAACACAGCATAAATATCAGTCACCAATATTGGCTAAGACTGACACCACAGACAGATGCTGATATGTTAACCAATATGTCATGCATCTCCAAGGCTAACATTACTTTTTATTTACATTTAGATTTACATATTTAGCAGACGCTTTTGTCCGAAGTGTGAGACAAGTAGCACATTGAAAACATTTATGCTGTCATGACTAGCTAGCTAGTCACCTCTTGAATGCTGGTACCGTAGCTTGTAAAAAGAATGACTTTTTTCGCTACAAAACAGACATCATAGCATCATAGCACTAAGATTAACACCACAGCACAAAGATCACCAGGCAGTGCATCCTTATCAATATTAATTAGCTTTCCCTTATCATCCTACATTTCGGAAATTCACATTCTGGTATTGTTACTTGCCCCGCAAAATTAAATTCTAATGTTATAGTTCGATACTTCTAATCCCCCTCCTTAATAATCAATTCATCACAATTCGTCGATGCATCTTTACACCTCTACTGCTTGAGAATCTCTCCTTCCTCCATTATCTTTAGCAATCGCCTTAATATATACCCTGACACCGTGTCCTGTATGACAATTTATGGCTGTACCTTAGTCACATAAATAAGATCTTATTAAAGGCAACACTGATCAAAAAGCCAGCAAACGCCACGGCAAAGGTAATATCAGCAAGTCACCGTTAGACCAATATGTTCTCATGATGCTCTGTCGTCACACGACTAAAAGGGCGCAGTAATGATCAGGAGATCATCTAGACAAGCACAGCAGAAAACAGAGGTATTAATCCAACCGATTATAAGTGAAACAAGCTTTCTAAGCAGACCTTGGACAGCAGAGCCTTACCCTGGAAATATGACACTGGGAAGCTAGTCAGGCTGGGTGTATCAAGCTGCACAGTGCCTAAGATCTGAGCACACGACACACATCCAGTTTCTACTTGGAAGAAACCTCATCTGAGCACCTAATCTGAACCCCTGACGTTTGAAGGTGACCTCACCGGCCTGGAGCACTTTCTTGATTAGTTCGTCCAACACAAAACGGAGCTGAGGCACGAGGAGGGCGACCGCCGTTTATGTAGCGACTCGGCAATGTACCAGAAGCCAGCCTGAAGCCCTCTGGCTGCTCACTCCGGCTCCTGCCTCTCCACCACAGCTCTACTCACATCCAAGTAGGGCTGCAACAACTAATCGATGACAGCAATAATAATCTGTAATAAAAATAGCTGACAAAGAATTTTGTCATTGATTGGCTGCATCCTTGGGATTTGCCGCGTAAATTGCATATGACGACATCACGACCTAGCAACATTAACATTGCTTTGTTAAACCTGGTTTATGTTTCACTTTTCTGCATGCCATTACGGTCTGTGCATAATCAATGCTCACTGACACTTGTGTACATACTACATTCACTTGGCAAACCACAAAAGGCTGGAATAGCATCTTTGCATTTGCACTTTTCTTTAAAACTTGTGTTTTGGCCCAACTAACAGATTAGTTGATCATCTGATCACATGATTAATCGATTATGTAAATAATTGTTTTCTGCAGCCTAACATCCAAGTGGCTTCCAAAGACACTGAAAAGAACAGCCAAAGGCTGGAGCTCATCAGCTGGAGTGTCCTCATGCACTGAATCAAAATATATTTTTCCAGTAGAGTCCCTGCATCTAATGAACTTAAACCAGTAATATGGACATTCCATATCCCACAAGAAATCAGAATTCAACACAGATCAGGCTCAATAATTACTGATTAAATAGGTCCATGAGTTTTGACCACTGGATGGAGCATTCATATGGCTAGTGCTTAAGTACAGGTACAACACTGTTCACACGTTCATCAGAAGACCACTAGCAAAGAGCATGATTGAGGTGTTGGCTGGCATGGAAACACAAGTGCTATCTCATAATCCGGCGAGAGAATTCTCCCCATAATGCCAAATGCCGGAGGCGGGCCTCACTGGCTATTTCCGGAAGGTGGGCATGCTCCTCTGACTACCAGATGGAATGACACCACTTCCCACGTAACATCAGGGGACAATGGGTAGGAACAGCATCCTGGGGCAGCATCCCAGCCTCACAAAGTCTGCAAGTGCCCCCACCCCCGTGAACAAACAGTACACACATAGTTATGATGACAACACACCCTGTTAGAAAGCCACACCTCTGTGTCCAAATTACAGCATTTCATAGGAGGATGTGCTACTTTGCATTCATACCAAATTTACCTCCTTTTCTGGACAATTTTAGTGCTCTTTAGCATAAATGGATAGTTCAGGTCCAGACAGTAGAAATCCAGACTAAGATTTTGAAGACTATGCGACTGTGACTGGTTGGCTGACATAAAATCTTGGTCTAGATTGGTACTTTCTGGACCTGCACTATCCGCCGCTGCATATATAAATATATAAGTATATAAGTTTTACATTCTAAGCAGTTCTACAGGCAATAAATCCATCCAATAAGCACAAATTGTTGTACTTGCCCTGAATGAAATAAATGTCACCAGAGCTGTGACTGGTGGAAAGAATCATATTGTCATTTTGTGGTTATAAACTCGAAAACCATGTGACAACATCCATTCTGGTAAGTCATACCTATGTGCATCTGTTGATCTACAGGATTTACCAAACTGAATGTTCTTATTGAATTGCATGTTTAATTCACCTGGTTTAATTCACCTTAATTATCCATCTGTGCTATCAAATTGTCAGTTTCAGTCCATAAATTTTGGCTACAGAACCTAATACACTGTCCAGCCAAACAAAACAGTTGCCATTTGAATTTATATCAGCAAATACTTAAGGATGACTGGATCATTATTACAGCTCAGCAACGTTATGCAGCAATAAAGTCAGCTGGGTACTGAAACTACTGAATGGCCAGGTTACACTTCCATCCATCATCAATGGATTGTTTTCTTCCCTGTTGGCATGGGCATATTCCAGAATGGCAAGATTCGTTGGGTTCGAATTGTCAAAGAATGGTTCAGGGAGCATGACGAATCATTTTCACGCAAAATAACATGTGCTGCTACATATTAAAAGATATTACAATATTAATATCCAGCTTCATGAAGCGTCGTTTGTCCGTGAGTTTTTACACTTGTTTTAAATTTGATAATCCACAATTTACAATATGACTCTGTAGAAGCATTTACTGTTGTTTTTCAGTGTTTCTGTAAATGTCTGTGCATTTAAAATAAGCAATACCATCTGACATAGAACATAGCTATTATCTTTAAAACGAAAGCAGCACAAATCTTAATTTTGCAGCACAAACGGGCACAAACGTAGCACTAACCAAATACAATGGAATTTTTATTTGTGCCGATTAATTGTAGGGGGGGGGGGCAGCTTCACACTTATCAACTCACTTGTCAATACAAGATCTCCGGGAGAAATGAATGCAAATCTGGATGAAAATAAAGGGTGAGATGTTGCATAAGCTTGTGGAAACAATTATGCCATGACAAATGTGCGCCATAATCAAAGCTAAAGGCGGTCCAACGAAAAATCCAAATGGGGACTTTTATTTTAGCCAGGCAGTGTATGTTGGTTAAATCATGCTTATAGTTTACCAAGGTTATAAATCAGAGATCGGCCGATCCACATTTTTCCAGTTCCAATCCGATACAAAATCTTTTTTTAACTTTAATATAATAAATGTATATGTAATATTTTTAATAAAAAATTTTAAAATAGCAAATACAGATGGAAAAAATGACAAAAAATCTTTATCTGGGCTACTAGACATATACATATCGTACTGTTCTACCTCGTTTGTACATCTTGTTTTTGAGACAAGTCACAGTTCCGTTTGAATATCTTCCAAGCGAGGGTAGTCTCCCATTGGCAACAGCGTCACTTATACATCATTGCGACATCAGCCCCTAGTGAGCGAGCGTGCAGAACAGCCGAAGCTAGTGACTCCCAAACCATCCCCTGCTTTTTTCATATTACTCGCGTTGTCTCGCACAATTGCGTGCCCTTTGTTTAGTGGGGTTTTCCACTAAACGCTACTCCCACCTCTCAAATCTTTGTTTTTACAAAGACTGCAAATCGCTATGCTACTAGTTGCTGTTAAAAATGTAAAATACTCCCAGGTCGTCACCCTCTTCGTACAACTGGTATGCGCATGACGTCACAGCAGGCGGAAGTCACTGCGCTCACTTCTACTGAGTAGTAGACTGAGTCGCAGTATTAGCGTTCAGCTTCAGTGCTGCAAAACTTATATCTAAAACGGGAAAGAACTGGCGTGCGATCGATTGTACAAATAGATTTAACACGAAATAGGAGCTGTCTTTTTAGACTGCCAAAAACTAAATGAGTAAGTATCGGACGTGGATCGGTCACGTGTGGCCGATACCCGATCCGTAAAAAGGTCTGAATTGGCGCCGATACCGATCCGAATATGGCATCGGTGCATCTCTATTATAAATATTTTATTCAGAGGTTTTTAAGTCTAGTCAGGATCACATGATGCCAAGGGGGTGTAATGTGAAAAACTTTCCTACTCTAGGAGGATCATATGGAAAAAATACCAAAATCTGGAAAAGGTAAACAATGTGAAGTGTGTGTGTGTTTAGCACCCAGTTACAAATTCAAGAGGTGGTCCTGCTTAGTTGTAGCAGGACCTAAACAGAACCATCAGCTCTGTCAGGAAAGAAAGGCAGCATTAATCAAAGGCCTATCAGCTGTAATCAGGGCGAGTTGAGGGTCTGGGTCCGGTGTTCTGTCGATATATGCTGCCTTGTCGAAAAATGCTACCGTAGTGCTAATCGATAGCCCTAACCCAAAACCCCTAAAACCCGTACCTTAACCCTAACTCCTAAAATCTAACCCTAATCCCAAGACGGTGGAACTGCAAATGCGCAGAAAGGCTCGATAGCACGTCTCGATAGGTAGTATTTTATGCGTCAGGCAGCAGAGGGTCTAGGGCTCTAGGCGGAGGCCTGATCTGTCCGAAACTTTCACATGTTGGCATTAACAAGTAGCTGGTTATCACTCATTAGCTCATGGCCAGAGCTTGCAAGTACATTAACACGTATAAGGGAAATATCTACGCCTGACTTCGCTGCACATAAACGCAAAGGCAAAAGCGACAAACTCACCACGCTAGACGCTGTAACTATTTTGCACTTTGTAAAACAATATGCGTTTATAATTGATTTATAATTGACTGAACTGATTCAGCTTATTGTATACTGTTACCTAGGATACAGCTGATAGCTTATAATGAGGGAAATGTTTATATAACACAGAAGGCAGATGTCAAGGATGTTACGCATACAAAAATGCACCTTCTGTGAAAGCCGCAGCAGTGAGTAGAGCACCGTTCATCAGTTTTCCATACAGTAAAATGCTAAGTACAGTAATGAGTAAGAAAAACTGGGGTCTATAATGTGATGCATTTAAGCACGGACCCTAGCCTAAATCAATAATCCCGCACAGAAAACCAGGACAGCCCTGACAAACGTCGTAAAGTAAAGCAATCTGCTGTGCTGAAGCGGCACCTGAGGTTACACAGTACGTTATACCCAGTTTCATGAATCATGACGCCGCACATCCAACTGCCATGTAATCAAACCGTAACCTTTACCGTCTATAGCGTCTTTAACCGTTCATCTGATTATTCATAAATACGTATATCCTAAGCTATGCAAAGCATACAATATACGAGTAAGTACGTGAACTACATATATTCAATCGCAGCCACTTAACAGCAATTACATTAAATATAAGCACAGCCATCTATTTGCGTACAAGAAGTCCTCCGCTACAATCTTTTCCGTCGGGATGATAAATTATATGGGCAAGAAATCATATGAAATGTATTTAAATAATACTTATTCCGACACTGCCATTAAAGTGAACACATGTATATAAATCCCGCATGTTACTGTAAAAGTGAGAGCCAGAAAGCGACAAACGCAGGCGATAACATTACCCCTCCCCCCAATCCCCAAGTCTGATCCTTTATTCAACCTGCTCTCCCTCTCACAAAAGCAATAAAACATCTTTAAGCATGTGCTCTGTAGCTTCGCATTAGTGAATAACACAATAGTACCTGTGATTTCTCCTTTCCTTATTTTACTGAGTGCTTTCTATCCGCCAAGTCTCCAGCCCGAAGACGGAGCGGTCTCTGCTCGCAGGGCGACTGTCAGTCAAAGGGGACAAGAGACGCTTCCGGGACCCTCCAAATAAAGCCAGGCGACAAAGGGGGACCGGCGGCTCCCTCGGCTCCCGTCTCTCTCTCTGCCGGCACCGACAGCCGCAGTAAGGCAAGACGCCTATATAAGGAAGAGGGGAGAGGTGTCTGTAGGCAAAGCCGGCTGCGCTGAGCCCCCCATACCCACCAAGACGCACACCGGCGTGCGGAGAGCCAAGGATGCCAGTGGCATGTGTCTGAATACGCGGTAATCGATTGCAATGTTGATAGATAACATTACTTAATGTTAGCAAATGAAATAAGCGGTGTAGAGCCGGTTTACTAAAATAGACTAATCTGAATTTAAATGCTGACTTTATGTGAGCTGTGAAATCACTGCAAGTTTTGTTCACATCGAAGTATAAAGAAAAATCCCAAGTGATGAAGTTTTATTTTGGTCTTCGTTGTGCCATCTGTATGGGGCACTGTGTGTGTGTGTGTGTGTGTGTGTGTGTGTGTGTGTGAGTATACCTTACTTTATGGGGACACAATGTCCCCACAACTTGATGAATACCCGTTTTAACTCAATTTACTAAAAATCTGTGACTGCAATGAAAAAACTAAAAATGCAAAAATTATTGTATTTTGCTTGGTTACGTATGGTTAGGGTTAGATAGGGGTTAAGGTTGTCATAGTTAGCGTTAGCATTTTTCCCATAGAAATGAATGAGCGGTCCTCATAAAGATATGTTTGCCTGACATGTATGTGTGTGTGTGAGAGAGAGACACACAAGTCAAATCTGAAGAGCTATGCTAATTTCCAGTGATTATAAGGAGCATGGCCTTTTCAGTAGTAACGGCTGTCTCATTTGCTTGTTTGAAATGCTACACAAAGCCCCAGGATTTTTCTTCAGATCCGGTATAACATTTATAAGATGTGTCAGAGCTGACTTTCAGGCCATTCCCTATTCACAACGTGTCTGAAGGTCTCCAGCGGCTCTTCTTTGGGTTGCCTAGTGACGACTTCGTGTGACAGACAAGACACACTGCAATGGATTACGCAAGATTCAGGTGCCACATCATAAGCTAGACTTTGCTGGACCTCCACCCTGTTACCATGTTACTCACTTCTGTTATTTTCTAGAACAGTCAGTAAACATCAGACACTTGACCATGTTGTTTATTGTTCATGTTTATGCTCAGATAATTTGAAGATTAAAAATGTTGAAGGACGGGCCTGCTCTCGGCTGTCTGCTTGGGGTTCTTCCTCTTGTGCTTGCCAAATAGGTGAAGATCAATTTCCAGTGGTGTGTTTTGTGATTGACTGACATCCTCTATGGCAGCCACATCATGAATCTGCATGGGGCTAACGATTTGTTCAGCTCAGATGTTTTAACAACCATAAAATCAGTTTTAGAATTCCATACATCATTACACACTTAGGCCAGAGTTGTGGTTCCCAACAGGTTTTTAGTGGTACAGTTATAGTAATTTCAGAGAGAGAAAGTTCAGTATGATGACCTCAGGCTGAGGGAGGCACGGTGACACAGTGATTAGCACTGTTGCCTCACACCTCTTGATCCAGGGTTCAAGTCTTCACCCTAGGTCCCTGTGTGTGGAGTTTGCATGTTCTCCTCGTGTCATCCTGAGGTTTCCTCCAGTTCTCCAGTCCCCCCCCCCCCAGTCCAAAAACATGCTGAAGTTAATTGGAGTTACCAAATTGCTTGTAGGTGTGAATGGTGTGTGAGTGTCCCCCATCCATCCCAACCCTGGATAGGATGAGCAGGTACAGAAGATGGATGGATGGATCCTTGGACAGATTAGACAGATTAGGTCCCTGAAGTGAGTCCCTGATACCTTAGTATTCTAGCAACACCCCTCTCTACAGGGTGTCCCCTACCTTGTGACCTGGAGTCACGGATGCCCCCTCCAACATTACTGTGCTTGTGGATGAGTGAAAATGCTAACAACGTTGTAAGTGAAGTCTAAAACGGCATGTCAGGGATTAGGATTGGGAACGTCTGAGGCAAGGGACCCGGAGTTTGTGGGAGGCTTCTTCCTGTGCTGTGTCATGCTATAGAAAATGTCCATGAGTTGGTTTTGGGTTACAAGGCAGAAATAGCTCAGCTGAAGGGCAGGCATTTCTTATTGATGGGGAAAACGTACTGAATTATTGACTCCAGTTCACCCTTCAGTGGGTTGCTGGGCCCAGGGAATCAGGAGGCAAGTTAAGCTACGTACACAACATCACAGGTGGCACCACACCCTAAGATGCCTTAAGAGTCTGAAGAGCAAAGGCCTACCTCAGGGCTCGGCAACCTGCGGCTCGCGAGCAACGTGCGGCTCTTTTCACAACGATAGACAAATTCACTTTTTCATGTCTTAACATATTATGATACTACTTTCGTGAAGATAATTTATTTATGGGTTAATGTTATTATTTTTCGTTTAGATATTTCTTTAGCTATATGTGAATGAGGCAGTTCGTCGCACGCTTCTGTTACGTCTTAACTGCATAATTTACATCTTCCTCAAAGTCATTCGCTAAAAGGAGATTACGTCTCTGGTGAAATGGTATACTTTCCAGAGTTTACTTAAGCACCTGGATGTACGCTTCAACGTTTATTGGGATTCCTAATTCTTTCATATACCGTACTTTTTGTAGTAAATCATCACCACGCCTTCCCAGGACTTCGTAAAAATTGTATTTTCTCCGATTTGCATATTATAGACAGCTGAGTTCGGAGTGGTGAGTACATTTTGCACTGCTCGGTCAGCAGTTACAGTACTGAAGTGGAGAGTGAAAAGCAGACGACTACAGAGCCAAACGAACGGAAGGATGAGGGTGAAGATTATCGCTACAGAACTAATCAGTGTTGTACTCTTAATCACCTTTGCACTATTATGCGTCTGAATGATTTAAATGGAGATGCCTCCCCCCAAATTAGTTTTTCTATAATAGTTTTTGTAAGTACTTGAACTTTTATTTTTGTGTTATATGCATATATACACATATCACATTAAAAACCGTATCTCAATCCCCCTTTTTTACCCACTGTGGCTGTTTGTAAATCTTGGGTCAGACATTTAGGAGAAAATGGCTCTTTGCTTTAAAAAGGTTGCCAACCTCTGGCCTAACAGGTTAGATCCCGCTATTGACTGAGGTGTTTGATCTCTCAGTGTTTCATTCAAACGATTAGCTCGTTTTTCTCTGTGACCAACAACTTACACATAAATGAATAACAAAAGAGCAATGACATTTAAGACTCTTAAAAAAGGTGGATGCTTGTTATTGTTTTATTGCAAATTGAGTCCTGCAGAATATGTCAAAACAACCAGCAATGAACCAGAATATCATCCAGAGACAAGTAGGAGAACAAATTTAATATAGTTTAGCAGCCTGGATATGTTTATTTGATTCTTTTTAGCCTCACAGATTCATATCACTGGAAGCTTAGGAAAGTCACACTGAATCAGATCAAAAGGAGTCCAGCTGTACCTGATTATCTATACAGACCCCTCTGGGTCCTACTCACTTTATTTCCACTCATTCATTATTGCTGGGTTTGAATTGCTCTATTCAGCTCCATTCAGACTCTGGTGGACTGAAGAGAGTTGTGCCTGGATTAAATGAGGGACACATGGTTATTATTTGGTCATTCTTTATGGAACTTCATGGTCCTAGATGTCCTTCTGAGAAAATTTAATCTGAATAGTTATTCAGTGTTAAAAAGAGACTCTTTGGCAAACAAGTGCATACTCATGTCTGGCATTAGACTATGCAATCCTTCTCTCACCGCCATGGACTAATAAAAAGGAAAAATGGTAATACCAGGAATTCTGATGCACTTGAAAACATTTTAGGGAAATAAGAAGAAAAAAAAACATTTATCATAACTTATTGATGTTCTACTTTGCAGACACTGAGCAGGCAGAACTTTACTGTAGACTTTACTAGACGCTCACCTATTTAGTGATTTGCTGCGTTGCAGGTGACAGAGTTGATGATCTTGGCAGTCTAACCCAACATGGCTGTCACAGCATAGTTCAACGACATTAACTTCCAAAAATTATGGCTGTTCCTTCATTCTTCAGCAGGATAATGAATGCAACACCTATCTGGTGAAGAAGAAAATTGAAAGAAATCTAACCGACGACCTGACGTGCCCAGTCGCCGGACCTCAATGCCAACCTGTCTGAGAAAAACTGGACAAAAGTGTTAAAGTGAAGCAGCACACAGGCACCCTACCTCTCTGGCAACTGGTTTAAAAGCTGGGAGGACATTTGAGGGAATTCCTGCTGAATCCTTACTGAATGTCTCATATTTGTGAAGCTGTTATCAAGGCACATTTTGAGAATCAAAAATTCTTAAATTCCATTGTGCACCTACTTCTGCTTTGTACAATTTGTTTTTCTGAAAAATATATAATATTAAACATTAGGAAAAAGCCTAGTCTCCAGAAAGCGCATTCAGCCTTTTGTCTGGTGCTGTATTTTGGAAAGCTTTTGATGCCTGTCAGTGTCTCTGACGGCTGTGTACGCTGCTTTGTTTCTAATCTAAAATGTCGGGATTCACATTGGTGAGACATCACATTTGTGGGCCATGTTGCACCTGGCCGAGAAGGATCATGGAAACTAGAGGGATATGCACGGCACCCTGGTCGTGTACTTCCCCGGTGACAAAAATAAGCCTGATCATTTCAGAGCAGATGATATCAGAGGGGCAGCAGCCAGGGGCAAGAGTGAGTCATGCACATACTATGCTGGTGGGACACTGAGCCAAGAGGCAGCCCACACTGCCAGGGCTCGGGGTACCAGGCGGGGGGGCAGTGCCACAGGGTCCTCCATCACCACCCACACGCTATGTGGAACACCTCGCAGCCAAGCCGAATCTTGGGGTGTGGAATGTCCCCATGACTCACTCCATGTTTACAACCTCCTACAAAACAATCCATCCATCCATCCCCTGCAACTGCTTATCCTATTCAGGGTCACCGGGGGTCCAGAGCCTATACCACAGGCTACGGGCACAAGGCAAGGAACAACCCAGGATGGGGCACCAACCCATCACAGTACAGAACAATCCCTGAACATAGCACTTAGAGGCTGTTCACTCCCAATGAATTTTGACCGGAGGAAATAACACAAACAGCCACAGCTAATCAGTTCATACTTTTCTAGATACAGTTGCAATGCTCCTCAGCCAATCGGAGGAGGCAGAAGATGTAAGGAGAGAACAGCTGGGTATCACAGAGGCCCTGCCCACATTCACTGACTAACAGCAAAGCAGAGCAGCGGGTCATCTTAGCATGCGCCTTTGGAGGGAAAGCAGGCAGACACAGAGGGCTGAAGGTGAGAGTACCTGGCACAGTGAGCCGACATGCCCATTTCAGTCAGGCACCACCGCAGCCACCCCAAAGTAATCCCCAAGAAAAGGGGGCCTAACTCACCAATGATGATGAAGGTCAGACCCCATCACGAATAAACACAACTACAACAAAGTTTATACACATATTTTTATTTCCACTTTGAGTAAATAGCATTGAAATTCTGAAATAATAAATTTAATACCAAGACGACTGTTGCATTCAAATAGTAAATAACACTGGTATTTTCCACAAAACATTTTACATACTGTAATCCAGTGACGATGAAAAGCTTTTTTAAAAAGTTTATTTGTCCTTTATTCTCATGTATTCCCTTGTAAGAAATAGTTCAAGTATAAAAATTCCCAATAGTGTAAAAGAGTCCATATGGTGAATTATAAAAGCAGTAGAAGCACAGCTACCTTATTCAGACAAAGATCGTACATTCTAGTGTAACAAGCAGCGTTCTGTGCTCTTCTTGGTGGTAACATCTTTCCGTCGTCTAATCTCTAAACACAGAAAGGGGCCAGAATACCGTCTGTATTTAAAGGCCCGCATTTAAAACAGGCTTTGTACGAAAGGCATTCAACTAGCCAATATTTCATATATCCTAAAATTTGAAGAAAAACATAATTATATGTATAATAGTACAGTGCAGGTACAGAATTGTATCTTAAATAAATCCTACGTCAACATTTTTGGTTGAATATGTTAATATTACTACGACTAAGCCTATTCAATAACTTATATGCCATGAGATGAATACATATCAGTTATACAGTACTGCCACCAGGTCCACAGTGCGCAACATTGTCAGACTGTCAAAATAAATACCTTAAATATTAGATCTCTTTTCTCTTAAATATTTCAACACATGTAAGGCACAGACAGAGCCACATACTTGACCCCTTTAAAGTAACAGCGCTGCCATTTCACAAGGAAGCAGTCCGGTCACCGGGATTGAAGGGGACGTTTACGTGGACCTCGGCGCCACAGACACGCACGGTGCAGAGGGAAGAGTCACCAGAGATATGAATGTCGCTGCTAAGGTAGTTCAATCTCTAGACATGGTCAAATTCTCCT
>JAODJW010000046.1:18521989-18538304 GCA_026777045.1 Hyperopisus bebe
ATCGGGAATTAACACGAGGTAACGAGGTGGGCGTGGCACACAGGAGGATCGGACGGAGCTGGGCGTGACACCACCCTGTTAGGCTATGTATGGGATATGCAGCCTATTGAGTAGAAATTGTACAAGAATATTTATTATTTTCATTAAAATGAATTGTAGATTTATTATTTGACTGTATTTTTTGTGTATGATAATGAATAATAATTGTATAATCAAAAAGTATTATTATTATTATTTTATGAGTTTCTTAATTATTTATGTTACTACCATGGTATTATTATTATTATTATTATTATTAATAATAATAATAATAATAATAATAATAATAATAATAATAATTGTAGTAGCAGTATTGTTGTTGTGAATCTGAATCTACTTGTTAAGAGGCCTACTCGGTTCCACCCTGTTGTATTCTATTACACCCTATTAGACAATGATTTAATAAAATATTCTAATCACAACAGTAAGTGTGTGGTATATTTGTATATTGTTTTGTTAAATGACGTACATAAAATGCATCTACATATACTTTTATTTCTAATTAATAAAATTCCTCATACAACACAACAAAATGGGGACAAAAAATGCATAGATTCCATTATTCTGACATTGTACTCTTCATAAAATTAAAACTGTTAATGCTGCACGAATAAAACTTTTATCATAGCAAAAGGGACACATTGTATCCCAGAAAAGTTCAGTATTGTTTGACTTGTACATTATTTAAACTCTGTGATTATCATGTACATGTCCCTAACAGGATGGAAAACGTCTGGAGAAATATATACAAAAAACATCCCATAATTATAATATTTTCAACCCCTGAGCTTGGCAAACATGCATTCCTCATAGCTAAGTATGGTATAGTCCTGACAAAATGTTTAAACCATAAAATACAATCATTCCAATTTTCAGAAAACAGACAGCCAAATATGTGGTCCAAAACAGGAATCACCCTTAAGTGGATTCAAATTAATCAGGGTTGAAAAGATCCATCGTCGTCCTCGTTTGTGGCCCCTGTCTGAAAATTAGTATCACTCTCTAGAGTGGCCATGAGCCGCCCCCCCCCCCCAAATTCTCCCCAGCTCTGTCGTCCTTGTTCTTGCATGTGAAACTCCTTTTCTATCACTACCGCATCTAAGTGCGTCCAGATCGTGTACTGGGTTCTCCATCCAGTTCAAGATGGTCTTCCTCCTTAGGCTGGTTTGTGCCACAACATGGTGCAGACATGTTCCTGAGTTTGCTCCTCAGCACCTCCTCCTGGGCCTATGGGGTAAAGCAAAGAAAAAATAATGGATTACCATGGCAGACCAGACTGGTATAGCTTTTATGAATGAAGCGGAGTCTGCTGTAGACTGACCCGAAAGAATCTAAACCAGGCTGAGAAATCCAGACCACGGAGTTTTCCTGAGCTATAATTGTGCCAGTCTTATCCTTTCCTACTATCAGAATATCGAAGATCCACTTTCAACAGATTTGATAAACAGGGGTGGGGATCCTGTTCCATGGAGGGTCGCTGTGGGTGGGGGTTTTGGGATGACCTCTCAGTCAGCCAATAACTGTGGATCCACAGAACCACTGATTTATTATTGGTTGATTGAGAAGTCATCCCAAAAACCCGCACCCCTACCGGGCCTCCACGGAACAGGTTCCCTACCCCTGTACTAAAAAGACTAAACCCCACACTGATTGTGTGGAGATTGCATGTTCTCCCCAAATTACACAGGTTCTTTACCACAGTCCAAAGGGACGCCGTTAGCATACTGGCGTTTCTATAGTGTGTGACTGTGTGCGTGTCCCCTGTGACAGACCAACATTCCATCCAGAAAGGCCCTGAGACATGCTAACAAATATTTTAGCTAAATGTACACCATCAATAGGCATAAACAAGAGAATCTTGAGTGTGTGCCCCCCCCCTTGCCAGTAGTACCTTGCGTTTCTCCTCTGCTCTCCTCATCCTGGCCTCGATGACATCCTTGGTGATTTGCTTTCCTGCCCTGTTCCTCAGAGTCTCTAAGCGTAGGGGCGGCCTCCGCAGGTGCAGCTCTGGGCCGTTCATCTGTAGAAACGCAGAAGATGTGTGACAGCTAAACATCTGCTTTGGTATTAAACTAACAGGCTGTACCCTCCCAGACTCTCCCACCAATGATATCTTGCCAGTGAGTAAAACTACAATGAGAATCAGGACTCTGAACATGATCATGTGACAACTGAGGGGTTTAGAACAACCACCATTAGGCACAGTCTGAACATATCAGATTCAAAAGGAATTTCAAATTCCCTGTAACTGGAGGGACTCCGTGCATAGCTCTGAGTGTCAAGTTGCTGCATTGGCATGTGTCCACTCTCCATTTGTATGGGCTGTTGAATTGGTGTAAATTGCACTTTGTGTGTATGTGTGTGTGTGTGTGTGTGTGTGTGTGCGCCAAGGTTGGGGCCATTCTGTAGAGCATTCATCAATTCCAATCCAGATCAGGAAGTGGAACTGGAGTTGGAATTTGCATCTCCCTGAAATTTGAATTCAATTCCAATTCTGTTCCCCATAGTTTTTTTCCAATCCCAATTCCAGTTCCATTTCTCGATTTGGATTGGAATTGATCCGTTCCGGAATGGCCCCAACCCTGGTTCTGGACTTCCTGAAATAAGCTCCAGCCCCCCTGATGAGCTGGCGTAGAAAATGACCGGGTATATTTACTGAATGATATGCATGAATGATATTTACTGCATGACATTTTATAAATAATCTTTAAATGATATTCTTCCAAGATCAGGGTCATGTGACCTGCACCACAGCCAGTGTTAAGAATACGGAGGAAGAGGGACAATGTTCCTTCAGAGCTTTTTTTCATGGCCGGTAGGTGTGTGAGGGCAAAGAGGATCCTGCGTGTTTGGCTGCACCATGCATTGCTCACCATCACACTGTAGGCCACACCCCACTCCCCCTGCCTGTGGTTTGCTGGGATGAGTCCCTGCCTCTGCAGCTGCTCCAGGATCTCATGGGCTTTTGGTCTCTCTCTGTCCTCCTGGGTGAACATGGAACTAGGGCCTGACTCACACAGAACAACACAGAGAGAGACACAAAGAGAGACACACAGACAGACAGATTAGGTATCTATATCGTTGTAGGACCTCTCCTTTTATACGAGCAAAACCCTAATTCCAACTCAGTCAGCTTCTCTCAGTCAGCTTCTTCTTGACTGAGCGGTGAGTCAGCACACATTGTTGAACCTCCTTGTAAATACCCCCTTACCCCTTAATGGGGACATTGTCCTGGGCACGGCTTCCGAACCTAACCCGCTGTCTGTAGTATGCTTAGACGCTGCCGATTCTCCGCGGGGAAACGCCTCCGAAACGTCATTCTCCAAAGCATTATTCTGTGATGACAGGCAAGAAAAGAAATTTCTCAGTGATACATCCCGCATTCCAGTGATTCTCAACCTTTTTTGCACCTCGACCCAATGTTTACCATGCCAGCTCAGTCGCGACCCTGTATCAAGTGTAGGTTTAAATTAACGCTATGAGCCGTCCGAGTCCAGTCCGAGTCAATTTTCATATGGGCACACTAAAATGTGTGTGTGTGTGTGTGTGTGTGTGTGTGTGTGTGTATATATATATATATATATATATACACACACACACATAACTGTACAGAGAAAATAGAAATGTATCACAGAGAATCAGTTTTACGAAATGACAATTGCATTGACCCGACTAATGAGTCAGTTCAATTGATCTTACGATGAATAAGCAAATGAATTATTAATAAGTAAAAGACTGCTAGCTGAGAGGGTAGTATTACGCATAGGAAAGAATTATGTAAACATTTTAATGGAAACGTGTCATACTGAACTCGTAGATATATTGAATTATGTCAGTTTTCTCAGTGCAGATATTTTACAAAGAATAGCAGATTGACTTGTCTTGTTAATACGATCGAAAGAAGATTTACAGAGAAAACGTTTCTAATGTTTAACAGTAAAGATGTTTTGGATTTCCTACAACGGTAATCGGTCAGTATCAGTTTATTTCACTTGCCTCCAAAGTGACGGCATGGACCATAGTTTGTCTCAGAAAATTAAATAAGAAATTCAGTAGCTTTTTCTTCCCTATCTCAGGATAAAATTTCAGAGTTTCATCTGATAACTGTTACGTAAAATCTATACCAGCACGTTTACAGCTGTATCATAAGCATCCACAAAACTGCTTTCGTTTTACATGAATTCTATTAATCAAAGACTAAACATAAAAACTGAAACTGATGCTGTTGATCTACCTCATTTCCTTCAACCAATCTGCTGGGCTCCACAGCCTTGACAACCGAGAATTTGGAACTTGTGCATCCCATAATAAGTAAAGCCAGCAGACACCGTGTTGGTGCAGATTTATTAATGTTTGCTTTTCTCGTACGACTCTGAAACATTTTAGGCAGTCACATTCTTGTACATGAATCATGATACGGGAGCCTCTGTTGCTATGGACTCCTAACGTTGCCATGGGTCGTCGCTACAATAAATCTGACCTGATTGTCAGGTAGATAGACTTACCTAGGCTGTCTAGTCTCTAGAGCAAGTGGTCAGATCGACAACAGAAATACTTTCCAATTAATTTCAGTTGACGGTACTAGTCGATCGCTCAGT
This sequence comes from Hyperopisus bebe, assembly GCA_026777045.1. Taxonomy (NCBI): domain Eukaryota; kingdom Metazoa; phylum Chordata; class Actinopteri; order Osteoglossiformes; family Mormyridae; genus Hyperopisus; species Hyperopisus bebe. The sequence continues at coordinate 18,526,627 of JAODJW010000046.1, forward strand.
GTAAATGGATTCGAAATCAGATATAACAACATTAGGTAAAAATGATAAAATTATCGACACGTAATTAGACCTGGAGTCGTGGTGACTCAGTGATCATCATTGTTGCTTAACAGCGTTTTGGGTTCGAATCCCATCTCTGCTCTGTCTGCATATTTACAGGCACTCTTCATCTCACGTGGGGTTTCCAAAGATTTACAGTTAGGATAATTAGCAAAACTAGCCGTTAACACCGATAAAGTAAGAATCAATATGAATAACTGATGCGTTATACAGGCCAGAAAAGTGCTACAGAAAACTATTATATTTCAATTTGTTTGACAGAACCAGCTATCCCTAGTGGACAGGTCTTTGTCCACAGATCATTCTCTAATGAGGACTGATTTCATCTGTTTTAGTATTGCAAATTTGTGTGAAAGTCTATAGAGATAATGTCAATATGTATTACTACAGTTAAAGGCTTGTCTTGATAGTGGAAAAATTCACTGGGTGAGAATGAGTTTTTGATGAGGTCATCAATGTTCCTGTTCAGGTCTTTGGTCTCCTGAAGAAGGCCCCAATGTGGTTAAAGTAGACTTCCGTTATATCCAGAGTTGCTGTATGCCCAGAACACAACCACAGGACACCATTTACTCATGCCACACCCCAGCAGACACACTTGTGGTATAGATTATTATACTGTACATGTAGTAATCCAACTTTACCTGACCAGATGCGTGACTATTAATAATCCCGACTATAGGTATCTGCACTGGATATCACCGGCACGCCACACGCCTTGTAGGCGGAGCCTTCATGTCAGTTATAGCTGAACAAAACTACAGCTAAAAGCAGCCATGGGGACCAAATTGTTTGTCTGTTATAAGCAAAATTCCATTATAAGCGAGTCCACTATAACGGGATTTTACTGTATACTATACTATAAAGTATAGCACAATACTACTATTCTTAGTGTATAGCAATGGAATACAAAACTCAGCCTATTGTCACAGGCAATAAGGCTCTAGGGATGGAGATCAATCTATGTCAAAAAATCAACCTCAGAGGAAGTTTTATTAGCTTAAAAACAGAACAAAACAGATAGTAGCACTATTTGCGACCCTCTCCTCTCTTCTCTCCCCCTTAGCCTCTTTGCATTGGGTTTAAACATCACTGAACAGGATTGACTGGGGCAATTATGGGTTGTCCACTATGCTTAAAGCCAACAGTAAGGAAACCATGGTTACCGTTGGCATGCATGGTGCTGATTGCCCCCTGGTGGTGTGTGACTAAATTGCAGCCAGCTGTGGCATCCTGGTACATAATCGTCATAACTTGAAATGAACCCACAATTGGATTTGGGGACAAATTTTTTTTTGAGAGAAAATACTTCAGGCACCTATGCTCTTGTCTTTATTTGTTTGATCAGAAAAGTTATAGTAAAATATATTTTCTCCTCATCTTCATCTAAAAAAAATCAGACAATTATGGCCTGTTCATTTAGTTTTATTTTTTCAGCACACTATGGCCTCTTTCATGAATAAGAATACAGCAAAGTGTCCAGAAATCAATTATATTCCCCGGGTTCCGTCTTGGCTATTAAACAGAGTATTGGATTCCTCCACATCTATGACACTCGGAGACACGTCATATTTTTGTCACTTTAAAGCATGGCGAGGGTGAGACAATCCACATAGCAGCTCCAACAAAAGAGGGCTTTATTCATAAAATGGACACAAAGGGAGAGTCAGGAAACAAATGGACCATGAGGGGTTAAAACAAAACTAGCAAAACAGAAACTAAGGCGAGGAGCGTCATCGGAAAACAACAGTACCAAAGGTAGTGAGGAACACGAGAAAGTACAATAACTAACATGGGATAACTGTATAACATGAGATAACTGTGTAACATGGGATAACTGTGTAACATGGGATAACTGTACAGGGCATGGTGGTGCAGTGGTTAGCACTGTCACTTCACGCTGCTGGGACCTGGGATTGAATCTCCACCATGGCTCCATGTGGTTGGAGTTTGCACGTTCTCCCCGTGTCGTCGTGGGGTTTCCTCTTGGTTGTCTGGTTTCCCCCCACGGTCCAAAGACATGCTGAGGCTAACTGGAGTTACCAAATTGTGAGTGTATCCTGTAATGGGTTGGCGGCCCATCCTGGGTTGTGCCCTGTGATGGGTTGGCGCCCCATACTGGGTTGTGCCCTGTGATGGGTTGGCGCCCCATCCTAGGTTGTGCCCTGTGATGGGTTGGCGCCCCATTCTGGGTTGTGCCTTGTGATGGGTTGGCGCCCCATCCTGGGTTGTTCCCTGTCTTGTGCCCATAGGCTCTGGACCCCCTGTGACCCTGAACAGGATAAGCAGTTAAAAAATATGGATGGATAACTATACTGACTACGCTTAACAATGACACAGCTACACAGGGCGACAGCCACAATGATATTAGCTGGAATTCAGCCTCCTGGTCACCTGGTAGAAGAAACTGTCACGGAGCCTGCTGGCCCAGCATTGACGCTGCGGTACCATCTGTCTAATGACAGCAGTCTGAGCAGAGCGTGGCTGGGCTCCCTCATGATTTTTGTGGCTTTCCTCCCTCGCCACATGGCGTGGGCGTCCTGCAAGGGTGGAAGCTCCCCTCCAGTAACCTGTTTAGTGGACTGCACCACACTCTGCAGTGCTTTGGGGTTGAGGGTAGCGCAGCTTCCATACCAGACAGTGATGCATCCAGTTAGGAGGCTCTCAGTGGTGTATCTATAGACCTCCTGAGGACGTGGGGGCTTATGCCAAACCTCTTAAGCCCCTGGAGCTAGAAAAGGTGCTGCTGTGCCTTCTTCACTGTCTCAGTATTGTTCGTGTGAGGTCCTCAGTGATGTGTATTGTTTGTGTGAGGTCCTCTGTGATGTGTATTGTTCATGTAAGGTCCTCTGTGATGTGCACAATGTGGAACCTAAAGCTGCTGACTCTCTCCACAGTGGTCCCCTTGATGGAGATGGGGGCATGTACTCCTCCTTGCTTCCTGAAGTTCACTATCAGCTCCTTGGTATTGGCAACATTGAGGATGAGGCAGTTCTCCTGGCAGTTCTCCTAGTTCTTATAACCTACTTCACATTAAATTTTAGCTGGGAGCGATCTCCTCATTGCTCAGTGATAATATCCTACAAAATCAGATCAAAGAGATTACAGAGATTGTAATTGAGTGGAAGAACACTTTGCTTATTTATCATATTAAATTCTACTATTTTTGATTAAAAAAATAAGCAAGGCCACTCCCCCACCTTTATGGGTCCACCCAAAATTGCTGGGAGGACAGAGGGGGTTGATCACATGAACTGAATACCAAAGAGGACAAAACAATTTATTTTTCAATACTGGGTAATAGTGTCATAAAACAACAAGGAATATTATTTAGCAAGTAACTTTATCTCACCTGTGAGATGAACTCACGGTTTGAATAGCTAGATGCATATGATGATATACATCCACAATCTACAGCATAAGTTTAGATGGCAAATGGCTGCACTCACAAATGGAAGCTGCAGACTTTGTTTCCCAGTTTTACTGCCCTTTTGTCATTGAGGTTACAATTCTGGATCTGATCAAGGTGCATTTTTAGGTGTAGAATTTCATTCATGTACTGTTTTTGTGAAGTAGTAATAAGATGAAAAACAAGTGAATAGAATGAATCATCAAAAATAAACTGATCCTGTTCACAAACATAAGCTTCTAAACAGCTCATCCTTCTTTCTCCTGTCACTAAGTGCTGTTGCTTCAGTTTTGGTGCAATTTGTCTTAAGATTTGGACAGGTCCCGATCTTTAACCATACAATGTGTCTGCAAAGTTAGGAAAACATGGGCCAAATAATCATAAAGTTATCATAAAGACAAGTTCAAGTATCTGAGCTGGCAGCGCTGCTTCAGTTTTGGTGAGATCTGTCTCAAAAGTTGTTCAGGCTCAAATCATCAACCTTGCAACATATCTGTAAAGGTTAAAAAGATCTCTAAAATACCTTTTCAGTTATCACACAAACGGGATGAAATGTCTAAAACTACCCATTTTTTTCTACCACTATGCAGCGCCATTTTCATTTTAGGGCGATCTGTTTCAAAATTGTATCACTTCCAGCTTGTCACCCCCAAAATGTGAGCAAAGTTTGAAAAAGATCCATACAATACTTTTAGAGTTACTGTGTTCACAAGACAAAGTGTTTCTACAGTTGCTATATGCTCCCTTGCTGCGACTTCATTTTTTGGGACAATTGGTATTAAAAATAAAACCATGTAATGTTTATGCCCGAAGCATAATAACAATAACAATAACAATAACAATAATAATAATAACAACAACAATAATAATAATAAAAATAATAACCATCAAATACTTTTTGACTGTTCAAATTCACAATGGGGCGGCATGATGGTGTGGTGGTTAATATTGCTGCCTCATACCTCTGGGACCAGGGTTCAAGTTTCTGCTATGGCTCCATGTGTATAGCGCTTCCATGTTCTCCCTGTGCTGTTGTAGTGTTACTCCTGCCCCCTCCAGTCCAAGAATAAGCTGAGGTCAATTGGAGTTACCATAGTGCCCATAGGTGTGAGTATAACCTGTGATGAGTTGCCACCCCCACAGCCTTGAACAGGATAAGCAGTTACAGACAATGAATGGATGGACATTCACAAAGTCAAATAAGATCTGATTTCACCCTTCCTATTGCTGGCAATAAGCAGCTTCAATTTTGGGATGATCTGTCTGAAATTGTGTATGCAGTGTGTATGTGGGTTTTCGCTGCAACTCCCTAATTAGATTATTAATTGGAGGACTGATTGGCTGAAGAGTCCTCACACCTGGGTTTGAACAGCTGACCTACAGGTTATCCCAAAAACCTGCATGCACACCGGCCCTTTGCGGGTAAGATTGAGCACCCCTGCCTTAATAGGATCCTTAATAGGATCCTGCTTTTTTTTGCAATCACTATGCAGTTTTGCTTAAGTTTTGGGGCAATCTGTCTCAAAATTTAACCAGTTCCATGTAAGTGCCCATATAATGCCTCTGAAAAAGATACATCAAATGGTTTTTGAGTTATTGTCGTAATGGGATAAAATGTCAAAAATCACCCTTTTTTCAGTCTCAAAATGTAATCAGTTCCAGATCCTCATCCATACAATGCCTGTGCAAAGTTTGAAAAAGAACTGTCAGATGTTTTTGAGTTATCACCTTACATTCCAAAACGTCTGCAGCAGACGACTGCTGCTAAAATCATATGTATTCCCTGAAGTCCAGGGAACACAATTAATATGGTACACTTTCCCAGGTTCAGGGTGGCTTACCTCTTAGGTTACTAGTTTCTACAGTACCTTTTTGCCACTCTATATGGGCCGTAATTGCCATTTGGCAAGAAGCTCACTAGTGGAATCTAGGAAAAGAAGCAAGACCTTCTTAGCACATCCATGGTGAGGTGGCCACCGGTGGGCAGCAGGGAGCAGAGAGGAGCCAAAAGCACTCCGGCTCACCATTATAAAATACTAGGATGGTATTTAAACTCCCTGTTTCTCACAGACAGCACTCATTCACTGAAGCCTTTTACATGCTTGAAGATCATGGTGAGACTGTTTTGAGACTAAACAGTTATTATGTTATTTTATCTGAAATGAGAAATTACTCTTGGATCCATTTGTTGGGGCTGATGGTCAGTCTAAGTAACTGACTTTTGCACTCTTGCTGCACATACAGAACCAGTTTCATTAAGTCAATAATCAGATTAGTGGAGGTTCTTCAGGACCTACAGGTCTGCACCCCGCAGTGTCTCGGGTTTCATCTCCTGACCCTGTTTTCACGCCATCTGTACGTATACCAATGTGCAGGACAGGGAGCTCAGATTAGCTCTGCCGCAATATCTCGATGATGTGTATGGGGTCCCTACCACACTGCTCACTCGGGTCTGAGCTGCAGTTAAAGTCACTTCCCAACAGTCAGGGGTGGTCTACATTATTTCACACCAGGGCTGGACTGGGACCAAAAAATGGCCCTGGCATTTTTCTATGATTATTCATACGTTATGCTGTAGTTTACTGTAGTTTTGTACACAAATGACACAACTCTATAGGCTAATATTATTATGCATGTTTTAAGTTGACTGAATAACATAAGTCTTGTAATAATTTCCTATGTTGAGCATTTGCACACTTTTGGCCCAGATACTATTTAGTGAAGATGTGTCTCTAATCATTTTTTATCATTTTAAAATTGTACTGTAGCACCAGCGGGGCGCATATCCCAGCATGCCTCGCGTGCAAGTTGTAAATAGCCATTGTATTTTTTTTGTTATTGTTAATGGTTATATTCTTTATTGTCGCGTGTGTGTTTGCCCGTGTCTTGCGTGTACCCTGTTCGATCCTTGTGTGTAATTAGCTTCCGTAAATCTCCCACCATGTGTGTAGCTTAGAGTTCAGCGTCTGACAGCCCTGTGTTTCTCTTGGGTGCCTGATGTAGTCTTTTTTCAGGACTAGCAATAAAGAGCGTGTTCTCCCCGGCAAGCAAGTGTCCGTCTATCTCTCTCTGCTTCCGCAATGCCTCAGTCTGCCCATCGCCACAGTATTAATTCTAACTCTTCTAACTTTTTTCTTATTTCACATTTTCTGTTTTAATTCACTGTTATTATTACACACATCCCAAACATTGTCATTGTTAACTCTGACTGTGTGCAAGCTTATATATTGGCAACCCCACCCCCCCTCTCTTGCTCTCTCTCACACTCACACCACACACTCCAGCCCTTTGCACTCCCTACATGAATGCAAATGCTGCACCAGCTGCTGCAGCAGTAAAACTTGTGGTGGTAAACATATTGGTAAGTTTTGAGCATTTTGCTGCATCCACTTGAAGGCTTTTTGCCTTTTTTCTCTGAGCTTTTCTGCGCCCCCCTTCACTTCTTTGATTTGTCCATAGCCACTCCTCTCCGACTCCGGTCAGCTGAAATTTGATAACTTTGGTTAAAAAGGGGATGGAGGGGTGGGTCGAGGACGGCTGAGAGATTTCATTGGATTAGCCCAATGTCCTTCAAGAAAATCAACGAATGGGATGTCGCGGTTGGTAAAAATTATTTATAATATACTTTTTTGGGTAAATTATGACAGCCCCAGGCCGGCCCAAAAATGTGCGTCGGCCCACCGGGCATTGCCCAGTATGCCAGATGGCCAGTCCAGCCCTGTTTCACACCTGAAAGAAGATGCCCTGGAGGGGGTGACTTTTATCTAGGAGACAGATGCCTCAGAGCCAGGTGTTGGGGCTGTATTGTCGCAGAGCTTCCCTAAGGACAGTGATGTCCATCGCTGTGCATTCTTTTAATTACACCTCTCAAATGGAGAACAGAATCATGATGTGGAGAACTGAAAAATCTTAAGCTTGTTTTTTCAACCAGCTTCTGCTTTACTCTTTCATATTGCCCAGGGTGCAAGAACACTAAAGCACATGATCTCCCTCAAAAATTCTGTAACTCAAAGTGAATCTGCAAGCCCAAGCCCGTTTTGTTCTCAGCACGTCTCTTGAGGACGTCAGAAGAGCACAGCTCACAGATCTCGTCCTGGTAATACTCCTAGAGGTAGCTGTATGTTCCAGGCCCAGTGCACTCAGAGGTACAATGTTCCAGGTTGGTGGGTCATCTTTGGGTAGCTCCTCCAGAGATGTTTCTGGTGGCCTAGAATGGACAATGGCTGCAAAAAAATCTGCCTAGTGTGTATACCTGCCAAAAGTCACCCACCCAGAGGCTGTCAGGACTGCTCCAGCCCCTCCCCACTGTCCACCACTCATGGTCTCATATATCCTTGGATTCTGTGGACATCTCACTTGTAACACTTATGTCCTGGTACAAACTCACGCTGTTTTTTGTACTTGTTGGGTCACTTGAAGGGTGATCTGAGCTTCCTCTAGCTACCTCTGTAACCAGTCTCCCATAAGCAGAATGTAGTAGACTACACTTTGTCCCAAAGAATGTTTTGATGATGCTCTCCCTTCAAAAGGTCATCCAATGTTGGCCAGTCATAAAGCAGCTCGAATTGTAAGAACCTAGCAGAGGCTTGCTGCATTTCCTTTTAGGCAAACAGAAGCTAGGAAAGCCAGTTGTCCTATTCCCGAAATGGATCCATGGTAAACTTCCACAACATCTTTTTTGAGGTCTCAAATATCTGAACTAAACTGCTGTTTTGAGGGTCTTAAGGTGTATTCTTCAGGATCTTAGTTCCCATCTATTTGTAAAGCTGTCCCTTTAGCTGTAAGGAAAAGTTAGTCCCCTGGTCGATGAGCATTCCTTTTGAAAAGCTCACTTGAGTAAAGAGCTGGACCAACCAATGACTAGCTTAGGAGTGGTGACAGTTCTCAAGGTGAAGGCTTCTGGGAAACCAGAAGCATAATGACACACAACCAGGATCTACTTTAATTTTCTCCATTGGTCCCACAATATTCATAGCAATCTTCTTAAATAGAGTTGCAATAACAGGCATGGATTGGAGAGCGGCCCAATGAGAACATGGTACAGCACTGGTCTTCTGGCACTCTGGACAGGTCTGACAGTAGGATCAGACCTCCTTATACATGGCCAGCCAATGAAACCGCCTGTCCAGCCACAGATATGTCTTATATTGGCCCAGGTGATCTGACCAAGGGATAGTGCAAGCTGTGTGTAAAACCAGTGGTCTGCAGCTTCCTTTTCTTTTTGGATGCAGAGGATGCCATCTTGAATAACATGTTTTGTGCTGATTTGATTTTCCACCATCACCAACTTCTCGTAAATAGTTTTCTGAGATATGTCCTGTTGAAGCATGGTTATTATCCATGGTTATTATCCTGTGGCACATCCCACTTCATGTCTAACAGGGATTTAAGAAATAAAAAATGAATTAATGAGTCAGGTTATTGTGGATGAACCTACTGTATCTCCTTGAGATTTTTTTCTCAAATATATTAACTGATCAACATGGTCCAGCGAATTAGCCTGAGAGTTCCTGCTTCCTCCTGGCCCACCCATCCACGGTATGACTGTTAGTTTCCGGAATTACTAAATTTCAATAAAAAAAAAATCATAAGTAAAAAAATGTGTTTCAATGTGAAAACAAACATGGATTTTTCAATTCATAATTTTATTGATGGCAATTTACCCCATGGTTTTTACTTTGTCATTCACCCAGTAATAATCATGGCTTTTAATATTAAATTGTCTTCCTTATTATCCAAAGTCACCATAGTCCATTTAAACAAAAGATAAAAAAATATATATTTAACACTTTGTACAATACTGGTTTTGGTCCAAACAGAAGTGGATCAGAAAAGCCAATATACCTTTAGTTTTCAAAGGATTCCCAATTTGCATTTGTTTATTTTAAATGGATTCAGGCAACTTTGAATAAAGGGATTTACATAATAAAATCTAAAGACAAATGCCAAAAAAAGAAATCGCTTTAACACTCACAAAAAAAATTCAAGTTCACAGATTTAGCCAAAAAAGAAATGAAACGGTATTTACATGTTTATAATAAAATACTCAAAGGTGAATTAAAGAGAGAAAGAAAGAGCAAGAAAAGGGGAAGAGGAAGAAAAAGCAATCATATGGAACTATAGATTTACAAAGTCAAGTTGAGGTCCTCTGCTCTGCTGGCTGCCCCGCACCCGATGCAGCCCCCCCCCCAAATCAGAACATTCAAATGCTTTCAGTCTCAGTCAGTCCAACAGCGCACGCTCTACACTCTACACGCACTCATACAGTCGTCAGCAGGCCGATAGGGGGAAGGGGGACAAAAAAACAAAAAACGAAAACACTGCCCGTCTCAGACCCTTGACAGTGAGGTCAAGCCAGACATTCTGCAGAGGATGCAGCGCAGTGATTAAAACGCATCAACAGAAATTTTCTACTTGTTGTTTCTCTTTTATTAGAAAAAGCCATGCTTGAGCCATAGCTGAAACTGCCATTGTCTAAAAGACGGAACCCCGGCATCAGCCGACGGTCTGATTGAGTGTTTTTCATAACTGGATTTGCGAAGTTTCACTCCTCCTGTCCCAGGCCCCTCCACCATCTCCCTTCAGTTCAGGAACACGAATGCCAAAAAAGCGACTTCCCCCCCTCCCCCCCCCAAAAGAGGCACATTTTCCAGACAGGAGCCCCTTCAGATCGCTCCTCTTCACAGGGCAGAAGGGACTTTGCTGTCGCTTGTGGCAAGGATTCCTATTTCCGGCGGCGGACTGCGGTTTTGATCTTCCGCCCGGAGATCGAGTGGGACCCTGGGGCAGAAGCCGACGCGGGGTTTTTCACCGACCTGGAGGACCAGACAGCAGGGGGTTTAAGACCAAACCCAGCAACCAACATGCATCAGCCCTCATTAAATAGAGGTGAAGTCATCTTACCCGATGTTGAAAGTGGGCCGGACACCGAAGTTAAACCCTCCAGTGGGTGCAGGGGGTTGGGTGCCAGGGGCAGCAGAGGGGGAAGGAGAGGCCCCGACACCACCAAAGGTAAAGACTGTAGTACTGCTACTGGAGGCTCCGAAAGTGCCGGAGCCACCAAACTGGAAGCCTCCCACTGTGAGAAAGAATGGGGCCACAATATGACCAAATGGGACACGAAGGGCATGTAAGAGCACACAGGACGAACAGCACAGGACTCCAGTACGACTACGGTCTAATCAGCCAGCTGCACCCAGACAGTGAATTACAGCGTTACAGAAAAGCATCTGACGACGTCGCTCCATACCCACCTGAACCTGAGGCGGCAGTCGTCGACCCGAAAGTTAGGTTGGCGCTGGCCGGTTGGCCAAACATGGGGGCAGGGTTGGCGCTAGGCTGTGCCCCGAAGCTGGGGGGCTGGGAGACCGGGGCCGAGAAGAGGGATGGAGCCGCAGAGCCGAAGGCAGGGGCACCGGGCTGGCTAGAGCCCTGGCCGAAAGAGGGCGTCTGTCCGAGGCCGAACGACGAGGCAGCCGGGGTCGCCGAGGACGCGGTAGCCGAAGAGAAAACAAACGGGGAGCTGGACTGACCGGGCACTAGGAGGGAAAGGTCAGGGGCCAAATGTAACCTGGGCATTTTTACAGGTGGGAATAAAACTTAACACGTATTGGAGGGCTCCGATACTGGAAAATACCCATGTGGTATGTGAAAGAGAGCCAAACTCACCAGTGGAACTGCCTGCAGAGGGTGCAGCGGCTCCAAAGTTGAACGATGGAACAGCCGTTTGTGCCCCCGCGCCAAAGATGAAGGGCTGCGCTTGGGTGGGAGCGGCAGGGGGGTTCTGGGGAGTGGCCTGCATAGGACTGGGGTCCTGTTGCTGACCAAACACAAAGGTCTTAGCAGGAGGTGTCTCTGTGGAGACGCACTGTCCGAATAAGAAAGGGGCTGGGTTACTGCTTGGAACAGGAGCCGAGGCAGCAGTGGTGCTGGCCCCAAATAAGCTGGGGGCCGGGGTAGTAGAGGCAGAGGAGGCCGGTGTGGTGCTGGCCCCAAATAAGCTGGGGGCCGGGGTAGTAGAGGCAGGTTTTGTGCTGGCCCCAAATAGGCCAGGGGCCAGGGTGGTAGAGGCAGAGGAGGCCGGTGTGGTGCTGGCCCCAAATAAGCTGGGGGCCGGGGTGGTAGAGGCAGAGGAGGCAGGTGTGGTGTTGACCCCAAATAAGGTGGGGGCGGGGGAGGTAGAGGCAGAGGAGACGGGTGTGGTGTTGACCCC
>JAODJW010000046.1:18538592-18552026 GCA_026777045.1 Hyperopisus bebe
GGAGGGAAGAGAAAAACAAGAAAATGTTAGATCACAAGCAAAACCAGGGGGCTGGAATGGAGACGGGGAGCCCAATGCTCACCTGCAGGCGCCACCCCAAAGCTGAAGGACGGCTTGGGCTGCTCCTTCGGGGGGTCTGGCTTGTTGAAAGAGAAGCCCAGTGAGGGGGTGGGACTCTCCTTGGCTTTGCTGAACAGAAAGCCAGCAGAAGGGACTCCAGGCTCCTGCTTTTCCTCGGCCTTCCCGAAGCTGAATGTGGGGGCGGGGTCTGGGGTGGAGGCGGGGCCGGTCACCCTGACTCCTCCCTGGCTCGTCTCGGCTGCCTGGCCAAACAGGGATGCCGTCTGCGCCTGATCTTTGACGGGCTCCGCGTCCACGGACTTCCCGAACGTGAAGGAGGTGCCAGGCTTGGTCTCAGTAGAGCTGGCCTCGTCAGTGGACCCTGACTTGCCCTTGAGGGTGGAGAAGCTGAAGGCGCCCTTCTCATCCGCTCGGGGCAGACCAAAGGAGAAGCCCTCTGCTGGGCATTCCTTACCATTACCGCCGGAGCCGAAACTGAACTTGAACCCTCCACCTTGGGGTTCATCCTTCTTGCCTTCCTCAGTCTTTGCTGTTGAGGAGGGGGATCCAAACTTGAAGCCCTCTGGAGGGGCACTGAATTTGAAGCCCCCTAAGGTGGGATTTGCAAACTTGAATCCACCAGAGCTACTGGTGGTGGAAGAAGAGGTGGAGTTTGTACCGGACGAGGAAGAGGAAGGGAGGCCAAACTTGAATGAAGGCGGGGCAGAAGCAGCAGCAGCAGCATCAAAACCTGGAGGGGAGGGGGGGACAGTATCCACAGCAGTCAGTAGGGAATGGAAGGAACTGCTCCCCCAGTCAGATGGCTGGGTATCGCCCATGACAGAACATTCAGCACAACTCTATAGTATGATGTAATATCACTTGTATCCTGATGGTTAACGCTGCAATACTGAAATAATGGAACTCCTAAAATTTGAAACCGGACAAATTTAATTAACAGGTATTAACTGCCTTTACCATGGATGAGTCAGCATCTTGAATAAAGTTCACGCATGTCAACTCCCAGTAGCATAAACTATACATTTCTTAGTGAATGCATAAAGTGTACATTTCTGTATTCAAAACCTCAAATGTGGGGGGAAAATATAGAGACATTTGACTTGCACTGTAACAGCCGGAGACTTCACTGCACTTAGCATAAAATATGGCATTTATGTAGCTTATTCAGTAAATGCAGAAAAAAAGTTTGAAAATAAAACTTATCTGCAGTTCTTAAGCAGTACTGCAACACTAATAAAATTTGAAGCAAAGGTTCAAAATACCAATGAAAAATTGTGACAAATAGTGAACTGTAGTACTGATACTGCTTTATCAATAAGCCGAGGCTGCGATCACTGCATTCCAACTGTGAGTGTGGCGCGATTCACTGCCGTACCTTTAGGTGGCAAGCTAGCTCCGGGTTTGCCAGATTGGCAGGCCACACACTGCAGGACGTCAGCCTTGTTCTGCACTAGGCACACCTCGCAGTCCCAGCTGCCTTCCGGCTTCTTGAACTTGTCCCCGAAGCCTGGGAGTGCGCCCCCTGTGGGCACTGGGGTACTGCCAGCTGCAAATGTGGGTGCAATGCTAGCAGCAACTCCCCCTGATAGGATGGTGGCAATGGAACGTTACTGAAAACTCGCATAATCACAGTACAGAATAAAGCCAATATCCGTAAACACCTGAAGCATACGGCTCTAAAACACTTCAAAAACACAGTCTTATAATCCAACGTGACATTTCACGACAGGTGGGATTTCACCATCTTTGAAGCAAGTGATAAAATATCTGACCTCGCAATTGAAATCTAAATCCCCATAAATCGGGATCAAGTCCAAGAACGAGAAACCTCTCTTTCAAAACTGTCAGATGGACAGAGATTCCCAGGAAATTTACTTTGTATCAAGACTTCGGCCAGTAATCATCACGCCACAGATTTTTTCCCAAAACTACGGAGCCCTTTTAACGACCACGGAGGCTCCACGTAAATCTGGTCTGAAATGTGAGATTGCATCATACAGGCCTGGGTATGGACCTGGCGCTGTTTTCTTAGTGTTAAAAATGGGTTTATCGGCAGTTAACGTAGCCAATAAATAGTGCTGGCCATGTGGGATTATCCGTAATGAAAACCCATCTCCGCATGGCTTAAAATTAAAACGTACCATCAGCTTCACTTACAGACAGAAATAAAGCAGGCAGCAGCCCTGCCAGCAGGAACAGGAAGACCCACCTGGTTTCTGGCTCTGGCAAGCCACACAGGTGGCATCCTGGGCCTTGTTCTCCACCATGCACGTCTCGCATTCCCACGACCCTTCTGGTTTCTTGAACTTGTTTCCGAAACCCGCAAATCCCGAAGGCGCGGAGGTGGCGGTGGCAGCAGCGGTAATGGAGGGAAAGGTGGAAGTGGCAGTGGAGGCGCTGACGGGAGGAGCCTGGGCCTCTGTGAAGGCAGGCAGGGTCAGGCTGGGCTTCACTCCAGTCCCAGGCTTGGCTGTCTCACAGGCCACACATCTGACCACGTCGGGCTTGTTCTGCACCAGGCACGTATCGCACTCCCAGCTCCCCGCCGGAGGGGCGAACAAGGCCCCGAAGCCAGCTGAGGAGGACGAGGCTGCGGAGGCCTGCCCGTCCTGCTGAGGCAGGGGCGAGGAGTCCATGCTGGGCCGCGTCACGCCACAGGCCGCGCACTTGCTGTCCGACGCGCCGTTCTGCACCAGGCAGGTGCCGCAGCTCCAGGTACCCGGCGGAGGTCTGATGCCGAATCCGATGCTGGCGGCAGAAGCTCCGTCCTGAACAGATGCGTCGGGGCCTGGGGAGCTCCGAGCCGTCGGGGGAGATGAGGAGAACCCTAGGGGTGAAGCAGAGAGAGCTGAAATGACTCAGAGGAACACTATCCCAAAGCATCCATCCGAGCAGGGGCCGAATGCAGGAAGGGGCATGAATGCAGGGGTGACCTGGGCGGAAGGCCTGAACATCACAGGGCGCATAGACACACTGACAAGCAGACACTGTGTGCAGTTCACCCACCTACTGAGTCACCATGCAGGCCCACTCTAATTCCCACCAGCTGGCACACGCATAACCAAAGCAGCACTGCATGTGGTTTAGAACAATGTTCACAGGCCTCCCGGGTGGAGGCCGGCCCTCACCTGGTCCCCTGAGGATGTCCAGCACGCTGCCCTGCTTCAGGACCTTGGCAGGTTTAAAGGGTCCCTCAAACTGCTCACAGGCTGCGGGGCCCCCCGGGGGCGAAGACTTGGCTGCAAAGACATGAGGCGGTTCGGCGCGGGTTACGGCAGGGAAGGCAAAGCGCCAGATTTAAGGCGGCACACCACCTCTGACCCCCCGAGAGGCTCACCTGGGGGCACCGGCGCCTTTCCATTGATGTTAGGGGGGGCACTTTTCAGAACCGGAGCGCTGAAGGTAAATCCGGACTGTGGGGAAGGAAGGGGGAGGGGGGGGTGGACGATAAAAACGCTGCTGAAGCCTGCTGTCCCCCCCACACACATGTCCTGCTCCCCAGCAAGCCTCAGCTCCAGGGCCTGTTTAATCCACTGCTGGCAGCAACCGGGGGCCACATCTACACAGGTATGTCTGCTAGCCGAGCCTCCGATGGAATGTGGCTGGCGGAGCAGCAGAGCGGACCGGGGGGCCCTCTGACTGGCTGCCTTATTCCGCACTTACCGCAGAGGGGGAGAGCACCGGCGGGCTGGAGGCTGCCGCTTTGACGATGGGAGAGGAGAAGGTGAAGGGAGGATTGGACGACAGGGGGGTGTGCTGGGAGGAGGGGAAAAAAAAAAAAAAAAACAAACCAGAAAGGGGTCACATGGAATCTGGGCAAAACAAGCTAAGAGGAATGCAAACTGACAGAAAGCTATGACCTCCAGAAGGAGATGCACAAGGCACCTCGCTCTACCTTGCCAGAGAGAGGTGTGCTGGGAGCCGGGGCGATGGGCGTGGTGCTGGAGGCGGTGGTAGGCGGGGAGGAGAAGCTGAAGGTGGGCAGGGAGAAGGTGCTGATGGGGAGGGAGACGGCTGGCAGCTGGGGCTCCACGATGACCTGGGAAATGGGGCCAGGAGAACAGTGAGGGAGGCGGGAGAGCGGCATGGACACAGCCCCGCCCACCAGGCCTTCGTCACACCCTAAAGTCTGCTAACGCTTCCCATTCTTTCCTGGGGCGGCTCCGAACGGCCGTTCAGATAATCGACGGAATCAACATCGTTTTGGCAATACAACGCTGCATGACGCGTGATCACCGCCCTGATCACCATTTGTGCATGCTCCCCTTGCAGGGTCACAGAGGGAAACTCTGTTCTTTTGTCGTTTGCTCTGATCCCACCCGCTGTCCAGGACTGGCTGACGTGAATGCCACAGGCTGGCATGCTTTGCACGGCGATTTCAATAATGTGTATTTGTGCACACTGTAAATTTTGTGACCCTGTAATGTTTGTTGTGGAATGCGTGCGTCGTTAGCGTGTGACCGAGTGTTGTGTGAATTTTTGGCTTTCCCTGTCTGAGCCGCTATTAGTTTTAAACCACTCGTGGCTGCTAATAAAGAGCAACTTCCATTTTAAAAATGAGCTGTCATCTCCTTTATTAAAATGACACACACATATGTTTATTTGCGCTCTGTATGTGGGTCTGCTAAATCAAAATCATTCTGCACCATCTAGTTGTGGTATAGAATGTATAAGCTGCCGGTGTCGTTTTCAGTATGTTACACATTGTTCCCACTGACGCGTTGGATTTCGTGTCGTCCGGACGTAGTTTAAAGCATGCAGCCACCTTAACAGCTGCTTTTAGTGCCAAATCTGGTCCGGTCGGTGGCGTGTGTTTAGTCAGGTGACACGTGCTCAGGGTTCCAGTCAGCACATGCACACCTGTGACGCAAACAGTGGCCACCCCAGTGACATTGGGGACATGCAGCACTGATCCGGTGGGGGCGGGGGGGGGGGCAGCTCACCTCCTCATCAGAGCGCCTAGAGGAAGGCCGAGTCGTCCTCTCTCGTTTCATCTTGCCACCTGCTCCCCCATTGCTGTTGGCCATGGGGGTGCTGGACAGGGGGTACGCGAAGCTGCTGCTGCTGCTGCTGGGGGGCACAACAGAGACAGTTTTAGCTTAACGGTCCCAAATGCCAATGCTTAACTGCACTCGATTTAGCTTTGCTTGTTATTTTTCTTCCTAGTCAACACACCCAGCTGTTACCCGATAGGACACTAATAACATAAACAGCTGTGCACTGAACTGAACGCTGCAGCACTGAGCATGCAGCCCGGGGACTGAACACAGTGGGCGAAAGGGATTCACCTTCGTGGGGCTGCAGGGATGTCGCTCAGGGTGGACGGGCCAGCGGGCTATAGAAGGGGAGAAAAGGCAACGAAGAAAGGGATGAGGAAATGCAAGCCATAGACGGCAGCTGCGGCCTCTCATGGCCTGTGGGGGGCAGTGGTGGCACCCAGCAAGAGTACCAGCAACCCTCAGCGCCATTAGAACCCACATACCAGGGCCACATCTGACTATATTGAGGCCTGGCTGATTTGGGGGAGCATAATGGCAGCGGGAGGACATTTCAGCAGGGGCTTTGCCAGCTGGGGGGGGGGGGGGGGCAGCTGAATCAGAGGTAAACAGGAACAGGTGCTCGCGCTTCACAAAGGTCTCTGAGAACATCCTGCCAAAGGTGTGGGGCACATCTGCTATTAAAAACCACCAGCCAACATGATCAGCTTTCAGGGGCTCCACCAGTATGTGTGTGGCATGGCTGGACAGAAGGGGACAGCGGGTGTGAGCGGGTGTGAGGGTGTGCGTGCGAGGGGGGTGACGCACCGTCTCCCTGATGCTTCTCCTGTCCAACACGCGGCTCTGACTGCCGCTGGGGGTCAGCGATGCCCTGAAGGACACTGTAACGGGGACCATAAGCCTCTGCACAGGGGGTAGCGGGGAATCCACCTGCATGGGGGGGGGGGCACAAAGCAGACAGTTACAGCTCAGAGGAACCCTGGCACAGGCGTCCAGAAGGACCCCATCCCGCCCCAGGGCAGCCGACTGCTCTCAAATGGGGCATTGTGGGGAATTACAGAGCTGTCGACAGCTGTGGTGGATCCAACATGAGCGTGTGCATATGGACTGGGGGGGGGGGGGCAGCTGCCAGGCCCCACAATGACCGACACTGTCTCCCAAACCGGCATCTGGAGACGCATAGGCCAGGAGGCGGCAGCAGACCTGGGTGAGGATCACAGCCTACCTTCTTCCTCTTCGACTGGGAGGGAAAGGCATCCAGATCAGGTCTATCCAGTGACTGCAGGACAGAGGGGGACAGGAAGGCGTGAGGAGAGGGGGCCACGGTGGAAGCACACGGCTCCACCCCCCGAGAACGGCTGGTCTTAATGAAGGGGCCACCTACTTACTGTCGACAATGGCGAGGAAACGGACGACGGGATTCTTTTAGCGTCCTGTGAAGTAAAAGCAGTCAGTACCATCGAACGACTATGCAGGGGCGCCCAGGGTACAGAGAGGGCCGACAGACACGTGCAGATTTACGCTGCGACACAGAGCGCTACAATATTTACAAAATAAGAACTCATACAAGTTCATGTTCAACAAAATGGCCGCCCACAGAGTGAGGTTTCAGCTCGTGGGCCTGATAAGTCGAGTTACAGACCATCAAAGTAAACGGTGTGTGGAAAATGATCAAGACGCTCACAACCGATGCAAGAAACATCAACGTGTACAACGTGCGAGGACGTGTCTAGCTGTTAATTTATGCTTCAGTTAACTGTGGCTTAGAAACACAAATCTGTACATTTGGTCCCAACTTCACTTGCCTTAATCTGATAAATTAAATATTTTTAACATTTCCAAATTACAAGAACGTATCTACTGGCGAAAATCTATAACTCCAGGCAAAGTATTAATTTCCGGAGAACAGCTTCTTTCAAGGATGTCACAAACGCACAAGGTTTATGTATTAATCCCCATATGTACTCACATATGTAAACTTCAGCTACGTTGGTGTTACTGATGACATCGCTCGCTCAGACAGTGCAGGGCGTAAGTCTCTGCTCGGTCACCTTCTTTTAGCCTCGCCAATCCTCGTCCCATAGAACTGAGGGACGGGCCACACCTGTCGGTGATTAAAAATGCCAGTTGGGCCTCATCCATCACCGCTGATATGGCAGGTTATTGGAAAAGAGGTAATCCATATGAAGTAATGTACTGCACAGGTTACCCTGTGTGAATTCCTCTTCATTACATTAGGCGTCTATGAATATAAATGCAGAGGATATAAAGTGAATATAAACACTAGAGTCACTTAGACAAAGCTTCTGTAGATTCACGCGTGGGGGGAAAGCGATGGAACGTGAGGGAAACACGGGGGGGGGAGTTGGGTGTGGCCAGAAACACACAAACGCCTGCACAACAAAAATAAATAAATGAAATAGCCCTTTTAGCCAAGACAACATTTTAAAGGGGAGTTGGATTTAATGTTAAAGGGGAGGTCGTATGTATGCTACGTTCACAGGGTCCAACCGACCGAACCCAAGATCAAGAGTGCTTAGTGACACTGGAATTCCGGAATTTCATTCAATCAGTATCTCAGAGGTCACTGGAAATTGGAGCATTAGCATCTGCAGCATTAGTTCACACAGACATACGCCCGTCCCTCCTGCCCCTGAGACTTTAAGGCACTGGGCAGCTTTCCGGCTGGCGTATAAAAAAAGACGCTGGGGGGTGGGGGTGGGGGTTGATGAGGCAGCCGGATCCAGATCATAGCATCCCAGTGACTAAAGAAACTCCGGTTCAGCGAAAGCCAGCAACGGCATCATTTGTAATTGTGGTTTTGATTGTTTTATTATCATTGTTGTAATTATTGCCTTGGGCTCTGAAAACTGCATAGTGATAATGAACAAAATAATTTTCAGAGGTACATTCATGGGACAAGTGTATTACAAATAAAATTAAGTTAGCTTAAGCTTGTGTGTGCATATATGTGTTTTTATTTATTTATTTATTTGTGTATTTATTTATTTAATAATAATAATAATAATAATAATAATAATAATTATTATTATTATTATTATTATTATTATTATTATTATTATTCCTTTGGGAAACCAGTATTGTGATGATAAACAAAATCATTTTCAGGGGGTCAGCATATGAGAAATTGAATTAAATTACCTTTAGCTGTTTCAAACATTTGTCTTGTTTATTATCGTTGTTGTTGTTGTTGCTAAACGTGGACCAGAGAAGGACTGTGGATTTAAGTGACAGGAAAGGAAACTCTCCAGGCACCATTTTATTCATTTGCACACTCTTTGCTCTAAGGGGCAGGTGGGGTGGGGGGTGTTTCATGGAGGATTGAAAGGTGGTAACATTTCCTGAGAGCTGATTATCAGAGTTACCTTTCCTCCCCCCAAAACCCAGCATGTCATGCATCATATAACAGGGAATCACACACTTCAGAGTTTGCAGTTTTATTCAAATTTCACATCTGTTTATAGCTTATTTTTTCTATACCTACTTTCAGGTACATGAGCTGCTTATCCATCCGTCTATCTGTCCAACCATTTATCTATCTATCCATACATCCATCCATCCATCCATCTTCTAAAACTGCTTCTCCAGTTCTGGGTCCGTTCCAGGAAGCCCAGGACACGAGGCGTAGAACACCTTGGATAAGACGCCATTTTGCTACTCTTCATCCCAGGGTAAAAGTAAAACATTTTAACAGTTTTACAGCATCTGACAGGGAGGCCTCTTTGTTCTTACTAATAAATGTTCCCATGGGATGAAATCAAAGTAAAACTAGCAGAGTCATATTCGGTACAGAGGTATGAAGGCTGTAATGGACAGAGGAGCTAGTTAACTCTGGCACTGGTATAAAAAGAGCTGGCACTTGCTTAAAACAGCCCCCTTGCCTCCCTAATTATGTACCTCTCATCCATAATTGTTTTTTTTTTTTTTTTTTGCCGTTTACTACATTTGGGAACGATGAAAAATCAATAACGAGAACTTTACGTGTGCTATAAAATCAAGAGGTTTTTCTTTCCCCATAGTTGCTATGATACATGCACATGAAATACAGAGTGATAATGTGCAGAAAGTCAGTGTTTGGCAGAACGTCTTGGAAAATACTTGTTCAATATCCCTGACTAATTCTCACAGTTACTTTGATTACCTTTTGGAAAGAAAAAACACAGCAAAGGCAGACAGCGCCAAAATAAATGCCTGGTAGGAAGCCTGTCTGCTTCCACAAAACGAAACGGTTTTGTTTAAATGACCCAAAAAAAACAAATAACTTTATATTCATCCACCTGGGTGTCCTGCTCAGGGTAGACTAGCCTTTTCTTGTCACTTCAATCCATGTCGGCTTTCATTAATATACGCAGGTGACCTTTAGCATGAAACAAGTCATTACTCTTCCGTTCTCTAATACATCTCCTCTGGACACAGACTAATATGTGTTTTGACCTGCCGGCTGACCCAGCTCCAAACCCGAGAATGCATGCCGCATGTCTTGGCTGCACCTCATCTGCTTGTCCCCGACCGGACATAAATCAGACAGAGTTTGTCAGCGTATGCGGGTCCGTTGCCGGTTACCACGGTCCCTAGAAAGGCCCTATATCTGTGTACAACACTGCTAGCCTGGCAACATAATGTATATTTACGCTCCAACACATTAGCGCCCCATTTAGGGGCGGTGTAATTTTATACTGTATCAACTTTCAGCCTTCCGTGACTGTTAATAAGAATGTCACATTCATTTTTAAGCTAACGATACATATTTATGTATAAATGTAACCATAATTGGCCCAGCAGTTAGCACTGGGACCTCACACCTTTAAGGTTATGGGGTGTGTGTAGAGTTCTACAGGTGCTTCAGTTCCTCTCTGTGTCCAAAAACATGTGAATTTGTTTCTCTGAATTACCCATATTGTCTGGGTGTGAGTGCCCCGCAATGAACTTACATCCCATCCGGGGTGTCCGATGCTATGTGTCCAGTGCTTCCAGTGACAGATTTCAAGTTGCCCACAACCTTTTACTGAATAACAGGTTATAGGAAATGATTGCATATACCCATAATGCATCAGAAATTAAGGTGTAGATAGAACAACAGCACTCACCAGAGCCTGATGTATAACAAGCCCAAGAGTGTGGGAGTTCACTCACCGTTAAGTTTGTGGTTTGATTGTCTTAAATGAGCGTTTGCCAATCCGATCCTCGGGGACCCAATGTCAGTCCATGTTTTTGCTCCCTGCCTGATATTCCACGTTTTTGCTTCCTACCAGGGTGCAAAAACATGGACTGTCTGCAGGTCCCCAAGCACTGGATTGAGAAACACTGTGTTAAATAATGAAGTCAAAGTACCTTCTTGATTATCACATCATTTAACCCAATGTTTCCAAACCCAGTCATCAGGGACCTCCAGATGGTCCACATTTTTGCTCCCTCCCAGCTCCCTGTCAGACAGTCCACATTTTTGCCCCCCGAGGACCGGGTTGGGAAACACTGCTTTAACCTGATTGGTAAAAGTGGTATGAATGAATTACCTTAACGAAAACTTCCGCCATTTGGCAACATACAATGAAACTGAACTGTTTTCTTGGTTTGGGAATCGCTGCTACTTTCTATCATATAGAATAACATTTAGCTTAACTTCTGGAATGAGAATACATCTCCTGTTTTATTGGTATATTTATTATATTTGACCAGACGGTTGGACTGTTTACCACCCCAAAGCACATTACTCATGTAAAATCACTGGGGATTGTGCAAAGTTATTGCAGAAAACATAATTTAATATTCTCGCTTCTCCGACACAGGTCGGGGGAATTGATCCACTAGATCTTTGCCAAAGAACACAGAGTGTAAAATCAGCTGTCAAGCCTGTCCAGGGTGCCTGCTGTTTCCATTATTATGCGACGCATGCATTGATTTGACGAATGCGCTTATAAGGAGCGCAGGATTCTGCCCGTACAAGGGACCGGATTGTTTTACGCTCAGCAAAGAAACCACAGGAGCAGACAATAATAATAGGCAAATCAGCACCTTATCTTTTGGTAACAGTCAGATTGTGTTGGGGTGTGCAATTCAAACAGCTGAGTTGTAAAGGAAAACCATCCACATGACTCTGCAAACTGTCATTGGCAGCCATACTGCCTACCACCTAGCAAACTCATAATGTTATTAATTATAAGGGCAGATTTTAATGGAGGTTAAGGTGGTCGATTCGGCGAGTTAATGAAGTGGCATGGCAGGCTGCTGAGGCAGGTTTGATGGGATAATGGGGGGGGGGTTAGTTCATAGTTTTTATCTCAGACCGAAATGATGGGGGCCCGTTAGGGGGTGGTGGCGATCAGCGTGCTGTGATATGAGGTGATGGCCCATCCAAGATCTGACATTTCAGCATGTGAGTGGAACTTCTGATGGAATGACAGCAGACAGGTGACACAAATACTGACAGACCTGTAGGTCTAATGAATCCCACTCACCCCCCCACCCCTGAGTGAGTAAGTGATAAAATATTGCAGCAGGAAGTTCGTTCTAAATTACCACAAGTTCCTTCTTCACTCCTACTACCGAACCTCTAAATAATCACGGAAATTATGCAAGGCTGCATCTGGGTACATTAATATCGAGGAGCACATTTTATTTGTTTCTGTGATGTCTTACAGTTAGAAAATATTATGATGAAAGCACAAAAGGGAGGATCGAGGGATTCTGGGATAGGGATACAATTAAAGAGATTGGTTTTGAAAGGAATTTATAATCATCTCTCAGCTCACATCCTTAAAAGAGGGAAAATGACACCAACTCAGGGCAAGGTGTCCCACTAAACTTGCGATGGAGGACATGAGTTGAAGAAGCTGCCAAGGTTGAGTGTGAGATTTTTGGGCCGATAGTAGGAGAAGAATCTCTGTGTCCAAAATAGCCCAGCTACTATTTCAAGCTAATATGGGAAACTGGTCGCAGAGATGCACTTCTGGAAAAGGGATCTATGTAAATTTCTGTTTTGGCTTAAAAAAATCGGCTCTTGGGACGTTTGTGAAAGATGTGCCAGATGTTATGGACTGACGAAACGAACGGAAGGGAACTGAGGTAAACTCTCTGGAAGGGAGCTAAGGTGATGCTATTTCAGGCTGTCAGAACCTGCAGGATATGCATCTTCTCTGCGATAATGACACCAGGGAGGACAAGAAAGCCAATGTCGTCCCCTCTAGAAGCCTTGGCAAAATCTGATGATTGTGCTCCACCAGTGACCTCCGTTCTAACGCGACAGCTTCGGCAGTATTGCTCAAGAAGAAAGGGGCAAACGCTGCAACAACCCAGATGTGAAAATCTGAAGGGGAGATATCCCGAAAGGATCACAGCTGCATCCAAAGATAGTATTAAGTAACTTAGCGCAGCGTACTTACCTAATGGAGACGTTTCTGGTTTTAGCTTTTATTAACCATTGATGCTAAATGGACACTCTCTTAGAGAAAGAAGAGAGAAAGCAAGCATTGAAGTGCTTTAAAGTTTCCGGTCATGAAGTAAAAAAAGAGAGATTAGTCTCAGGGACAGAACAGCCTTGGTGGACACTGTCATTCAGCAAATCAGTGCAGAGATGAATGCAGGGCGCTGAGTGAAAAAGAGGCTGTGGGCCTTTTGGGGGGAACGGGGGCTACTGAGGTATCCTGTGGATGGGCAGGACCTCCCATCCCCGCAGCAGGGTGAAATCTGAGTGGGGGGGGGGGGGTCTTTCTGACTTTCGCAGGGATTAGGCGACTCAGCTTTTAATGACTGAGGGATAGTCTTTCAAGGGAAGGGAAATGACAGTCATGTGTGTGTGTGTGTTTTTTGTTTTCATTTTGTTTCGTGTAGGGCTTAGGAGTTTCCTGTGTCAGTTTCAGGTTGCTCGTTCCAACTGGAACCTTCCATTGTCTCGTATTGCTGACGGGAAGCCTTCCGACAAGCGACGTGAGGGTAGCTGTGTCCAGCTGGGAGGGGCTTCCAACATGGCTGCTGGGGAAGGTTCATCTCCATTCGTCAATTTGGGATTCTATCATTGGCGGAGAAACTACGAATGGTTCTTATGAGGTGGGATGTGACATGGGAAGGGACAGGGAAGATGAGGCCTGCTTCACCAGGAACTCTTTCTTGACTCATAAAAATTATCTTTCTTTGTTATAATTGTTTTTTTTTATATCTTTGTCTTGATTGTATGTTTAATTGTATACTCTATCCCACCGCCAAAACATATTCCTAGTATGTTATGTGCTTCATGAAAAAAATGGAGTCGGGTTTAGATTCTGACAAACTGACAAACCACTACTCCACCCAGAGCCATAGCTAGAAATTCTGGGCCCCCTGACAAAATGTCACCTTGCCC
>JAODJW010000046.1:18552126-18565257 GCA_026777045.1 Hyperopisus bebe
GGGAGGGGGGGGGGGGGGGTGTCATTCAGTGCCAAAGCCGGCATGCCCCCCCACTTTACTGCCACAAAAGCCAAACACTCTGAGGAATGGCTCTCCTGTCCCGCTTTCGCCTGATGACCACACAGCAGGTGCAGCTCCCCACTACAAGACCCCCCCGAAGCAGCGGCATGCCAGCGAGGCCCAGAACCACGCAGGCCGTGTCCGTTTGGGGGACCTCAGAGCACAGGTACATCTCTGCAGAACCGGGTCTCAGTGCCGAAACGTGAGCATCCTGCTGGCCTATAGCACCCCCCCCCCCCCAGAACCTGGGATAGAGTTAGACGGCAGCCATTGGGTGAGAAAGGGGAAGATACGGAGAAAGGAGGAGGAGTCCGATTTAAAGAAACGGGCATCCAGAGCTGAGGGGCACTGCACTGTCCAGCTGGGAGGTCCTCAGGAGAGAGAGAGAGAGACCCACCTGGTAGGGGGTGCCGGGACGCACGCGGGCACTCGAACGGGCGGCTGCCGCCCCCCCATAGGTGGTCTTGCCCGGGTAGAAGGGGGAGTCGCCGAGCTGACTGGAGTTCAGCGCAGAGCTGTTCATCAAGGACTGGATATCAGGCAGAAGGAAACACCACAGTTATAAAGAGTAGGGCGATAACCCCGTCAATGACTGATTAGTCAGGGCAGGACCTAAGGGACCCAAGGTCAATGGCTGGGGGTGACCAAGCTGTGTGCAGACAGTGAGAGGATACAGAGCAGCACGCCGCTCTCATCCAGCCTGACTGATCAGCACACACCATGTGCGATTACAGTAACAATTCATTCAGGCCGCACAAGGGGCCCCCTCAAGGGGGATCTGGACACTCAACAGCTGCTGCATCGACAATGGGCTACACATCCCCTCGGCTGCACCAAGCCTCCGAGTGTGGGAAACCCACACGGCGGGAGCAAAGTACGGCCCGATAAGCAGGGCACAGGCAGCAGGACACCGCGAGGATAATCGCAGATAATCACCCCCGTGCCGCTCAGAGACACAGGCCACACAGGAGCTGCCGTGATAGCCGCACTCAGCGAAAGGCCGAGCTTTTGCCCAGCAGTGGAGACAGTTTAACAGGAGCTTCACACTCACATTTCACCCATACGCTTATAGTCATTGCCTGTTAGCTATGAAGTATAAACACCCTCGCACTTTAAGAGAGAATCTGCAAAAACAGCATGGCTGACCTACCCAACAGGCCTAGAGCACACAACAAAATAACCAGCAGCTAATATAACCAACTGGGTAACAACCAGGGTCATTACGCCTCTTTGGTTTTTGGCATTCAGCTGTAATCTGCCCTTAGCCAGCATGCTTTCAGTTCCTGCAGATCAATTCCCTCCAAAATCATCAGCACTGTGAACTGAAAAGGAGCGAAGACGGCGGTCAGGCTTACGGCGGAGGACGTCCCAAACACAGATAGGTTGAAGGCGGGCTTTTTCAGCGCAGGCTGGGCCGGTGGGGGGGCAGCATGGCCACGCTCATTCTCTGGGGACCACAGCAAAGGGAGCGGCACGGGTTTGGAGGTGGTCATGTCTGCAAGGGGACACAACAGGGCTGTGACTCGCCGGTGACTCGTCGCTCTCCCACCACCCACGGCAGAGCTAAGCCCGCCTAAACCCACAGGGTCCCGTGTTACCCCCACACCCTTAAGGACCCACCTTTATCTGACGCGCGTGACGAGAAGCCACTCGTGGTAGAGATGTTGTCGTCTTCGTGCTGGGAGACTGAATCCTTGATCTCCTTCACCAGGGAGAAGCTGGATGGACCCCCAGGGAAGGATGTGACGGATGTGGAGGGGTGCGTGAAGGGGGTGACCGGGAAGGGGGCCGAGGACGTGGAGGGTTGGGTGAAGGGGCCCCCGGGAAAGGACATGGATGATGTTGAGGGTTGGGCGAGAGGCCCAGGGGATCCATCTAATGCAGGGAAGTGCAGGTGGGAGCGACTCAGGGGGGGTCTGGCCAGGACGTCCTGGAAATTGAGAGCTGACCTACTGGTCGACGGCTCTGGAAAGGAAAAGGCAGATGCCTGGGTTACATCAACCAGTAAAACGTTTGTGAACATCCTGGGCTGAGCTGCAGATGGAAGCCAGCAGATGGCAGCATTCTGGCTAAGGTGACGAGTGGTACCAGGAAGGTCCAGACCCAGGGCCACGGGTAAAGCATGTCATTGTAACACTTGCAAGTGCAACATTTCACAAACATGGCGCTGCAGTATTAAAACTGTACTCACCTGCGCCGCTCGTGCTTGGCTCCGGAGTGCCCCGTCCATCCATGACAGGACTATCCCGCTCGCAGTTTTCAGTGGGAGTGTCCTGGGCGGGGGGCCCCCCCAGTGTGCTTCCATCCCCACCGCCAGCCTCCCCGTTCCTGAAGTACTTCTGCAGCCAGGAGGGAACGATGCTCTTCACTGTATCTGTAACTCGGCTGATCAGGCCTGAATGCTGCGGGGCCAATGGGGAGGAGACAGTCAGTGGAGAGAGACGACCAGCCCCCGCTGGGATGAAGATGCCTGCGCTGCCTGAGCAGGTGAGCTGCTCATCAAACTCCACAGCAAAAAGGGCCGAGGGGAAAAACTGAGCTCTATTTCATTCACCATTTCCTGTGTATGTGTTTCTTTTTTTAAAAAAAAAGCTGATAGGACAAGAAAAATTGAATATAACTGTAGTTAAGGGTCAGCAGAGAGAAGCAACATGAGTGTTGTTACGCAGAGGGCGGCAGTACTTAAAAGGAGACAAACAGGCCAAGAGTCGTTCATAATAAAACATGACACATTGTGGAGCGCGCGCACGCATTCATACAGAGTACACCCAAGGATTAACAACTCAGGAAGTAGACCAGGTAGAAACAGTCTCTTTAAAAGCTTGAGGATGAATGCAGCTAAAGCCAGGAGAGAGAGGAAAGTGAGACACACTGCTGGCATTCGCACGGGGCCCTGACAACCCCTGACAAGGCGCCTCAGAACATGCCTGCATTTCATAGTTCAGGAGAATCCTCACAGCATGGATCTGTCCACACCTCAGTCACAACTACAGACTGCATGACTCACTTGCAAGGGCGACGAGGACTACACCCGGAGATCACCACAAAGCACACTATGTGAATGGAGAGCCAACATCAACACCGCATCTGGATCTTTGAATCTTGCCTTGATCATGTGACTAGCACACCGTCATAGGTGAGAGCACCCCGTGTATGTGCACGTCATGCCTTCGCCTGGCAAAGTCGTCACTTAAAGTCACCATTAACCCCAACAGAATGTCTCACCGAGACACGAGTCCCCTGCCTCCCCCTGTGCAAAGCCGCAAGACAAAGACCTTTGCAGCAACAACCCGGAGAATGAGTCTCTAAAAAAGGGGGCCGCCACCTCAGCGATTACTTCAGCTAGTTGGCAGCCAAAGAAACCGCTCAGAATGGCTGCGAGGCCCACGGAAATGCTACTGAATGGAGACTTGACGTTTAAGGAAAGAAACCCCAGCCACCTTTCGGGCTGCCGTCGCATTCCAGCGTGTAACGTGTCCCAACAGACCCCCGAGTAACGTTACACACTCAGGAAATGATGCCGACGTCAGGCCACCAGTAAGCCTGTGGGAACACTTTCCCGACCGGAAGCGATATCCAGCATGCTATGGCAAGTAATCATGCTCACATGTTAGCTGCGTTCATTGCAGAGATACTCTGATCATTTCCCACTAAAGAAAAGAAAATCAATACAAAACTTACAAAAAAAAAAAAAAGAGGACTCTCCTACTCAAATGAACATGTCGAACAGTCAGGTATCACAGTGCATGACCTTTGCCAAACACATGATAATCCGAGTGACGGTGTGCAACTGACATGGTTTAAAGAAAAAAAGGAAAAAAAAAAAAACGTGGTAAAGGAGAGAACCCCCACCCCCGACTCAGGTCCCCAGCATGTGGGCTCTAATCAGCACCCCACAATGTACATCTCCTTATCTTCAGGAGAACTGCTGTACCCCTCCTCCACCCGCACCCCTACCCCCATCCTTTGCGTCTGCACACAAACAAGAAATGCTCTTGCGTTAGCCATACCAGGGGCTTGGGCTGCCACAAGGAGGAGGGGGGCCATGGAGGGAAAACAAAACAAAGAGGAAGTCCCTGAGCCTTCAGTCCCTCAAATCCAAGTGACAACTTACAATACCCCTAAATAGGGAAATACCAAGGTGAACAAAATTCTGCTGAAAAGCCTGATCAGCCTAGTCCTTCTAGAACAGTCAAGAAATTAAGACATCCAACCACATGGCAAAGACCCAAAAGGGCATTTTCAGAACATGCTGCAAAAGGTAACATAAGTTTCATGGTATGATTGGAGCAAAGAGGGGGTAAAATGCACAATCAGCACATTTCCCCTCCTTCACCACTAACTATTTCATCTGCTGTCCCTTTAAAGTTTTAGGGAGGATTTTGTATGGAGTCATAGCCATCCAGAACCAGCAGCATAATGAGGTGGGAACGATGAAGACACTTGCTGGGCCAGGGAAAACCGAACCAGGTCAGTACTGCTTACAAGTCTGCAACAAGGAAAATGACACTCATGGTCAAAGTGACGGTGTCTGTGAGGACAGCGAGCTGCAAGTCACTGTGCACAAACATGCACAGGCTCTCTTCGCAAATGTGCTGGACTGTGCTGCATGGAAAGCCACAGCAAAACGCAAAGGTCCCCCAGAGGCAGCTCTGCCATCCTGTTCTTCAGGAATGCAATTTGCCTAAATGTCTCCAGTACGTCAAGCATCGGATGCAGAACGTGAAAGACTTCAGTGTTTTCAGGTAAGAAAAGCCACAGGCTGAATGCAACATTGTGCATGTGCTTTAAACTCATTCATTCCAGTGACACAGATCACCAGGCCTGTAACGTATGATTCAGAAAACAGCCTGGTAAGATAAATACAGGCATTTAAGCCGAACTAGTTCACAGGTAAGTGAAGGATAGTGTTTTCTGGCTCCCGGTACTTTAAACATGAAGCCAAATGGGACAGCTTGCAGTATGGAAGAGAATGAAAGTAGTTATCGATAAGCTCTTAGTGATTTTACATCAAATAAGGATTCATTCAACCTAATTTGCAAATATAGATGAAACAGGAAACAAAGTAACCTATTTATAAATAAAAATTGAAATTATTACTTTCATCTAGATGTTTTTTTTACCCCATATTAGCAACATATACCCAGGCGTTTAACTGGAATAGGTGGACACGTGTGATCAACAGTATCTTTTGTGTTTAAATATCAACAAAGTCATAATAAAAAGAGAATGTATTGAGTTTTCCGACGTATTGTTCTATTTTTTAGAAAGGAACAATTCGACATTAGATCAATGGTTTTAGGTCAATAAACACTAGGTTATACGGACAAAGCTGAAATAAGGTGGCGATCGTGACACACCGGTAACGAGAATTAAATTACAGGGAATGCTACAACCACAGGGTCAGACCAGGGCACACAGATAGGATACCCCATATAACTGTGAGTAAGTCCAGCGGAAGAGACCGACTGTTAGACCCAGTTACGGGGTCGCTGTCAGTACATCTATCCAAGCCGCCGAACCACATGCTGATCGAGGAGCAGATAAACCTCCCCCATCGCCATCAGAAAAGCACCGATACCACTACACGACGCAGGTGGACGCGTGCACAGGCCTTCATTACACCGCTCCCTTATGACTGGTTTATTTTTAATATTAGCATTATTTTATACTCTTTTATACCGGTTTAATTGTTTCAATGGTTGCCTCGCTGTCTGGTCAAATAGTGTTGTGGGGGCCGGGCTGCGGACCATCGGATCCGGTCACCCATGTGGGGCCTGGACCCGGTCCAGCTTCCCTCACGTACGGCTATACTTCCCCACTCGGTGTGTCGACAACCCGACATCGTCCGAGCAAACTCCCGACGAACAACCGGCGGCTAGGCTAGGCTAGGCTAAGCTAAGCTAGGCTACGCTAGGCTAACGTGGCCACACTGGCACAAGCATCCCTGTTCGAAATACGTCGACCGCGACGGAGACCGATAGCGGCTGCTAGAACCGCCACACTGCTGCGTCCTTTAAAACACAGGCAGTTTTCTCCAGAGTCGCCGGGCCGGTATCCCTTCCCCGACGAGTCAACCGAGCCGCCCGCGTAGGCCAGCGAACACAGGCCCGAAAAGCCGAGCGGCACGACCAGGCCGCGCCGCGTCTCCGCGGGAAAAAGGAACAAGCAACACAACTGCAGCCCCCACAAAAGCACACCACTGTGACCGTAACGACGTTAAGTTAAGAAGGCCGCGCGTTCAACTTACCTGGTTGCCTTTTGAGTACGGTTTAGAAGCGATGTGATACCTCCTGGATCTGATTTTCCCTCCTCCTGCGGCCGCCATGGTTAGTTTCTAATCACTGCTCTATACCGAGGAGCCGGATAGAGTCCTGTCAGTACTCCGGCGCTCAGTCCTCCAATATACCATCACACCCCGCGCTCTATCTTCAAACATCCGAGAGCGCGCATGTGGGGAAATGAAGTTCCGTCGGAAGAGAAACACTGTATAACCAACAAAAGAAGTAGCTAACTAGCTGGGTGGCTTGCAGTGAAGTGAGAAACGGGGCTTTGGAAGGTCGAAGCAGTAGAAATAATCGGTAGGAAAGAAGATTCGATCTTTCGAAACGTTCGAAATGTCACCTCACAGTGACATCTGGTGGTCAGATGGCAGTCCAATAAATCTTACTACAGATTCTCTCGATTGCTTTGGAGCATTTCTCAAATGACAATTAACATTTGTAAAACAACAAGTGTAATCCCCACACCATAATGTCACTTCTGCAACAGAACATAATTTCTAATTGATTCATACGGATTTCCAAATATTTTAGTACGTATATGCAAATGATTTTGCACATGCATATATCTAACCGTTTTGACTCTCTTGGTTAAAAGAATTCCGTTTGTACTTTTCATTTTGGTGGCACTGACTAATTCGTTATTGTAATCGTAGTCTTACCATATGTTATGTGATGGTCGCATTTCCTCAGCAAGTCCAAAACCGTCCCATGCAGCAGAACCGGGTTGTTTTTATGGCTGGGGTGGCAAACCTGATCTGTGGAGAGCTGGTCTGGCTGCGGGTTTTTGGGATGACTTTTCAATCAAGTGAAGAATTGCTATTGTTGACACACCAAGTCACAATATGTCCCCTACATTTAACCCCTATGTGACATCATGACATAGCAGGGGGCAGCTAATGCAGTGCCTGGAGAAGGTACACTGCTGATTGGGGATTCAAACCAGCAATCTTTTGCTTATAAGTGCACATCCCTAACCATTAGGCCCTCCATGGGTCAGGTTCGCCACCCCTGCACTATGGTATCAGTGTTGTAACAAAGCAGGACAAAGAGAATGGACCCAAGAGTGCTGTTTATTCTGCAAATCCAAAGCACTACGCAAAAGATCGGCATTTAGGCAGAGCTAACAGATCGCGTTTAGGCAGGCATGGAGTTTAAAACAATAACTGGGTATAAAAAAACGAAGTACAGCAAGAGAGAGCAACCAGGAGTCCATGACCCCAGTGTGTCCACAGGAACTTGACAAAACATGTTGTTGTCATCAAACGGAAACATATTGTAGGTAGAGGGTTCCTAGACCTAATCTTTTAGAATACATTGGATCAGGCAAATGTCTTTAATTGCCCCAAGCTCCAGTTCTGATGCTTGCGTGCCCATTGCAGGTGCCTCAGACGGTGGCCTGGCAGCACCATACGCTGCAGGGCTGAATACCCTGTGTGTTCTGACACGTTAATTTCTGTACCTGTTCATTTCTGGACACCAGTAGCTAAGTGTTCGAGAAGGCTAAGTGATGCTGAGATCCATTTCTGACAAATCTAGAAGGAATGCGATGCCAGTGTTTGGCCCTGTGAACATTTTAAAAGGTACAAGTAGAAGCCCCAGCCCCAGTGAGAACAAATATTTACCTTTTTTTCCTGAAAGTGTATTGGTGGATCATAATTTTTTCCTCCTCGAACCTCTCTGAGTAAGTACTCAGCATGGCTGACCGTAAGCACTCTTCAAGCTGTGCCACTTCGCAGATGCTCTGACCCAGTCGTCTGACCATAATGATTTGGTTCTGGTCACAGTCACTCAGATCTTTATTCCATTTCTTCTACATTCAACCTGTCAACTACGAGTACTGAATATTAGCTCACCATCTACTGCATCCCAGAACATTACATGTACCATTTTTTGTATCTGCTTGGAACTTGTCCCTTTCAAGAGTGAACCCAAGTTAAAATGATCACTATGTTAGCACCTGCATAATATGGTCCATGCTTCAATGAACACCAAAATAAACTAAAGCATGTGGAAAAAGTTAACCTTTTAGCAGGACCTGATCCTAAAGTAATACAGGAGTGATTAAAACAAAAACAAAAAAAGGTGAATGTTCTGAAGGGACCAAATCAAAGTCCGATCTGAATCACATTGACAACCTGTGATTTTCTTTGAAAATCACTAATAACATCCAACCAAGCTCAGGGACCTGGAGCAAGTTTGCCACAAAGTGTGGGCAAAATCACTATCACTCTAGAACAGTGTAAAAAGCAGATTGCTATATTCACCCCAAAATACTCACAGCTGTTATTATAGCAACAGGTGGCTATTCCAAAACTGATATGCATTTTACACTTTTTGATTTACTGAGAAATAATTGATTTTGACTTGGAAAATTTACTCCGAGAGACTATATCTGAAGGAAGTCGAATACTTTTGCAAAACTATATATTTTAGTATTATTTTGGACATATTGTAAAGTAGGGACAATGACTATAGGAGTAGGCTGTTAATACCATAAATGTGTATTGAGTATGAGTATTTTTTCTACAAAAATACTGCTTTGGATATGCTTTTATTAAAAGCACGAGTATTTTTTCTACAAAAATACTGCTTTGGATATGCTTTTATTAAAAGCCATTTTAGGTAACACTACGTATTATATAGTATGTCATTTTATAATATGTACTACGGTATACTTGACATTTATTGAAGACTTAAAGTGAACAGCTAAGGATAAGAAAAAATCACCGCAAATTGAGGCTCCGTCAGTTAGTGTTGCCTGCATATGAGGAAGACAGCCTTGAATTTGACTGTTAAATTAACTGTAGCCATATTCCACTGATGCAGATCACGATATTTGCACATCACACAATGTACCTTATGTACAGGGATGTACATAACTGGTACGCAAGTACGCATTCACCTTTAAAAGCGATACGTGCGGCAATCGATTGTTGTAACGCTGAATGCGTACGTATTTTATATATATTTGCGCCGATATGACACGAAATTATCGCGCATTCTAACCTTTATATGCTAATTCGTACTTCATTTGCGGTATAGAAGTTAAAATGCGCGATAATTCCTTGTCATATCCGCGCAAATATACACGTAAGATACGTACGCATTCAGCGTTACAACAATCGATTGCCGCACGTATCGCTTTTAAAGGTAAACGCGTACTTGCGTACCAGTTATGTCAGTCCCTACTTTTATATATATCTGCTGTGTGTTTGCAATGTGCTTATATGTTAGTACATAATGGAGGGAAGCAAATAAAAACAGCACTCTTTGGATTGTAAACGTTCTGTATTCTAAAAGACTTCTGCATCAATTAAATACAGTTGACTGATATCTTATAAATTACAGTTCTGTACATTATAATATAGTAAACACTATTTTCCGATAGGGCAGTGTTTCCCCAACACGGTTCTCGGAGGCCCACTGACGCTACACATTTTCGCTCCCTCCCAGAAAATCCACATGGACTGTCTGTGGATCCCTGAGGACCTGGCTGGGAAGCACTGCCATAGGGCTTTATTTACAAGTCCTCACCCAGCAAAGCAGTTTCTCTCTCTTATTTAAAGGTACAGGGCATTTCCTTTCAAACTACTTGTTAAACGCCACACCAAGCCAACCAATCATTCTTCTGCATTCTTGGTTCCACAGACCTTTACACCAAAATAATTAATCCGAAAATATTAGTTTTAAGCAGAGTGCAGAAGATTTTACATAGTTCTGAATATAAAACAGGCACATACACACACACCCATACATGTGGACATTATAAACATTTCCTGATACTGCCCTTCTCCAGCAGACATAATTGCCAAAATCCCACAACTATAAATTTATAGACATGAGTACCTTTATGACATCATGATGACATCACAGTTTGTCACTCGGTAGCAGCTGAATGGCATTTCACCCACAGCACCTCACCACCTCAGTGCTACAATTTGACACGTATAATGGACATGGCCCACATATGGTCGAGTCTGGCTTCAGGGAACATCCATGCAACAATCAAGAACCCCTCGCGTTTCTGTAGCAACGGGGCTGTAAGGCAACGAAGCCATCAGACTAAATCAGCCACCTCAAGTATTTTGTGCGGTGTGTAATGATCCAGGGGGACAGGACAAAAACCAGATTTGAGAAGAGATCTTCAGGCGCATTCATTAGTGACCGGCCACACAGTGGTCAGCTGGATCTAGGTGATGATTCATCACTGAAGCTGGATCAGAAGTTATGATCTGAACTTGTGTGTGTGTGTGTGTGTGTGTGTGTGTGTTTATACACAGATACTGGACAATGCTTCGCATAAAACCACGCAAACTTTGTCATCAATGGGACAGCAGATATGAGACATCAGGTCTTTGGTGATTCATACAACTTTCAAAGACTCGGGCCACCAGCAATGACAGGCAAACAGCAGCACGTTCCATTTGCTCAGGAAGTATCGCCTCCCCCTCAAAGGATGTTGTGTTTCTGACTCAAAATCTCTCGCAGGAAGCTGTAACACTTGTATCAAAGAAAAAATTAAAAAAAATAAAAAACTGTGGAAGCCCTCGTCAGTCTGTGTGTAGGTCTCAGTGTTTAACTGAGCATGTGTCAAAGATTAAAATAAAAAAACGCTGCATCCTATTTAACACATTCAAACAAACAGATTTACTTGAATACATTTTTATAAAATTAAGATCTGTTTAAAAAAAATTAAAAGAAAAAGAAAAAAAAAAAACATTGAGTAGATATATATCATGTGACTCGACTACACTGGAGTGCAAAATGGCGGTGGCAATGTCGATGACGCCGGAACACTGCTGTTCAGCTATTCCAGGATGTGCGGCGGTTCTGAACTCCTTCTCGAAACCCCCGCCGACCCCCTGTCCTTTCCTCTGCTCGCCGGGTGGGGAGGGTGGCACTGCGGTGCTTTTCGCGGGGCCTGGATGAGCGGGGGGCCGTGCCGCCGTCCCTGTCACACATGGAGGGGGAGTCCCGGGACAGCCGGGAGGGCTTGACAAAGATGCCGCGGCCAGCCGGGCAGCGGAAGTACACCCGGCCCTGAACCGTGCCGTTGTGCTTGCCTGGGGACAGGGAGAGGGGAGGTCACCGTGGGCGCCATCACTGACACGAGCTCAGTTTACCATTTGGCAGTGGGTGTGGAATCGTGGCTACCAGCCTTACTGAGCTTTAAATCTGCAATAAACTTTAATCTATTAAATGTGAATGTGTCTTCTATATTATATACACTTAAAAAAGACAGATGTATCAGATCTTATCAAGATCCTGAGTGGTGGCTGCATAGTTTTTCCTCAGAGGGACTCGAATCACATGATAACGATCACATGACCACTCACCTGCAGGGAGGTCCAGCTCCACGCCCACCCAGATGCCTGGGGCAAACTCCACCCCACCCACATAGTGCACTATGCCGCTCTTTTTGCCCACCCACACCGGCTCCCCGGGGGCCATCCAGTCTGGGAGCTGGGCAGCCGGCAAACCTTCGTCCCCGCTGGACCACCCCGCCGCCCTGCCAGGCTCGTCCGCAAATGGGTCGGGCCCGACGTGGCAGGTGGGAGAGGCCGGGCGCACGCGAGTCTCCTTGCCGTTGTGCAGCTGCCGCTGCCCCGCGGTCCCGTCGGCGTGGTGCCCGGAGCTCCCGCCCGTTGTGGCCTGCCAGCCGTCCATGGCCGCGCCCTCTTCGGCACCCTGGAAGTCCGTGAACTCCTGACTGATGCTGAGACTGCACTCCCCGGGAACATCTGGGGGGCCACCTGTGCTGGTGGGGGACGGGGAAGGCGGGGCGGCAGAGGGGCGCTGGCTGTGGGGTGGGGGCGTGTGGCCAGTGCTCAGCCAGTCTCCCCCCGAGGCACTTTTGGTGTGGAGCGAGGCGCGCTCGTCCTGCAGGTCACGCCCGGGTCCGCTCAGCTGGTCCAGGCTGTCACTGGCAGTGAAGGTGGCATCAGACAGTGTCACATTGGAGCCGCTGTGGGAGAAGTAGCCGCTGGTGCAGCTGCTGACAGTGGGGCTCCGCGACACCGCTTTCTCACAGCCTGCCACCCCGGCCCCGCCACCAGGGGGAGCTGCCACGGACGAGCCCTCCAGGCTGGCGTTGTACACATCGAAGTCTGCGAAGCTCTCCGGCACGTAGGGCTGGAATTGCTGGAACTCCACGCAGAAATCCACTCCCAGGCGGGCCGGCTGACCAGAGGGCGTGTCCCCGTCAGTCTCCTCCTCGGAATCCTGGCTCACATAGTGGCGATGGGGCACGAGACAACATAAAGCAGGGGGCACATTAGCTAACAGGGACGCCGTGTTGTCGCGGGCACAATGATGTAAGATCAGCTCATACCATCACAGCCTGGGGAGGAAGGGGCACATTTAGGTGCTGGATTTGTGTCCCTGGCATCCGACTCTGTCCTCTAAGGAAAACTGACCTTTTGTTTAATGTGAATTATTCTTGAAGTTGGAAAGAAATTATTCACTTTTATGTGTGATAATTACATGCCATTGTACCTACATTCTCAATTCTTGCCAGCATATTTGCAGGGTTTCACATTCATGGCATAAATGGCCTATGAGCTGATGCCAAAATGCAGAATAATTTGTTTGACAGACACTGGCGGGGTTTTTAAACAGGAAGTGACCTGGCTGGTCAACCGTCTTGAGGACAAACTGCAAGATACCCATCAGCGCCCCCAGCGGGTGGAGCAAGGTAGAGACACGGTGTCAACGGTAAGAGGTGGCGAATGAGTGTGAACAGGACTGACACTGGCGTGGGGTGTGTGAAATCAGGTGGGGGGGTGGG
>JAODJW010000046.1:18617434-18630331 GCA_026777045.1 Hyperopisus bebe
CTCCCTCCGCCCCCTCCCTCCGCCATATCAGAGTTACTTCTGGTCTCATCACTTTCCACAGTGAAGGAAGGGAAAATGACTCATCAGGGCAGGGCTGCCTGAACAGACATATCAGGTCTATATCAGGCAGAGAGAAGATGCAATCGTACATCTTTCTGAGTCTGAAATGTCGAGATCAGGCTGAGGGAAACGCCACTCTCTCTGGGGCGCTTTGGTGAGGCCTCCCAGAGCAGCTTAGTGTGGCACAAACACAGCTCAGCGACCCAGCAGAGAGACACTCTGACCATGATCTCACGGCTACGGCGAGGCTGCCAACACGCCTGGAGCTGCCTGCAGAGTCCCAGGCCGGCCGACCTGCTCAGCGGACACACCCGTCATCACAGCACTCGCTGGAGGGGCCCCACGAGCCGGATTTTCCCACCGAAACCGACCCCATAAGGTTTCCTCTCCTGCTTATGGTGAAGCTCTCAAGAAGAGCCGCATACTGCTTGTCTGACAGCTATCCAATGCTGTCCAAACCTTGCTATCCAATGAAAGTTATCAGATGAAAGTTGCTGGACCAGATTTGAACAACTTCAGAGGCACCCCATCCTTTTGTCTAGAAAAGATCACCCCATCCTTTTGTCTAGAAAATATCACCCCATCCTTTTGTCTAGAAAATATCACCCCATCCTTTTGTCTAGAAAATATCACCCCATCCTTTTGTCTAGCCCAAACTTCCTAGCTATGTCAGCTACATGTGGTTGGACAAGACTAAACACCGGCTGCTTCAGATGATACTCATGGACGTGCGTCTTCTTCCCTGCCAGACAAGGCCCCCATCAAAGGCCGGCCTGCCCCACTTCCTTCAAACCCAGTACCTCTATGCCACAGATCTCATGTGTTTGCCCGCCGCCTTTAGAAGAGAGTGGAACAATGGTGCATTCTCTCTGCCACGGTGTTGGACGGCACCAAGTAGAAAAACTCCAGCAGCAGGCGGCAGCTGCTCACAAAGGAGGCCTGGAGGAGGTTCCTTCGTGGCCAGGCAGCTCTCGTGATGCCACACAGAGCGAGAGTCTTAGTGAAATCCAAGAGATCCATCTCCTCTAGGGATGGGCCGATCCACGTTTTTTCATTTCCGATCCGATTCCGATACACAGCTGCCTGTACTGATACAGATTCCGATAGGAGCTTTTTACTTAATATTTTAATATAATGAATGTGTGCATAATATATAAATATTTATACTTTGTTATTTTTTTAAACTAGTAAATACAAATGAAAAAATCCTTAATTAGGCTACAAGAAACATACATAGCGTACTGTTCCACCTCATTTGTAAGAGAATTTACGCAAGTGGCTAAATACATAAAATACTCCACAATTTTTATCCCACTGGCCAAAGCATCACTTACACTTTGTTGTGATAGCAGTCCCTCATGTAACGCAAACTGTAGCAAGTGCCCAAAGCTGCCCAAGCTAGTAACTCCAAAAACAGTAATTTTTCAAATTACTCGCGTTGTCTCACACAGGTGCATGCGCTTCGTTTAGCGTGATTTTCCACTAAACGTTACTCCCACCTCTCAAAACTTATTTACAAAGATTGCAAATCATTGTGCTACTAGTTGTTGTTAAAAGTGTAAAATACTTCCAGATCGTCACACTGATGTTTTATGCTCCTCATACTGCAAAGGGTATGGACATGACGTCACAGCAGGCAGAAGTCACTGCACTCACACCCACTGAGTGGCAAAAAAATGTGGCAGGGTTAGCATTCAGCTTAAATGGTGCAAAAACACATCTAAATATATGGGAAGTAAATCGGAATAAAGTGGAAATTTGCAAAATTGCAGGTTAGCCTATAACAAGGGAACTTACATGTAGTTGAAACAAAAACATCTTGACAACACTAATAGTTACATTATTTTGCAAACAAGTGCTTATGGGTAACTGTGTGTGTAAAAACACCCCAAAATAAGCATCTGAACATCAAAACACACTGCTTATAAGTTATATTCAGTGTTGTATTATT
The DNA here is from genome assembly GCA_026777045.1 of Hyperopisus bebe. Taxonomy (NCBI): domain Eukaryota; kingdom Metazoa; phylum Chordata; class Actinopteri; order Osteoglossiformes; family Mormyridae; genus Hyperopisus; species Hyperopisus bebe. The sequence continues at coordinate 18,619,446 of JAODJW010000046.1, forward strand.
CATACAGTTTGCTTTCTTTGCATATATATGACGGCTTGCGTGGAGTTCTCCGGAGTTCAATACTTCCAAAATTCCCCAACTTAACTTCCCATGGAAAGTTTCTGGAAATTTTCCACCCCTTTGTAACCTTACTTCTCATTGAAAGTTTCAGGAAATTTACTGGAAATTTTCGGCCCCTTTGCAACCCTCTTGTTGCCCTGCCAGCTATTGGAATAACCCCGCTCGGTTCAAACATTTGACTTCACAATATGGTATGCTTCTAGGAATTACATTTGAGTAGAACAATCTGCTGGAATTTAAAGCTTGGTGTGTACAATGGACTCTGTATCTTTGTCAAGAGAGTGGTCTACAGGTTCTCACTGCAGAAGGCTCTGCCAACCTCCTCACACCACCTAATCACAAGTTTGCATCAGCAGAGCACAAGATCCCATCCACCCAACCCACACCTGTACCAGCTGTACACTACACATGCCTTCCCTGGGAGTTCTAGATTTCTTGAAAGTGACCATGACTGCTTATATGCTGGAAACCTCATCCATCATCTCAAACCTCTTTCTCATGTCAAACCATCTCCTTGCCACCTACCAGACCCCACATTGCTTCAATAGCTTCATGTGATGGGATCTTCCCATCTAGTGTAGAGTAAAACACTCCCACATTTGTCATAAAACCAAGTAAGCAATAATCACGACACACACTGGCAGTCAGAGGTGGACATTTCAGGTCCAGAAAGTATAAATCCAGACCAAGATTTTGTTTCGACCAACCAGTTGAGTATAAAGAGTCACAGTCACAGAGTCGCAGCCACATCTGCTGACAGTCAAGGATGGCAACTAGGGCTTGATAAAGTTGATGACGTTGATGCTGAAAATGCGTCAACATCAATATTTTAAAGACGCATCATTCTTTTAAAAATTATTTTAATTAAATTACCATGATGATTTCTGAAACACTTCAATTCAGTATGACAAATGTTTTCCTTTAATATCATTACGTACTCATGGGAGTCGTTCAAATTAACAAAACAAAACAAAAAAGTGGTTTTACACGGTGCAAAGTTGGATGGAATACTGCATGGGCACCAGCGCTATGCACGAATGTCTGAAGAGAAAGCACAAAGGCACTATTCTGCACCACCAGAGTAAGTAAAACCACAGTGGACAAAGTGTTGTCCGTCAAAACCACAAAGTGTTGTCTATTCATGTTTATTAAATTACAGAGAGTTTTAAAATTTCTTTTGTCGTTGTAGCTGCTATATACACTTAAAATACATATTAAAGCCATAAAATTGTCTGCCTGCTGCCTTAGAATTTCCATTGAATAAGTGTTTGAGAAAATGTTTAGGCTGAAATCAGGGCTAGTCTACGATGGTGCCAGATTGTGTTCATGCGCATCGGACTTGTTGGGACCAGTGTTATTTTAGTAAACTAAAACTGAAATGAAAACGGACACTAAATAAATGAAAATAATTTGTGAACCGTAATAAAAACGAAAACTATATTTATAAAAGTACCACCGCACCACCATCATCTTTTAACCTTGTTTATCCACAATATGTCCTCTTTCAAAAGATGTGGTTGCTGATCTGTCCCTTTCTTGACTTCAAATGTTTATTGCTTACCGACTTACTAAAACAGTCGCATGTGGCGTGCTAACTGAATTTAATAAGCAAAAGGATATGCTGAATTTACATATATTACTAACTTTTGGGTGTCACAGTACGCATGTCTGTAATATTTTAGGCATACTACTAATTTGTTTATCAAACCGTAGGTGAAAATAATGCCCATATAGTGCCGATAAGCCAGCATCCATTATCTAAAGCCCTGCAATAACATGCAGTTTGTTGTTTTCAAAATAAAATTAACTTAAATTAAATGGTCTATCTGGAGGAAAATGAATCATTTAAATTAATCAATCAATCGGCAAAAATACTTAGTGGCAGCCCTAATAGCAATAGCATTCATCCATCCACCTTGCTGCAGTTCAGAAACCCATTGTAAACCGAACCCCCCCCCATCTTTCCCACCCTCACCAAGAACATCATGTGCGAGATCATCAATCTGAGCCGCTTTCTCTGTAACAGTGGTCAAAGGTATCCAAGAAACAAAGATTCCAAGCAGAACTCTGCTACACACTCGGCAAGGCTCACAAACATATGGATCATTATTATTTAAACATATCTGAAAATTTAATTCTACATGCAAAAAAGAAAAAACAAACTGATTAAATGTCAGCTGGCCAAGACAACAGTGGAAATCATGTGGTGGAATCAATGGAACACTCATGTTAGCCGGCAAATAATGGTGCAATCTTGACAAAGATGGAAGCTCAATGAAACCCCACAGACCACCAAACCTGCAGACTCATCGCCCTGAAAAGGGACAGAAGCAACCGGCAGACTCAGTGCAGCAATCCTCTGCAGACTCAGCACAAGGACAGGCATTGTGGAGCCACATCTCCTCCCAGCCTCTCCATCTCCTGCTTTGATTTCCTGCTTGAAACATGCAAATCTAAGGCCTATGGCAGAACAAGGATAATCCTGGGAAAATGGCTGCTGCACTCATAGAACTCCATATCCCACAAGGCCACAGGAGGTGGCTACCTGCCTAAATAACCCTGTGTTTGACCGACAATATCTTCCAAAATGATGACAGAAGTGGCTTTCAGGTTGGTTCCTGGTCTCTTTATTCACAGCAGAACTTGTTTTGATATAGTCTAGTAATTACACTCGCCTGCTTGACTGTTTAGACTTGACAAAACAAGACTGTTCCAACCATGACCAGAGTTAAAAGCTGCCAACAAGACTTGGGCCAGAAACTGACAAGGTGATCATTAGAGGATAACTATTTACAGTCATTTCACAGAATGAAATGCATTTTATTGTATCCTGCAGATTAAATTACTTCCTTTTTCATAAGAGCCTGGATGAGAACCTGTTTGGCTGGAGGCTCATTTTCTTTTAATTTCGTCTTAAACATCTGCATTTTTTATTCAAGGACACAAAACAACAACTCAGCTGCAACAAAAGGAAATCAGGGTGGGGTGGCTATAGAGCAGACCGTGGCTCAGCCTTGGATCGCCAATACACGTCACTGGCGTGGCCGAGAATGTGAAAAAGTCCACTGGGAACATGGGGATCCTGGACAGGCACTCGGCCTCACGAAGAGTGCCGCCACAAGTGGAGGCCTTCCTGTCCCGTCGCAGTGCTTGATGGGAAATGGGTCCCCCCCATAGCAGGATTGATCGGCGCAGGGGGCAGGACGGAGGAACAGCACGAAGACACACAGGCAGCCTGAGGGTGCCAAGATCCTGACAATGGATTCACCATGGCAACAGCAAGTGGCTTGTAACCATGTATGACATCACACAGATATGAGCAGAGTGGGTACGGAACACCAGCGGACGGCATACGGGACAGGTGATGACATACTAAGGAAAGCATTTAGCAGAAGCCAAGGGGAAATCTCAGCCGGCGCAGGCAGCAACCAGCAATCGCTGTAAAACACTGGAGTGTGGTGAGGAGAATTTACACATTATAACCAGCAAAACTTTCAGAAAGTCTCTACAGTTTTTACCATTACATGCTGATAGTCATAATACACACAACCAAATCCTCCACCACTTAACACAGCCAGCAAAAGCCATAACTGCAGGTCAGATGTAAAGGAAACTGAGATGGCAAGTAAAAGCCATTTGAACACTTAAATAAAAGAAATGCAACCATGCTTTATAATATCCCTGCTGTATGATTTTCTCACATAAATGACACATGCTGCCACCATATCCATCTCTAAGACGGTGTTTCCATGAACAAACCAGTTTAGTAGACAGAGAGAAAACCAGAGCGACAGTAAATTATTACTCGGCACTAAACTAACAACCGTACAGAGAAAAACTGAGGAAATAACCATAAGTGGAAACTCTTAAGTGTGGCTGACATCCATCAATACCACCAAGCACCTGTCAAATATTCTTCCAAACAGCTTTGTGTCATAAGCCCTTTACACGAGAATCAAAGACAGAACAGCACAGAGATTAAGGACATTACAATCCTTCATTTGTTTAATGCATCTCTTACATTGGGGTAGGACACGATAAACAATATAGATGTATTTAGTCTGGATATCACACCATGGTGAACAGGAGCTGTTCTCCCGTTATTTATTACGCACCGGTAACTTAAGGAAACAAATGCACAAGTTAATGCCTTTTTTCTAACTCATTCGCAAACAGACGCATGCGTCCAGGCTGCCGGCGTCTCTCATCATATCCCATCATATCCTATTTTTACAGCCAGTTGCATCGGAATGTTGGCTGGCACCCAGACATTTGTTCCTATCTCCCCTCTTTTCCAACCCCCCAGAAAAGTCCAGTTGCCTTGTTTACATCTCCAGCCCAAGCCAGCATAGGTCTCATAGAGGTCATGGCCCATCGCTAAGAGAGGGGGCGATCTCTCCAGGTTACACGGTCACCAGACAGCTAAACGAATAGCTGGGCGCTGAGGAACCGAAGGAGGGTGTGACGGCTAACCCCAGAAGAGCCTTGAAGGGCCTTCGGTTCAGAGATCGCATATTAATACTGTCATTTCCAAAAAAGCCGCCCTTCGCTGATCAGGGCTGCAATGCAACTGTCCAGATGGTAGAAAAAAGGAAAGCAGCTAGCATTCCATACCCACTAAATGACACGGCAGAAAAGCTCCGGACGCTCCTACTCTGAAAATCTAGCGCACCCATAAAATCACAAAGCAAAACACAAGGAGCAGCGACTCCCCAGGCATGGACATTTAAGGATCACTAGTGAAAGTGTTATTTAAAATGGCATTTTTACCTGTTTTCTCCCTTGGCGTTGGAGGGCGGCGGGTGCAGGATGGTCTGGTTGTCTTCCATCTCCAGGACACATTTTGTGTTGAGCTCAATCTCTGCAGTAACAGTTTCAGAGCAAAGTGTTAACAGCCCGGCTCACTTCGGGAGAAAAGCACTGGCTTGTGCACCTGATTCGCAACTTTGCACTCCAACTTTTTTATTTATTTTTTTAAAGATTGTTTTTAAAGCAACCACAAGCATTGATACTAAAAAAACTAAACATCTGCAAACCCGCAGTCGGAAAAAGTAGCCAGATAGATGTTACTACAATTACGTAGTTTGATGAAAAAAATGTCAATAACGGGCAAAGTTTGGAAATCGCCCCCCGATTTAGGGCATTAAGATGCATGATCGGATCACTTACCTCTCCGATTCATCGGCCGGACACGAACTGCAACTTTTACCTTCGTGTCTGACATTTTTTATCCACTTTTTGTCCTCCCCCCTCCAGCCCTCCGGTAGGATCCGACGGCGGCGGCGGGTCTCGACGAAGTGCACCAGATCCCCCCTAAAAAGGCGAGCCGGATCGTGGCGAGTTAATCGGCGACTGTGGCGAAAAGCAGCCCCAAAAAGCCATGTCGGTGAGCGCGATCCCGGCTCTCCTAACGCGCCCGTCGGGCTATGCGGCTGCTTCTCAGTCTCCTCGTCTGCATCCCGACCGCCATCTTCCGCGGGGGGAAAGGCAGTAACGCACGGGCGGAGGACGCTTTGGGGAGAGAGAGGGGGACGCTGTGCGAAAGATGAGAACGCAGACGTCCCCCATGCGCAAAGAAAAGAGAAGGAGGCAGGGAGAACAGAAATCTGGACGGGGATGGCGACGAGGTGCGTCCTGCATAGACAGCGGTGCTGGAATGGGGATCGGGCGGAGGAATGACCGTCAAGGCGGGGACGGCGACACGCGTGTTCAGTCCGAGGGGAAGGGCCGTGCCGGCCTGGCCCGGGGCGCTGCGTCCTCCCCATCCCGCCAGCACGAACTGCATGGCGACCTCACCCCCGGCTCCGTTACCATCGACCCCGGCATGGAAGCGTGCAAACGGCGGACACAGATTGCGGGAGACACGCGCTTAACATTGTCTTCCCAGGACCCGTCGCACAATTACTGTTAAACGGCTCTAGTAAATAATCAATAATAAAATCATTATGTCGGAGTGATTTGTTTTAAAATGTTCATGGATCAATCGAAACATATATCCGCTTCTGGTCAGGGTCAGTGAGTGGGGCGGCGGGGGCAACCGGGACGAGTCGTCAGGATTATTTAAAATTAATTTTTAACATTTTACACTGTTTTTTCCAGAGCTTCAAACTATTTTAAGTTGGTATTAAAAGTTCCTATTTCCTTTTTACCTTGTATGCTGCAATATGATGCCAGTAATTTATAGACTCTTCACTCAAAGGATGCTGTCAGATCTACGAGTTATGCATTTTAATGGATGGCATCAATGCTTAAACACAGGCCTTTCAGGCTGTCAAAACCCCCATGACGAAACATTCCCTCCCCCACCTTTAGGGATGTGATGAATGTTGCTCCTTGCTTGTGTGACCAAATCTGCATCCCTACAATAGTTTTTTCTTCTGTAGGAAAGGAGGGCATTGACTCCCCCACCTGACCCCCCCAAACTCCCCCCCATTCTGTTGTCATGGGCAACCTAGTCACCCCCTGTACCATTGTCCAGAGGAGCATGACAGCAAAAAGTGAGGCCATCCAAGCAACGTACATGGTTCCTGGGTCTCCTGTACCACCTGTGGAGCCCCCTAACCTCATCAGCAAAAGAGCCCAAATGAGCTAAGTGCCATGTGACTGGCCCTATGCTGCAGGGTGGCCCTCTGCTTCCCCCTGCTGGTCAGATATGCTCAGTACATGACAATCTCTACAGAGTAAGTTTTGCTTTAAAATCCCATTATTTGAAAGTGTAGAAAAAGTAGCCAGATCCTGTTGAATCCTTTATATGACCACACGTTTGATGCTAAATACCCTGAAGCATAATCCATATTGAGCAATTACAGCACATGTACTCTAAATTCACATTTAGAGGTTAGGTCACACTAGAACACAAGCTGCCATATTGTGTAATCAAAAGAACAGATACCAGCACAGTGTTTACAGTATTTATTCAAAAGTCAGGGTCACGTATTACAAATGCATCTTAACACACTCCAAGTGCTTATACACAAATGCCCACCAGCAAGCATACTGGTTAGTTTCATACTGTTTTTTTTCCTTTTTTTTCTACCTATAAAATACAGTGTCACTTGCATATCAATGCAGCTGTCTCTTAAAATACCAGAAATACAAAGAAATCTTTTTAAAGGCTCTCCCCTCCCTGTTCTTCAGTCATAGGGCATACAGTACAAACAGTCCTACATTCACTCTCATTCAATCTCTCACTCACTCACTATATTTAAATGCCAGCCGCTTCATCAATGTGCTTCGATCCTCTGTAGGAAAAAGCTAATTGTCACAGCTGCGAATAACATTCTCTTCATACTGAGCAAGGCAGTTAAAGGGCGGTTTGCAAGCTTGGGACATACGTCACTGCTGAGGTGACTGATTCAGGCTGAAAGCCTGAGAGAGCAATCAGCCTGGTCACCATCAGCAATCTCACACGCCTGTCCGTGATGCCCGGCGCTGCTCAGCAAAATGGCTTCTCGTGAATATAGCAAAGGCGATTACGATACGGGGTGATCTCAGACATAATGTGGGAAGACTAATGGAGATCACATGGTGTGGGGAACCAAGACACATCGTCTTCGCATCAGGCACAAAACAGGTATCACATGACAGACATTAGCGATTAACATACAGATACCTGCTAATACAAAAACACATGCAAGTAGTAATCTCTTTATCATGTAACATTACATAACCATGCAAAAAACAAAAAAACCCACATCGCTTTGAGTTAACCGTACCGCAGGAAATGAAAAATAAATGAAGGGGAAAAAAAGTTTACATTTCGCTAAATTTATACCCATTTTTAACATGGTATAAAAATCAAGGTTAAAAACAAGCTGTGAACTTAGTTCTTTCCTTTTAAATTTGCACAGGACATACATGTTAGTACTGGGGAATGTATGAATATTACCGGTGCAAAAGTTTGATAAATTTGGCCCACATGTGCACTACTAATGGACAAAGGGGGTAAGTGCTCCAACTGCATCTCCGCAGCCGGGCCCCCCCAGCCACAAAAAGACTGAAGCTCTATATCTGGCCTCAGAGAAGTGGCCCCAACACCCAGGGGGAGCGACAGGCCCAGGGCTTCTGACAGCCATTATGACGACCTTCTTGCCGTCAGTCTCGCCGGTCAGGGGGAATTCGGCAGTGAGGACACTCAAGCCCACGGCAGGGCTTATTCACAGACAGACACACACACACAGGTTTATGGGGGGGGGGGGGTTAAGGGGTGAGGGAGAGATAAAACAGACAGGCCACGTGAACACGGCCATGGGACGACCCCTCAGATGAGGAGGAGAGTGAACAAACTTGCAGAAATTTTTGCTGTAAATACACCATGTTTTTAAGAATTTTTTAAAAAGTGACTATTTGTCACGGGGGGGAATATTGAGAGGGGCTGGCGAGAAATGGACCTGGGGGGCCCAAAAGTATCTGAGCCCCCCCCCCCCCCCCTCGGGCCAGCCAGACACGCCATGCGCACAGACAGCGTCCCGTCACCATGGTGACCCATAAACATGCTGGTCACACACACGGCTCACTGGGGCTGCTTCCTGCTCACATTCCAGGCCTTATTTAGCCAGAGAGCAGGATGCATTTAGAATCCGCATGAGTACACAGACAGGGAAGCCAGCTGACTGACTGCCGGGGGGTGGGTGTTTAGTTAGCGCATTGTTGCCTGTGTGTCTGTGGGTGGGGGTTCACCCTATTTAAGCCCCACAATGGGGGATAGAGAACAGTAATGTAGGCAGGGTGACACCCTGTAATGCTGGCCCCAGGTGCTTGTATGGTCAAGGCCCAATTCTGTGTTTCGGTGCCCCCCTCCCCCAAAAAATACAATTAGCCCTTTTCCTTGCTGCAGGTGTGTCACTTGTGGTCACTCTTCTCCCTCCCCCATATCTGCAGGCTCCGGCTACTTTTTGCCCCCCAGGCCGTTGCTGGTCTTCTTCTTCCCGGATCCCTTCCTCCTGCGTGATGAATGTGCACCACTCCCAGACTCCTTATCGCCTGGAGAAAAACGACCAAGAAGGAAAGATGAACCAAAATATCAATCTGGCTCCTCCATTTTCCTACCATACAGACAGATCAGAGACGGGCTGCAGGGGTTGGGGTCCTCAGGGGATAGGGATGCACAGGCCACGGTCGGAGAGCTCTGGGGGCGTGTCGTTTCACGTTACCCTTGGAGATGGTGGGGGCATGGCCACAGGAGTTAGTGTAGCTGCTGTCTTCACATTCTGACAGGGTCTGAAACGGCAAATGACGTCTGGCCTGAATGATCCGGGCATTTTCCTCGGCAGTACACAGCAGTGCTGGTGATTTGGAGTCTTAAATCTCCATCTTCTTGAGATTCCTGATGAGTCACAGGTCATCAGTAAGGCACGCTCCATTGGGCAGGGCGGGGGCTCTTACCTTCGGCCTCTTCGGTCCGTATTTCTCCGCATACCACACCATCCCGTAGAGGCAGAGGAAGGTGATGAAAGCCTAGAGAAACGGGGCAAGGAGATGAGACGAGGCTTGACATGAGGAAATAGTCCCCATCTACTACAGAATGGGCAGAGTCCAGGAAGGATAGAGTGAAGGAGAGCAAGATGTGAGGTAGAGGAGTGGAGAGGAGGAACTTACCACACACAGAAGCCAGAGGATGACATAGAGGATCTGCGTTTTGGAGAACAGGTCCTGACCGAACTTGATGCAGACCAGGGCTTCCAAGAAGGCAATGGCCCTAGAGGGGAGTTGGGGAGACTCAGGCAAGGATAACACTGCAGTTCCGCAGACACACATACGCAGGCTCAGCAAGCGGGCGAGGCCCCTGGCAACTTAAACGCTCCAATGAGAGGCCGGCCCGCTCACCAGAAGGGCGCCCCGGCTCTGAACGGCAGCCCGGGACTGAACCGCATGTCACACTAAAAATGTATCGTGCCAACTGGCCCACGGGATGTGAGGGAGCTGCTGCGAGGGGCGGGACCATGGACAGACAAATTGGGCCACAGCCAATCAGAAAGCAAGAGAGGTTCCTGTGTGTGTTTGCTAATCATTCTTACTGAAGTAAAGGAGAGGTTGTGTTAAAATTGAAGACAGACACGCTGAAGATATCTATCATACACAAACAGACTCAGACCGACAGACACACGCACTCGACGAGAGATTTCAGGGATGGTGAAACTGGACGTAGCTCCTGGCCTCCCCGCAAACCACCTGCACCATTTCATCTTTGGGATCCTCCTTAAATGTCTTGTCAGGGGCCAATGAATGCAAGCGTGACATAAGATGCAGGAGGCTGTTGGCCATGGCGAGCACACTGTGTGCAGTCAGCATGGCCCTGCGGCGACGCCCAGTGGGAGGAGCTCACCCGAAGACCCAGCACTGCGTGCCCACTCGCTTGCACTGCGTGTCCGTCAGGTATGCGTAATACTGCCTGCAAAAGAAGCACAGAGTCCAGGGATCGTCTGACACTTCTAGCCCGAAGCAGACAGAAGGGCCAGACCGGCAGCCACAGCCAAGGTGTAGGGGGGTGTTTTCACACTTAGTCCCTTTCAGAGCGATTAATCGACATTAATCAATTAATTCAGAGCGATTAATCAATATTAATCAATTAATTCAGAGCGATTAATCAACATTTCTTGTGCACAGATATATCATATATATCATACATACATACATACATACATACATACATACATATTCCAAACAAACTCAAACCCCCCCCCCCAAATTAATCAAACTGAGACCACCTCGGGAGATGGTCTCAATGTGGTTCGCTTCAGGTCTGTGGTACAGTTCACTTAACCTGTGCATTGTGAACATAAAGTGCTCTAGGTATACTTCACCTTTTGCCATTGTGTTTTAGCCCT
>JAODJW010000046.1:18632772-18646522 GCA_026777045.1 Hyperopisus bebe
CTCTGACTGCTAAAGGACCAGGATGTGTAAACCTTGCAACGCTCTGACTGCTAAAGGACCAGGATGTGTAAACCTTGTAGGGCTCTGACTGCTAAAGGACCAGGATGTGTAAACCTTGTAGGGCTCTGACAAATCAGCTTGTTAGAAGAAGCACCACTGATCTAGATCTGCATATCAATCCCAAAGGAATCTCTGTCAACTTGCTTTGCCTCTTCACACCATCGCCACTACCCTCCCACCCACCCCCCCACCAAAACCCCCTCAACAAAATCCACATCTCCCAGTATCTCCAAAATTAATAAAAATTATTAAGAAACCTTCAGGATAGCAGTCTCCAGACTCATCTGCTATTCACAGCATACCCACCCCCCCACTGCCTGCCTACAGAGTGGTTCACTTGGCTCACCTGCCAGATGATCATGAAGAGGTAGATGCCTGCCACCCTCTGGAAGGAGGACTTGGGGTCAAACCATCTCACGTAGGTCCAGCTGGCGGGCGTGAATTGCAACACTGCACGTTTCAACTTCCCCGTGGTGGTGTGGATGTCCCTAAGCACACAAACACACAGTGAGAATCACAAGCACAGTCACACATGAGAGAATAACAGAAATGGCTACCAGAATAGCAGTGCAAGTACCAGCATGGCATTTGCTCTGGGGGCTGAATTGGCTAACCTACATCACAAACAAGATTCCAGACTGATGCACATAAATATCTCAGAGAAAAACAGAGCTTAGCAAATCGAACCACATGGCATGATTCGAGTCGGACTCAAGACTCGCTTTACAATTTATGAAAAAGACTTGACGTAGACTTGATACTGTTGACTTCAACATTGACTTAGACCTATTATAAATGACTTGTAAAACTGCACATTCTATCACTGCAATTAAAATTAGTTTCCACCTCAGTTTCTTCCCTGTCATCACCAGCTCCACAACTGTGTTTCTGACTGCTCTCATCAGAACCTCAAAAATGTTGTGCCATTCGTGCCCATAAACGACAGAAGCCACATCCCACTCACAAGATAGGAAACAACATGCTAGCATCCAGTAAGCATGGTGGCGTCAGCACCAAAAATAATCAATAATGGTTTCTAGACAACTTCCAATTTCATTCCACATCTCCTTAAAGAGAGATCCCTAAAGACAGGGTGCTAAACTAGTAATACCTTATTGAGCATGCAAATTACCCACTTACATTAATGCTAAAGGTCCCAGTGCTCTTGCAGACATTATATTAGTGATTGTTACAGTTCATATAAAATTCTGAACACACTGACAGGAGGCCAGGGGTAGCATCAGGAGGCTAAACTCTGCAGTGCTGGTTTAAAGCTTTATTCTGTTACTGTAAATTTACTGCCCACAACTTCTGTATGTGTTCATGTATAACAGTGGTCGTACCTGGTCAATCGCAGTCAACAGGTCAATCACCAAGAGTGACGGCAAAGTTACTTAAAGATTGCCCATGACTTGACATGACTTGCTTGACCAAGCCTCTGACTTGACTTGTTTAATTCTAAGAATCAAGCTTAACTCGAAACTTGATGGTTAGCACTTGCTACTTGTGATGTGTGTATATGTCATGTATTAGTACTGTATGACATGTATTAGTCCAGTGTTTCCCAGTCTTTTTTCTGCCACAACACACTTTTCACACAGTAATTATCCCAAGGCACACCACTGATTAACACATACCACTGATTAACACATTGCTCTTAACCTGTTGACTCAATTTGTCCATGATCTTGTCTTTTTACTGTAGGGTGGTTTGCAAAATTGCCAAATAATGTAAATGAATGGGTGCCAGTTGTAGGGCAGTCTTATTCTTGGCTGCATTTGATCATGTGACAAGTGCACTTAAAGCCTATTGGGCAATTAAATGAAAAAAAGTTGCTTTATACAGAAAGCTTTTTATTTGTCTACACCAAAGTCATTTATAATTTTGCTATTAATATATAAACCTATTTTATTCACTGTGTGCATGTTTTTATCTCTCTCTCACACACACGGCTTACTGGTTGGATGACGCTGACTTAATCCTATACCTAGATAAAACACATAGTTGTTCTAGAATTCCACTAGTGTGCCAAAGGTCAGCCTTTGTTTCCAGACACTAATATGGGATGGCCTGCTCAGCGTGCCACTGAAAGCTGTGCAAATCCGACCTGTTCCTGTAAATCAGCACTGACTGTCAGACTAGCTTCTCCATACATCCCCTCCTTGGCTTCTTGTCTCACTGCACAGTTCAGTCACAGAGGCCAAAGGCAGCCGCTCTTGTGATTAGGGTGATCTGCGAGTCGCTATGTGCCGAGCGGGCAGCAGAGGGCCCCCTCCAGGGCCCGCGGGACCTACTTGATGCTGGCCCAGTGGTACGTGCGGATCTCCAGGAAGCGACACACCGTCATGCCCAGCCAGATGCCTCCACCATTGCAAAGCAGGATGTCTAGAATCACCTGGTCCCACCAGCACTCGGCGAAGTTGGGCAGCAGGTGCATGAAGAACAGCTGGAGGAGGCAAGAGGTTAAGGCTGCTGAAAGCCAGGCGTGGCCCCAGGAAGACTGACCCACTGCCGGGCAGCGGAGGCCCCAACCTGGCCCCAGATCACCCAAAGGAATGCAGGCTGGTAACCCAAAACCATCATTTTCTTTCCCAAGCCAGTTTCAGCGCAAACCACACCCCGCAGCCGACTATACACTCTGCGACTCGGCCGAAACCTCAAGATGGATTTCACTGGCTAACTGTACGAAACCGATGACAGCTTGTGCGGAAACGAAGAGTCACATGGATGTGGAAGTTATTACAGGGTCAGCAGCAGGGTTATAGACAGATGTGACTCTTTGTGATGTGAAGAATAATAAATGATCAGAGGGGCGTAGGAAGTTGGGGGACGTATAAATTAAGCTGTCCCTCCCCCCCAGTATCAAATTCTCTTCCATGCCAAGGCAAACTGACATTAATTTTCAATGACATTACAATGTCAGAATTGTAAATGGCCTTTTAAATAAATACATGTTGGGTGTATGAGTAATTCTTCTCTCGATGATCTCAGATCTTAGAACAAACAACATCCTTCAGAAGAAGATGTTTGTTCTGGGTGGGATGAGGAATAAAGCCATTCGGCTTAAGGTTAGTTATCAGTGATCATAAAATAATAAAACCCAAATTAAACTATTAGCCCGATCTTTCATATCGGAGCTAAAATAATTAGTTGCTCAATCAGATAACTCAATCAGAGTTATTCTTAGCCAAAATAACCTTCGTTGTTGGGCAGAATTTCAGTTTTCCCTCACATACTTTATTCATCCTGAAATTTAAGAATCTATCAAAGATGAAAGCGAAACTGCGAGATACATTCATCGCTACAGTTTGGATCAGTGCTCTCATACTGTTAGCCAATGAAATCAATCTTGAAGTTTCGTTAGTGCCGTGGGGGGCGTGGTTTGTTAGAGTCGCTGGGCGTGGCTTGCATTTAAGTTGCCTGTAGGGCACGATTTGCACTGACCTGGTTTGGGGGGAAAAAAAAACGCAACACAAAACCACCAGGCCCTCTGGTTTCCTTGGAAACTGCTCTCCTTCATGCAGTTTTAACAGGTATCATGCAGTTTTAACGGGTAAACATACGGACACACAGGCCGAGCGACACACAGGCACAGATCCAAAAGCAGGACGTTCCCTGGACATTCCCTTCGCTTAGCTCAATGTGTAGATTTGCCGTTACGTATAGAGCTTTTGTCAGGACAGCTGGAAAGTTCCCTCCCATGAGGTGGCATCAGAGAAGCCGGGGCTGCAGGCCTCCCGCCCGCTGGGCCCAGCTATCACGCTAAGCGCTGCCACGTGTGGGCAAGGCGTCAGACATGGCTGCTTCCTTGTTGCTAGGGAACGAAGAAAAACAAAGAACAGCCAGCGGGCGCCGGCACTGTTGGGGGGTGGGGGGGTGGGGGGGGGTTTCCCAGCCCCTGTCTTGCAGGAAATGCAGCCGGAGCTGCAGCTCTGTCTGTGGGACTGACCAGAGAGCGGCTGACTGATAGAGGCCCAGCAGAGAAAGGCTGCTCGCGGCAATGACTGCCCCCATGTCGGTACGTGTGTGTGTGTGTGTGTGTGTGTGTGTGTGTGTGTGTGTGTGTGTTTGTGTGTTTTACAGAACTGATGACTCATTGTGCATTTTGCATCTCATTTATCTGTCCTTTGGTTACGTCTGGCAGAATCGTTTGATCATAAATTCTCTTGTCCATTACTCACAGGGAAGCACACACACACACTCAGACA
The DNA here is from genome assembly GCA_026777045.1 of Hyperopisus bebe. Lineage (NCBI taxonomy): Eukaryota > Metazoa > Chordata > Actinopteri > Osteoglossiformes > Mormyridae > Hyperopisus > Hyperopisus bebe. Next base: position 18,637,041 of record JAODJW010000046.1, read on the forward strand.
CAAACACAAACACAGACTCTGGGACTTAAACTAGTGGTATCAGGCAAACAGAGGACACAGGAAAAGCACAGGCATTTAACTGGAAAATTATGTCTGCATGCAATGTAAAGCTAGAGTATGTGGGGACTCATCATCTGTGAATCCCTTGCAGAATGACAGACGCCTCTCTTCTAACACAGCTTGGGCTCTCACTGTCATGGTCATTAAGTGAATGTGTTTTTTTAATCTCCTTCTCCTACCCTAACTAGCCCTCTAGTTCTGGAGCTACTCTCTGTAGTTACCCAGCCCAGGACCCCAAGGATGTGACCTGCAGCCTTGTGGATCCCACCCTCAGCCCCCCAGGATCCCCGTACCTCGGTGAGCTCCCAGGTGATGCTGATGGTCCAGCAGAGGCCATAGCTGCGAATGAGCAGAGCCTTCATGCCCCAGCCCCAGAAATGACCAAAGGCAAATATGTCAAAGTGGCTCAGGATTCGCTCCCAGGTGATCACATGACAGTTCACGGCATATTCCTGCAGGAAGAGCGGGAGAGGCGATACATTAATGTGCTGGTGGGTCCAAGTCCAACTGTCCCCAACTCTATAACATGGCATGATTAAAGGATATTCTAAACAGGGGACTGAAGAGAATGTTCAACAAAATGTATTAATTTGCAGAAGTTTTACCAGTAAAATATGTTCATGAAAGGCTTTGGGTAACAGGGCAGAAACACACTTGACCAGCAAGTGGCAACTTTCTGAGCTACTCATGCAAATAAATACTTGATTTCTTTGATGAGCCCACAAAAAATAAGAGCTAAAGCTAATATGTCTCACGGGCAACTGTTCCCCTTTGAAAGTAAGAAGTTCTATGCAGCTGTATTTACCGATTTGCGTGGTTAAACAGCCCAGTGCTGCCACAGATGCCTGTACCAGAGGCAGCCAGGGAGATTAACAGCCTTAAAAGCAGACTGTTACTCATCCATGGCAGCAGTCACAAGGGTAGACAGGGCAGCCTAGTGTTCACAGCCAGCCAGCTGATAATCCCAACTTTTTTGTAAGAGGCTCCTAAAAGGACAGAGCAGGCTCCTTGGACCCAACTGGATTATCTCTTTATTCATGTTAATCATATTTCATGGGATTATACCCTGACGCTTGGAGGTTCAAAACTCACCTTCTTAATGTGATTTAATGTCATGAGGAGTCAGTGTAAAAGTACTTTTCTCATTCATCTAAAATCTCACCACGCTAAGACAGAGGTACATTTCTTCAACACACAGAGCATTATGTGTGAGGTCCAAAAATTTAAACAGGCCCACATGTCTGAAAGCATCACGAAATATGACAATTCAATAATCCCTTTGGGAGGACACAGGTACAGAGGTATAGCTGAGAAATTTCTGGAAAGGCTACAAGGCAAAGGATCAGACTAAATGACAAAGTCATAGACCTGCGACCATCCCCTGGTCTCCTGTAGGCAGTGGAGGTAGTGCGGGGGTGGGGGGCTCACCATGACGTCTGCCTCGCGGGTGGCGTAGCGCAGATCGGGATCCAGCCAGTACATCAAGGTCTTCACCTGGTCCCAGTTCAGGAAGATGAGGAAGACCAGGAACAGGAAGTACAGGACACTCAGACCTGATGGGGAACGCAGGCGGTCTGGCTAGTCACCCTTCCGGAAGAATGCTTTTCACACTTTGCTTCTCACACTCCATGATTTGAACTTCCTGCCTCGTGGGTTAAACACTGCTGCCCTATCAGAGTTGGTCACTGAGGCCCCTGCCTTCGGATACCACCCGATCCCCACGGCTCCCCCTGCAACTTGGAGGAACATCTACAACCCCGACCTCAGAATTCAAGATGGCTGCGCCCTTAATGAACAGAAGCGAAAGTGGAAGTTTATTAACACTTAGATCTTGTTTGCGTCTAACTAAATCAGCGCATACATAGTACTGTCCAACCTGTATCTGTGGACATGTTGCTACGGTGTTTGTATTTGTAATGTGTTATAAACCGCGTAATGTGTTATAAACCACGTAATGTGTTATAAACCACGTAATGTGTTATAAACTGGTATTGCAAAAGGCTAACAATCAACCTGGTTGGAATTGGTATCGCTTGTAGCTAACCTGGCTAGCTGTACTGGAACGCCTTGAGTAAGGCGTTATTTCCAGCCCCCAGCCCCGGGGTGAATGAAACGCAGCATTATTGTCCTCGTTGGAAGTCTACTCCTAGTGGGCTCCCCAGTACATTGTTAATAAAGGACACCTGATTCAAAAATCTCCTCAACAGAAGTGTTTTTTCCCGCACCATGGAAGATAGTATTAAATAAGTGACAATATGCCTGTAGGAGTTACGGAGGAGTGCAGTCATTATCTCAGGAACTAGACACATTTGTAAACTGTATACATCTCGTTTAAAGCATCATATTCTGCGAGATCAACTCTGGCTGGTCTGTCATGAGTTCCACAGCATGTCCAGAGAAAGAAAAGCAACACAATCTCGCTCACATTCCATTAATGTCGTCACGTGACACAAGATTCACACCATAAACTCCTGACTGGACACGAGAGTCAGAGAGACAGATTCGTCCGGTGGAGCTCATAGGAAGACTTACCGAAGACCATCCGCCACACCGCCGGGTGAGGTCGCGTGAACGGACCTGAGAGAGGAGAGAAGGTGGGCGGGTCCTCAGAGCAGTACGCCAGGGCTTCACATAAGACGCAGAGACACAGAGGCCGCAGGTGTAACTGGCTTCGAATAACATACCGTTTGGGAAGGCAAGGGTGCTGATAACCAGGAAGAAGGACACCACCAGGATGAGGCCGACGCGGAGGTTGCTGTCAGGGTCCGCATCATCCCTGCCGTAGAAAAAGGCATGCTACAGCGTGAAGCGGCAAAGGCAGATAGCTGCCCTCCTGCGGGAGACTGTGGTTCGCATGTTCTCTCAGTGTCCTCCTGCGGCGCAAAGACATGCAGCCAGACTGCAAGCGACCTTCCTTAACTGCCTGTAGGGGGCGACTGTGAGACCTTCCTATGGGCAAAACCCTAATTCCAACTATGACAACCTTAACCCCTACCCAGCCCTAACCTTAACCAAAACAAAAAATCAGATGATTTTTGGCATTTTTAATATTTTGATTGTATGTATAAATTCTAACACTGGGGTTTACATTGTGGAATGGTAAATACACCCCCCCACACACACACAAACACACACACAGACATGCACACACAGACCCGCACACACAACCCCAGAAAAGCGAGTCCACAATGCTGCCCATTCAGCGACGGAGGCACCCAGACAGACTTGGTTATGAACACAAAGGATTTAAAGCAGCTGATAACTATAATATAATGCATAATAATGACTCTCATAAATGGTTAAATGGTTTTCATAATGTATCAAGTTAATCTCAATTCTAGCACCCATTTCTGCAACTGGAGGGTAAAATTTTAATTGTAAATTTGGCTATAAATGTCCTTCAAGCCTCAATACGAAATACAGCATAGATCAGGGACATTCTGCAATAGAAGTGCCATTGTTCACAGGTCATGTTTACAAATGGAAAACCACTACTTTATATTTAATGATTATCTCATGCCACGGGCATAATCACAGCTGGACAATCACTCTACAAAAACATTTTTATATACACACAGCCAACATTTAATCACAGTCTCAGAGCAATGCATGACCGCAAGCTTAATTTTAAATGCTAAACATTAACAGCTTTTATCATCATAAAATATTTCTGTTATGTCTGCATCTGATATCTTTTAGCAGCATTGTATGAAATGCATTAGGACCAATTCAGTTGTTTTGCCTTTAGAAAAACACACATTGGAATTTCACAATCGTCATGCAAATTGTAACGTACAATATATATATATATATATACACACATACATACATACTATACATATATACACACACACAGAGTTATATTACATATATTACATTTCTTAACTTGCTAAACATATCAGCCGCGTACAGACCCTCCCCTAAACTCCCGACACATCATACATCTCCGTCTGTGAAGACGTGTACCACCCAAGTCACAGTCAGATACGATAAAGATAAGCTGCGGTTCACCTGAGGGTTCTCACACCTGCAAAGGATCACGCCTACAGAACTGGTAACAAGGAAGAATACGGGAATACAAAACGGCAGCTCAGCAAAGAAATCGAGGATCCCAAAGTGGCTTACAGGAGATGGATAGTGAGAGACTTCTCCAGTTACAACAGCTGGGCTGAGTGGAACATTACAGCAACTTACCAACTTCAAAAAGAGGAGCCCCCAAGACCCCCCCTCCGTCACCTTGGCCAACCAGCTCAACGAGTTGTACTGTCAGTTTGATAAAGACAATCACCATTTCTCACCTCTCATCTGACTGACAGCAACCAACAACCCCTCCTCACACCAAGCGCCAGGCGATATAAACGGTACATTGTCTTACTGTCATATAAAATCAAAACAATAAGAAAATGAGAAACTCACATAAACTCTCAATAAGAAACATTGCTTGACAGCACACATCAGCCTATCACATCACAGAAACAAGCGCAATCCCAATCAATCACAGTGTTAGACAACCTAAGCACAACAAATGCATAGCAAGATTGCTGATAAGTCATTGGTGGTGTAGTGGTAATTAAAAGCAGCCTATGACACGCTGCAAACTGACGCCCTGTATTGTAATCTCCGGTGAAAACTTGTGACAACTAAACCTGGACATACTATGATTTTTTTTCACTACTCAGAGCATTGAGTAGAACATAGAGAACATACAGAATGGAAACGTTCACAGTCACAGACGCTACTAATTAGTGCTGCTGCCTTCAGGGCCCCCCTGGATATGTTGAAAAGGGACACAGTGGGTGATAACTCCACTGGCAACATCAAGCCCATCTTCTGGAACGAGCGGCGAGGCAGTCAGGAGAGACGCCCAGCAACAAACCGTACTCTCTGCACATTACTAGTGTTACGCCCTGAGGCAAAAGTTTATTTTTGTATGATTTATATATTAAACTTCGATTTCAGTTTGCAGTCCATTCAATTTCTGATCTTTTCATGTTTTCCTTAAGGGAATTTTAAGCATAAATGGCACCTTGAAGTAAAGAAATAATAACTTATACTATACTGCCAAATGTATGGGGACATCTGTCTTTACACACGCCTGAACTTTAATGACATCCCATTCTTAATACATAGGCTTTAGTATGGAGTTGTTCCACCCTTTGCAGCTATAAAAGCTTCAGCTCTTCTGGAAAGGTTGTCCACGAGGTTTAGGAATGTGTTTATGGGAATTTTTGACCATTCGTCCAGGAGAGTATTTGTCAGGTCAGGCAGTGATGTTGGATGAGAAGGCCTGGCTCGCAGTTTCCGCTCTAATTCATCCCAAAGGTGTTCTGTCGTGTTGAGGTCTGGCCTCTGTGCAGGCCAGTCAAGTTCCTTCACACCAGACTCACTCATCCATGTCCTTATGGACCTTGCTTTGTGCACTGGTGTGCAGTCATGTTGGAACAGGAAGGGGCCATCCCCAAACTGTTCCCACAGAGTTGGGAGCATGAAATTGTCCAAAATGGCTCGTAAGCTGCAGCACTAACAGTTCCTTTCACTGGAGCTAAGAGGCCAAGCCCAACCCTGAAAAACAACCCCACCCCCCACCAAACTTTACACTTGGCACAATGCAGTCAGGCAGGTACCGTTCTCCTGGCAACAGCCAAACCCAGACTCATCCATCGGATTGCCAGACAGAGAAGCGTGATTCGTCACTTCAGAGAACACGTCTCCACTGCTCCAGAGTCCAGTGGCGATGTGCTTTACACCACTGCATATGAAGCTTTGCAATGCACTTGGTGATTGGCTGCTTGGCCATGGAAACCCATTCCATGAAGTTCTCTACACACTGTTCTTCAGCTAATCTGAAGGCCACACGAAGTTTGGAGGTCTGTAGCTATTGACTCTGCAGACAGTTGGCCCCCATGTGGTCTGATCAGTTAAGAAGATCACAGGCTGTCAGCCGCCAAACCTCAACATCCTGGTCACCGCCATGGCAAAGAGTCGAGCTAGGAAGATTGCTGCTGATTCCACCCACCCAGATAGCCACTTCTTCCCCAAACTGCCATCACAGACGAGGTACAAGTGCATCACAACATCATCACGACATCCCCTTCGTTTCTACCCCACAGCCATCCAACTCCTAAACTCGCCTAGAACCTCAGAAATTCAACACCCAGGCAACATTCACTCATCCAGGGACAAGTCCCCTCCTCTCTTGCCTGACTTTTTACCTCCATGGTCAAATTACACGACTGGTTCATTTGTACTACAACAGTGACCAAATGCGTGTTATTTTATGATGTCTTAAAACGTTTTGCATAATGTGATCTGTTGATGCTGATGTGTTCTGTTAATTTGTAATTTATATTGCATTCTTAGTTGTACACATGCATGTCCTGTTAAGGGTTTCTCTGTAGGTTTTGTCATTTTTGTCCTGTAATTCATATTTGGCATCGGACTACAAACAATTCGGTATGTTCATAACGTTAGTGGAAATAACGTTAGTTCTGAGTTAAAAGAAAGCTTCACACACAATCAGAGCTGAAGACAACGCCACATAACGTTTAAGATGGTACTGCAATCCCACCCCTCCATCCTCCCCCAACATGTCCTACAGTATTAGGGCCGTACTCGCTTTACCGAGGGCCGATTACTTCACAACCGAACATGTTCGATCAGGTGACAACCATCCCCGGCTTTCCGTACATATCCTCCTTGCAGAGCAAATGCCAATTCCTTCGCTGTACGCTTTAATGGGTTGTCTTTGTCTAGAAATGTTAACTAGTCCCAAAAAAGTCAAATTCACATACCTGTGCGTCATTCAACATATAACTTAAAATTGTACAATAAAAACACTAAAGCCATGTGCTCCGTGAAATAAAAACTAAGTGAGGGGATTTTATTTCTGAGACGCTGGAGAAGAACCTGATGAATGCGCGATGAAAGGAGAAATGTTTCTATTCCGATCGTGTTATTAATGCAAATAACACACTGACGTGTTTAAGAAAGTACTATTCGTAGAGATGGAAAGTACTGCACGCGTGGTACTGATGGAAAAGATGTACTTTCCACACTCTTTGGGCAAAACATAGAGTCTGAAAAGCGGAACTCGGATGGCATGGCAGGAAGGCGGGACCCACCACTCGATGCAACACGGGACCGTGAAAGAAGGGGGAAGAAAGACAGAAATATGGTAGTTAAAAGGTATAATGGACATCCGAGTACCAGTACAACCCTCAATTAAAATGACTGCCTTCAACAACATGTTTACTCCGTCTCTTCCACAGTGGCAGGCGGCACCTAGCTGGCAAACCCAGACCCAACCCTATAACCCACATGTCCACCTAAGCCAGCTAACCCCTCCAGGGGCGGTATCGCGTACCTGGTAAACGCGAAGTACATCAGGCTGACCACGGTGAAAGTCAGCAAAGTAATCGTGTGTGGCTTATAGAAGAACTCGATAGTGATGTCCTCTACTTGCTGCTCGTTGATCATGCGGAAATGCAGCCTGTAGTTGACATCATCTTTGCTCAGCGTCCGGGACCCCAAGGCGGACGCCATCGTCGCTCAGCTTCCCCAGTCAGCCCTTCAGAATCCCCCGGCTCACCAGTCACTTAGGTTAGGGTCTGTCATCTGCTAAGCCCCGTGTCAATTAGCCTGGAAACGGCAAAGCCATTTGATGTACTTGCGGGGGGGAGAAGAGATAACAGCGCTCAAGTAATCCAGACTGGGATTCCAAAACATTAATGCTATTATCATAATCGCATTATTTCTTATAAAACTTTAGCAGCGCTAAAAGTAATCTAGAGAGGCTTTTGTCTTGTTGGTTGTTTCTTTGGTCTTGGTAAAGGTGAACCCCTCTACCCTGACTCCACTTGGTACGACCCGGTAATGAACGCCTCCTGAGCGCCACATGGGTCTGACTGACTGATCAGCGCCACTGTCGCAAAGCTGCGTGTCGCTGATTCCGGTGGCGTTAGACGGGTTTTCAGGTAACTTTATGGATTCAGTCGACACAGGACGGGCATTGATGTTCAATTCACGACGAATTCAAAATTCTTACTGTCTTTTTTGGCCAAATGAACTAAAATTATGCAGCGCACGCTTCTGACGCAATGACATTTTTTTCCGATTATACGGGCGTTTTTTACATGGTAAAGCTAAAGTAACTAGTAAGGCGGTTTTGTGATCGAGGGCTGGTAGTAAACAAGACGTAAATAAATACATCCTTTTAAATGCGTTCCCAAAATGAAAATAGATTTGAATATATGGTTTCCTAGCTAGGTAACTGAAAAGGATTTGTCTGTATAATAATTGTAAAGTTAAATATGTCATGTCAAGAACGTAATGTTTTTCCGTTTTGTCTTACACATAATTAATTTCCATTGGCTTTGGTCGTGTGGCAGTACAGATTCTGATTTTGATTCCGATTAGGTAAACATGGATACGTAAATATGTTTAAACACGACGGTCCATTATACATCCATCGACCCGCATAATCCAGAAACGTGTACCCGTTTCACCATTTATAAATACATGGATGGAGTACATGTTTGACAATAAATTTCTTTAATTTAAAGAAAAGACTGAAACTTGAATGAGAACTCAGGTTTATTAATTATTTTGCTTAAAATGTTTATGCACATGAACTTCCTTAAACAGTGTAAATGTTAAAAAAATGTTTTTTGTTTGTTTCTATGATATTTCTGTTCTAGAAATTTCCTCATGGCACTTGGTGGTCTTCACCTGTGCAAGAAATGCTGTTTTTTCCTTGGTGTGAGGAAATTGTGCTCGGATCTGCAGCAGAGCGCAAGATTTCTGCACTCAGCCAATGCACAGTTTTCCAGCGTCCCTCAGATTACATTCGCTGCTAGTTTCACCCGCGGTCCAGCACGGCCTTTCGGTATCATTGGGCGTTTCCATAAACCTCCACAAACTGAGACCTGGAAACTGACAGTGTGCCAGTATAGTGACACAACCATCGTTACCCTTGCAAGCCGAGAGAGCCAGCGGCTTCCTGCTGACCCTGCCCCTGCCCAAACTGGCCTCATATCCAAGCAGCCTGGACACCCAGAGGGGTCACTGTTTGGCACGCTCCCCCTTTCTGACAGCCAAGCACCCCTGTTGGGTAAGTGCACTGCCATTGGAACATTTTCGTGCATGATTAAACGTAGATATTTTGCATTAAGATTAATAAACTTTACTGATGCCAGGGGGAGATTATGGTGCATGTAGCAGTGACAACATAGTGCGCAGACGAAAATAAATATCCAAACGTATAAGGTGCAAAGACAATACAGTGCAAATAAATTCAAACAGTACACAAATACCCTGAAAAACAGAATACTGTAATGTTACAGAAGGAAATACACTCACCTAAAGGATTATTAGGAACACCATACTAATATGGTGTTTGACCCCCTTTCGCCTTCAGAACTGCC